>OY829326.1:100630362-101289552 GCA_963691655.1 Toxonevra muliebris
TGATGTCGGCTAAAGTTGTACAAATGCTCCATATGACCACTTGATTCCTCCACCCAGCTGCACTTAACATGAAAATTTTCTAACGGAAATTAACGACAATTCGGTAATTCTATTAGATGTTTTGAAAATGCAGGATTGATCGACTCTTCAATACCTGTCCACTGATACCCATGTGATGTCGGCTAAAGTTGAACAAGTGCTCCATATGTCCACCTGATTCCTCCACCCAACTGCACCCAACATGAAAATTTTCAAACGGAAATTAACGACAATCCGGTAATTCTGTTAGATGTTTTGAAAATGCAGGATTGATCTACTCTTCAATACCTGTCCACTGATACCCATGTGATGCCGGCTAAAGTTGTACAAGTGCTCCATATGACCACCTGATTCCTCCACCCAGCTGCACCCAACATGAAAATTTTCTAACGGAAATTAACGACAATCCGGTAATTCTGTTAGATGTTTTGAAAATGCAGGATTGATCTACTCTTCAATACCTGTCCACTGATACCCATGTGATGCCGGCTAAAGTTGTACAAGTGCTCCATATGACCACCTGATTCCCCCACCCAGCTGCACCCAACAAGAAAATTTTCTAACGGAAATTAACGACAATCCGGTAATTCTGTTAGATGTTTTGAAAATGCAGGATTGATCTACTCTTCAATACCTGTCCACTGATACCCATGTGATGCCGGCTAAAGTTGTACAAGTGCTCCATATGACCACCTGATTCCTCCACCCAGCTGCACCCAACATGAAAATTTTCAAACGGAAATTAACGTCAATCCGGTAATTCTGTTAGATGTTTTGAAAATGCAGGATTGATCTACTCTTCAATACCTGTCCACTGATACCCATGTGATGCCGGCTAAAGTTGTACAAGTGCTCCATATGACCACCTGATTCCTCCACCCAGCTGCACCCAACAAGAAAATTTTCTAACGGAAATTAACGACAATCCGGTAATTCTGTTAGATGTTTTGAAAATGCAGGATTGATCTACTCTTCAATACCTGTCCACTGATACCCATCTGATGTCGGCTAAAGTTGTACAAGTGCTCCATATGACCACCCTGATTCCTTCACCCAACTGCACCCAACATGAAAATTTCTAACGGAAATTAACGACAATCCGGTAATTCTGTTAGATGTTTTGAAAATGCAGGATTGATCTACTCTTCAATACCTGTCCACTGATACCCATGTGATGTCGGCTAAAGTTGTACAAGTGCTCCGTATGACCACCTGATTCCTCCACCCAACTGCACCCAACATGAAAATTTTCAAACGGAAATTAACGACAATCCGGTAATTCTGTTAGATGGTTTGAAAATGCAGGATTGATCTACTCTTCAATACCTGTCCACTGATACCCATGTGATGTCGGCTAAAGTTGTACAAGTGCTCCATATGACCACCTGATTCCTCCACCCAGCTGCACCCAACATGAAAATTTTCAAACGGAAATTAACGACAATCCGGTAATTCTGTTAGATGTTTTGAAAATGCAGGATTGATCTACTCTTCAATACCTGTCCACTGATACCCATGTGATGTCGGCTAAAGTTGTACAAGTGCTCCATATGACCACCTGATTCCTCCACCCAGCTGCACCCAACAAGAAAATTTTCTAACGGAAATTAACGACAATCCGGTAATTCTGTTAGATGTTTTGAAAATGCAGGATTGATCTACTCTTCAATACCTGTCCACTGATACCCATGTGATGCCGGCTAAAGTTGTACAAGTGCTCCATATGACCACCTGATTCCTCCACCCAACTGCACCCAACATGAAAATTTTCAAACGGAAATTAACGTCAATCTGGTAATTCTGTTAGATGTTTTGAAAATGCAGGATTGATCTACTCTTCAATACCTGTCCACTGATACCCATGTGATGTCGGCTAAAGTTGTACAAGTGCTCCATATGACCACCTGATTCCTCCACCCAGCTGCACCCAACAAGAAAATTTTCTAACGGAAATTAACGACAATCCGGTAATTCTGTTAGATGTTTTGAAAATGCAGGATTGATCTACTCTTGAATACCTGTCCACTGATACCCATGTGATGTCGGCTAAAGTTGTACAAGTGCTCCATATGACCACCTGATTCCTCCACCCAGCTGCACCCAACAAGAAAATTTTCTAACGGAAATTAACGACAATCCGGTAATTCTGTTAGATGTTTTGAAAATGCAGGATTGATCTACTCTTCAATACCTGTCCACTGATACCCATGTGATGTCGGCTAAAGTTGTACAAGTGCTCCATATGACCACCTGATTCCTCCACCCAGCTGCACCCAATATGAAAATTTTCAAACGGAAATTAACGACAATCCGGTAATTCTGTTAGATGGTTTGAAAATGCAGGATTGATCTACTCTTCAATACCTGTCCACTGATACCCATGTGATGTCGGCTAAAGTTGTACAAGTGCTCCATATGACCACCTGATTCCTCCACCCAACTGCACCCAAAATGAAAATTTTCAAACGGAAATTAACGTCAATCTGGTAATTCTGTTAGATGTTTTGAAAATGCAGGATTGATCTACTCTTCAATACCTGTCCACTGATACCCATGTGATGTCGGCTAAAGTTGTACAAGTGCTCCATATGACCACCTGATTCCTCCACCCAACTGCACCCAACATGAAAATTTTCAAACGGAAATTAACGACAATCCGGTAATTCTGTTAGATGTTTTGAAAATGCAGGATTGATCTACTCTTCAATACCTGTCCACTGATACCCATGTGATGTCGGCTAAAGTTGTACAAGTGCTCCATATGTCCACCTGGTTCTTCCAACTCGCTTTTCAAATTGATATTTTTCATAGATTAATTAAAAATAATCTGAAATAAATATGTTACATTTGTGTATGCATGGTTAAACAACATTTCAATTCCTATCGAATGGTATGTCTGGTGGTCACAGTCAGTTCTCCAAATGGTCGTCAGGATCCGAACGAATATTCTATGTTGTGCTTAACATAAAATTTTTCGGTTAACATTTTTTCTGTTAAGTTAACATAGAAATTTTTACATTTTGTGGTTTGTGTATTTGCTAAGATAGCCACGCGTGGCTATCTTCACACCGTTTGTGAGCTAATGAGAGTTATTTGCAGCTGTCAACCACTACTAGAGGAAATATATGACGCTGGTCCGCCATATCCTGTAGTCCACAATACCCCAGTTTCCCCTGTATTGTATCTTGGGCACCATAACAAAGAAGACGATGAACTGTACTGTACCTTCATTAGGGTGGCCATTTAATATATTGGAGAAAAATTTTGAACGTGTATTCTCGGTCCCACGGTCTAAAAATATTCGATTTGATAAAAAACTAAGAAATATAAAGTTTCATGCCAATCGCAGAAAATTTAGAGGTTCATCACGAGCCCTAAAGTTGAAAAAAAAAGTGTTTTTTTTAGCATTTTTCTCATTATAAAGCGGATAAAAAAATTAAAAAATGTAATTTTTGTTTTTCACCTGTAACTTAAATTGTAGGTTTAGTCAAGCAGAAAAAAACTGCATACTCAGAATTTTGAATTGATCCTCAAAATCTGGACTTAGGGCCGAAAAACCCATTTTTGATAGTTTAAAGCATATACTTGCCCTGAACTTTATTTTTATTTATTCCAGGAGTATAGGAAAAAAAACTGACTTTTGCAAAAAATGGCCACCCTAATGTTCATATAATGGAAGTGTTTGAAACGGTGTATCGCAAGTTGCCATTGTCCAGAGCAGGAAGCAGACCCTGCCCATCTATATGATAAAACATAAACTAAAGAAGAAAAATTATTAAAAACTTATTCATTTGAAATTAAGAACATTTTTGGTGAACATACTTTATTGGAAATCTCTAATTTCTGGATAAGTAAAGTCTAAAAATTATAATAATATTGAATAAAATAAAACTACAGATATTCTGATATGCTGATTTTTCAAACAATAAGAAAACATTTCTGAAATAGCGCATAATAAAAATTTTTAAAGCGGAAATGTATTTATAGATTGGCGCTCAAATACTGATAGCAATGACCGATGATGAATGACGATGATTACATAGCTAAGTATGTACGTGCATATTTGAATTATTACTTCAATTACTTAATGTTAACACGAAGCAAATCTAAAACAAAACACAAATTCTTTTGTTTTCAACAAAAACAAAAGGAAACCCAAATTAGCGATTACTGCAAATAAACAAGCTGACAAACTTTTTGTTGCGAGATAGCAAAATACCAGCAATATACATACGGATACGTAACCAATAACTAAATTGAAAGCAAATATGGTTGACCATTTATTGAATAAAAATTATAAAAATTTATAACATACACTCGTACTCTTATATAGAAAAAATTGTTTGATAACGGAGTGGAGTGTATGACAACATTTTAGAAAAATTCAAATTACAGTTGAGGTCCAATATAACGAATCTTATGTTCGACACCCAATTTGTTAAATCGAATGGATTTCTTGTGCCTTAGAGGAACAACTCAATTCTGAAAAAATGTAGATAAATAAATTTAATTGAAAGCACCATCGACTTGATGAAAATAAAACTAATTTCGTGCAATATACAATGTGAATTTTCAAATGTAAAAAAAAAACAATAAAAAAGTTTCGTTATCTTTAAATTTTGTTAACAATTCCATTTATTAAATTTCTTTGGCGTTTGTAATATAGAGCCATCAATAGAAAATTCGCTAAATTGTAAGTTTATTATACTGGACGTCTACTGTATTACATACATGAAATATGAATAAAATTTAACCCATTAATTGACAATGGTGCGAAAACGCGGCACTTATAGTGTGATTTTTGTCAGATTAAAAATCACACTTTTAGTCTATAAACTTCACACTTTTAGTGAGACGTTTTCGCACCATTGTCAATTAATGGGTTAATGTTCCATATATGCAATTATGTATTTATAAAGCAAAAAAAAAGTTTAAGTTACACTTTTTATTTTCTATTCCAAATTGGTGTCTACATTCGGCAAGCCGCAGGTTGAATGAACTTTTAATTTTCATTTTGCAGTGCAGTTTTTCATTATATGTTTATGTGTGTGTGTGTGTGTGTGTTGCAGCTGCAGTAAGAAAAACCAACAACATAAATGTTGGTCATTGGTACAGCAATTGCCACAAACATGAACCAACAACATATGTTCAAATTAGTCACCATTGCAAGATCGACCGTTTGAGAGTATCACAAGCTTCGTTTCAAATTTAATTGAATGGGAAGTTTGCCATTTTTTCCTTCAATTTCTTTCTTCTTTTGCTGTATTTGCGCCGTATGTAGTTGTAGCAGTAAAAGCAATGAACGAATGACACTGAATTGTTATTGACCAATGCGACAATGATAGCAATATATGGACTAACTAAGGCTCAATGAGTTTCTATTCAATTGTCGTGATTTATTAATTTCTGTTTTCTTCCCTTTTTGGTTTTTGCTTTATTTAATTGATATACTTTAACTACTAAAAATAGTTTTCATTTTCATCATTGAGTATCGTTGTTGGCACGAGTGGTTACTACAAAAAAAATTTTATAATCTGAAAGACATGATTGAATTTGCAATAATCAATAATCCATTTTTATATATTATGAATGTATTTAAAATAAACAATCAAAGAGATTCTAACAATAAACATATTGTTTTGTAGGTATTTATATTTTGTAAATGCAAATGTTTTCTTTATTCGTAAGTAAGAATGTCTATTTTAAATATGTGTAACATTTATTGAAAGAGGAAAATGTATATTTTTTTTTTGGGGATTCAATTCTCTACTTCAGAATCGAACCTGTTGAACTGGTACTACAGCGAACCATTTAAGTACTAATTCACCGAAGTGACAATCTATTTGAATATTTTATTAGGCAACTAGTTGGCTTGCGCTGTCCGAGAGGGAATGTAAAGTTTGGGACCAGCCGATATACCCTACACTCCCTTATGTTTATACTTTATTTATTATCTAAATAACAACGACTATATACAGGGTGACAATTGTAAAGTGACGCAAGTTTAATACTCTGCAGCAAGCATTGCCATTTACCGTTACTTTAATTTAAAAAGCAAATTCATTTATCATTGGCTTTGCTTTTAATTTCATTTGAATTTTTGTTATTACATTTTGAAATTTCCATAAAAATGGACAAGGAAAATATTCGTCGTGAAATTATGAAATTTCATTTGGCAAATTATAGTAGCCGTCAAAATGCAAAGGCTTTAAATTTGTCAAGTCGTACGGTAGACCGAGCTATTATTCGATATAATGAAACTGGGGGTTTTGAAGATAGAGACCGGGGAAAATTTTCAACAGTTGCCACTACTGGTTTAACAGAAAAAATTCGTAAACGAATCAAGCGAAATCCAAGGCGCTCAATGAGAAAAATCGCTAAGGAAGTGGGAGTAAACCGTGAAACAGTGCAAATCATTGCAAAATCAAAGCTTAATCTTAAGCTCCGAAAAGCTCAAGATCTGACACAAAAAAAGAAAGATTTGCTACTGCAAAGATGCAAGGCGTTGCTACGCTCCTCCGTGTTAAAAAATGTTGAATATATCTTGTTTACAGATGAAAAAATTTTCACGGTTGAACAACATTTTAATGCGCAAAATGACCGAATGTGGCTAACATCATCATCGCAACAAAATAGGACTGTTGGCCGAGTTCAAAAGCCAGCTTCCGTTATGGTATGGGCTGGAGTTTCCGCTAATGCCAGAACCCCTTTAATATTCGTTGAAGAGGGTGTTAAAATTGACCAGGTTGTTTATCGGAGCATTTTAAATGAACATGTTCTTCCCTGGGCCCAAGATACATTTGGAAATGAAAACTGGACTTTCCAACAAGATTCTGCACCTTCCCACATGGCAAAATTAACGCAAACATGGATAAAAGACAATTTTTCTGGATTCATAACATCTCAAGAATGGCCACCATACTCCCCAGACTTGAATCCAATGGACTACTCTATTTGGAGTATTTTAGAGAGTAAGGCTTGTGCATCTCAACACCACAGTCTGTAGTCGCTGACAAATTCATTAGAGAAAGCCTGGACTGAAATTAATCAGGAAGTCCTGCGGCAAACAGTCCTACAATTTCCGGATCGATTGAAGGCATGTGCGCAGGCTAAAGGAGGTTATATTGAATGAGGTGGGGTTCAAATGAATGCTTATATATTCAGCAATGTTAACACTTAATTGTACTTAATGGAAGTACGTCCTTTTGAAAATAACTGCTGAAATGTGTGCGTCACTTTACGATTGTCATCCTGTAATGATGAGATAGAAAGAGTACATTGACATGCAATCGCTGAAACGATCAGTGGTGAGAGTAAGAGAGAGAGAGGGAGAGAGAGAGAGAGAGAGGGAGAGAGAGAGAGAGAGAGGGAGAGAGAGAGAGAGAGAGGGAGAGAGAGAGAGAGAGGGAGAGAGGGAGAGAGAGAGAGAGGGAGAGAGAGAGAGGGAGAAAGGGAGAGAGATAGAGAGGGAGAGAGAGAGAGGGAGAGAGAGAGAGAGAGAGAGAGAGATAATTGAAGGGGGTAAGTGTAAAAGCGTGTCAATTACTCATATAAATTTTATATCCCATTAAATTTTTTTGTTTTTGAAAAAAAAGTATTGAAAAATCAGCAATTTTCAGCAAATAAATAAATAAATATAAATATATTGTACTAACACGCTGTCATATAATCATAATGTCGTCATTTTTATTAATGTCGTTGAAAATATCTCATAAATTGCAATGTTTTTGCTGAACGTTAAAATATAAGTGGATTAATAGTTCAGGAGTTATAGATATTTACAAACAAAAAATTGTAGTCAGGCTCGGAACACTGCGGTCAGGGTCGGAGCACTGTAGAAAATCAATAAGGAATGAAGAAATATGATTGAAAATATCTTGAAAACCGAGAAAAGAGACCTGAAATCAGAATAAAAATCCCTCTGTTTGAATTTTAGGAAAAGTGTGACGATACGATAAAATAACACGAAAACACGCACGAGTGAAAAAAAATATTTCCAGAGCCAAAACGCATCATTAAAACAAAATTTTTCGACTCTGCACAGCACACGTCATTCTTCTTTTAACACGCGGTCACGTAACACTTATATACACTTCACACTCTGAACTCGAAATGACATGAAAAGTTTGCTTTCGTCATGACAAACAATACTGTATATTAACTTAACGGACGCCCGTGAGATATATTTTAGAATACGACACAGTTCCGACCCTGACAGCGTTTCGACCATGACGACAATCCCCTATAATTTTATATGATAAAAGAAAGAATTTATGTCAAATGAATGGATACGACACCAAATAATAATAATAATTGAGAATTGCAATTATTTTTCAATGCAATGAGTTTTGTTTTTTTTTTTTTTTAGAAAGTTTAGTTTTTGAAAAGGTTATATAGATATTGAACAGATCGAAGCCAGAAACTAATGCCTGGTTCTCATTATGTCATAGAAAATTCTCTCTATCTCTCTCTGCCATTTGGCATACAATCTCTCTTCGGCATACTGTCTCTTCTTCGATTTAAAGTTTCTCCTTATTTGTTCTCTTTTTCCCTTTAGGCCGATGTTACACGGTCAATGTTTTGCTGTCAATGTTTTTTGTTGTTATTCTCTTTTCATTATTTTGTTTGATGCCCTGTTACACCATCAATTTTTTTGCTGAATGTTATTTTTTTAATACTTTTATCTGCAACTATGTTTTTTCAACTAAAAAGTATTTAATTGTATTTTGAAGTGAATGAAAATTCAACCATTTGGATTGGAATTGGATGGAAAATAATTATAATGACAATATGAGATATGAGATAATGTTGGTGGAAATAGCAACAAATTATACAAAAAATATTCCATTTATATATGAAAAACATAGAAAAATAATCTTTAAAATTTGCGAACTATTAAAATAATCTCCGCCACTTTGTTACTTGGCCATTGAATTTTTATAAAAATTATTAAGTAATTTTTATATCAGCACTAATTTTTACAAACAAACAAGAGCCAAACAACGCAAAGGGCGGCAAAGAAAAAAAAATTATTTAAAAGTTAGTGAAAAGTAATTTTCATAATATATTAGTATTTTCCAATAAAATGCAACAGTGTATCTTCGGCAACCCCATTTTATTTGCAGTGATTCAGGGTTTTTCGTCAGTAAAAAAATTTGAAGTGAAATGTGTTCATTCTCTCTTTAGCTCAGTGTTCATTTTTCAAAACAACAACAATTTCATTGTTTGACAGCAAAACATTGATGGTGTAACATCGCCCTTAGAATACCTCAAAACTTTTCTTGAGTTTTTTAGTGATGTGGGAATAAGAGAATTTAAAGAGAATAATTGCTTCATTGCATCTTAATTAGAATATACGTATGAATGAACATATTGCGAAAGAAACATTAGGTTTTTAATAAAAACTTTTTATTGTTTTCTTTTTTCCCCAATACAACTTTAAACTTTTTTGTATACAAAAAAATGTTATCCATCGGAAAATTGGAAAGGAAAAACATAGTACACAATTTAACCGCACAGAACGGATGACCGACTTCCAATTAATCATCAGCATGAGGGAATCAAAAAAAAAAAAACACTCTTTTTGTTTAAAGTTTTTCTTTTATTTTCATTTCAATATCTTATTTTTGTTCAAAAGTTTCTCGGTTGAATGTTGACGCAGTGGATACGTATGTATATACAAACTAAATGTTTTTTTCTTTTTGATTTCAATTATGTTTGTTTCTATTTTGTTTCATATGTGTGTATGTGAAAGTGAGTGCGTCTGTTTGAACTGATAACTTACAAGCAACGCGCACTTGTAGAGCAAGCTCTGAAAAAAACAACAACAACAACAAATGAAGTAAAATAAAATGAAAGCACATTGATGATGGGTGGTGAAGGCGGTGACAGTGGGTGACTATAACTGTACATTTGTGAGCACAGAGAGCACACTATAATATAACTCTACATTTGTATAGTTTCCCCCCTTGCACTATTGTCACCCTGCTTATTGTTAGATTATACGCGAATGGGGAAGACATTACTCATTTCAGCATGACGTTTGACGGCGGCGGCGACTGATTTCGATGAGCGTGTGCCTTATGTAAATTATATTTTTGTTTTTGTCGGTCGGGCGGCGACTGCTTGTGGCGAGTATTTCATTTTCTATTGTTGTTGCTGTTGTTATTATATTTCATTGTATTACAATTTAGTTAGTGTTAGTTTGTGTTATTTGCAAATACTTTTTGCCGGCTTTATTTTTTAGATCTTTTTTGTAATTTTTTTTTGTGTGTGCGTGTCTTAAAGTTTTGTTTTGAAATTGATGCCATTTTGTGGGTGGCTTATTTATTACACACAGTTTACATATACAAACTATGCAGGCATATTTATAGGTCATTTACTGAGTGATCTGTGACATTTGAAGTATAAATAAATTTCAATTTTTTTAATTTATTTTAGATTAATTTCTCTAATGACTTAATAGCGACACTTTTTTTGGGAACAATTTATACGCATTTTTTTTTTCTTTACACATTATTTGTGTGGTAAAAAGGAATAATAGCTTAAATTTATTTTCTTGCCAACCGAGTTTGGTAGTTTTGAATACAAATATTTTGGAAACTATAGTACTGTAGCAAAAGACTATGCTCAAATCAAAGAGCATTTTTGAAACGCACCAGTTTAATATTTATAATCAAAAACATATGCTAAAAAATTGTTCATCTTAAATTTAGTTAGACTGTTTTTCCTTTTTACCACAGATTTGTATTTAATTCATCCTCTTTTAAGGAGATGCAATTTTTTCTCGTTTTGGAGGAATACTTAAAAATGTATTTTGATTAATTTAAAATTTAATAGAGAGCACTCTTAATTTTCCTTGCATAACGCACTATGAAAATACAAGTGTCGTAAATTTCAAAATGATAATTTTCAGTTAATGATTGAATCTAATGTATTTTTAACTGTTCTTTTCAATGGAACACTACCGAAACATCCATCTCTTATCATTTAAGCGCTATTCAGCCAACAACAGTTTTCCACCCCATGAAACATCACAATATTATAATGTTTCAAAGGCGATTATCTCAAAACTATGTTTTGGAAGTTACGACACTTCTGTGCCCATGAGCAAAAGACATTAATTGTATAATTCGTTTCAAATCAGTTCTTTTGCGCATATTGAGAAGATTTAATGGAAATTCAAACAAAAATTTAGATCAAAACTCACACCAAAAATTAAACCGAAAATCAGACTAACAATTTAAACGAAATTTAAAAAAAAAAATTTAACTAAAAATCAGATCAGACCTCAGCTCAAATTCAGACTAAAAATTAACCAAATTTCAGACCAAAAATTCAAACCAAAGTTTAAATCAAATTCAGACCATTACTACTGGACCAAAACAATCCATGGAAGATCTAAGCCGAAATCATTGGAAAAATTTTCAGTTAGAATTCAGTTCCATTAATTTGGTTTAATTCATCGTGGCGATATTTACGCTTAAATCTAGCGTAATCCGTAAATTCAGAGAATTAATTCATGACTATCCATGAAACTGTCTTGTGGATTAATTAGTGAAAAGTTCAAAGACTATGAAGCCACACTAATGGTTTACTACTGCTACTATTATTGCACAACAGCCTCTTGAGGGCCAAGGCCGAGCTTTTCGCATCCATTCATGCTGTGTGAGTAATATTTATACACGAATGGAAGGGACCTACAGTTTTATGTCGAATCCGAACTGCGAAGTGAAAAGCTTTTCATAGGCATTTTTTTTTACTCTTGGAGATTTGCCATTGCCAGCCAAGAGGTGGTGCCGTATAGAAAAATTTTTATTTTGTATTTTAGATTTTTGAGCGATCCGAGATATGAACCCGGGCACCTCTGCGTAGCAGTCCAACACACTAACCACTAGGCTACGGCAACCACACTAAGGGTCAACTATATTTAGATATTTTTGTCTTCATGTACTTCGTGAGACGCTTCTTCCTTTCGCAATGCGGGCTTGGGACCCGGCAATATTAACATTCGGAATTTGAAAAACGTTTGGAGATCCTGATAATTTATACTGAAGACCAAACTTGATGGCTTTAAATCCAATTGGCTAACAGTTTTGTTCTACGATCTGATAAGTATTTAGAATTTAGTGGGTGGCTACTGCCCAATGAAGAACTCAATCCCAACCCTGAACTATCTAGACTAAATTAACTCTTTGACTCGTTTTTTTTTTCAGCAAGAAAAATTGTGTTTTTCTGTTTTAGAAATAAATTGTAATGCAACAAAACTAAACAAAACCAAAAATTGCTTCCTCACACAATTTACAAATTTGTGGCCAAAGGTAGTCAATTTAAGTAGAAATTATTGAAAAAAGCTCTGAGTATTTTTCACTTTAAAATTATGCACACTATTGTGTAAACATCAAGAGTCTAAGCGTTAAGATCTAATATCAGGTATGATATATGTCGTTAACCCCAAATTGGGCTGTAAACACACAAAGCTGGGAATCAAACCGTTAGTGGTTTCAATTTAATTGAATTTATAAGCTTTAAGTTTTCAATAAAAAGAAGAGAACCAAAAAGTAATTTTATTTAAAATTAAATGAATACGAAATTAAATAATCATCCCTATTTCAGGATCCGTTGTAACAGTTACGAACTCGTAGCTGAAACAACATTGAATTGGGTATTGATTAGATTTCAGAATGCGAATATTTTGGGTTTGAAAATAAGGTTACGAATTCGTAACTCTTATGATGAATTCTGGAGTGGGGTTGATTATATTTTTCGTCAAAACTTATTCAATCAACGTTATTCATACTCTATATTGTACATTTTAGTAAAATTTACTATTATTTCATCTAAATCGATGTTTTATTTTAAATGCCAAATTTTTCTGTTTCCATTTTTGTTGCAACCTCTTCAAATAGGTCTTGATGTTTTCTATCTGCTTCTTCCGAAAATATGTTCACGTTTAATGTATTTTCATGGAATAAATATTGGCATTAAAATTGTTGATGTTTTTTTAGACCATATAATTTTGTTTCGACATGCGCCAATGTGGTTTGGTGGCTTCAATTAATGTAAACACATATGGCTATAATGATAAAGAAAGAAAAAAGAAAAAACGTGGCAAAAGTCCAATAATTTTCATATATTATTATTATTATTATGTTACTTTTCTTTTTCATCATCACTTTGTCGTTGCGGAGGTAATTACTTTTGGCAACGATTGTGTTCATTCAACGCAATTTAAGAAAAACTTGCACATTGTGGTGGTGCTGATGGTGGTTTACTTAAGCGGAAATAAACATAACAGACAACACTAAATACTAGTTATTTGCTAAACCTATAACTTGTTTTTTTTTTTTTTTGTTATTTGTAATTTTTGAAAGAAAACTTTTATTAGCATTTTAAACAAAATTTTCCGCTTATTTTTTTTCTCATTGCAGAGTTAAAACAAATCAAAACATCAAAACCCAAAAACAGAAAAGCATCAACAACGATTTTTGTGTATATTTGCCGCTTTTCAACTTCTTTCGTGTTGTTATTGTGGTAACTAATCCGCAAAAACCAGTAACCCCTACAACAACAACAAACAAGCAACCAGTAAAACATAAAAGAAAATAAACAAACCAGAGAAAAAAAAATCAACAAAAATGAGTAAAAAACCCACAGCCGGTCCCGCGCTTCACAAAGTGATAATGGTGGGCAGTGGCGGCGTTGGCAAATCCGCACTGACACTGCAATTCATGTACGACGAATTCGTGGAGGACTATGAACCAACCAAAGCAGATAGTTATAGAAAAAAGGTAAAAGCGCAAAGAAGAAAACTCTTTATTAATTTGCAAGAAAATATTTGAATTTTTGTTTTCATTTCTTTCTTTTTGCATCCTTTTCTCAGGTCGTTTTAGATGGCGAAGAAGTACAAATAGATATATTGGATACTGCCGGCCAAGAAGATTACGCTGCCATCAGAGATAATTATTTTCGCAGTGGTGAAGGTTTCCTCTGCGTCTTCTCAATCACAGACGATGAAAGCTTCCAAGCAACACAAGAATTCAGGTGAGCAGAGTAGTCAGTCAACAGCCGCAGCAACAATGACACAGCAACGATAATGATGTTTTTCTGTTCGTTACTTCGTTACTGTGTCATATGTTTGCCTAGTTATCTATCTATGTATCTACTTGTATCAGTAATCCGTTCGTCTGTCTATATGGCATAATTTTTATCTAACCCAGCTACTATAAATTATGCTGGTGTTTGGTAATTAGCACCCATCAGATTCATGTTATGCATTTTTTTCTCTGATGATTACTGTTGCTTTTTTTACTACAAAATTAATTGATTTCATCCGATTTGCTATGTATATTTCCAAGAAGTTTAAAGTTTGAGGTCAAGTGAAATTTGTGCTTTTTTTTTAATTAGGAATAATTATTAACTTTCATGGAAACTAAAATTTTATATTTGTAGGCATATAGGCAATTAATTTAGCGGTGAACGAAGCAGGCAATATGCAAAATAAAGTGTTAGTTAGTTAAAATCTAGCTTTGAGTTGATTCTTTTTATGCCAAATTGAAATTCATTTTAGAAAAGATACTGTTTTTTTTACCCTTGAAGGGTTTTGCAACGGGTTAGTTAATTTTTATAGTAAACTTATTCATTTGTATGCCAAGGAACTGAAACTAAATATTCGCAATTAAAACTAATTCCGCTAATGAGTTTTCACTTTTCACTCAATTTGCTCTAGGTAACCCAATTTCAACAATACATACTAACTTTATATGCTGGTGCCAAATAAATTTGAACTCATATGCTCAGTTTAACTTTTATTTAAGTGTTTATTTGAAATTTCAAAAAAAAAAAAAAAAAAAAAAAACTGCTATTCTTGTAAATTTGGGGGTTTCGTTACTTTTATTTAAGTTTTTCTGCATTACATTTGCAATCATTGTCATACATTGTAAAGTAATTCAACCGTTTTCTATATCAAAGTAGTTAAGTTTATCGTATGAGTTTCCAAAAGTTCGCTTAGTTGGCAATACTGAATAAATTTTGGACAAATTAAAAAATACCGGATGATTTGGCATAGCGCAAATGCCAAGCTACTGAAAAAGAGTCGTTCGAAATTCCACCACCTTCGTAGCAATAGATTCGGTTTGCCATTAATGGGTTCGGCCTCAAAAATGAAGAGTCCAGCATCTTCAATCAAATTGGAATTTAAGTACGTCCCAAAACACAGTTTTTCTAACGGAGATTTTTGCTATCCTGGACGTTTTGGGCTAGATAATTGAGAGAAGATGGCATGGAAAGTGCATAGGCATCTGCTGTGATAGCCAAGCTGCACTTAAGGCAACTGCTAACCCTGACAGCTCTTTAAAATTGGTCAGCGAGTGTAAGGCAAAACTGAATAGTGTCGCAAAACACAGCAAGTTATGTTTTATATGGGTTCCAGGACACTGGTATTGTCGTGTATAAACTAGCTGATAAGCTAGCAAATGAATGTAATGAAGGTTCTGCAATTGCACTATGACGTCCGGAGTCTTTTCTTGGCGTAAGTTCTGGGGAAATCATACGTTGGATCAACGACTTCGTGGGTTCTATCCTTAGAAAAAGATGGTTCGAGCTTGACTCTTGCTGAACTGCAAAGTGCTTCGTGAGACAACCTAACAGGAAATCAGCGGAATTTCTTCTGAAACTAAGAAATTACTGATGGGTCTCATCACAGTGAACAACACATGTGACTAACATGGGTGTCATCACCGATCCAACCTGCCAATCGTGTCTTGAGATAGACGATACTACGGAGCATTATCTTTGTAGCTGTCCGGCGTTCGCTAGAATCAGATTAAGGTTATTGGATAGTGATGTCTTGAGTATGAATAATATCCATACTCTCCCTTTTCCTGAGGTTCGTCAACGAAACTAAGAAGTTCGAGGACCTTAGGCTTTCCTTTTTCTTATAGTCCCCTCACAATTCTTTCCGGTCTCTCTACTCTCTTATACTGGCTATATCCCGGGTATAGTACAATAGTCCCTGAGACTGATCCAGAAACCAAGCAACAGTCGATGGCATGAAGCCCAGAAGGTGCTAATCCACCCATTAACGTCAAGTAGCAGATGTCAGTGGAAAAAGTAATGATGTCAATTTATTTCACCAAAGAAATAATTGTCACTGTTGCTGTCCTCTGAAAACGGGACAGACGAGAACTGCTAAATGGTATACTGAAATCTGTTTACCACAAGGTTTCGAAAGCTTGGTAAACCAGAAAAAAGGTGAGCTCACACTTCTGAAAAAACGAATAATTTCATTGCGCTCTCGGGTATTGAAGAAATTTGTCCAGCACCATTTTACCCGGACCTAGCGCCGTGTGATTTCTGGTTGTTTTCAAAAATAAAAATAAAAAAGGAGGGGAAAGTTTTTCGGCAATAATGCAGAGATAATTAATGCAGTTAATGTGGAAGTTGCATAGAAAAAAAACAAAAACAAAAAAAAAAAAACGCCGATTTTGTGGACTAATTTTCGAAATGGATCTACTGGCTACTGGCCTCAAAAATGTATAGAAATCAATGGCAATTATATTGAATATTTTAAAAACGATGAACATTAAAATTACGAAACTAAAATTGCTTTTGACCTTTTCCTTATAGCCAGCTAAGCGAACTTTTGTTAGTTTCTCCGTAATATAACGCGTTAGTTTAATTTCTTTAAAAATTTATATTGGTATTTTTTCACCGAAAAGTGCGTTAAGCTGAACTTGAGAAACTAATTTCACTGAGTATTCAATTGAAATGTTTGAAAAAGTACAGTAGGATCGCTTAGGTAATTATCAAATTCATTAGGAAGATCACTAATGGAGAACTGTAGCTAGCTCCGAAACATCTATCTCATCTGAATGTTCTACACTGCTATCTTGCTGGATCAGTTACTAATATAAATGTACAATAGTGTCCGACCGAATATTCGGCTTTGGTTCTTCGGCTATTCGGCCTAAAATTGCACCTTCGGTGTCGTCTTCGGCAAAAAATGGCCGAAGTATTTTGCCGAAGCCGAAGATTATAAGCATTTTATTTTATAATAATTTTTACTATAGATTGGCAGTAAAAATGTATACAAATAAATAAATGTGAAGTGGTTATATAAAGTATTTAAATTACAATTTCTGTGTTATATTTTCTCCATTTGCTTGTTCAATTTTAACTTTTGAAGTAACCCATAGATTTACAACCGTACAAACAGTTATCAGTGATTTTTTAACGAGCAACCTGCTGGAGCTAATACAATTAGAGGCAGCGGAAGCCAGCCAAACTTTTTTTATTTTTTAAGGAAGACTTGAAGCGTGGTGAAAAGAAGAGTGAGTTGTTAGAGAAGGCGACATTTTCAATTACTGGCGCTTCACTTTTTTTTTTTTTGGTTTCAATGAGGTCAAAAAAATTGAAAATTGTTTTGGCTAAAATCGCTCTAGAATATATGTGTAAAGGGATTCTTTGAAATTCACAGTCGATTGGAAGTTACAGGCCCTGATACAGCACTCATGCATATTTGAACTTTGAAACTAGTTTTTCTCAAAACAGCATTTTTCGAAATGGCTGCCATGAACCAAAACTAATGAACTGATTGCGCTTAAATTTTCATCGTATCTCCAATGCATCTGCAGTTCTACTCCGTCCGAACCAGGATCATTGTTATATCTCTCAATGTGTTTTATTTAAATTGAAATAGTTAAAAAAATGACAAAAATCAAATACTTATTTTCAAAACTAGATAGAGAAAAATACAAACTTTTAATGACTTAACTAAAAGAACATAAGTACAATAAAACTATCCCAAAAATTTAATTTTCAATATTTTTATCTAACCCTCTAGCTCTCAAGCGTGTCTCTAGTCAGCCATCATCAAAACGGATTTAATTACCACCTAGATAGATTTTTGTTGCCAATATAGAATTTCCCAAGCTTTTAAAAAAATCCATGTGTTGTTATGATGTTAGCGACAGTCAAAGTCTCAAATGAGTATTGCAGTTGGATGTAAATTTTTGTCAAAGACAAAAAAATAAGTTATTTTGTTTGAATTTGAGATAAAATAAAAAATATAAATAAAATACTTCCCGTCATACTAGCCAGATAAAAAAACTAGCTGTAAGTAGCTAGGAGTTTAAATTTTTATACAAAATATTTAGTTATTTAAAAAAAATTGCTAAAAAGTTTATTCAACAACAAATACTTTTAGGCATTCAACTTTTCCGGCTTCATAAATTCACGCCCATTAAATTTTTTAGGGTTTTGAGATTAGATATATGCTTTTTACATTAAAATTTATCAATCCCAATTTATTTTTAATCAATCAAAAATTTGGGAACTAGAGGGTTCTGGTTCCGGCTATAGGTCTATCGATTAATACGCTGATTCAATCCTAGATTTTAGATAAGCAGAATCATGGCAGCTATCGGCCAACTTTTTTTTTGCACAGTTTTCGTTGAACGACAGTCGTTCTACAGATATATAGTCGATGTAACTGTATATTTTGTCGTAAACAAATTTTTAAATGATTCTTGAAATAAATAATATTTGTCAGCTCCTTCGACAGTAAACAGTTATTTGGTGCCACTGGTCAGCTTTTTATTTGGAGTATCTACTATTTACATATTTCTGTATATGTTTGTAAATACATAGGTAGAAAAAATTTAGTTTCAGATTTTTATTTTTTATATTTTAAAAATCCTTCGGGGTCTTCGGCTTTGGCCAAAACATCACCTTCGGTCGGACACTAATGTACAATAATCTTCTTCGTTACAATAAAAAAAATAGTTTGTTTTTCTTTTTTAATTAATTTAAGAAATGAATTGTATTGTTGGGATATTTTAATTGTACAGCAGCCTTTAAGATCATCCCATCTCGCCTCCATCAAGAAATGAGTATTTCAGTTGGATGTATGGACGTTAGTTCATTTCCGTATTTTTTTCAGTGCTCCGAAATGCCCTAAAATACTCAGCAATTGTTCGGTCTTCTATTCTACAAAAGAGTTTAGGTCCCATTAATGAGGTAAGTTGCCCTTTTTTAGCAAGTTCACCAACTTGTTTATGTCTATCTATGCGAAGATATTTTCCCATAAGCTGAATGTATTTGATTTTTCATTCATTCATTCTTTTAATTTTTCATCGGTTCTTGAGCGATATTGCTTGATTGTCGTTTGTTCTTTGAGTTTGTGATTACATTCACTCTGAGTTTACTACATTTATGCATCAAAGTATTTCTTGAAATTGTTTAGTTTATTTATTCTTTCTTGCGGGGAGATTTTCATTTACCCGGGTTATCACAACTTCCAAAATCTCTTCTCCCTTGGTCTTAGGGTTGCTGCCTCAAAAGCACCCTATACTTCGAAGTTCAATGAACTGAGCTGCAATAGAATTTCCAATGTGGCAGTCGTACATTTATGCATTGTTCTTGTTTATATTTTCCAAAAATTTAATAAACAATTATGAATTAAGGGGTTATATACATTTTGTTACGGGAAACTTAGGGCATATTTGTGATTTTTTTTTTTGGACTATTTGAAATAATTTATTTGAAACTAGCATAACAGGTATACATAGTACACATTTTAACGAAAAAAAAGAGTCGTCGCATATGAAAAAATATCGAAAATTGTACAAGTTGTAGCTCTTGTCCTGATGCGCGTTTTTTCTGCAGAGTCTGGCGGTGACCACGATTGAATGCCAACAACTCAACTGTCAAAAAGACAAATAATTTACAGTTGTGTACTACAGCGCCGAGTACTTGAGCGAAAAATTTTGAAAAAAAAAAACCTTTTTCTCATACGGAAACCATGATGAAAAAAAAGTCGATTTTTTGAGTCTCAAAAATGTTTTTAAAAAAAATTATTAATTAAGATAAATACTGCACATGAAAAAATGATCGTTCAAGTACTCCGTATTGTAACTATGAAAAAAATTTAAAAAAAAATTAGATGAATTGGTCAAGTAGTTTTTGAGATATCGCGGTCACCGCAAAGGCATTTTTCAGAAAACATCATTCAGAGAAAATCACGTTTAAAGTTTTGAGTGCACTTTATTCATGAACAGTAGCGCGCTACAAATCGAGTTGCTACTTACGATCTACTGCTCGGATTGACTTGAAATTTTGAACATGAACTCTTGAAAGTACGTTTGTTCGAAATAAGTCATAAAAATTTTTTCGATTTTTTGACTCATGAAAACGTATATAACCCCTTAATTAATTTGAGGTTCAAAATCAGGATAAGATGTTCTATTTAGTCGTAACAAATGTTTGGTGAGCAAACAACCCGCATGTAATCAATCATTGTTCCTCTTAAACAGAGACATTTTAAACTTTAATCTGTTCCTAATTTAGCTTTCACATAGAATGTTCACATAGTTCTAGATTGAAAAATGATTTATTTCCATGTATTCAATTATTAATTTAGGTTTCTTTTCAAATTTTCTGTGTTGAAATTTGCGACCTTAATCTTTTGAATGGTAAATCAATTACATTTCTCTTTAGCATAAGATAATACAAGTTACCAAAAGAGACAAAAAGAAATATTCGAATTCAGATATTTTTAGCTTTTAATTCTGAATTTCATTAAATCTTAATTAGTCGGTATTTATTCTGCTTTCATGCTTTGTTAAAATATTGATTCAATTTATATTTTCCCAACGATAAACAAACACAGAAAACTTTACTTTAGATTTAGAATAACAAATCTTAAATAAAAGTTCTTGAAAACTTTTGGGTTACTTGAAAACAGCTATCAATTGTAGGAAATAGCTGCCAAAGAAATTGAACCATACGAGTAGCTATTCAAATAACAATATGCACTAATGAGTTTTCTTTACTAATACTACTCCTCTCTTGTCATGCGTTTCTACCCACTAAAATAAAGTCAAATAAACATGAATACTTTATGTTTTAAGTTGTTTCCTTTTCGCTTATGTATAAAAAACGAGCAAAATACTATTTGCCTTTTGCCTTAAAATATTGATTAATTGTAAACACTTGCACTATCGTCGCCACACCGGAGGGGGAGAAAACGGGGAGAAGGCGTGGCATCCAGTAATAATAATAATAACAAAAACAACTTTTAACTGTCATAATGCAAAAAGGTTGTAAAAGAAGTAAGAACTACTGAACTGAAAGAAAAACTATGAATGTTAATGTGGTTGAAGCACGTAAAGGTAACGCAAATAACCCAGCATAAAAATGGGAGGTGAAAATGTAATTACTTTTCAAAAGAGAAGTTCTTGATTTCTTATAAAATTGTATGCATTTTCTAAGAATTCTTTGAATTTTGGACGGCATTCTATTTTAAAGTATTTCTACTTGCTTGCTTCTAATTGTAAGGTTTTCTCGTTGCATTATCTATTAATTCGTCGATGTGCTAGAAATTGATTTTTCTATGCTTTACTTATTGATTTTTCGGTGCTTTAGCTCTTCGATGCATTACCAGTTGATTTCTCTATGCATTACTCATTGATTCTTTGATTCACTCCCCGTTGTTTCTTTGATGCATTACTAATTGATTCTTCGATGCATTACTTATTGATTCTTAGATGAATTACCCATTGGCTCTTTGATCCATTATTTATCGATTCCTCAATGCATTACTCATTGATTCCACTATGTCTTACTATGTCTTACCCATTGATTCCTAGATGCATTACCCACTGAGTCTTCGATGTCTTACCCATTGATTTTTCTATGCAGTCATTGTTTCTTCGATGCGTTACTAAATTGCATGACCTAGTACACGATGCATTACCTATTGATTCTTCGATACATTACCAATTGATTTCTTAATGCATTACTCATTGAATCGTCGATGCCTTACCTATTGATTTTTCGATGCATTCCTCAACAAATTGATTCTTGCATGCGTTACTCATTGATTCATTGATGAGTTATCCTTTGACTTTTCGATCTATTACATAGGAATCACATAGACGCATTACCCACTGAGTCTTTGATGTCTAACCTATTGATTTTTCAATGAATTACATTATCTATTTATTTTTTTCGCTGTATTATCCAGTAAGTCCTCGATGCCTTACCCATTGATTTGTCGATGCAATCCTCATTGTCAACGCGTTACCAAGTTGCATGACCTATTGATTACTCGATGCATTACTCATTGATTCTTCGATGCATTATCAATTGGCTCCCCAATGAACTATCCATTAGTTCTTCGAAATATTACCCATTGATCCTTCGAAACTTCAGCTATTCATTCCTCGTTGCAGTACCTACCGATTCTGCGTTGGATTACCCATTGATTTTTGTATACTTTACTTATTGGTTCCTCATTGCATTCTTAACGTTGCACATTGATTGTTCGATGTCCTACCCACTGGCTCTTTTTCCCCTGTCATTTGTAACCTACAAAAGGATTTTGAATAAGGCTTAGAAAATTAAAATTTTTTTGACTGGGTATCGTACGAGTACGAGCACTTGGTAACGCTTAGCTCTACACACACTTTGCTAACTTCCGCATATGAAAAATAAGTAATGAATGCAAGTCAGAGCACATTTTATTGATCCAAATTCACATACCGCGTCTATACAAAATGGCAACAAAACATTCACACATTTACCCATACTAATGTATTTATATGAAAAATTAGGGAAGCAGGTGTGTTGTTTGTTTGTTACTTATACTCACATATCATACACCACAGATATTTAAGTTGCTTTAAGGTGTGTTTGTTTTATATTTGGTTTTCTAGGCAGTATTCTATGCCATTGACAAGAGGGTAGTAAAAATGCCTCAGTGACGAGGATATGTGTGCCTCACATTACCTTTAATTGTTGTCATGGGGACTTAATGTGAGTGGTGAATGAGTGAATGACATATAAAACGCTCGACAGTAAACAGCAAAAATTTACAAATGTGGCAACAGGTCTTACTATTTTGTTTTCAAATTTAATGACAGACAAAGCTAAAGCTTGAAACTTTAAGCTCCCCGTAAAACAATATAATTTTTATAAAACTTTGTATTTATACATTTAATCATAATTAATGATAATTTGAAAATTATAAAATTATCGGATATTTTAAAGTTTTTATAATGCAATCAAAATTGATACTCTCTACCACCCTAGCCATTACCCTTGCCTGATTCGAAATATGATTCATTTTAGATTTAATTGAGTAACTAAATATGAATTGATGTAGTTGCATGTGTAGTGGTAAGCGTATCGCGTGCAAAACATTAATTTTGATAACAGCTCCTTAAACTGTACTCATTATCATTAGTGGTGGCGACTGGCTGAATGGATATAATCGACAAACCTCAAAATGCTTAAAAGTAATTATGCGTTTGCTTAACAATTACGAATGTTTATAGCTACTTATTCATTTGTAAATATACTTTATGTATTTGTTTGTTCATCAACGGCATTGGGAAACTTGTAATCGTCATGAAATTTGCCAATTTCTGATTTGGCACAAAAACAACAAACAGTAATAAACTTATTCTTTAAATAACTTTGTACTTAAAATTCTTAAAATATTTTTTTTTTATTAACGAAAAAAAAAAGAAATATTTCATCAAAGTTTATGCGCTCTTTAAAATGATTTCATGATTAATTCAATTAATTTATTTTTTAATTATTACAAAGCAGCAAGCGCCAAGTAAATTTACTGCGTTGTTGTCAAAATTCTTTACAGTAACTGTTTTCCGATATGGAATTTGAATTCGGTGAAAATCTTTTCATTTACTTGAAAAGCTTTCAACCAGAACCAAGCTGAAATTAAGGTTCCGTTTAAATTTAGATTGTGTGTAACCATGATTTTGGAGCAGGTTTGGGGTTCACTTTTAATTCGAAACAATTGTATTAAATTAAAATTCAATAATACAGAGCAGCAGTTAATTTCAAATGTTGAATGAATAACATTTTAAAGGTAGCCTTCGGTATTTTTTGTTTAAAAGTATAAAGTATAAAGAGATTATTGCATTTCAATGGCTGATTTCTTTGACTTGGGAGATTCCTACCTTAACCCTTTGACGCCCGAATTATAATAGGGCTTGGGAGAAACCTTTTGTTGTAAAATTATGGTTACTTAGGTCTTCCACAATCATGACACCAAATTCTTTGCTTCTACATTGATTTGTTTATTCTTTTTTAAAGTTTAAAAAAACAGAGCTATGAAGCTGTAGAAAACCACTGGATAACTTCTTTTCTCCTTTTCTGATAACAAAAATTTCCGGTTAGTAATAATTTAATGCATTATTTTTAAAAAAATAGTGCAAAAGATTTAATTAAAAATTTTTGCACTTAGGTTTTTTGCTGGACTTCAAAGACAAAAATTTAAAAAAAAAAAATACTTAAGCTAGAAATTTCAAATATTCGGCAATCAGCAAAGGTGAAGAATACCTAACAGAACCGAACTGTTAAACATTTTATTTATGCCGCATGAAAGAGTTAAGCGAAGAGTTGCAAAAAATCATAATCTCAACTAACCCTTTTCTAATATACAGTGCCGGTCATAACATTTGCAATCAAAATCACTTGTACTTTAAATGGCTTCTTAAGTTCACTAAAATAATTTTTGTCAAAAATCTTTTTTATTCAAAACAAAGTGTATTTATTGCCATATATTATAAAAAATTAAAAGTACAAAATAATGTTGCAAATTAAAAACGAAAGAAGTAAAATTTAATTAAAGCCTGAATTGAGGAGGTCAAAACATTTGCAACTAGAAAAAGTCAATGTGAAAATTGGAGGAAAATCGAAAAAGTTCTCAAAACTTTGTCGCATATCCATTATTAGCCATCACTGTTGCACGTCTACGTGGCATTGACTCCATTAATTTTGTTTTGCCTGATCGATTCGAACTCGTTTCCATTGTTTTTGAACATTTTCATACAGATCCTCTAGTTTCTTAAACATATTCGTGCTAATCTTTCGCTTCACGAGAATCCAATACCTCTCAATTGGGCTTAGATCGGGTGACTGTTTTGGACGAATGAGAAGTTGTACATTATGTTTTTGTAGACTATGAAAATTAAATCTAGTTGTTAATTTTCAAAGTATTGACTACTGTTCCATGTATGTGCTTCATTTAAATAATGTGCAACAAGCTTAAAGAACGTATCTGTGTAGTCATCACAACAACAGTGTATACAGAGACGGGCAAATCAGGCGGCCGTTTCGAAATCCGCCACGATTCCTCATCAGTTATCTTAGTGATAGTTCTTAATCTTTCAATATCCTATATAAGCTACTAATATTTGAAATCATTACCAAGAATTCCAGATTTGATTCCAAATATCTTCACTAAATAGAGATATTAAAAGAAAACTACCACAACCGTTCTGTATACTTATTTGTTGTTGAGTTTTTCTCATTACTACTAGTCTGCATAACGGTTCGTTATTTCAAAGTCTAGTACATGAGATTTGTAAATTTTTTTTACGACAAGGTAAGCTTTTATCAATTTAGACGTGCGTTTTGGGTGTGGGAACGTCCAATTTGGCGGCATTGCCACGCTACCCTTCGGAAGTAATGTCTCTTAAAATGTTTTTATAATCGTTGTATTTCATAGTTCCCCGGATGTGATGCGTTGGATCCATATTATTAGATGAAAAGCGGCCCCAGACCACAATACAACCTCCTTGGTGCTTTACCGAACCCGGTGTATGTCTATGGTCGAATCTTTTACCGTGTGGCCTTCTAACAAATTGTTTCCCGTCAGAGCCGCATATGTTAATTTTGCTCTCATCTAACAACAAAACGTTTTGCAACTGTTGAAAAGTCTAGTTTTAGTATTTATGAGGGAATTTTAAATGTGTTAAGCGAGTAAACGCTTTTTTGGCAATGTTGTATGCGCTTAATCCACTTCTTCTGGGTCGTCGCTTGATGGTCGATGATGATATATCCAACTGAAAAGAATTTTTTATTCCTCTCGATACCACTTTCTCTTTCGATTTTATTAATTTTGTGATTTCTTTAGTTTTTCTGCACATTTCTTTGCGAGGTCTTCCATCTCTATGACGCAGATCAATGTTACCGCTATTAACAATTCGGGAAATCGTCGACTTGTGTATTAAATATTTTATCAAAAGTTCTTTTTGAGATAAACTATTTCTCCCCCTTTCAATATAAGCCCAACTGGGAGCCATTGGATGCTCGTGAAGCGAAAAATTGGAATGAATACGTTTCAGAAACTGGAGGATCTGTAAGAGGATGCTCAAAAGCAATGGATGCGTGTTCGAATTGATCAGACGAAACATTTAATAGACCTAATGCCACGTAGACGTGCAACAGTGATCGCTAATAATGGATATGCGACAAAGTTTTTCAATTTTTCACATTGACTTTTTCTAGTTGCAAATGTTTTGACCTCTTCAATTCAGACTTTAGTTTAACATAACTTCTTTCTTTTCTCATTTGCAACATAGTTTTGTACTTTTAATTTTTTATAATAAATGGCAATAAATACACTTTGTTTTAAATAAAAAAGATTTTTAATAAAAATTATTTTAGTGAACTTCAGAAGTCATTTAAAGAACAAGTGATTTTGATTGCAAATGATATGACCGGCACTGTATGTTGTATGTGACCTTGAGTATTTTTCTATGAAATACTTATACAGGGTGGTTACATCCTGATCGCCAACAAAAAGGGGGTGTTAAGAGAGGTCGAGTTATAAACGGTTAAAGATTTTAGAGTCTTGTCAACAAGATTTTCATGATAAACAATTTTTTTTTAGTCCTTTCAAACCCAAATAAAAAATGGTAAACAATTAAGTTATTTGGTTTGTAATATCAGACATCAGTCTGTTTTTGCTTGATTAAAAAACGAAAGCGTTTAACTCTTGTCAAATTCTACTCGCAACAAATATTTTGGGATTGTAGGAATTGAAATAGAAAAAAGCTTAATTAGGATTCTAGTTCACTTGTGTGTTGGATCTTTGAGAGTGTGTTCTATAAATGCATTTACGTCTTTTCAAAATTCCAAATACGTTAATAATGAACTTAATGAGTTTGAGTGGAAGTATAGCTCTTATTTCTGCACTTTGCAATCGTTATTAAAGCGCGGTTCACGCCAAATTGGCACGCTTTGTTGTGGTCACCACGTCACCCCTAGTCATAAGAACAACAAATTTTTTACTGGGATTTGTTTACAATACCGTTTACGTTACCGTTAGTTGATAAATTTTTCATATTAATTGATCGCAAGTTGATGATTGTGTGCACAATGGAAGCTGCAAATAGAAAATTGATTGTGAACAAATTTATTGAAAATCCATCGTGGTCTGTAGGTATGTAGAGTTATAAAACGATATAAAGAAACTTTTAATGTTGAAAGAGCTAAAAAAGTTGTGAACAAAACGGGAACCACCAACCTAAAATTAAAGGCAAAGATCTTGAGGTCCATCAAAAGCAATCCCGGACTATCGGATAGCGATCGTGCCAAAAAATTCAATACCAGCAAAAGTACTGCTAGACGAATACGCATAAAAGCTGGGCTAAAATGCTATCGAACAGACAAACAGAATTTGCTGGCCAAAAAACGTGCTCGTCTTCTTTATAATGGCAATGGATGCATTATTGTGGATGACGAATCATACGTAAAATTTGATCTTAAACAGCTTCCAGGTCAAAAATTTTGTATGGCAACGAATCGTGGTAATGTACCCTCAAAATTCAAGTACATAAAAATGGATAAATTTGCAAAGAAAGCAATGGTGTGGCAGGCTATTTGCAGCTGTGGTCTCAAATCCAGGGCATTTGTGACATCCTCTTCTATGACGTCTGATATTTACATCAAAGAGTGCCTTTCGAAACGACTATTGCCATTTGTTCGTCACCACCATTCGCCAGTGAAGTTTTGGCCTGATTTAGCCAGTTGCCACTACTCTAAGGAAACCATGGATTGGTATCAGACAAATAAAGTAGATGTAGTGCCCAAATATATGAATCCACCCAATTGCCCCCAGCTTCGGCCGATCGAAAAATACTGAGCTATTACAAAATATAAGTTAAAGGAAAATGCAGGTATTGTCAAAAATGTGAATTGAATGTTACTAAAATGGAACCAAATAGCCGCAAAAAGGATTAAAAGGAATACCCGGAACTTTTTGCACAACAAAGAAATTTAAATCTTTTAATATTATAGTATTAAAACACAATATTAGACTTATCATTTAATGCATTATTTGTTATTCTGAGTATTCTGGTTAAAAAGATACAGCAACTTTCCTGCGTGCCAATTTTGCGTGAATCGCGCTTTAACTTAGCTCCCTACACTTTTTTCAACAGAATATGTGGACTGAAATATATTACATGTTACATTTAAGTATGGTATTCGATATCGCTCATATGACCACCACGAGCATTTTCGCAGCGATCTATTCTTTGGATCCAATTTTCCGCCACTCTTCCATACATCGGCGGGAACTTTGGCAATTTCGCGTTCGATATTGTTTCTGATCCCCTCCAACATTGTTGGCTTACAGCCATAAACCCACGACTTAACGCAACCCCATAAAAAAAAAATCCAACGGCGTTAAATTACATGAGCGAGGTGACCATTCGACCGGACCATTTTCGATGAACTTTAAGATTTTCTTAAAACTTTTGTAGAGCCCAATCTTAGAAGTTTCGGGAGTTAATTTGATCTTGTAGGCCAAGATCTTTACGCAAAATTCGGTAAAATGTGGGCTGAGAGATTCCTAGTTCCTGTAAACGGTGTGGAATCGACTGATTTGGCTCATTTAAAACTGTCTACTATATTTTCGGTACTTCGACCGTTGCGGTATCTTACTGGTATGCTTAAGAATACCATGAATCAGAGGGAAGAAAAATAAAATTCGATTAAGTATGTGTTGCTTTCTTGTGGTCCTCATTAAAGCAAAATTTTCGTGTTTTCGTCCTACTTCTTTAGTGTATTATTAGTTTATTTATATCTCTATTTTGCTTCCTTAATCATGATTCTTTGCCTGTATGGTTCCAGGCGTAAAAATTCAGGTTGTTTTTCGTTTTCGCCAATATATTTTCCTTAATACTTAAAATCTCTACATGATGTTTCGTGAAAATAGTTTTTGATTTTGGTTTTTTCTGGAAAATTTCAAATTAATATTTAATTCAGTTGTTTCGAATATTTTCTAAATAGCATGCATAGTAAAGTTTTGCTTGAACTAGAAGCATAGCGTAGAAAAACAAAGTATGTATATTTCTTAGTTTTCTAAAGTTTATATTCCTCAATTGATGCAAATTCTCACTGGAACACATACAAAAGCAAACAAATGTACACACCGTCACGCATTCACACTCTCAACTAAGGAATTTTTCATAGAATTTCGCATAATTGTGTGATTTTATTTTTTATTTTACCCACAATTAATTTTTACAAAATTAATTTTTTTTTTATCATGTGTTTGCAGATATATGCTGCGATTTTTACAATTGATGTATGCGATGATTGCATGTGATTATTTTTGCTTTTAGTGTTGCTGTTATTGTTGTTTTTGTACATTTTTAATTTGAAAAAGGCATTAAAGAAAAATACTGTATTACTACCGAAGAAGAAAAACTTAGCTACTCTGCACACATGTTCATTTAAACTGACTATGAAAAAATTGCGTTCCATGAAATTTCCTTCCCACCCCCGTTTCCTTCCCCCTCGCTTTAAGTCTAAACAAAGGAAAAATTCATCTCTACTTTTATGATGCTTATGGGTGAAAATTCTCCATATGGAATGTTGTGTGCGAGTGTTTTTTTTTTTTATTTATTTTATTTTAAGATTATATGCTCTAAAGCATTTTGCTACATTTAAATATATTTTTGGAATTTTAATTGCTAGTTGCAAAAAAAGAAAAAAAAAATTGAGGAAAATCGTGCGATTTCTGCTTATGAGATCATAGTTTTATTGGTTTTATTTGGAAATTAAGTATTAATTCGTTAACTTTAATTAAGCAGATTAAAGATTATTTAAAATTAAATATTCACTTATTTTCTTATTTGAATTTGTACAAAAGATCTAGGCCGCAGTGCTTTACTTTCGGGTCGTCCCAACCAATAATACTTTCTTACTTACTTTCTTACTTGGAAGTATTGGAAGTAAACGTGTAAAATGGACTTTTATAAATCAATTTTATAAATTTTTTTCCTCAAAAATTTAGGTTTGGTTTATATGGTTGAAAGAAAATATTGTCTATAGTCCTAGAAGATTTGAAGAACATCTAAGCAAGATTTTTCATTAAGATCGGATAATTATTCATGAGCATTTTAAATGTAAATATAATGAGGTTCCCATCCGAGAGGGTGCTGTAATTTATATTTTTTTTTTGTTGAAACAGCAAAAGAAGTATTCAAGAATACAGCACCCAGACAAGTTTTACGTCCATTGTCCTATATCCTATGTTCCTTTTTGCTATTCGCTAAATCTAACAGATTTATTAATAAATCTTAGCAGATCCTGCGGTGTTAAAGAGCTCAGGTGCTGTAATACTTAGGGCCGTTTGCTCAATGACCGGTTAATCACTAATCAGAACTAACTGCTACTACTAACTGTTGGTTAAAGTTTGGATTAGTATTTAACCGGACATTGAGAAAACGGCCTTTATTATAATAATTCTCTGAACCTAATTTTTTCTACAAATTTACCTCTAAATTAAATATTTGAATAAAAATAATAATTTAAATTTTTTTCTTCTACAATCTAAATCTAGGGAACAAATATTGCGTGTTAAAAACGATGAAAGTATACCGTTCCTGTTGGTTGGCAATAAATGCGATTTAAATGACAAACGCAAAGTACCGCTGAGCGAGTGTCAGGGACGTGCCCAGCAATGGCAAGTGCCGTATGTGGAGACTTCGGCCAAGACGCGCGAAAATGTCGACAAGGTAAGTTTGCTGTCGCGGTTCTATTTGCTTCATAACTATAAATTTACAGGGAGGAATAGAAGAAAAAATAAAATCTAAGCAGCAAGCATATTTTTGTTCCTTGAACCCCTCCCAGCTCAATTATAGCTCCCAAAGCTCCCTCGCACTATTATTCACAAACTACCATCACTTATCGCCTACTGGCAAATACACTTTGAGCGCTGTCTAATGCCATATTCGCATTCGTGCTTGTTGTTATTGTCTTTTCTGTTTTACTTTTTTTGTGTTTGTTATTATGATTATTATTAATATTATTTTTGTATGTACGTATGTATTCAGTACAGTAATTCATTGTTGTTGTTGCTGCTGCTCCTGTTACTGTTGCTGCATTAAAATGTCTGCATTCCAGAATATTGAATCCATAAACCCACACCATACCATTTTCTACATCCTTAATTCCCTTCATTTTGTTTGTTTGTTCGTTTGCAGTTTTACACACGCAACACAATTTTAAAGCAATTATTTTATTATGTTTTTAAGTTTTTGTTCAAATTTGGAATTTGTTTTTAATTTAATTTTTTTGTTTTGTAAAAATCAGATTTATAAGCACATGCTAAATTCTATAATTCTCGATAAGCAAAATTTAAGTTCAGTGATCTGTAAAACATAGTTTTGATTAAAATTCAATTTCTGTAAGCATAGCACTGAGTGGAACAAACAGAAATAAAATTTCATAATATTCTCTTAATTTTTCATAGTACGTACATCGAAGGGTACAAGAGTTCGACTGTATTGTTCAAAATTTCATGTAACTGCACGAATTGCAACTTCATACGAAATAGCAGTTAAATCAAAATCTATTTCTATGCTAGAAAAAGAACGACGAAAATTTAAAGAAGCGACATCTCCACTTGCTGATTAATTCCTCTTTCTCATCGACCGACGATAATTGAGAGCGACCGCATGCCAATTTGTGACTATTGGCTTAACTATTTCATTACTCAATGCAATTCTTTGTTTATAACCATATAATTGAATGATTGATCCATGCTTAGCCAAGGCTTTAGCCATCTTGTCTTTTGACTCACACTATTGTCACTATTTCTGTGATGGGATCGAAAAATCTCGGAAAAGAACATATAACCATTTATTTACTTTAAAAATTGATAAAAGGAATAAAATAAAAAAATATTAAAACGAAGTGATAATTGGAGGAGGAGAATGAGTATTCAAATATGAATTAGTTAAACGAGTTAAAGAAAATGCTTTATATTAATTATGAATAAATATAATTATTTTATACAAAACTCACTTAGCGAAAACTTAAAAAAGGATGAAATAATGAATATTTCGTAAAATAGTTAAATGACTTACATAAATCAGGATAAAAGAATCAAATAAAAAAAACGTATCTAAAGTACAGCCAACTTGTGAGAAATGGCATCGATAAAACCGTTTACTTAGGTCAGTAATGCTCAAAGAGCATAAAAGAGAGCAGCAAGCTTTAAGCTCTTAATGTATTTCATATGGAAACTCAAAAGCTTTTTGCATATGATTTAATCCAGGAATGTTCAACGGCTATGTATGCAATTGTGTTGGGTACGTGTACGATCCCTCCAAGCAACTCGGTAGTCGACTACGAAAATAGCACACTTCTAGTTAACTTTTATGATCTAACTATAAGCTAACTACAATGTAATGCAAAGCTTCCCCAAAATCAAACCGTGCATATTCTGTGCAGTGGATTTTCTCATCCCTGTTTAAAGAGCAGTTAACTTTTGTTTCATTTTTGTGCATTGTGGAATCTAGTCAGAGCATTTAACTGTTGTTTGATTTTTTCCTTTTGTGCATTGTGAAATCAAAATCAGTGCTCAATTTCGTGCATGCAACTAAATTAGAAAAAGTTTAATATTAATATCAATGTGAAAAATGCAAGAAAAATAAAATAATTTCATAAAATGTAATGTTTTTTTTTATTAAATTTCAAATGTTTTAAGATATATTAATTATAAATTGAAAGCAAATAAACTTATAGTTAGATGTAATAAGTTTATAGCTAACAATAAATTAGATAACTTTTAGCTAGCTTTTAAGCAACTAACTTTAAGTTAGTTGAAAAGTCATGCAGAGTCGGACAATTGACTACTGCCTAAGACATCGCAATGTTAAAATAGTCAGTTGGCTCCATTAAAAATAATCCAAGTATCAACCACCTCTAGTTGCGAAATAGTTAGATTAAAGTGCATTAAAAGTTAGCTGAGTCGCTGGCAGGGATCTCTTGTGTATGTGTAAAAGCACATAAGCTCCATATGTGTATATGAGAAAGCACAAAAGCTATTTTCGATTGCGATCTCAAGGGGCTGAGCATACCTGGCTTAAGCTAAACCCTGGAGAAATAAGTAGATGAACCAGCGAGATGATAAATATTTTTTGTGGCTCTTTGGTGCGTCACATGTTTCAGACAGGATTGGAAAATAGGTTTGGTAAAATGGTGTCGAATTGTGAATTTCGAAAAGGAAGCATCTTATGTGAAAAAGAGCTATTTTGTAGTATTTCCATGAGCGTGAAAAGGTACTGAATAGATCACAGTTGTACTACAATACATTTTTAAACCAAAAGGTACTGATAAAAGTACAAAATACCTACATTTCCCAACACTGGTGTGAGAATAATTTATTGTTGTTGCAAAATATTACAAAGCATTTCGCCGTAGCTACATATTTGAGCGAAAATTTCAGAAATGGTTTGTAGTATTTTACATATAGATTCAGCGAATTAGTAGTTCGACTCGTCGAAACTTGTAATGTGCAAACGAGTTCGCTGAGCATGCTCTTGTCGAAAAAATACGTTTACACTTTTGAATACGTTGTTTACAACTCTGAAATGAAAAACTCGTTGGCTCTTTTCACATTTTCGCTGAAATGTGTTCTAAGTTCCCTTTTAGAAACTACGATTTTTATGCGATTTCTCTCTGCGATTTGCTGTTTTTAGACGAGGGAGGAGAAATGGAAGGGGGCGAGTCACAATCGCACGATTTTTTGACGTCTACCTTTTGCATTTCTGTTGCGCTTATCTAAAATGAAAGAAGCACACAGAAAGAAACAATCTCTTGTTCAAAATCGCTGTCTCTAAAAGCTGTCGGCGATAGAACAGTGTTACAAAAGAGAATCGCAGAGAAAAATCGCAAGAAAATCATTAAAAGGGGACTAACATGCTGGCAATTTCATACAGGAAATTCTCTTTTTCTCTCTCTTTGATATAGAATTTGGCAGTTGGATGAAATAAAAAACGCACTTTCATTCGAAAAGTTTTTCTCTCATTAAAATAAGAAGTTATTCAATCTTTATTTGTTTTTGTAATAATTGGCTCACCTCATTATACGGTCATGGGCTGGATCATAGTTAGAATTCTTCTGCAACACATTTAGAAGGAAGATAACTGAAACGAGTCATAACAAATTATTCAGTATGCGAATTATACTGGTTTCACATAATAACGGAGACCTTGTTAATAATATGCGCTTATAAATCTGATTTAATCTAATTTAATTTCATATTTATTTGCTAATTTTAGTGTTATTTTTATATAAATCTTTTACATATTTATTTCATATATATTAAATTTTTCACAAGAAGTCAAACCTAATGTTGATTCAATCTTTCCTTCATAATGTCTTAAAAATAATAATGTGAAATATTAGGTAATTTTTTTGGTTTTAATTTTATTATGTTATAGTGCACTATGCAATTTAAAATCAAATACAATTAAAATTGATTTAATTATAACAATTTTTAGCATATCTAATTAAGGGATCTCCTTCAATAGCGCAATATTGTTTTATTTTATTAAACAAACACGACGCAAAAAAAAACCGAAAATCTGCTGCAAAACTGTTTTGAGTTGCTGGCGCTGCTGCATCTGGTTTCTTTTCTAATTTGCGATTTTTATTTTATTTTATTTTTTTTTTTTTTTTTTTTTTAGCGTACAAAGTTTTTTTTTTTGCAATCACAGCTGCTGCGCCTCTCTACTACATACATGCAAACATATATCATCATCTACTACTTCTCTTTCTATATATTTCTCTTCTCTTGTCTTCTCTCTCCCCGTTTGTTTGATTTTTTTCTCATGCAGGTATTTTTTGATTTGATGCGCGAAATAAGATCACGCAAAACCGAAGATTCAAAAGCGACAAATGGCCGTGCTAAAGATAGATGCAAGAAACGGAGGCTTAAATGTACACTACTTTAGGCGTATATAGGTGCATAAACTCAAATACTCAAAAACTAAAAAAAAGTAGTATAAGTAGTATACATACACATGCTTACACAGTAACAATTAATTAATTATCTAGTAGTTAGTTCATGATAGTATTTTTTATTGTTATTACTAGTTATCTTACTCAGTTATTTGCAAATATTATTTGTTTTTTTAATTTGCTTTTGAGTTTATTTTTATAGTTTTTCTTAGTAGTTAAGCTTTATTATTATAATTTTTTTAGTTCATTTATTGGTACTTATGTGTTTTTAGTTTCAAAAACTTCGCTTAATCAATTAATATTGCATGAAAATATAAATTTTAAAGATCTGGAGTTCCTTGTAGTGCTCTTTGATAAAAGAGTAAAAAAGAACTACAGGATTGAGGTAGTACGAAAGAGTAAAACTAAAGAGTAACAGATTTGCCTTTTACAAATTTTGCATCTCTGTTCCACTCATGTAAAACGAATAACAAAAGCAATAGAAATACAAACCTGGCCGGTCGCAATCGTTGTGTATAAAAGCTCTCGACCACCGTGGCCGTTGATAAATTTCAAAAAGTTGCAAAAAAGTGTCACTGAGAAACAGATCGAAATTTAAATACTTCATTTTTTGATCCAGCAGGAGGAGGAGACCCAATTCTTTACCAACATTTATTTTGATTTTTTGGACACCCAGAAGTTTATATTTTAATTCTACCTGGATTCGGAACATTTATTTCATTTCGCTGCAGTTTGCATATAAAAAAAATGTACTGATGGATTGAAAGTAAAAAAAAAATCAATTATCCCAAGTAATTAATACATTAAGGTGCTTCACGAAAAAAAAGTTGTACACCTACCTCCAAAAATTTACCTCCTTTTATTTTATGATGATTCCGAAAATATTTCAGCTCTACCGATTACCGTTCCATTTTGAAAAAAAAACTCTAAAAAATCGCATTTTCTCGAGTCTGCTAGCAGGTTTAAAAAAATTTGTATGCTTTTAATTGGCCAAACAATTTTCATCACTGATGAGGAATTGTGGCGGATTCCGAAACGGCCGTCTGATTTGCCCGTCTCTATATACATTGTTGTTGTGATGACTACATTTGTTCATTAAGCCTGTTTATATATAACTTCAAATAACGAAATTGACATGAACTTAAGTCATGACTTTGAAAATTAACCTCTAGATTTAATTTTCATAGTCTCCTAAAAAACTATCATGAACTGATCGAATGGGGACCGTTCAGAAAAAATGACACCTAGAATCATTTTCTCACAAACACACACACTCTCCCATGTACTAGACTTTCAAATAACGAACTGTTATGCAGACTAGCTACAATGGGAAAAAAACAACAACATAAGTGTATAGAACGGTAGTGGTAGTTTCTTTCAATATCTCTATTCAGTGAAGATATTTGGAATCAAATCCGTAATTTTGGGTTATGATTTCAAATATTAGTAGCTTATATAGGATATTGAAAGATTAAGAACTTATCACTAAGATCACTGATGAGGAATTGTGGCGGATTCCGAAACGGCCGTCTGATTTGCCCGTCTCTATATACATTGTTGTTGTGATGACTACATTTGTTCATTAAGCCTGTTTATATATAACTTCAAATAACGAAATTGACATGAACTTAAGTCATGACTTTGAAAATTAACCTCTAGATTTAATTTTCATAGTCTCCTAAAAAACAATTTTCATTTTCATTTGTGAACTTTTAATTAGCCAAACAATTTTCCCTAAGTCAGCGTGGCAAAGTTGAAAATTGCAATAAGCTTGCAAAAAATCTTATAAAACGACAGTGTTGCAACTAAAAAGTATGTATGTAATTAGTGTTGCGAACTTTCAAGTTAATGGCAATGGATTTTTCGTATAGTTTCATGTGAATATCACACTTTTTGCAAAAAAGCCTGAAAAGTTGCAAGGATTTTTAAAAAAGTCTCAAATTTTTGGTATTTTCGAAAAGTCGTGGCAAAGTCTCCAAGCTGTTAAAAAGGTTGCAAATTGCAACTTTAGTCTCATAACGGACACGCTGCTCTCGACGCTGGAACAAGATAACAAAAGAGAATATGTAAAAATCAGTGAGAAAAATCAACCACAAATCGGTGTGTGTAAAAGCAGACTTAAAAGAGTAACGAAAAAGCTCTCTGCAACATCATAATACATGTGCCGTCAATTTACTACTCTGTTTACTCTTTCGTACTACCTCGAGAGCTTTTATACACAACGATCTCGACCGACCGATTTTGTATTTCTATTGCTTCTTTGTTATTCGTTTTACATGAGTGGAACAGAGATGCAAAATTTGTAAAAGGCAAACGTCAAAAAAATCGATGAGAAATGCTGGTACGGCCGATTTTAACTCGCGTGAGAAAAATCCTCCAAAAATCAGCGTGTCTAAAACCAGACCAACTTTACTGCTAAGATCTTTAGATTGTGATTAATTTTAATGCTTTCTTACTCAATTTAACTATTTTAAATATATTATTATTTTTGGTATTAAATTGGAATCGCTTTGCAGAACTTAACTTTTTAACACTTTATAGGTGCTGAGAATTAGCATAAGTTAATTGATTAATCACATTTAATTCTGCTACTAATACAAAACATTTCTTATATCAAATTTAATATCATTTTGAACACTTTGCATATTTGTAATCTTTCTTTCGATGAAATAAAAGTTCGGAGAAGTTTCTCTTTAAATTTGCTGAAGTTTTACTCCAATTACACAGTGCAACACATTTATCTAACGGAGAATTGGCCAACACAGGTCGATAGTACTGATCTAGAGTAACAAAATCCTAAATGGAGTTTGCAAAGTTAGCTCGCTTTTAAAAGACATATGCATTCACTGTTTGGCCTACTGCAGCTTATTTTTTAAAAATGAAGTGCTGATTTCTTACTACTTTGTTCAGCTAAATATGAACAAAAAATGTTATTAACAGTTTTAACATTATAGAGTTTTCCAAATTAAGAAGTTTAAACTATCCATTACTTGACTTTTGTAAAAAAAAGCAATACTAAAGAGTTTTCCATTAAGGACATAACAATTTTATCTATTAATAAAACGCATAATTTTTTGAGATATTGAGTTCAAATTTATTGTGGATGTAGTGCAATTCGATTTCGGTCATATGACCACCACGAGCCCGTTTACAGCGATCGATTCTTTGGACCCAATTTTCCACCATTCTCGCACACATTTCGACCGGAACGCGTTTGATATTGTCTTTGAGCTCGTCTAAAGTTGCTGGCTTGTTGGCATAGACCAGTGACTTGATATAGCCCCATAAAAAAAAATCCAATGGCGTTAGATCGCACGAACGAAGCGGCCATTTCACCGGACCATTTCTCGAGATAGCACGTTCATTGAATTTGCCTTTTAATAAATCGATTGTGACGCGTGCTGTGTGGCTAGTGGCACCGTCTTGTTGAAACCACATATCGTTGATGTCAAGTTCATTCAATTCTGGCCACAAATAATCTTCCAATATAACACGATAGCGCTCTTCATTGACGGTAACATGACGGTCATTTTAATTCACGAAAAAATACGGAATAAGCGCTTTTAAAGTGGCGATCACCGACTCAGAATTTCGGTAGTAATTTTTAATAATTTCCAAACGTTGCTGGTTCGTGAACTTTGTTCGTTGACTTTAACTAACCTTTTGACATTGACAGTTTATTAAAAAAGTTTAAAGGTTCGTTCATATAAAGATACAAAATTGTTATGTCCCTAATGGAAAACCCTTTATTTACAAAAATGTATAGAATTTAATAAAGTTTGGGTTTTCAAGTTGAAAAATATATTAAAATAGCCCAACTTTGAAAGGCTATAACATTCAAGAGCGAGCAAAGTTTTTAAAACACTCTTAGGGTTTTATTACTTTAGACTAGTCCTATAGACCTGTGGTGGTTGCTTCTTCGCTGAATTTGCTGCTGAATTCCGTTACAATTGGGTTGAAGTTTCTCAATGCTTTTGAAAATTGTAATATTTTCTCTCAATCGCTGTATGTGAAGAAGTAATTAATACTTTTAGTTTACCCTGTAAAGGCTCTTAAGACTTATCAAAAAGTAGATATGCTTTTCTTACAAGATTTACGAAATTTAAACTAAATAAGTGTAAAAAAACAAACACCTGTACCAAAAAGATCAACATATTAAGTTTTTGAATTATATTGGTGAACATAATTTATGTGACTGTGTTTTGAAACCTCCCGCTTTAATTGTTCTCCTTTTTCTCCTAAAGACAGACAAATATTTTTAAAAGTTAAACTCATGCAGACCTATAAGACTTTTATCCATCTTTTTTTTAAAAACTTCGTGTCAAGTTTGACCTCCCAGCTCTCGAAATAAGAAAAAATATATTCCGTAACACTATTCCAGACAGAAAAATGCTACTTTATGGTATTGTCACTAAAATAAGATTAGTTAAGAATTATAACTAACCCAAGACAAAGTATGCCACGAAGATTTTATTTTCCGATACGCTAATCTGTTGTCACACTACCATATCAACATTCACAGACTACTCTGCGATTCTCTCAACCCATCTTTAAATACTAGAAACAAAGTGTTTTCGGAAATATCTTAGTTCCCGGGAAAATAGTTGGTTCTGTATAGAATAGAAAAATAATTTATCAATGCTCTGCTGATATCAAATATCTCGGTGTTCATCTCGACTTGAATCTATATTGGTCTTCGTATTATCCACTGGCTCATAAGCAAAATATGTAACTGCGTCCTTCTCAAATATTAAAAAATTTCAACGTTTACAATCGAAAAGTTTTCTAAAAATCTCAGCAGAGCTTCAAAACTCCCATCCAAAAAAAAAAACAAAAAAAAACACAGTGTTGGAAAAATTTATAGTACACAACAGTGGCGGAAAAAGGGGAGCAGGGCAATAGGGAAATTCCCCCTCCTTCCCCCCAACATTTTCAAACAATAAAAATAATGTAACTTATATAAAAATTCTATATATTTCCCCCCTCCTGAATCCATCACTGCCGTCGAGCTCATTTTCGAAAATCGATTAAATATTTCTAGTCTAGGAAAAAATCAAAAACTATACATGGTTTATTTTATTTGGTTATGAAAATTAGACCCAGAAACTGTCCTGGCTCAGAACTCTGTCGAGAGTAAATATCTCTTATTTAATCTGAAGTGTTGGAAATTGAAAACTCTTTTTGTCTTTATAGCGTATTCAAAAATACTTAGCATTTTTTTTCTTTCTTTTCGTGCCGAACCCTAATTAAGACAAAAGTCGATCTGCTATCCTAATGAATCCTAGAATTTGTGTGTAAGTTAGACCAATTCGTATTTTCTATCGTATCTTTTATCTATTCGAATATATAAAAGATACGATAGAATCCTAGAATGTTTTTTGCAGAGGAAGATCTGATTTTATCTGTATTTACAATAGATCGACATTGAAAAGTTACGGAAAACAAATTCAATTCCTTTTGAAATTATCATATTATTTTGTATATTAAAAATATTTGTAATGATGATGAAAAATTAAGTATGTTCTAAGCTAAACCTTAATTAACACTATTTTTAAGTATAAAATTTCTCCGTGAAATAAATCTCTTGGGCTATTTCATTTAAGCACATAATGTAAATTAGTATATTACAATACATAGCTTAAGAAAAACAAAATACCTTATAATTATTTTTGTAAATATTTTAAGCTTCTTTCTATTTAAAAATACACTATACACTCACATAAATCCTCCATACATTTATCCTTTCTTTCCTTATGCTTCTTTGGTAAATTTATATGTTTTCTTACTTTGTAAATTCGGTTTTCTACTTTTATTTCTTTCTTTTTTTTCCAGTATTAATTTAATTTTGTTTTTATTAAAGCTTTGGTTCTATACTTTACCTTCTTCTTAGAAACAAAATCTTTTAAAATAAATTTACTAATAAATATTTCATTTTTATTTTTGTTTTCTTTTTTTCTTTGTTTTCTTCAACTTTAGGTATTTTATGATCTTATCAGGGATATTTCATCACGTAAAAAACAACGTCAAACCGATGTGCGACAGCCGACAAAAACCAAATCTCATTGCTGCCAATTGCTGTAATAACGAAAACAAAACCAACAAACAAACAAAAAAATAAAATAAAAATAATAAACAAAAATTCTTGAAACAAAATAAAAAAGAACAACTCATTCTAAAAAAAAAAAGCAAAACAAAAATCACTCATAAGAACATCAACTTAAAGATTTAGTAGAAAGAACAAAAAAAAGAAAAACTCAAAAACGATTTTTTAATGGACTAAAATGAAAAAGTAGTAATTAAAACAAACGAATCCGGTCTGTGAAGAACGTTTTTAATAAAAAAAAAAATAATTAAAACATACACTTTTCAGTACTATCAAGAAACAAAACAAAACAAAAAATCATAAAACCTTTCGTATTCACTACTTACTACTTTTTTCTTTTTTAATATCTTATTTTTATAAATACTATGTATATTATTACTATAATAGTAATAATTTGAAGAAACAAAGAAGTTTATGCTAGTTTCATTTGTTAAATTTCAACAAGGAAAAAATTAAAAATTAAACAAAAAATAAAGCAATTGTTTTTCATGCTTTTTCTACAATATAATAGTTTTTAATTAATATAAATACATACATACAATACACTGTTTATATATATATACATATATAAAAGAAAAAAAAAACAACAAAATCAAATGTAGCAAACCATTATTCTGCATATATTCTAAAATCATTTAAAACATGGAAAAAAACCAAACCAAACCAAACCAATCCTATTACTCAAAAACAAAAAGTAGAAGAAAATTGTATTAAACTTGGAATTGTGCATTTCAAAAATTATTGAAAAAACCTTTTCATCCTAATCCTCAATTACTAAATTAGATATATTGATTGAATTTTTGTTTAATCCAAAAATGTAATTGATTTTGTACATAATTCAAGATTCAGAGATTGGGTGGAGATGGGTAATAGATGGCTTATTTGCTCCATACATTTTGCTAAAGTATTTCGGATCTTAATTGTGACAGCAGAATATGAAAATAAGGTGCTAAAAACTGATTAAAAAAAAATAAAAAATTTAATTAGTGAAAACTGGATGCGCTACTCCGAAAACCGTGATTTTTAAGGATGTTTTACAATAGGTTTGGCATTTTGTATGGAAAAAGCATTTAACTTGCATATAAAAGATTTTCACATTTGTCAAAGACGAACTTGATTGTACTCGACATAGGTTCACTAAAAGTTAATTTACTAGTTCAAATATAACTCGATTTTAAAATTTTTGTTTTTTAAATAAACTAAATTGAATTACCTACCATCGTACTTACTTTAATTTTAAAAAAATTACCGCTATATTCAAAATCCTAAAGGGGGAATTTAAAAATTCGTAAAAAAAAGTGCTAAATGGTCACTTTAGGCGCTAGGGGTGGTTTAAGGTTCAATTGTATCAAAAAACTGGGTACGCCATTCGCTTTAGCGAATACATAGATATGGATATCTGAAAATCTTTTATATGCAAGTTAAATGCTTTTTCCATACAAAATCCCAAATCTATTGTAAAACATCCTTAAAAATCACGGTTTTCGGAGTAGCGCATCCACTTTTCACAAATTTCAATTTTTTTTTCATTTTAATTTGTTTTTAACACCCTATTTTCATATTCTGCTGTCACAATTAAGATCTGAAATACTTTAGCAAAATAAGCCATCTAATGGGTAATGGCTTAGGTCTTTAAGATCCTTCAAAAAGTCTATTAATTCAAGAACAACGATCAATAGTTACGATATATCTTCCTAAATCTTTTTACTCAAGGAAGCTGGTTAATCTTAACTAGTCTGGCGTACAAATCCAACATGTTTTGACGTTTTGAACTATTTAATAATTGGTTTCAGGATAGTCAGTTCTGAGGCCTTACTCTTATAACCGTATAATCCTTTGAGAAACATTGGTTCTTTATGTAACTTCTTGAACGAGTAAGATAGATTCGATTTTTTTTCGCGCCAATCTCTATTTTTTTAACCTTGAAAAGTGTTCTAACTATTTGAAGGCTTTTTCCACTTATCTGGCTTATCGTGTCATCTGGATATATGTGTCGGTATGTTTGATATATCTACAGTTTTTGCAATTTGATCTCATTTGCGATTGGAATCTACTGATACTTTTTGTAGAATCCTTCATGATAAACAAATGAATCGTATTTGCTTCCAGGGAAAGTCCATTGATTAGGCTTGGGAACGCTAATTCTTAATTGGTTTGCGGATTTTTTTAGAGAGTAGGGAAATGTGTATATCTTTTCGAGATCATTGGTAATTTTTATTGTACAATTTAAGTTTTGAAACAAATTTTTATTTCTTTAAAAAAAATTAAAAATTGCGAAAATATAGACAGTCGCCGTGAAGTTGTCTGGAACGGAGGTGCGGTGTACGCCAGCATCCGAGGGCTATCTGAAACAGTTCGAGCAAAAAACAATATGAAAGTTGGGCCTAACATAGCAAAACACTTTTTTTTTTGGTAAAACTCGATTTTCGAGAGCGATACAACGATACAACGGTCAAACTTTTCAATACCATTTTTATAGTACGATTTGTTTTTAGGCCTCAGTTTCGGCAATTACCTCTTCATCAGTGTTGAATTTATTTCCAGCAGGCAATCTTTTGAGGTCAGCAAACAGGAAAAAGTTACTGGGTACCAGATCTGGAGAATACGGTGGATGGGGAATTTCAATTCGTAGCCTAATTCATGCAATTTTGCCATCGTTTTCATTGATTTCAAATGGGACCGTTTTTTCGTGATTTCATCCCTCAAACACTCCAGCAACGCTATGATGTAATACTCGTTTTTGTTGGTCTGGCCCTCTTCGAGGTAATCGATGAATATAATACCATGCGCATTCCAGAATACTGATGCCATGACCTTGCCAGCCGACTGTTGCGCCTTTCCACGCTTTGGATTTGGTTCATCGCGTCCAGTTCACTCGGCTGTCTGCCGACTGGACTCTGGAGTGTAATGATGAAGGCATGTTTCATCCATTGTAATATATCAACGAAAATTTCGTCTTTATTACGCTTGAATATCGCTAAACAATGCTCCGAATCATCAACACGTTGTTACTTTTTATCGATTGCGAGCACCGGCGGTATCCACTTTGCACACAGCCTTCGCATGCGTAAATATTCACGCACGATATCTCCAACACTTTCCTTTGATATCTTTAGAGCCTTAGCTATCTCGATCAACTTCGCTTTACGATCTTACTTTTTGATGTTTTTTCGTCAGTAATAGGCTCTTTCGGGCGTCCACAGCGGGTATCATCTTCTATGCTCATTTCATCTCGTTGAAATTTAGCAAAGCACTTCTTAACGGTTGATTTTCCTGGTGCAGAGTTCGATTAATGTTTATCAAGCCAATCCTTGGTTTCAACAGTATTTTTTTTTTCGCCAAAAAGCAATGCTTCATTAATATACGAAATTCTTTTTTATCCATTTTTTTTCACAATAACAAAAGTTACTTCACTCACAATGCTATATCTTACGAACCAATTTTGGTACTAAAAATCATGTGAATTTATTCTAGTAACGCCATCTATGTGGTCAGGCTACGAACTTTTCAGCCCATCTGTTAAATACTACAATTACTTAGTCACTTAGAACGTTCAAATAGTTTCAACTTATTGAAAAAAGAGTTTCGAGATAAACGCGTTCAAAGTTTCGGAAAGGGAGAGTTGAAAGAAGAGATGAGTCACCCTCACAGCCTCTCCAAAATCATTAACGGCCTCGTATTCTACAGGTTTCAAACTAAAGTTATGCTAATAAAAAAATGCATAACTTTACTGAATTGATGAATGCAATCATATCGAGCTCATAGCCGCTAATTGTTCCTCGATCCTCCTCGTTGTAAATGTAGTTGCTATAGAAGCATCAATGGATATCCTCCATAGAAAGTCCTCATCGATTTACGAGAAACTTTTACTTTTTTTTTCTAATTTTCCAAGCCCATAACCTTCTGTGGCTCAATTAGCACACATTTTTTTTTTTGCCTGCATGTTTTATATCGTTTTCATGTGTGTCTAAACAGTACACATATTTCTTTCCGATGCTGTTTTAAAGCATTCAAAGTTAGATAAGTTTCTGGCCAGTTCGTCGAAGAAGTACTACGGTTATGGCACAACACCTCGTCGAAAGTGTAGGTAGAACTTTCCGTATTCATACATGCCGTTCGTGTTATATTTCTTTAATCGAATCCGAACGGCAAAGTAAAAAGTTTTGCAGCAGAGAAAATATTTAGGCGTTTCCTTCATTATTGGATCGTTACAGGTGTGGGGACAGTGGATTTAGTGGATTCGGTGCACAACCAGTGAGTGCTGTTTAGTCATAGCCCTGACTTAATCATTAGTTCTGTTAATGGACACCAACGTTTAAATGAAGTTATATGGATATATATTTCTTAAAAACTATATCGCACAGAAGATTTGATTAAATGATTCATAAATTAATACGATTCTTCAAGAAAAACCTCGATTGGTCGTGGGACAGCTCCAATTAAAGTTAAAGTTAAAGAACAAGCTAATCAAATAGAACCTATAATGAGATAAGCAAATAAAAACACAAAATGCTTCATAAAAATAGAATAACGCAACATTATAAACGAAAAATGCAATTTTATAAATATTTAAAAAAAAAAACAAATATAATTATAAATTTTGTTTAATAAAAATTAAAAAAAAAAAACTTGTTTTCTTTTTTTGTACGTAAATTTGTAATATTTTCACTCAAATGAAAGGGAATGAAATCAAATGCTTTTGTAAATCAATAAATTTCTTATACATACATAAATTATAAAAAAAAGTAAAACGCATAAAAACGCATTCAAAATTGCAACTAACAAACAAAAAACTTCTAAAAACAAACATGTATTCTTAAGATATTATTACATTTTTAAGTTTAAATTTAATTATGCTTTTAATTGTATTTTATTTTTACCCAATTTTTTTTTGTTTTTTGGTTTGTTTTAAGTTTCCTCTTTTTTGTTTGTTTTAATTGTATACTTTAGTTAAAGTAAATTGTCAAAAGTCGAAAGAGCAAAAATAATATAATTTAATAAATAAATAAAAATAAAACATGAAATCCCTGGGGTAATTATTACTATTATTCTAATTATTATTCTTAAAAAAGTAAAATGTAATTATTATTATACTTACTCTTTTACAAACACACACACACACACCAACTACATATGTATTTAAATAAATAAACAATAATAATAAATAAAAAACATAAATAGTACAGAACAGAATATTATCTAATAAAACAATATTTAAATATAAATAAATAATGTGAATGAAAATCGCTGAAATAGAATGCATTTTTTTGTAAAGAAAGTTTAAAAAATAAAACAAAATACCAACACTGAAACTAAATGAAACGAAAAACCCAAATAGCTTCAATAAAGAATTATTTAAAATAAAAAAACAACAGTTTTTATCTCAATTCTTAATAAAAATAATGGGAGGAGTTCGCATATAACAGAAGTAGATGCTTATATTTCATTGGGTAAGAAATAATTTGTAACATACAGTTAGGGTTTTCTTGAGTTGTGCCTCAAAGAATTATCCTAAAAGTAGGCTATGCCTTTTTAAGCTTTAGTTGTTTGTTTTATCTCCATGCTAATGGGGAAAATGCAGACAGGGTTCGGACTTTACTACGATCGTAGAAAATTTACTACGATCGTAGAAAATTTACTACGTTTTTCGCAAAATTTTAAAATCTACTTCGTCACTCTACTTGAGCTGAAATCTACTACGATTTTTTTCGTTTCATACTATGAGCTTGACAAAAAAAAAAAGAAAAGAGAACACAGATACGAGTATATGCAAAAATTGTTAAAAAAAAAAAAATTCGCTACAACAAATAGAATTTACATAAGAAAAAAAAAAGCTGAATGTAAAAATCAGAGGTATTTACTGAGAGCAAGAAAGAGCCCGCTGAGCTCCCTTGATTATGATTTTTTAATGTTTTTTTGTCCTTTCATGTACTTTTTTGAATATACATATTCTATTAAAAAAAATATTTATTTTATGATATTAGGCAAATTTTTAAATTTACTACTGAAATTTTGGTTTTGCTACGCTTTTTTCTATCATTTACTACGATATCAGATTTCCGAGGTCCGAATCCTGCACGCTGAACTACACATTTTTACTTAAGCCGTATTGCAGTATCAACATTGATATGAGTATTGCTCGTTTGAAAAAGAGTTGATATTTAGGAGATATGCCCACAGAGAGAAAGAGCGAGAGAGTAATAGAAAATGAACCGAAAGAATAAATGTTCTGTAATGAGAATGATTCGTTATCTCTATTAAAGTTTGATTCACCAACAACCAAGAATGACAGAATACAAGATTACTCCACGCGCATCTACGTTATTTGGCTCTCACCAGATTGAGCCAAAACTTTTAAGTCTGTGACGTAGATTGTAATTTTCTTTATTTGCATTTACATATAAGCAGTGCATTATGAGCCCGATGAAAAATTTAGTTTTCCAAAAATAAAAATATTTAATTTCGGTTTGAATCCAAAAGTATATATATTTCTCTTCATCGATCTCTCATTAAATTTCCCACTAAGGATATTCTAATTATGCAAAGTATCTGGTTGTGCGAGCGTCAATAGTTGCAATATTGTCTCGGTAGTATTAACATTAATTTTTTAATTTTTTTTTATCAGATCTGATTCAAAAAATTATAACAAAAATGTTATTTGTAATTTTTTCTATGGTTTATATTATTCAATTCTTTGGATTATGAATGAAAAGTTAAATATTTTAACTTATAATGAAGACAAATAACTATTAATATTTCATTTTATATCTGTATCTGCAAATACCGAATTAAAATTAATAAATATCATTTATTTCCACACTTCATACCAATGCTTAAATTGTTCTCATCTAAAATGTATGTAGTCTCCACAGCTCTCTCTTTAAAAATTTGACTTGTGACGACATGCGCCATCAATTTCATATAGGGAATTCTCTCTTTTTTTTCTCTCTCTGTTATTGAATATGGCATAGAGAAAATCAGGCACTTGGTTTATTGTTAGAGAATCATCGAGTGCTCAAAACTAAGTAATAGATTATTCTCTATTGATCCACCAAGCATTATACCAAAGAATATATATATACATAGGCGCATCTCTCAAAATTTTTCCAAAATATGTTTCTTTTGTTTCGGGTGCGGGCGGTCGCAGTAAAGAGGAAGAGCAAAACCATTCATTTGTTTTGCTTTTACTCTCTCCCCTGCACTCTCATGGTGTTTTTTTTTTTCTTAGGCTCTCGCATAACGTTACTGAGTACTGCCAAGTGAGACTGCGTATAGTTTCATATGAATGGGTTTTTTGCGGAGAATATGTAGGTACATGTGGTTGTTTTTTTTGCGTTGTTGCCGAGTATCAATATTGCTTTCCAGCCTAATTAATTTTTTTTGTGACCCAAAATTATGGTCGTAGCTAAATTTCTTTTGAGTAATATTTTTTTTTTTTGTATTCGAAAAAGCATAAAAAATTGAAATCAATCGATTTAGAAAGTCTTTAAGTAGGCACCTCCCGTTGTATCTTTTAAAAAATCTACTTTTTTTGCATTTTCTTAAAGTATATGTTTTCAAAAATATGTCTACAAATTTTTAAGTTGATCCGGAGAAAATTTTTAACTCTTTGTTATTTGCAAAAAAAATTTCTTCTTGACATTAAAGTAAGTTGAAACTTTAAACGCGTTTTTCTCAAAAAAGTCATTATTGAAGTCGGTGACCACGATTATTCAACAACTTCTAAACCGATTATTTTCAAATTTATATGCTTTTTAAATATATAGTAATCTAGATTGATCGAAAGAAAACTTTTTTTCACAAATGAAAGAGCGTTTTTTAGTTAAAATTGAACTGTTAACTTTGACAGTCGGCCATTTTGATAAATATGCATACTTTTCCACATCCTTCGATTAATCACTAGATAATCTTATAATTAAAGTAAATCCATTTAATTTTTGGATTTCAAATGTTCTAGATTTGCAAAATATTGCTCATCGCAAAACATGTTTTCCAGAAAGGCGTCGACGTGATCGCTCATTACTCATAAAGTTTTAAATATTTTTGAATAGAGATTAGTTAAAGTTAAGTACTTTTAGATAATAAATAGTTTTTATAAAAAACTTTATTAGTTTACTGAAAAAAAAAATCTTGAAAAATATCTATTTTTTCGCGTCACAACTTGGGATTTGAATTTTATAATCTGTGCCATACATAAAAGCACACCGGCTTTGCGATGTAAATTCTGCTAAATAATGAAAATACCAGCTCATATTACTAGCACGAAAATCAAAAAAAAAAAAAAAAAAAAACAAAGCCAACAACAAAGAGAAACAAAATATTTCATCCACTCATTGGTTCTATGAGAACAACTGAATTTTGAGTGTAAAGTGGAGGCAGTTATGGCTCCATAGAACAAAATTTTTGTGCAAGTAAATTTGTTCGTGATGCGCCTTCTATGCATTATATATTCTTTGGTTATACTTCTTTCAACTTTTCTTGTCTTACGGTCGGTTTTCACTATGTCATATTCCCTGTCAAAGAGAGAGAAAAAGAGAATCTTCTATATGAAATTTGCCAACATGCTGTCAAATTTGATTAAATTTGACATAGTGAAAACCAGGCATTAGAGCAAAGTTGTAATCTGTAAATGAAGTAATAAAGGAGACCGCGATTGTTTGTAGTTTAAAGTTGCTTTACACTATCTGTGTTTCTCATATGATATGCATGAGAAACTCAGAAGATGAAATACAAAGTGTGAACACAATTGAAATACTCATACGTGAACTCTTATGAGCAATCATATGAGATTTTAGAATTAGAATTGTTTCTAATTTGAAATGAGAAATCATATAAGAAATTCAAGTTTGACAGTATGGCGCTCTCCAAATCATCTTTCTATCTCCCTCTCACTTATAGCTGTTAACAAAAAAAACAAAACAAAGAAGAAACTCCGTCGCGCCAATGCAAAAAAAAAAAAAAACGAAGCTGAAAATGAACAAAGCTATTTCAAATTTTTTTTTTTTTTTGATTTATTGTGCAATATTAGCTTTTATTTTTATTAATTTTCGCTGAATTTTGCAGATTCTTAGTACAAAACTCACATAGGTGTAAAGGCAAGAGCTGAAGCTCATATGATATTTCTACTCAGAACTTTTACCAGACGAAGAAGAAAACGAAAATGAGAAACTCATATAGTGTAAAGCGAATTTTAACGAGCAATAAGGTCTCTCTCTCTATCTCTCTCTTGTTGGCTTTAAAAAGTGCAATCATATTTCTTCTTACAGGTTATTAAGTCTTTGTATAAAATGTAAAATAAATAATTGGCCGAATCACAAGCTGCCACATATGTACTGTCATAATGTCGTATAATTTTGTATGGCAAATGAGAGAATTTATGATAAATGAGAGGATACGATAGCGAATAAGACAGTTTGGTTTGTGTCTTTGAGTTTGTGATCGTTCACCGAGATGCCAGCTCATTTTTTCTTTCTCCCCGATAACTTTCGCGAAATTCCCCGATTTTTGACCAAATTCCCCGCACCGGTATAATTTCATATGATAACAGTACGATACGCACTTTTCATATAAACATTTTATACAAACGAATAATACCCTTTACGTAGGCTTAGAATTACTCTCGGTCAGAGTTATTTTCAGGGGCCCTGTACTTTCTTGGTTAAAATTTTTTTATCAATTTTTTTTGGATTGATAAATTGATCAAATAATTTTTTCTGACATCTATTTAAAGACTTCAAGTACAAGAAAAAATTGTGTAATAATTAAAAAAAATGGATGCGTGCAAGGCACGCAAGATATTTGATGTGTAAACAGTTAAGCCAACTGAATGTCATATACATAAGCTCACATATGTATAGCCATATATAGGGATTTGATGTATAATCTATATGCTTAGGTAAATAATTCAAATTAAAACAATTCTTTTATAAACTTAAAAACTTATTAGATATCATTACCTTTTATATAATAGCCCGATTCACTATAAATTGCAAATGGTCTTGCATCATTGCAAGTTTTTATTCCATATTGCATTTGTTGTTGTGATAGCAGAAATATTTTGCATTTGCACCAAATCGTGAATCACAAGCTGCAACAGGCACGATATGCTCCCATATACGCAGCTGTAATTGCATCTTTTTTCCGCGCTTTAAGTTTTTCTTCCTGTCGATTTGAAATTTTACATAACGTCGCCTTAGAATTGATTTGGCGTATAGGTATATGAATTTGTATACACATACGCCAAATCAATTCTCAAGCGACGATAAAAGCTTTCAGCATTTAACCTTTGAAAGGCAACAGGCCACTACTTTTTAAGAGCACCGCAAAAAGATTTGCCTTAACTGCATTTAACAAATATAAGAAACAATGCATTTTTATTGAAGTAAATAAGTGATTTTTTCTGTTTAACATTTTTGCTATTTACAAAGATAAAAAAGTGTTGCCTTTCTAAGGTTAATGTACAAAGCAAAATTTTTATACATTTATTGAAACCTAGATTCCTTATACTTAATTTTAATCCAATCTAACTAACCAAATGCAAAACCTATCAAACGCCTGTGTTTGCTACGGCGACTTCTCAGCTTGTATGGTATATAGTCGATATCCATACGTTTAACACCAACAAATAATTCTGCCACGAATAAATGTACACACACATTTTGTTTTTGAATGTACATATATATGAGAGTAAATAGATCGAAACATAAACAAACAAACACCGCTCGTAGTTTAATTTCTCCCTCTCTTCTTCTCTTCTCTCTTCTCTTTGTTGTTTAGAGTAGCACAGTCATGTCGCGCAGTAGTGTGAGCGAGACGGGAACTGGACGTTACAGTTATCTTACATCTTACGTTACAGTTATTCTTACATTTTACACATTTGAAATTTTGCCCATACCGTGAGCTAAAATGTTTACACATCAAAAAATTATATAAAGGTTTTTTTTTGCAGCTTCATGGAAGACGTTTTGAAAATCGTCAAGGGCAATGGCATGCGTGATTGCGGCTCATTGGAAAATCTAAAAAAATACCATTAGAAAAATTATAACTGTACTCTCAGGACATACTGAGATTATTTTGTTTGACCAACAATTCACAAAATGACAGACCGCAAAAATTAGTTTTCTCAAAAATTGGAGTTTTTTCGTAAAAATGAAGTTCCAAATTGAGGAAAGAATTAACCAAACTTACATCCTGTTATGTAGAGAACATAATTAAATTTCAGTTATCGTGCACGTCAATAGCAAAAACCTTGTTTTGAGAAAAACTGTTTTAAAGTTTTGATTATCGGTTTTTAACATATAAAATATACTTCTTCTCCTTCATAATAGCTGACCATAATTTGCAAGTTTATAGGTTACAGTCACCAAGAACTAACAGTTATTAATAAGAAGGTGCTGAACAAAGGCACAGCTAAGCCTTTCTGGACGGCTGAAAGAGAAACCGAAGCACTGCGCGATCACGTTGAATACTAATCGTAAACTGTGTTGCATAAAGCAATGTTTTTATGGTGTTGGTTGCTAATGTGAATTGTATTTAGGAATATAAAATTTGGCAAAAAATAAAAGCTGAATGGTTTCAAATTCCCCGCAAAAAAAAGCTCATTCCCCGGTTCTCCGCACTAAGTAAAATTCCCCGCAAATCGGGGAATTCCCCGCAAGTTGGCATCGCTGATCGTTAATTAAAAACACAAGTTTTTCTGCGATCAAAAAGCCATACTTGCAAACCAAAAATAATTAAACTTTAATTGAATTTGATCATACAAAACATTGGTGTACAAAACTGTGCTCCATGGAGCCTAGGGGCTCTACGAAAATTCCCAGGGGCTCCGCGGTAAAAATTTGAAATTTTTAAAAGAGTGCGTTAATTTTCCAATTTGTAATTATTTATGTTTTGTTTCATTTACGATTTTATACTAAGGGCTCTGCGAAATCGAATGCTAGCCCGAAACGCTCTGCGGACGAAAAATATTGAAGACCACTGATATAAAACCACATAAATAATAGCAAATAATTTTATTTGTAATATAATATTAATAATATATGTCTATTAAATTAATTTATTTCCATGCATATTGTCGTCGTTCTGGCAGAAATCACTAAGTCCAATCATCCAAGTCATTCATCAAAAATCGAGTTTATTATGTCATTCGAGTTCTAGAAGCTAATTAATACGGATCCAATTGACCCTTCGGAGCGCAAATTGTTTATTTTGTGTTTTTAAAATACAAATCATAGTAGCCGACCGCTGCCACTCAAGTGACTTTGTAAGTTTTGAGATGCAGAGTGATTTACCGTTAGCTTAGTTGGTTTCTGCATCACATCGTTTAGCTGGTATTTGTGTTTGTAAATTGGTGTCTCGCGCGCCCTCTCGTGTAACAAAAAAAGCTTGATGAAATTTTTTCAAAGTCAAAACGATGACAAATAAATATTTAAAAATAAATACTTAAAATATATTTTAATACCACTAAAAAGCAATCAGTTGCTTTATATTAATGATTTTTTTGCTATAAATAAGAAAAATTACAGTCGATACAATGAAATTCACCTTGCGGTTAAAATGGCGCGTCGTGCCCTCTCGTGTAACTTTTCAGAGCGCGCCCTTCGAAGGGTTAAAACAATTAATTTGGACTTAGTGACTTCTGCTTGAACAACGACGATATATACATATGACATATTGTTTTCATCTGTTCAGCTGTTGGCATGGAAAACAAAAAGTTAATGAGAAAACGAAAGCATGCTGAAATCATGTTCATAGCTTCGTCATATATTTCATTCATTTTAAATCTTTTCTCTAAAATTCTCTCAATTTTTACCACATTATTACAGTTAACAATCAACCAGATTGTTAACTGTAATAACCAGAGCACCAGAGATGCCAACTTGCGGGGAATTCCCCGATTTGTATGGGATTTTTGCGGGGAATTTGAAACCGCTCAGCTTTTCGTCAATAAAGTCTGTAGAATATTTTTTATCAAATTTTATGCAATGTAAATTGTTTAACTTTTTCAATATTTCATATTTTGAGTCTTATAATCTACATCTCTTCTTAAGAGGGCCCTGCACTTTCTTGGTTTGGACAAATCGATTTATAAAAAAGTGTGTAATTTGAAAGTATTATATTTCAAAAGTATTTTGTAAAAATTTCAGATAGAAACTCGAAGTGCTTTCGTAGATGTAGACGATTATAGCGGAGAGTGACAGTCTCGCAGCGCTTCGGCATCGCTTTCGGCTGTTCAGAAAGGCTTAGCTATGCCTTCGTCCAGCACCTCATGATTAATAATTCCGGATTGTGATTGCATCGATTACCGATCTGTGCGTTATGCAGATGCACCTCTCGGTCGTATTGGGCGGGAGGAAAGTCCGTTAAAAGCCGATAGCCAAAACTTTCAACCCGTTTTTCTCAAAACAAGGTTTTTGCCATTGGCACGTACGGTCTAAAATTTAAATATGTTTTTCTATAGAACAGTAATGTCCCAGGACATTATAGAAAAAAAGTTTGGTAAAATTTTTCCTCAATTTGCAACGTTGTACTTTCGAAAAACGTCCAATTTTTGAAAAATTAATTTTGGCTGTCTGCCAAAATTTGCGTGGTTAAAAGGCGGTAGAATTTATATATTTTGGTCAAACAGCCCCTGTTTTGGATCCATGTAACTAATCACCTATTGCATTTGGAAATTTTTATCGAACACGTTTTTTATTTAATCTTTCGAAAAATAGTTTTGACTTTTTTTTCAAAAGGTGAACAATAGGAAACATTTTTTGTTTTTATTCGGGTCAAAAGAAAGCCCATGTATTTTTATTCAAGTATTTATCTATCAAAATGAACGTCGAGTAACTCGGTACACCGGATTCATTTGAGCTCAATCGATTTTTAGAGTACGTTCCCTGGAGACGAAATCCCCGATGTGTCAAAAGAATCCAGGAGTCACAAAGTACCTTATTATTAACCTACCAGTTCTGGAGCGCATTAAAATAACATTAACCTTGATCAATTTCATTTCATCTCCTTACCTAACGTTGCTTCATTAATGGCGTCTCTTCTTTTATTGATCTTTGACATTTCAAAGAGTGTGGAAGTTAAAAATGTGTGCAGTACAAATGCCAAAGTATAGGAAGACGTCATGTGGTAAGTATACATGAACTTTCAATGTTCTCTTTACTAAGTTGTCGATAACTGTATTCAATATTCAAGTCTATGTGGGAAAACTAAAATCTATGCTTAATTGACAGGCTGAGAGGAAAAGCGGGCTAAAATTTATATAAAAGCAAAAGTGAAATAATTTAGAGTGTCAGTGCAAGAATGGCATAAGTGATACGGTTTAGAGTGAAAACGAAACGCCTTAAAAGTAAGAGCAAAAATGGTATAACAATTCTCTCAGAGCAAGAACAGCATAGTTTTTTATTCCGTTTTCGCTCTGAACATATTTCGTTTCACTTTTGCTCTGAACATATTTCGTTTTGCTTTTGCTCTTAAGTAAAATTATTCCATTTTTTTCTGAAGTTAGAAGTTATACCACTTTTCCTCTCAGCCTCTCAATTAAAAATAATAAAACAAAATTGTATTTAATTTAAAATTTTTATATTTATGCATGTAAAAAATCAAAATGACACAATTTTTGCTTTTGTTTTTTGTTTCGTTTTTGTTTTCTTTCTTTTTTTATGTTTAAAATTCTAATTTTAAAAATTAAAAATAATAAACAAAGAATATTAATTTTCATATTTTTTCGTGTGTTTTTTCTTTTCTTTTTAAAGTTAAAAATATTATTAATAATAATATTAAAAAATTATTATTTAATTTAAAAATTAATAAAAGAAACTACAATATTAAAAATAATAATAATAATATGTAATAATTTCTTAATAGATCATTGTGGTCTCGTCTCGTTAAATTGCTTATTTGAATAATTTCACTCAAATTAATTGCTTATCCAGAACAAACAAAAATTAATTAGTTAAACTATGCACTAAAAGAAAAAAAAAAACTTTTTCAAAAAATAAAAGTTTAGCAAAATTAATTAAATAATTATTTAATAATAATAGTAGCAGAAAATAGTAATAAAGTTAAAGTAGAAAACTGTTTTTTTTTTAATTAAATTGCAAAGTTTATTTATTTTTATTTTAAAATTTTATTTTAATTATTTTCTTTATTTTATTTAACTTACAGTTAATATTTATAGTTAAATAATTTTTTTTATTTTTTTTTTATTTTATTTTTTTAAGTAATGTACATAAAAAGAAACTTACACTCAAATTTAAGAAAAAAAAAAATATTATGCACAAAGAGAATTTTTGTTTGCAATTTTTATTTTATTTTTTTTTGTTTATGCAAAGAAGCTAATTTATTTTTCGTTTTTAATTGTTATCTATTTATTTATTTTTATTGTATTTCTTTTATTGTTAATGTTTGTGTGTGTGTTATGATTTAGCTGTTTCAATTGATATAATAAGCATTAGGGTATGGAAATTTATTGAATTCATTCATTGAAGAAATAAATGTTTTTCTGTGTTTGAATCATTTATTTTAAAAGTTTGTGTGCTTAATATCCAAAGAATATAAAATACCGTTTCAGTTTAGCAAAAGATTTCCAAATTATGATACTTTATTATAGGTGATCATGTGCAATCGAGAGCATAATTGCTTATGAGGAATTATTTGATTTGAGGTCTAAATCAGTGGTGAGCAAAGAACTTAAAAGAGTGTAATGAGCTTTGAGCTTTCAGTTTTCAGTGTCTTCTCTTTTTCTTTTTTCTTGCATTTTTGGAGGGCCTAGGGTGAGATTTCGTATCCATCCAAGTTTTGTGAGTTGCATAGGAATGGAAGGGAATCCGAACGGCAAAATAAAAAGCTTTTCCTAATAGAGACACTATGTATATAATTTTCATTAGCACAGTGATGTGCAAAGAGCATAAAAGAGCGTAGCATTCCAGTGTATTTTATATGGAAAGCTCAAAAGCTTTTTATCATGTACATCTCTGCATTAGCATCAAACGATTTCTATGTGTGTGTATAGGCTCTCATATGGATATCATAAAGATATGAAAATATCATACCGATTATAAACCGCTCTTTCTTAGAAACACATCCGGAGAGGAAAAACATTCATTAAAATTATGATCCATTTTGAGTACAATAGAAAAAAAATTATCATTTCATTCCTATGCAATTTTTCGTTTATGAGCCTCATAATTATTATCTATTAAAGTTATGGTACTTTCCTTTTAATTAGAAAGTCAGTATTCTCAAGTGGACTATGTAGACTTTCATTCTCTGTTTGTTTTTTTTTTATTTCAACAAAACTTGATCAATATAAAAGCAAACGGCAAGGACAAAAGGGAATACAAAAAAACTTGATTTCAAGACTTGACAAATGTAAAAGGGCATTAGCACACACCGATGTTTCTCTACGATCTTCTGTTTGTTGGCGAGGAAGGGGAGACGAAAGTGAACGAGTCGCAATCGGCTGTACCAATGATTTACAACGATTTTCTACGTTTTGCCTTTAACAATTTTGCATCTCTGTTCCACTCATGTAAAACGATTAACAACGAAGTAATAGAAGTACAAAATCGGTTGGAACAAGCGAATAAAAGAGAATTTTTTAAAAATCGCTGAAAAAAATAGCCCAAAAATCTGTGTGTGTAAAATTAGAGTTTCTAATCAAGATGAAAGTTGTTATTAAATAAATACATATAGAATTAATTAGTGATACAATTAGAAATATGTATGCTTCGGATAAATATAGGAATAACAATCTTAGCAAATGTTTAAAAATCCAGACTGAGAAATGTAAAATGTTTTGTTTAAGATAACACTGTGCAACACATTTTTCTAACGGAGAATCGGCCAACCCAGGTCGATAGTACTGGTTTAGAGTAACAAAACCCTAAAAGGTTTTGCAAATTTAGCTCGCTTTCAAAAGATATAGGCATTTAAAGTTTGCTTCTTGCAGCTTATTTTTTAAAAATCATTACTTGAATGATATTTAATATTTTTTACTGCCTTCTTCAGCGAAATAACAAATAATGTCATTAAAAATTTTAACATTATATTAGTTTTCCATATTAAGAAGTTTAAACTATCCATTACATGAGTTTTGTAAAAAATAAGCAGTAATACTATAAACAAAAATTTATAAAATTTAATAGAGTTTGGATTTTGAAATTGTTGTTTTTATTATAAACAGAAAATAGAATTGAAAAATACACTAAAATATCACAACTTTGAAAGGCTATAACATTTAAAAGCGAGCTAAGTTTTTAAACCCCTCTTAGGCTTTTGTTACTCTAAACCAGTACTATTGACCTCTGTTAGTCGCTTCTTAGTTAGATTCCATGACCCTAAAATTGTTGCACATATAAATTTTATATTGAGATAATGAAATTTTCTCTCATTTGCATATTAAAATATCAAATTTTTTATTCCTGTAAATTAATTACCAGTTCTCAGCACAACAACAACATAATCAATGAAGAGTTGCTCTTTCCTAGAAAAATGTCCGAAGAGAGGAGTAAAAGAGAGTACCGGCTCGCAAGAAAACCGAATAAAGTTTTTGTTGCTTTACTTGTTCTCTTTGGTTATTTTTTGGAAAGCTAATAGTAATTTTGAAGTGCTTTTTTCGATCGAGATGTCTATAAAATTATGAAATAATATGTGAGTCGATTTTTTTGAAAATAATTCGTGCTCTCATTTACTTTCTCGCGAAAACATGACAACGGAAAAGAGAACCATTCGAATGTGGTATACGCTCTATGACAGTGGATCTCAGCATATAAAATTTTGTTCTTATATTTTCTTTGATATAATATAATCTTAATAAGATTTTTTTTTTTAAAACTAAAAAAGAAATATTGAAAAAGTTTTAGTTGCTATTTGTGTTTCTAATCTGTTTGTTTTTAATTGTATTTTAATATATTGTTTATTGATTTTACTTTATTTTATTTCTTTTTTAAATTTGTATGGTATACAATGAAATAGTTTTTAGGAAATTAAACTGAAACTGAAAATCAAAAATATGCCAACATTTTAAACAATTTGTGTTTAATGCAATGATCTATAGTTAATTAATTGTATGTCGTCGTTATATTTCTTGGAATTTTTTTTTTTAATTTTTTTAAATGAATTAATGTTTTTTTAAAGCTGCAAATCATTTTGACATAAATAATTATTACCATATTTTGTTTTATTTTTAAAAATAAAATTTTTCCATTTATTTGGTTTTTATTATTTAATACACATTTGAAATATTTATGCAAACTGTTTGTTAAATAGATTTTAAAATTTTTGTTTTCTTTTTCTGGCAATTCGTTTATTTTGTAAACAGTTTTCGTTTTAATTTTTGTTTGTTAATTTATTTTTTTATTAAGTTTATTATTATACTCTCTTCTCTTGGTAGGCACTATTTTCTTTGAAAAAAAAAATACTGAAAAAAGACAAATAAAAATCGTTCCATCTTTATTTTAATTATTGTTAATTAGTTTCAGTTATTATGTAATTATTGTTTTGCAGTATTTTGGTTTCATATTTTATTTACCCTTTCTATTTTTTATAAATTTTAAATAAATAAATTTATATTTATTTTCTCTGCTTTTGTTTCTGTAAGTGATTTTAAACTATTTGCTTTTCAAATTTTGTAATTATTGCGAAACAAAAACTTCTTTGTTTGGTTTAAATTTTATGTGTTTTTTTTTTGTTTTTTTTTTTTAAATATTTTTTATGCTTAAATTTAATGTTACTTAAACATTATTATTTCTTTTTATAATATTTTTTTGTTTGCGAATATCTAAAATGTTACTTAAACAACAAATACTTTACACAATTATTCGTTTATTTTAATTTTTTGTTTTGTTTTTCAAATACACAATAATTAAGTTTAATTTCTTTTAGCAATTTAAAAATTATACATTTGTTTTTTTTTTTTGTTTTTTATATTAAATTTAAAATTTTATTTTTTCGTTTAAATAACGGTGGATGGTTCAAATTCAACTGCATGAATTCTTCTTTGTTTTTTTTTTATTTAATTTTACTTTTTACATTTTTTTTACGCATGATAATTTATTTGTAATTACAGTAATTACTTTTCATTTAACATTTGTATTTATATAAAAAAAAGATTATTTTTTATATACTCGTAATTAGATTTGAAATCTTAATCAATAAAACAAATGAAATTATTAAGAAAAGTAATTGTTTAGAAATTTACAATAAGTATGAAAGAAAATAAACATGAAAAACACTTAAAAATTAACAGCAGTTGTTGTTATTGTTGTTGAAGCACATTGTTTTGTAGTTGTAGTTGGGTTTTGTTTTATTTTTTCTCTTTGTTTTTTGTGGTAAAAGATATGTGTTTTTGTTTTTACTTAAATACTTTAAAATATTTACATTATTTTTTTGTTTTTTTTTTGTGTGTTTGTGGCGTTTTTATTTTTAACTTTTGTATTTATATTTAAAATATATTTTCAGTTTATATTTTTTTGTTTTAAAATTATTAAAAAAGTAAAGAAATGAAAATATAAATTTTTTATTTCTTTGAGATCATTTTAATGTTTTTTTTTTTTTTGTTTTTTATTTATTTAAATATTAAAATTAAAAATATAAATACAGCGGTTTTGGTTTTTTTTTTGTTATTTTTGGCAGCAAACAATTGTCTGAATTAGTGAGTGCCAAAAAACCTTTTGAGTCTACCTCTCTTTTGTAAGTTGTAAGATGATATGCTCGCAACTGCTTTCAGACGTTGCTAAGCACACATGTAAAAAAGCTTTTGTGCTACTCATGTGTAGTAAATTAAAAGCTTTAAGCTCGCTAAACTCTCTGGTACTCTTTGCTCTAATCCAGTGCTGGCTGCGCATGCATGCATTTCCTGGAGTGTAAATGAGCCCTGTACCTGTGACACTAAATGCTTTTGATTTTATATGTTTTAACCTTTTCATATAATTTTAGATTTAATAAAGAAAATCAATAAATAAATATATCGTTATAAAAAAGAAAAAATTAAGTCTTTTGTTTTATAAGCAAATCAGTAAAAAGTGTTGAAAAAATATGTATTTTTTTGTTTATTTGAACAATTAAAGCCTCTAGTTAATTATAATTTTTGTAAGTGTCTAACATCATCTACTTTTTGTATAACAAAGTTGCATTGGTTTTCTAGCAAAATGTTTCCATTTATATTATCAAATTTAATATAAATTCATATAAAAATGTATTTTCGGTAAAGTGGTTTGTTAAATAAGCTCACTCTTGCTCTCTGGTCAATGCAAATGCAATAACGGAGAGTAAATGATTAAAGCTTCAGTTTAGTTGAGTAGGGAGAGAGTAAGAGAGCAACATATTACATTAAATTTTGATCTCGGTTGAATTCTTTCAATAGGAAACATTATTAGAAAACATTCATAAAAGTCTTTTTCTTACTATTTTGTTGCTGCTTTTCTTTTGTTGGTACTCTCTACACATATCGTCACAAACACGATGTAGTACATGTATAAAACACAAGAAAGGAAAGTTCAGGTATATCAGGTATATAATCAAGCAGAGGTATCTAGGTCGGGCTTCTCACTAAAGTACATGAAATGAAACTGTGAGAATTCGTCTCTCTGCTTGATTGTATGTAGCCGAATAAAAACTGCATAACTTCGTTTCTTACTGGTTTCGTATGAGTGCAACGAAAATGCGATTTTTCACGCGACTGTTGTTGTTGTTGAAGTTTTTGCACTCTTTCTCTTTCTATTTTCTGAAGATTTTTTCAGTTGTTACTCTCTACGCTTATCGGCACTAACACGAAGTAGCACACGTACAAAAGAGAGGAAATTTCAGGTACACTTGTGGTCACATAATTAAGTCACTAGAACAATATTTTATGCTGGGTGTGAAAAATATTTTGTACTAGTAGTCCAAAAATTTTTTAAAATGTCATTTAGTGGTACCATTAGGTTAGGTTGGTTGGAGTGGCTGTCGAGAGACACACTTAAGCCTGAACGACCCATTGTGATACCACATAGTTGGACCTACAGATTAACGCCGATTCCGAACGGCGGTGTGGCAATTTTTTTTATCGGCTTGGTGGTTTTGCCATTTCCAACCAATGTGTGTACTTGTACACTATCTTATAATTCTCATACACTTCATATTGATAGTGAATATAAGAAAGTAATGAAAATTAACCACCAGACGAAGACGGGAATCGAACCCGAACCTCCCAGATGAAAGTCCAGTGCACTATCCACTAGGCTATCGAGGTCGAGGTAGCGGTACCATTAGTAGACTTAAAAAAATATTTAGAGCAATTACAAAAGATTGACGTATTTTGCGCGCTGTCGGCAATTGTGTATGAAGGAGTAAGATTAGAAGTGGACATACAATTAAGTCATTTTATATTCTTTCGCAATCAATTTGACTTGGTGCATTTAAATTCCGTAAAAACCGATAAAATTGATCATTTACACATTTCTGTATACTTTAGTTGAACAATTGTTGATTTTGATTGTGATGGGCAAAAATAAGAGTTCCACTTCTTCAAAAAGGGAGCTCATTTGGGAAACTTTCCAGAACCTTGGGATTATTGCAAAGGTCATGGAAGAGTTAGCTTTTTACGTGGAAAATTGATCAATGAGATAAGATTCTACAAAAAATTCAAATCATTTCACAATTCACTTAAATCACTTAAAACGCCTCCAGCTGAAGATAGGTACTTGATTAGGCTCAGCAAAACGATTTCTTAACTTTCATCAACCTAAGATCACAAATGGACTTAGGTTATAATTTGAAAATATCAGCCAGAACTATACGCAAGCGATTAAATGAATAAAATATTAGGACGAAAAAAAAAACTGTAAAATATGGGTCCCCTGTGAAATGGTTTGGTGGTGTTTCACTTCATCTGGAGTTAGTCGAATTGTTTAAATCGATAGCAAAAAAACTGAAGAAAAGTACAAAGGCATCCTTAAAAATCATCTTCTCCGAGGATACTTTGAAAATTTACCTTTGGGTTGGATCTTTCAGCATGATAACGACCCGAAACACACAAGTCTTGGTTAAATGAGAACAAAATAAAAATTGGTGGCCAGCCCAAAGTCCACATTTAAACCATATAGAAAATCTATAGAGTATTTTAAAAAGGGTCCTAGCAGCGCAAAAACCTTCAAATAAGGCTTCTTTATGGGAGGAGGAATAGAATCAAATCACTGCTGCTTAATGCTCTGGTACTACTATTTACAAAGTACTAACAGTACCAAAGGTAAAATTTCAGTTCAAAATTAAAAATCATAGAACTTATTATTTTTAAATATTTTTGTTTAGCATATGACTTAATTATATGAACGCAAACCATAGACATACGATAATTTGGAAACATTTTTACATATTTGACATTATAACTGTTTATTTCTTTTATAATTTTAAATATTGAATTGTTATTTATTTATTTTAAAGTTGGTTTTGTTTCTTTTCAATAGAAACTTTATTTTTTCTTAAAATTCTTCCGTTCATAAGTGTATGACTTAATTGTATGTCCACAAGTGTATATAAATCAAGCTTTCTCATTAATGCACATGAAATAAAACTGCGAGAAGTCGGCTCTCTGCTTGATTGTTTGTAGCCGATCTCCATATGACCTCGTTAGCTAAACACTCATAACAGCATAACTTCGTTTGTTATTAATTTTATTTGAGTGTAATGAAAGCTCAATTCCGTTGCAAAATTTTCAATTCACAGCCCCGCTGAAGAAGTTTTACTTCAAAAAGTTTTTGTTGTACTCCTGTAAAAACGAAAATTGATGTTTAGAGGTTTTTTCAAAACGATCCCGCTCACGAATGGTAATCGTAGAGCCAAAATATTATGAGAATCTTCAATAAATAAACCGAACTTCATTTTTAGAGGGCTACAACAAAACCATTTTTTTTTGAATGGGGCTCGATGCGCTTTATTGTGCATACACATATAATAGATCACCCGCGAGTGGTCATCAGTAGGGTATGCCAGTGAACCTGGCAGTGATTGTTAGTCGAATGTTCGTTTAAACTATCGCAAATGGACTCAGAAACGAGTGTTTTGCGGTCAAAAATACGAGCGTCGCACGAACATTCGCTCAATGTTCACAAGCGTGCTCGCAAACGATAAGTTTAGGAGCTTGCATATGACAAATCAGCAAAGGAGACAACAAACGGGTTTTTCGGCACACGAAAAAACAACAAAAAAACGACCGTCGCAAGATCATTCGCTCAATGCTCGTAAACGTGCTCGCAAACGATAAGTTTGGGAGCTTGAATATGGCAATGAAGAATTAATAAGAAAAGGTAACAGCAAACGATTTTTCTGGATTGTAAGAAGGCTCGCTAATGTAATTTTTTGCGAGTGTTGTAAACGAAACGTTTGCTGCCACAAACTGGGCGACATATGATTCGTTTTCGCATAGTTTTCAGATCTGTTCGCGATAGTTTTGTCCGCAAAAGTTTCGCCCACTGGGATACTCGAATATATACTATTATCATGTATTCGTGCGCTACTACCTACTACTAGTGTTTAAAATTAGAGCGATAATTATAGCATGACATTTAATTTTAATTTCGTCAGTATGCTTCATACTCTGACTTCACGTCGCCAGTAGTTACGATTATCTTGATTCTTTGCCATTGTGTTGCGTAAATGACCATATCCGATACCTCTATTCTTCAACCACGTATCTCCAAAAGTACCATTTCGCAGAAAACGGAAAAAACTAAAGGTTTGAAAAGGAACTTTCGTATTCAACTGGAGATACGAGGTTGAAGTCCAAATTTTTTTGCAGAATTTTTTTTTTTTGCTAAAATGTAGCGAAAAAACAAATATTTTTGATTTTATTGTGGAAAATACTTTCGTTAAAACACACATAATTCTCCAACAATCTGTAAAATAATTTAAAAAGTTTTGGTTTTCTAACATAAAACATGCAGTCAGAATCCTCCTACATGTTTGCTATATGTTTGTTTGCAATGAATTGTGTGTGTGCATTACTGGACTGCCATTCTGTATAAAACTGTAGATCTACTCTATTCCTGTATAACTATAACTTACGCAACATGAATGGATGCGAGAAGCTCGGCCAATTGGCTGTTGAGCCGTAATAGTAATAATATCCCTGGACGGTTTGGATTAGTTTCTGATTTTGATTACTGCTCAGAGCATCCAGTTTTTATGACACGAAATCTTGTGGAAGCTATTAAGTACGTGAGGTGGATCAGGAGGGAGAACACCAAGTTTAATTCAAGGTGATATTTTCTAATTTTTGAAAGAAGTTCTGTGATAGTTTGGAAGTTATTGCTCTGCTAAAAGAAAAGGCTAACTCAACAAACCAATTTACCAATAGCGCGTTTTTTACGAATTCTAAACTCAATTGGGCTCAACATATTTGCTATTGCTGCTGTTGCCTTTTCTGTTGCTTGCCAAAAACAAAACCAATTCAATTACGCTCACAAACATCTCCAACTACACCGACGACGCCGGCGCCGCTATTTGTACCACTACTAACACCACCGCCAACGCCACCATCATGACTGCTACTACCAACACCAACACCAGCAGCAACAGCTGCCGCTGCCATTGAAGCAGCAGTAAGTGTATGCATACTGTTGTTAATGTTGCTGTTGCTGCTGCCAACTTTGCCGCCACTCATGCTGCTTAAATTCAAAACAGCAGCACTTTCTGCGGCTGCTGTTGCTGCAGTGTAATCTTGCGCTGAGAATTTTAAAAATTGCTCATAAGCAGAAAGTCGTGTGGTTGTTGCTGCTGCCGCTGCTGCTTCATTGGAAACAGTAGCTGCTGCTGCTGCGGCTGCTGCAACAGTTAATGTGTCTAAATCGCATGCGTTCGTGTGAAAAACTTTACTGGCGACTACTGCAGCCGCAGCATGATATGGAGGTGGTGGAGGACGTTCGGGGTGCGCAGTACCACTATTACTACTGCTGCTGCTGCTAGAAACGACATCAGCTGCTGATGGTGCTGTCAGTTGACAAACGAGTGGTGTTGGCAGTGCGGCCAAATCGTGTTTACTGCGCAGAATAAGGCTAGTTGCGTTGTGGTTGTTATTGTGGCTTGCTGACATTAAATGACTGCTAGTGCCAAGTCGAAGATGACGTTGTTGTTGCTGTTGTTGTTGATGTTGTAGTTGATGCTGATGGTGTTGCTGTTGTTGTTGTTGTATTTCCAAATTGTCTGATGGGTGCGCAGATGCATTTGCTGTTGATGTCGTTGTAAAAAGCGTAGCGGCATTATTGGAGTGCTGCTGTTGTTGCCCAACCATTGCAGATGTCGTTGTTGACGACATATGCTGTGGATTTCCAATAGACACCGGTGATGTTGGCGATTGTTTTATAATAGTAGTAGCAGCCGCGCCTGCTGCTGTAACAGCATCACTACTGCTAACATTTTGACAATCACTGATATTACTTAAATATCTGTTGTTGTTGTTGCTGCTGCTATTGCCGCTATTATTGTTATTGTTGTTGCTATTGCTACTGCTATCAGCAAGTGTCGCTTTTGTTAGTGCAGCAGTATTGGAAGAATCATGCATACCAGCACCATTGCTACTGGCACCATCATCAATCGATGCCGACAGACCACTAGCACCACCACTGCCACCGCCACCACTCCTACGTGCAACAATTTCTTCACTTCCGCCACCGCTACCATCACCCCCTCTAACTCCACCGACTCCGACTCCGCCTCCACCGACACCGACACCGCTACTACCTGTGCTGCTGTATACATTGTGTGTGGATAGAATGGAAGGTTGAAGTTCATGCTATTCTTTTATTAACCTATATATATGATGAGTTGCTCCGCTATTTTGTGCTGCCACCTCAAAAACGTACGCTATGCAAAGTAACGTTTCTTGAGTTTCGCGGGCTTGTATTACCTGAAATTATAATTTTTTATGTTATTTAACATTTTGTTTCATAGAAAGTTTTGATCGTATTTAGTTTTCACACTTACTTGTAATATTGTAAAATTCTCCAGCACACTATTCATCATATATCGTTCAGGTAAATTCTTCAATTTTTGAATGAAATTTATCATATACTCGCACATCGGTGATCGATGAATGCGATAAACGAAACGTCCATTTTCCAAGCGTGAGTATTCGGTTTCAACTTTCTCAACAACCTGATTGCCAAACGAACAGACTTTCGTGGAACAGACGAGCACAACGTTTTCATTACTTTCATATCTGTTAAATGGCAAGAATATTAGAATTTTTAGATGATTCTAAAATAGTTGATATTTGCAGTTTAAGACAATGCGATTAATCATGATTTTTGATTGGTCACTATCATTAGTATTAGTTAGCTTAAGTAGTTTGTCTAATCCTTATCAGAAATTAAATAAGTTGTACGAAATTCGTTTAACCGATTAATCAAAAATTTGCTTAATTGAGACTTTAAATTGGTTTAGTCTGGTAACGTCTCAGCCAGCAGAAAAAGAATGGAAAGGTAATGTGGCTATTACCAGCAACGAGTTTCAATTCTGTACTGATGGGCCCAAGCAGAAAAAGCTTACTGAAACTGGGTTCTTAAGTAGTGTACTAAAAATTATGGGGTCTTAAAAATTTTCTGATTAGTGTAGCGGCTTTCAAGTGCGAAGCGACTACCAAAAGTTCGCTTAGTTGGCAACACTGCATAAATTTTTGACAAATCAAAAAATGTCAGATAATTTGGCATATTATTGCGATATTTTATTTTAAGTTTCACTGCTAATAGCCAACATGGAGACAAGAAAACTCAAAGCTATTGAGAAAAAATCGGTAGAAATTCTACCGCTATCACAGTACGAGATTCGAGCTCGCAGATTTTTAACAGATTCCAAACAATGCCAAATAGCATATATGCACAATCGCTTGTGACCGTCTCAAAGTGGTTTCAGAGATTCCAGACCGGAAATTTTTCTGCGGAAGACAAATCTAGTGAAGGTTGCCCAAAATCGTAGCTTGATGACGTAACTGTAGCTCTGGTGAAGTCCAATATTGAGATCCAAGATTGACCAAGAAAATGATTGCTGAGGAACTGAGCTTGTACCGCGAATATTTAGAGATCATCTTAGATACACGAAAAAATCAGCACGAAGGGTTCTTCGAATTCTTACTGATGCTCAAAAAGAGGCACGTGCGCGATTTGCTTAATATTTTCTTCAAAAATTTAAAAATGAAGAGTTCAGCTCTTTTAATAAAATTATAACAGGTGATGAAGTTTGGATCTTCAAGTACTACCCAGAAACCAAGCAACAGTCGAAGGTATGGAAGGCTAGAAGGTGCTAATCCACCCATTAAATTCAAGCAGCAAAAAGTTATTTTACCAGAGAAAAAATTTAATCTGTTATTCCTCTGAAAACTGGACAGACGTAACTGCTAAATGGTATACTGAAACCAGGAAAAAGATGAACAGCATCGCAACTTTTTGTATCAGTATAACGCTCCAGCTCACACTGCTGAAAAAAACGAACAACCTTATTGCACTATTTGGGATTGAAAAATTTAGTCCCCAACCAATTATTCCCCCAACCTAGGACAGTGTGATATCTGATTGTTTCCAAAAATAAAATAAAATTTAAAGGGAAACTTCTTCAGCAATAATGAGGAGATAATTAATGCAGTTAATGTCGAAGTTGCTAACTTAAAAAATGCCGATTTTGAGGATTGTTTTTCGAAGTGGATCTACCGGCTTTAAAAATGTATAAAAACTAATGTCAATTAAGTCGAAAAATTTAAAAACGATGAAGATTAAAGTTATGAAATTAAAAATGTTTTTGGCCTTTCCCTTGTACCCAAGTAAGCGGGTGATTTCTACTAATAATAAAGCAGCTCAAGGTAAAATCCCCAAGATCTTTGATTCTTCAACGATCAATTTTTTATGGGCAGCTGGGCAGCAATCAAAGCATTAGACTAGAAGAAGTATGAAGCTGCCTCAATGCAATTAATGAAATAAGCAACATCCATCAAGTTAAACTCTTTTTAGTTTTCAGATATAGTAGTATAAAAGGGAGCAATAAACCGCGATGAACTAGCAGGAAATGGAACGAAAATTAAATTATTTTTTAGACCAAAAAACAAAGGTAATAATCAATAGATCTTGACAAATCAGAAATGAGGGAAAAAAGAACTTGGATTCTAACTATAGAACTTACAGGTTTTTGCACCATTTTTTATAATGGCCTCAAGGAATAGAGTTGCAGTACCTAATTAATGTTAGGAGAAAAGTGTGAAGTTGTGAATATTTAGAACACTTCCAAAACAATGCCCGCGGGCAAATGCTGAGCGTAAGCTTATATTCAATGCATTGAAATTGAGAGATCTCATTAGCTGAGTATTCAAGCAAGCAAGATCTGTAGCAGGTGGTGCACTAAAAAACCAAGTATGTTAGGCGAACACGCGCTGATATGTTTCGTATGAAGTCTCATGTGCTACATGCAGAATAAATGAATTTCAAACAAAAAAGGCACTTAATTTTATACTATGTACTTATACCTATGCTTTCAGTGTAGCACTCTCACAAATTAACGCATACACTATAAATAAATGAATTGAAATGTGTCTGTATAAGCTTTGGAAATGACTGATTTAGAAGAAATTGAGACCATCTACCAACTCTTCTATCAACGGCTTAATCTTCAGATCCATCAGCTCCGTTACATAGGAAAAAGACAGTAAATGGTCTGGAGGAGACCAAAGAATGCTCAACAAGTAGTTTATGATAGATAAAAAATATAAAATTGTTCAAGGTACCACCTACATATAGAAATTTAAAATTAGCTCAGATTTTCTGATCACTTTCCTTTAAACAAACCTAAGCTATAGTCTAAGAGGTTGCAAATACATTGACTTTCCTTTAAGAATTAAATTTTTTGCACTAAATAGAGTCGTGACCTTACAAATCACTCTAAAACAAAGATTAATCGATTAATCAACACACTGACTCCTACAAAAAGTAAATTATTTCATTTGCTGCATGTTAAATTCAACTTACTGGCTCGTTACACCATAAAAATCTCCCGTCTCACTGCCTGTAATTTCGGTATTTAAGTCCGCCCAACATTTTACCAAATAGAAGGCAGTCTGTGGACCTTTCTCATAGAGATCTTTCAGACCACCCGATTTTTCAGGGAATTTATCGGAAATTTGTCGTATATCAACAGTCTGGAAAAAAACAAACATAAATAAATAAAGTTCCATCACATAATAATTTTCATAAGCTTTACCTCAAGGAGAGGATCTGAGAAGGATGGTTTGCCGCCAAGCTGTACAAACAAATGCCGGTGATACTGTGTTAAGAAACAAATATTTGGTTCAAGTTTTATGCAGAAGTAATTGTCAAAATGTCCAACTTACGATATCCTCTCTTTGGATTTCCATAAACGCTGAAAATTCTAATAGCCTAAATTTGTGCGTCGCTATCGCTCGTCCCTCCCATGGCAATTGTGCTGGCGGAAGACCTGCTTCAATATCACCAGATACAGCTGTCGATGGTTTACCGGCGGGATATGGTGGTTGTGCAAATGGCTTAATGCTGTAATCGTAAAAACTGTGGGTCAATGCAAAATGATTAAAAGTAATTATTTATAAAATGAAAGAGAGACTTACTCTTGAGAGGTGCTTGGCTGTAGACCAGGCTGCCAGAATTGCTAATGGGAGAAGTTGAAGGAAAATATACAAAAAGAAAAAAAAAATGCATGAGTTATAGAATTATCAAATAAGTTTATACACATTTTTTAAATAATAAACATTCAGCATAAATGTTGAGCCAATAAAAAGCAAGGTTTAAATGAAGAGCATATATGTAAGTTTTTTTTTATGGTTGTTGTAGTTTTAGTTTTAATTATGGGTTTTTAGAATGAGTGAGCATTGCTTAACACAGAGTATAGATACATACACATACACACACACAATGTATTATTCTCTATAAACAGCCATTTTAACACTAAATCTAACTAGAGAAAAAAATTAGTACTCGATTTTTGTTGAGACGTTAAATTTAACATATATATTTGATTGACCATACTGGCGCTATAAAAAACGCTTTCTTAAGTTATAAGCATTTAAAGTTTTAAGTTTCCATATCTGGCAAGGCAAACTGCATGTTCTCTTCAGCCATAAAACGCTTCAAATAAACCCTAGAGACATGGGATACATTAGGCGTAGTTCGTAGATGCGGAACAGTTTTAGCTGGAACTTAATAAATTTTGTATAGCGACGGTATGACAATCAATGTCTAACATTTTGCTAAAGGCTTAAAATACTTGCTACTATTTATTGGTTTACTGAAACATGATTTTGGTGTTGTTTTCTTCATTGTGGAGTGTAAAGTCTTTTCTTTCGTTGGGTGAATTTAAAACGAGATGAGATCTTTAGTTCCTCAATATGTGGTGAAAAGATAGAATCGGTTAAGTCAACTTAACCCTTTTGGAACCGTAAGGAAACCAGAGGAGATAGCCCAAAACCGAATCCGAATTCGTAGTAATCGAAACAGACATTTTGCCATTCTGAAGGCCTGAACTTTCATGGGTCACCGGTGACTCTGTGGCATTCAATGGGATTTTTAACTCGCTTTTTCAGTACATTTTTATTAGATATTTTTGTAAAGATAGACAAAGTAATTTTTTCATTTAACCCTTTCTTTACCGTAGGGAAACTAGAACCGACATCGCAAAACCGAGTCCAGATTCAGATTTTTCGACACCCATTTCATTGTAAAAAAAGTTCTTAAAAAGTTTCCATTGAAGATCTATAGCAAAACTTGTATTTCCAAAAAAGTAAACAAAAATTTAAAAATATGGAAAATCAAGTTTGAAATAAATAGTTTTTCCCATAATATTTTAAAAATTTGGCGTATTTAGACAAATTTTGTAAAAATTCTGAGCGATTGAAAATTAAAACAAAAAACACAACTTTATCAAAAAAATATTTGTACATGTTTTCAATTGAAATCTTCCAAAAACTTTAAATTTATAAAAATTGACTGGAGAGTTTTTAAAAAAACCACAAAAATTAATCTTGTGACACCGGTGTCACCATAATACCGAAAGGGTTAAGTTTTAATTTTCCTTAAGTCGACTTAAGCTGTTCTTCCTTTCCACCACCAATTTTCTAATTTGTTTCTTTTTTGACAAAGAAAAACTATGAAACCAGAGAAAATTCTATATATTTTTATATATGTATTACAACAAATGCATTGGAAATGAATTATTTACTTTAAAGTATGCAGATTTTTCGAAAAACTTATCCTAAAAAAATGAGCGCAACCTTAACTATTTTTATGACAGAGTTGTGAACTGTTCGAAGAAAGAACACGTTTCATCGATAACGAAAGAGAACATAGCTTCTCTCTCGCTCTCTCTTCTCTCTCTGTTCTCTCTGGTCTAAAAGCCAACACATAATGAGAAAGCACACAATTACATTTAAGTACATAAACGAGAGCGAGCGCTATCTAAACAAAAACAACAAAAACAAAAAAAAAGAGATAGACATTCTTACGCCAGGATACAACGGCGGATGGTGAGGATGATGATGATGTGGATGGTGTTGGTGGTGTAGCGGCAACCCTGTTGCAGTGGTACCTACCGCTGCTGCTGCAGCTGCTGCTATCGTTGTTGCATGATGTTGTTGCTGCTGCTGCTGCTGTTGTTGCAGATACGCTGCTGCTGCTGCTGAGGTCACAGGGACCACAGCCGACGCTGCTGATGTTCCAACTGCTTGTTGTGCTGGATGTAGATGATGCGAGTGGTGGTGGTGTGGTGGGGGTGGAGGAAGATGATGATGGTGTGCACCATGCAGAGCACTAGACGGATGATGAGCGGATACCCCGAGATGTGCATGGGGATGCGGTGGTGGCGGATGTTGGGGGTGATGATGATGATGATGATGCATTCCTGCTGCTGTTAATGCCGAAGCGGCCATTGCCAAATTCTTAGCCGCTTGTGCTGAAACAATTTGCGAGCTTGTCATGCCGCTCATTGCCTGCAATGCTTTCTCTTTTTCGCTGAGTAAATGCAGAGATATACCGTTAGTGCCACCATTCGGTTCCTGTAAATAAGTGTAGAGGGGTAGGGTGCAGAATGAAGTTTTTCGTTTTTTTTTATGGGTTTGTTCATATTGAGTGGATCGTGGATATTTGATTGATGAGGTTGTAGTTGTTGAGAATAATGAGGATTTCTATTACCATATTTTTTTTGTTGTTAATATTTGTTTGTTTAATTGTAATATGAGTTTTTGCAGCATTTTTTGTTTTTTTTTCGGTTTAATGTTTTAGCGAAATGTTGTGTGAGGTGATGATGTTTGATTAATAATTCGATATATATGTACATAAACAGAAAATAAATTTTTAATGCGATGACCAATATACGTGTCTTCAAAACTTTCACATACTCATACCATAGAATTACTTGATTCCTTTGACAATAGAAAAACAATAAGTAAAGAAAATTATCTTTAATTTGAAACTACTTTTCTGTTGATTGTAAGTTAGAAAAATAAAAAGAAAATCTCAGCAGTTGTTTCTTTATCTTGAACATACCACAAAAGAGTATTCATCCATCACCAACACCGCACCACTACTAGTATTACCAACATTTAGCAGATATACACACACACACACACACACACATGTACGCATTTGTATATAAGCGCACTCTCACACCATAAAATCGAGATGGCAACCATTATTGTGGTCACAAAAGCTGAGAGGAGGTTTCATATGGACGACAGAGAGTGGGAGAGAGAGAGGACACAAACATGCTGACAAAGAGAAAAAAAAACACAACAAAAATTCACTTCTCAGCTTTCGAAGAAAATAATACTAAACTGCATTACAAAGTGACCCAGAAAACTTGTAGGAATTTCATCATATGTCAGCGACAAAAAGGAACAGAAAAATGGAGAAAAATATATAGTGAAAAATTCAAAGAATCCACAAAGTTTTGGTATTTCAGTTGAAGAGTTGACAGCACATACACACATATACAAACACACACACTCACACACATTGAGAGGGTTGACAGTGTTTCAAGGTGGTAGGGGTGAAAACTTGTATTCTAATAAACGAGTATGCAACTTAAATATTCGTTTAAAGTTTTATTACAAAAGTTATCGATTAATTTGATTGCATGAAGATAATCAAAATCTAAATATGTAAGATATAAATAAGTGGATGCATGAAATGTAGACATTTATAGTCTAGGTCAAGTGAAGTTGACAAAGTACCTACATTTTGTATTTACTTCAAAAAATCTTTCAATTCAAGAGAGAAAGGAAATAGGCTATTTTAATGTCAATCTAGAATGTTTAGTAGTAGGTTTCAGTAGTTTCACTCCAGGTAGGTTACTTGAGAAAAATTGGATTAAAAACTATCCAAAATGCACTTTTAACATAATTTTTCTCGAAAACCTGACGTGTTAAAAAAATACCAGAAATCTATTGGATTTTATTATTAAAACTCAGACGAAACTACAAAATTCGGAAGTAATGAGTATTCGAAACTTTTCTTTGTAAGTATTGAAGAGGTACAGATGAAAAATTGAAGTGAATAGAAATGCTAAGCAGTGACCGGTCCATGGGGGCCCATATGCCCTTTGAAGCCCTTTCCCCCCAGAACTCAATCTTAATTTACTAAATATGTACGAAGAGCAGTTTGTTTGTAGTAATTAGTGATTTTTGAGAAGGCTCAAAAATATTTAGATTTTTCCAAAAAAGACATCAGCAGTGAAAATAAGTATTCTTTTTTTATTTTATAATGTTTTAATATTTGTTTAAATGATAAAAATTCAATGGAAATATTAAAATGGCGTCGTAACGTGCGACTCGTCGAATATTTGAAACATATTTCTGATTAGCCGCCATGCTGGACGGGCCAATAGGATGCACGTTACTAAATACACTCAGACAACATTAAATTTATAAATGTCTTACTTTTATAAAGCTTGATAATGGTCTAGTTTTTAGATTGAATTTCACACTGTTTTAAGTCGGATATTTGTTTTAACATTCTCTTTTTTCTCCGTTTTTGATCTGAATTCTGGTTTGATTGTATATCAGAATTTTGTTTTGATTTTAGGTCTGAATTTTAATCTGAATTAGGTTTGAGTTTTAATCTGTGTTTGGTCTAAATTTTAATTTGCTTTCGGTATTTGAGATCCTTCTGGTCTGAGTTTTAGTGCAAATCTAAGTCTCTCAGACCAGCTTTTACTCAGCGTTTAATCTGATTTATATTTGACTTTCTTATAGCCTCAGTTTAAATCTCACTCTTAGTTTGAGTTGTGGTTGAAATTTTGGTCTCAATTGGCTTGATTTTGATACTAGTTTTGGTCTGAATATTGACCTGACAACGGCCTTAATTTTGTTTTGAATTTTGATCTGAATTCGGCTGGAATTTTGGTGCAGTTTTTGTTTAATTTGTTGTTCGAATTCGGTCTTAAGTTTTGCCTACTTTTAGTCTGTATTTGAGTTAAAGTTTTTTGGTGTGAATATTTATCAGATATTTCTGCTGGTTTTTTGCCAGAATTTTGGTTTGCTTTCATTCGGTATTTTGCGTCCTTATAGCCTAAAGTTTTATCCAACTATTAGTTTGAGTTGTGGTCTAAATTTTGGTTTATTTTTTTCTAAATATTGGATTAATTTATGATCTGAATTTTGAACTGATTTTGGTTTGGACTCGGTCTGAATTTGGCCGATTAATGGTCAGAATAATGTTTTCTTAATTAAGGTTTCAATCAAAATTTTTGGTCTTATTTTGATTTAGATTTTCGATTTGGCTCTTTTCTTGGTTTGAACTTCGATCTGAAAAAAAAATGTTTGAATTTTAGTTTGAAATTTGGTCGAAACTTCCGATTTTAGTTTGAATTTTTGTTTCAGTTTCCAGTTATCTCTTAATTTTTGGTCTGTATTTTTGGGCGTGAACATTAATAAAATTTTTACATCAGTTTTTGATCTAGGTCTGGGTTTTAGTTGATATTGAGTCTGATATTTATCCTTTAATTTGGCAAAATCAGCCCTCCCCAAACCCAAACCCAAAAACCGCCACTGATGTCAAGTGATCTGATTTTGCTCAGTAGACCATTCTTAAGATATTGTTAACTTTCACGATCAACTCAAGATTGACAGAGTGTGCTTATATTTTTTGCAGACACAATTTCTTGTCATTATGAAATTCAAAGTTACGAAACAGCTGAAGAGATGGAACGCAAAGCGCTGCAGGAGTAAACTCAAGACCGATCAGAACAGGAGTGTTCAAAGACGATCTCTGATGTTCGTAAGTACATGTGCGAATAAACCAAGAATGTTTGGTTTTCACAAGTTCATCCTTACCAAAGTAGTAGTTTTTGACACTAAATGCTAATCTGGTATCATGATTTTTTCTATGACGTCAAGATTTTGAAAAATTCTAACAAAACATATCGATTTTGGTTATTTTTGAAAAAGAAAATCAAGCAAAATATTCGCTATTACGTGACGAGATCGACTTTGATGGAATAAATGATTCGATCTCAGGTTACCATTTTTTTCGGAATTTTGCAGTGACACAAAAATCGCTTGCTGGATTAAGTTCCCGTGTCCAAAAAGAAGCTTGAGGCACGGCTTCTTCGATTCCAGTGTCTGAATAAATGCATACACGTAAAATCTTATTTTAATTAAGAGATATTTCCAGATATATACAGCATGTGGTTATGAGCACCAAGAGTTTAGAGTCATAATAGATTCGGTAGTCTAGTGGCAGCGTGCTAGACTCTGGCGTCTGGTGTCCCGAGTTTCTTACCTATCTTCCTTTCATTCTTTCATAATCCAAGCAATACTTTGCATTTATAAATAGTTTTTAATTTCTTCATTCTTCAAAGAAATGTCATACATACATCAAAAACTATTTGCACAAATCTTAAAATAATTAACGCTAAATATCACACTGCTGCTTAATGGGTTAAGAACTCTTTGTGTAATTGCTACAAAATGCTTTGTAGAAAAAGGATAAATCTTTTACGCTGTAAGATTCCTTTGCAGTTTGCTTTTATCTTCATCAACTCCTTCCTCTCTCTCGCTCTCTGCATTTTGCCGCCTGGAACAACAACGAAAAAACAACAATCATATATTTACAAAACAACAACAACCAAACATCCAAAGAAACTATAAACCATCATCCACTTCACCCACTTTACTATGACGCTCCATTTTTGAAAATAACTCTGGACTTGACGGAATATTTCTCCTATTTGTTTTTTTTTTCTTTTAAGCTTTATTTTTATACTTAAATAATTTTTTGTTGTTGATTGTTTGTTTGCTACTACTTTTGCTGCATTTCAGCAAATAAAGCAGTGAAAAAAGTACTACTGAGAAAAAATGCCAACTTTGTGCGCAAAAGAAGAGTGCAAAAAAAAAACACATTTCAAAAGAAGAATTTGTTTTTTCTATTTTTCTGTACGTTTGTTTGTTTATTTGTTGCTTTGACCTTTTGACGTAATGTTGTAAAAAACAAACAAAACAAAAAAAAAAGAAGAAAAATATCAAAGGTAGCAGTAACAGAAAGTATAGTAGTAGATGTAGAAGTAGTAGTAGTAGAAGTAGTAGCAATAAAAATGTAGTATGTAGTTGGTAGTAGAAAACTACGCTTTTGAATGTAATGCAATTGTTTGTAGTTTATTATGAACAGAACAACAACATCAGCAACAGCAGCGGCAACAACAACAAAGAGCATAAAAGGAATCAAACAAACTTTTTAACAACATTTTTATATTTTACTCTTTATTTTTTGTGTTGTTGTTTTGTTGATGTTCTTCTTGTTGTTGCGAAACGGTCAGTAAACAACAAAAAAGGATTTCAATGGAATTTATACAACAAAAAAGTGTATATATGTATGTGCATGTTATAAGAATGAAAAGGAAAATGCAACTCACTCAAGATGGCGTTCTCAAAGTGAGTAGGTGAAAAAAAAGTGGGAGAAAGGAGTGGCTATGTATGTCCACTGCAATAAGTTTAATTCAAAGAGAAAGGGAGAGAGAGTAAAAGAGAGTGGGCGTAGTAAGAGCAGTTATTTGTATAAAGTTATATTTTTACTTTTACTGGCTCTTTGAAAAATAACAAAAACTTTTGAAAGTAAAATAAATAAATACAAATTATTTTTCTTTTTGTCTATGGCACTATGTAGTATGTACGTGCTATTTGGATGCATTTTTGTTTGTTTGTTTATTTGATATGTAAATTTTATGCATTAACATCCAGTGGCATGAAACATTTTTAACCAAAAGTAGAAAAACTAAATTATTGAGATTTTTGAAATTGTTTTTGGAAGTACTTAAGCCACTCAATTGTATTTTTGTACTTTTTTTTTTTGTGATAAACTTTTGTTTAAAGTAAATTTAAGTAGTCTAGAAATAAGGAGGTTGTATACATATGTATTTTTCGCTATACATTTCACAAATCCAATAGAAAGTCCAAGGAGGAATGAAAAAATGTGATAGCCAGTGGACTATGAAGACAATTTTTCCTTAATTTATACCCTCTCTTCCAGCAAAAATATTTTTAAATTGATTTACTTAATTTTAAATCAATTTCAAATAATTTGTTTCAACTTTAAATACTTATCAATTGTAATCGATTTTAGTTTAATTTTATAATTTCAGCACATTTATATCATTTTTTTTAATTATGATTGATTAATTTTTATCAATTTCAAATTCATGTTAATCTATTCAAAGCAACATGCATTATGTATAAATGCTCTATGTCAAACAACCTGAGAGAAATTACGACATACAGCGGATATGTGTCTGCTTTAGGGCTTTGTGCCAATTCTAGCCAAATTTTCTGCTTTCGATTGTGGATTAGTAGTAAATTTTAAGCAGAACTGTTGGTTTTCAACTCATAACTGGGAAAAGGCATATTTACACTCCCATATTTTAGCATTCACTGGGTGTTAGCATAATACCTGGCAACCTGGAATGCAATAGAGTACAGTGAAACATTGATCTGGTTCACTCATTTTGTTAAGAGCTTAGACCAAAAAGGCATTCTGACTCCCAAATAAATATATACGCATGGGTCATTCTGGGGGAGATGGAACCCTTGCGCTATCTCTTGAAGATACTCTTTAACTACTTATTACAAATTTTGATATGCGAGTGTCGATTCATACGGGTACAAGCGAGCTTGTGTCAATCGCAAAATAGAAAACTTTTCTCACACTAAGTTCATCACCTATTTGTCATAAATTAATCGTTTTAGGATGTAGTTTGAGCGCTTACCTTGAAGCCTGTTTACCTTTGTAAAGGTAAGCCCAAGTTGTAGATCATGTGGGAATGCGTTTCTGATTTTTGTTGATTTTTTTATTTTTTCCTTACAAATGGGAGAGATGGGACCATTTTTTTTCGAGATAAGATGGAATAGTCGCGGTCTTAGGTTAGGTTAGGTTGGAGTGGCTGTCGAGAGACACACTTAGGCCTGAACGGCTCATTGTGATACCACATAGTTGGACCTACAGTTTAACGCCGATTTCGAACGGCGGTGTGGCAATTTTTTATCGGCTTGGTGGTTTTGCCATTACCAACCAATGTATGTACTTGAACACTATCTTATAATTCTCATACACTTCATATTGATAGTGAATATAAGAAAGTAATGAAAATTAACCACCAGACGAAGACGGGAATCGAACCCGAACCTCCCAGATGAACCAGAGTTTGGTACATTATATGGACACTTATGTGATGAATTAAAAAAAAAATTGTTCTATCTCTCCCGGAATTACCTTATTTCAATCATCAATTTCACGTACTTCCTTAGCCAAGATAATGCTTCAACAAATTCTTGCCAAATACTATTAAATAATCAAAAAATCTGTTTTTAGACTTGGAATGATTCTCATTCTCCCAGTTAATTAAAAAAAATATTTTCTTATAATCATTAGTTCGTTTAGTTCAACGGTTTACCGGAAGGTAGCTTGGAAGCTGATATCTCTGTTGGGTAACTGACCGCCATAAATGTTAAAAAAAATGGCAACTAAAGAAATATATCTGTTGCTTGCAGCGTTTGCTTAATGTTTTTCGAGAGGAAGGGAAGAAGTGTTCGTAGGGAAGGGAATAAGTGTACGTGGTTGAGATAAAGGGGGTTACCTTTTTGTATTCATTAATTACTTTAATGAATATTATGCGGGTATCAAGTTCCTTAATAGCGTTCACTAAAGAGTCTGGAGAATACAGAACAATGAACAACACAGGGTTATAAACCAAAAAAACTGCCCTAAAAACAGTGCCGTAGCCAGAAATTTTTTTCGGGGGGGGGGGGGGGGGTTCATTCGAAGAAAATATTCATAAATAATTTTTATCAAACTGATTTTTAAATAGAATAAATTAAATCGATGATACATTTGATGGACCCTATTTAATCTTAACCTCAAAAAAATGGCCAAAAGTGACAAAAAATTCACAGAATAATCAAATTAAATTTTTTCAAATAAATATTATTCAATGTGCATTCTAATGCATTTTTTTGTCGTGAAGGATATAATGTCATTAACTCATTGCCTTCCCACTACTGATGATGTACCCAACCTCAAAAAAATTACCAAAAATAGTAGAGGCTCATTTTTTCCAAATGATCATCATTGAGAATTTGAGCCATTATCAATGATAAGGAGCCCGAATGAGGTTGAGATCTTTCGTGGTGCTCTGACCAATAATGCGTTAAAAAATTAATTGTATTTTAAGATTGCCTCCTAAACTAATAAGATGGAGTTTTTTTGGAGGTCAAAAATTTCCCATCACGTTACGTTTTAGAAACAAATGGGGTTCAAGCAAGTCTTATTTTACAAGGATCCGATAATTTTTTCTATTTTTATTAATTTTTAAACTTTTCAAACTGATTCAGGACGAAACTTTAAATCAAAAACAGTTACTGACCTAGAAAAACTATGAATGCAGTAGTGCTCAATATCAACTTCTCTTTTTGAATCCGTAGTCAAACCTTATGTCGAAGAAAACAAATCGGATTTGATCGCATAGTGTAACTAAGATTTCAAATTTATTTTTGTTATATGACTTTTTATAAAAAAAAAACCGATGGAAGTAAAAAATATCGTTAAATAGATTTTATTTTGACTTTTTTTTCATCCATTGGCAATTAATCTCTAAAATTAGAATAAAGTTTCCACATTTCGGGGGGGGGGGGGGAGGGTTAGAACCCCCAAATCTCCCCCCCACCCAAATACGGCCTTGCCTAAAAACATAAATAAGGCAAAATCGCTAATATCAGTGGAGTAAATCAAAATTATTCTCAGTTTAAGATTAGTCAACCTTAGGCGATATTACAGCATCACCAACGATATGAAAATTTCATATATATAGAGGTCTAAAACCATATATATCATATATCATATGTAGGTAGGGGTGAAACGAATTCTACTCCCAATTTGAGTTGATATGCATATCAGATAAAGAGTAATTTACTCTCTCGCAATGGAAAATAACGATTGGTCGTTCAAATTGATATATATAAACATATTTCTGGGAAATCAAATATTTCAAGTTTCACATAATTTTCTGGAAATTTTAAGATTTCACAAAACATTAACCAAATATCAAATCTGGTTTCTAATGAACTCCAGAAAAAAGTTGCATCAAATTTCACTTTCAAGTGAAATCAAATGATGACACAAAACTTAAAATTTACAGTAGAAACGTCATTAAATAAACACGACTTTTTTTTAAGAAATATTTAAAATTTCCTTAGTGAATCATAAACTTAAATAAAAATTTACATAATTATACATTTTATATAACAAAAAAAAAATCAAAAAAGAAAAAGAAGAAGAAGAGTTTATGACTTGCATTCCCACCCCAAAAATAATTTAATCATACCATTTAAATATGAACTTATGTATATAGTATGGTATTGTAATAATAAACCTTGCTTTTTATGTGACTTAAACAATATTTAGTTGATATCGAATAAATAAATAAATAAATAAATAATGATTATGATGATAAAAGCGCGAAATTAAATATAAATACATACACAATAAATATGAATAAAATTAAACAATTTCTGGTTTTTTTTTTTTTGTAATTTTTTTTTCTGGCACTTTCTTTACTTACAACTTTAATTTTCGCTTGAATTTCACGTAATTTCCGTCTGGCCAATACTTGTATGTGCGAGCTGACTTGTTTACGTGTTCTCGTTTTGCCTGTGCGTAATTTAATATAACGTGCGATGAGTTCATTGCGTCCTAGAAAGAAAAACAAAAGTACAAATAGAAATAGTTATAAATAAAATAAATTACAACAAATTAAAAATATAAGTAGGCAATTTTGAAGATGAAATCTTTAACATTGACAACGGCGACAATATGTTGAAATTAATCTTTAATCTTTGTTTAGAAGAAGAAGAAATTCAATCCATTTCATAGTTTGTCGCACATTAATAACAGTTCTAGCAAATTCTCTGGCAAAGACACTTTCTCATTAACAATTGAATTGGAGGTGAGACGGGGAATACCTTCTCAAATTGTATCCATTAAGTTTTTGGTGGCCCAAAAAAATAAAGACTATGAACTCGAAGACAAAGGAATAGAAGAAGCAGGAAAAAATATTAAGAAAATCGACGATTTATTACTTTTGTTACAATTGTTGAGTGTATGGCTATCATTTTACCCATTTCACAATAGTTTAGTTTTGGTTGATTTTTTTTTCTTCCTTCTTCTTTCTTCTACTTGATGATAGCAATGACCTTTGAGCATTGATTGGCGCAAAATACACGGTCGAATGATTTTAGTGTATAGAAAGAGAACTCAAAGTGATGCTTGCGAGTATTTAATTGAATTGGATTTGTTAGATTTTTGTTGCTTTTGGACAATTTCCAAGCAATTTCAATTCATTCAGGCAGGCAGTTGGAGATAAAGAAATTCTTGGTATGTGCGTGTTTATGACATTTTTAATTAATATTTTTATTTTTTTGTTTTTGAGGAGAGAAAGGAAGTTGGATAAATGGTCAAAAATTATTGTTTATTTTTTGTTTAACAATTACTTCATAATGAAAAAGTTATATATGATACCATATACATATAAAACATTGTTATTGATGTCAACAATGAATAAAGTTTTTGATAAAAATTATATAATTTATGATTTGATAGTTTGAATAAAGAAAGTTCGTTCACATTGAGTAAAATTTGTTGAACAAGTTAGGTTGGATTCAGGGATTGCGGGGGTGTTCAATTTTTCGTTCTTTAATAACGACTATAATGACTGAGTTATTGGTCGGGAAGGAGGGAGAGAATTTTATCCCCTGCTTCTGGGACCTATTAATTGGAAAAAATATTTGATTGCTTCGTCCATGTCATTCAGAGAACATTTGTGGTTTAAAATCAAAATGTGTTTACAAATTTAAATAGATTCAAAAATCTGAATACTAATATACTAGTATCTCCTAAATTTGTAAAGAGATTTGCCCCCAGTTGGAGAGTCAGATCTTTGAATCTGTTGAACTTTGTGTACACAATTAGGTTCTCCGAGTGGGAAACATGTTACACAACTAATTGATCCAGGGCTGGTATGCCTAGATGTCGAGAGTAAATGATGAACTGACCGGATTGACGGAAAAAACTTTTTCGTGTCTTCATTAGTGATGATTCGATACAAGTAAATACAATTAAAAACTCGATACTTTTCATTCGATTCAAGTACTTTTTTTACTCGATGCTATAACATAAGTATTTTATTTGGGGTCGGAAAAAAGGGTCAGTATCGGATACTCGATAATTTTGGAAAATATTTATTTAAAAACTGAAATATTGCTATACAATATTTAAAATTGTGGATCATTTTACAATATTTTACAGCAATCAATAATATATTTCAAAATGCTACTGCAGAATTATTCAAAATATTTCAATGTATGACAATATTGCAGTACAGTATTGAAATTCGAGAAGATATTTTAATCTGTTGATTAGTTTTCCTTTTATTATAAATTTTCTGGCGATTTGCTAGAAAATTAACGTCATTTCTATATGATTCACGTGTTTTCAGTGTAAATATCTCAAAACCATGATTTATTGGCGAAAAACTCGTGTTGAGAAGTGAAAACCTGTCCTGAATGTTTTCTTTGACAACCATTTAAAAAAAGAGTAATTTGTCTCTTTAAACGTAAACGAGTATTCGATACAAGTACATATTCGATACTTTTTTCCGATATTTTCGGTAGCATCGATACTTTTATTCGATACAAGTAATGACTAAAAGAATCGATACTATGTGAGTATCGAATCAACACTAGTCTTCATGAGCTACGGATTTGTTTGTATCATTTTTTGTTAGAGAACAGGAAAATATGAGTTCATAATATCTTTAACCTTCACTTCGATTTTTTCAATGGTTGTAAAAGATTGTTTCAATAGACTCACTAATACCGAAATATCTCTATGCCATTATATTAAATCTTAGGTAAGAAAAAACACAGACAATTTTCATAAGAACGTGAAGCAAACAAATAAAATTAAAATAACAAAGTGTTTTTGTTCTTACAAACAAAAAACAAAAACATCAGCAAAAAGGGTTTAAAGTGAAAAAGTCAGTAAGAATAAAGTATTTATTTTCTTCGTTTTGTTTTTGTTTTTACAAAACAAACAAATGTAGGAAATAGAAAAATGAAAATGAAAGAGTAGTAAAGAAAACTTATGAAAGTTTTTAAACTTCTTCTTTTTTTTTTGTAGAATTTACTTATATAGAAAAGGAAGCATTTTCGACTCACTTAGCAACACTGCAAATATTTTACAAAAATATATACATAAGTAGATGGACACGATAGACAAGAAGATGAACATTTTAATTCAAATATACATATTTACATAAATATAACAAACACTTGCCAGTGAACCCGTTGTAGATTTTGTAATAAAGAAATCATTTCGTTCATTTACGTTTCCACTTAATTCCCGTAACGCAACACATTCCGAATTGTTGGCTGTCTCGGTCACCGATCCGTGCATGTGCGATACGGATGCGCCCTATGGTCTTATAGACCGGAAGGAGGGACCACGGTGATTTCGTAGTTAAAAAAAAATATGAACTTCCTAGTATTGAATTGTGGATCTAATTAATATTTTAATTATGTAAAAATTATTATTATTGGTCAAAAAAACCTTAGCTAAGGCGTTACAAATCCAAGTGATTTTTAATAACTCTGATCAAGTGTACATTTTTGAGATTTCTAGTGTAGATTTTTAAAAATAATATACAAATCGTTTTCTTTGCATTTTTAATGATTTTAAAATTTGTAAAAGAGATAAGCGTAACTTTATATCTAATGTTTATAGTGTGTTGTTTATATGAGAAATCCGCTTTAATGGATTTTTTTAGAAACCGAATAGAATCCATGTCATTCGTAACAAAAGAAAATGGCCAATAGAGGGAAATCGTAAGTATTGATCAAATATTATTTAAATTTATATATATTTTATATGAATTACATGGTTATGGAGAAGAAAGAAATGCTTCAACTCAGACTGTATTCCAACTCAGGTTATGCTCCTAGTCAGGTCATGTTCTAACTCAGTCCATAATCTAACCGAAACTATTATCCAAATCAAACCATGTTCCCCCGTAGTCCGTGTTTCAATTCAGGCCATTTTCCTACTCTGGCCATGTTCTAAGTCAGATCACTCCAATTCAGACTCTGTTCAAACAATGTTCAGTCAGATCATTGTCAAACTCACTCCATGTTTTAACTCAGACCCTGTTCAAACTTCCAACTCAAGCCATGTTCCACCTCAAGCTATTTTCCAACTCAAGCCATGTTCCAACTTAAGCCATGTTCCAACTCAAGCCATGTTTCAACTCAAGCCATGTTCCAACTCAAGCCATGTTCCAACTTAAGTCATGCTCTAACTCAAGCCATGTTCCAACTCAAGCCATGTTCCAACTCAAGCCATGTTCCAACTCAAGCCATGTTCCAACTCAAGCCATGTTCCAACTCAAGCCATGTTCAAGCTCAGTCCATGTTCAAACTCAAGCCATGTTCCAACTCAAGCCATGTTCAAGCTTAGATCGTGTTCCATCTTAGACCTTGCTTAAATTCAGGCCATGATCCAACCTTAGCCATGTTCCAAATCAGATCATATTCAAATTCACTCCATGTTTGTTATTGTTGTTGCAGCAATATTCAAATCATTTATTAGTCTAATACACAGTCGGGCATTGCCAAGCACAAGAATTGAGCAGCTTCTGCGGCTGCAGCAGCTCCAGTAGGGCGTGGTTCGGGTGTAAGTGCTGATCTCGTACTATTAGATTTTGTTTAGTCAGTAGTAAATTATGCTCACGCTCTTTCAGCATGTTCACTTCGTCATGGAGGTGGTCTTTGTTAGTCATCAGGTGGCAGACAGTTATAGTTCGGATGGCTGTGTTTTGTGTAGTCTGTAGGTTTTTCCATTGTGATCAGACGAGGGTGGCGTAATTTACAACAGACATGCCGATCGTTTTTTACGTAGTGAGTAGTGTCTCTTTGTCTTTGCCCTATGTGCTTCCAGCGAATGATTTCAGGACATTGTTTTGTCGTCTTACGCGATTTTGAGCATTTGTTGCGTTTTTGGTGAACATTTATAGGCTGTCGGAATCGTCTTGCCGCCAGCCTTAATCTGGAGAACATTGGATTCCAGATCGAGTCGGTTACGTTCGGCTAAAGTTTGTCAACCTCAATACCAAATCAATATCAACCAAATCAATATCACTCCATTTTTCAACTTAAACCATCTTCGAAATCAGATTTTGTTCCATCTTAGGCCATAATCGAACTAAAGCCATGTTCCAAGTTACGTCATGCTGAAGCTCGGCCCATGCTCAAGCTCAGATCATGCCTCACCTTAAATAGCGTTCAAACACAGGCCATGTTCCGATTCAGACTCAGTTTGAACTCACACCATTTTTTAACCCTTACGGCATACCTACTCAGTCCGTGTTCCTAGTCAGATTGTGGTTCAACTCTATCTGTACTCTAATTCAGTCGGTGTTCCAGTTTACACTATATTCGAACTTAGCCTGTTTTCAACTTAGACCATGGTTCAACTCAGCTCCTTTCCAACTCAGTTCGTGTTTCATACTAGACTCTCTTCCCACTCAGGTAATTTTCTGTGTTTTAACTCTGACTATGTTCGACCTTAGATCGTTCCGAAAGAAATTGTAAATACTTAGTAACACAGATTGATATGCCGCTTCTATCTGTTTAAGTATTTTTAAAAGGGTTCTAGCTAGGTATTTCGAATTATTAGATGCCATCCTGATTTAGATTTTTATGCACTTTTTCCATACATCCATACATTTCAATAAAAAACTCGCAAATAAAACAAAAGCTTGTGTTTAGAACTTTTTAGACAATTCAATTCATTTTTAGTTAAAAAAAAAACAAACATAAATGATATGAACTTAAAAATGAACTCACTCTCTGAAAAATTTTAAATATTCACGCAAAGCCCATTAAAATTTTCGCGGATCTCCTAGGTTCCATGAAGCTCAGATTGAAGACCAACGAATAAAATAATCAAAAATCTTCATTGAAAATTCCATAGATTTAAAGATAAAATATTTTAGTGTAAATGTGAACAAATTAAGTGAAAAAATTATAAAAATAGGGATGTTTGAATTGGAACAACTTAATTCAAATCCGACTTTTTGGAGGCTATTTTTTTTTCTTTTTTGCCTAAATCTCAGTCTGAATAACTGTGTAGAGCAAAATCTTGAGTTGAAAGAAGCTTTTCGACAAAATTCGTTAATGTATGATACTTGGTATAGTTCCAGGGGTTCGTTTTGTTTCATGTTATTAAAGGGAAAATTATCATAATGGGTAGAATATTTGTTTCAAGCCGTTATAAGCGGAATGTACTGTATGAATTATTGAAAACATTCAATATTTGTAAACATTTAAATATGATTAACATGATTAGGGTGTCTTCAAATAAGAAAATCTGTAAAAAAGTAGAACGAATCTATTTGAAATACAAACATCTATATAATACATAAGAAAATCAGAAAATAAAGAATTATAAACAAATAACTATAACAAATAAATATAAGTGAAAATTAAAATTCATCGATAAAATTAAAGTGAACTTAAATGCAATGAAATAAATATCAGAGTTTCAAAATATTGTAAAATAAATACTACACATTCAAACGATAATAAATAACATTTAATAGTCTTGATAACATTCTAAATAAAAATCTATTATTTTTATTAAAAAATAAATTTAAATTTAATCAAAAAAAAAAAAAAGAAGGAATTAAATCTTTTGCTTCAAAATATATTCATGATACTAAAAATAATTCAACAATACTTTAGGAGAGTAAAACAAATTATTTTCGAAACATTTCAACATTTCGCAGACATAATACAAAAAAAAAAAAAACAAAAAAATAGAAAAAACTTTTTAGCTTATATATTTCTTGCTTTATGCTTGATATTTGTTGTTGCTGTTGTACTTTTGTATAGTAGTGAAAAGTTCAAAAACTTTACAGCCTCGTTTTGTTTTTGGTTCAGTATTTGTGTGTGTGTTACTCCTAGCTTTATGGTGCATTACTTTATACATACATATTAGTATATGTATGTATGTGTGTATACTTCACTTGACTTGTATTCGTCCTCATCGTTGTTGTTGTTGTCATCGCCGTCATCATCATCATCATCGTCGTCGTAGTCGTTCACTAATTGCACATTCTTGGCATAGTTTCAGTTCTAACCGAATAAAATTATTTGCACTCTCTTTCTCTCTTGCACACATACATTCATATACACAAATCTACCGACTCTAACTTTACTTTACCACCTACACTACAAAACTCACCCCCATTCATACAAACATTTGTGCTAGCTTCAACTTTCCTGCTTTCTCAACAACTTTAAGCTACCGAAAATCTACATTATCCTAACGCAAATCAACACACAAAGCAACTGCACTTTCTTCAGCATTATTGTCTTGTCTTTATGTGTATATGTGTGTGTGTGTTTGTTTGTGTGTATATCCTGAGGCACACTCTATTTCTTCTTCTTCTTATTCTTACTTTCAAACTTCTAACCTTTCAATATGCTCTTAACTTTTCAGCTTTTATTTTTAATATATGTTAAAGAAGCTGCTTGCTTCCTAGCTGCTATTGCAGCACAAAATTTCCATCATCTTCAACATTTCTCTTCGCTCTTTTCTTCTGCTTTCATCATTTTCACAGAAGAAAATAATAGAATCCCGAAAACCCTTTTATCTTTCAACTATACAAAAAGAAGAAGAAACTGAAGCATTGTGTTTTTCGGTGTAGAAAACATTTATTTGTATGTGTATTTATTTCTATGTGTCTGTTAAGTAACTTTGTGTTAGTGTATGTCTGTCTGTCTTTCTGTCTGTTCTACATTTTTTTGCCTGTGAAATTTTCACTTTAATATTATCCACAACCATTTTGTATGCACCTTTGTTGTTGGCGGGGCATAAGAAAACGCCAAGTTGGTGTTGATGTTGTTGGTGTCTTTTAGGTCGTGCTCTTTCTGTCTCTTTCCCTATGGTTTTAACAATGCTTGCGATGTAGCGTGACGGGTAGAATAGGGAGTTCGTTGTCATGCTATATCCTTTACTTGGTATCCAACACCATGTTATATTACTTTGTTTTCTGCTAAACATTTGCATATAGTTTCTCGTGGTGTATTGTTGCTTCTAAACGTTTTGACATGCCTACAATTGAGGAGAATATCATTTACTTTAATGCGTAGGTTGTAAGTAATATTCAGAAGGATTGGTGAATTTAGTTTTTCGGAGAAATTTGGCAACAAACCCGCAGAGCCTTTTTAAGATCATCCCATAAAATACCAATAATTGGTTGGTATACCATAGAAAATCGACTACAATTATTATTTTAGATTATCAGATTCAGTTTTGGTTCTATCTTAGTTGATGCACTGTCTTCAAGTAACATCCCTGGATAGAGTTCTAATTTTTGTTGGTAATGAGCAACTCAACAAATATGTAGAATTTTCTTCTTAGCGTTGGAGTGCAGTGAAGCGAAGGGATATGCCAACAAGGAACTCAGGCTCTGATAGGGTTAAGCTTGTTCAACAGATCGACATGGCTAAAGATTATCCCTACCCCTTAATTTAAGGTATTGCGCTAACCGTGCTTATTGGATTTGTGGTTTTGCAGTGGGTTTTTATACTAATGGAGCACACCCCTTGACGCCGGGCCAACTTGAAAGTGAATTTTACATTTTTTCGGTGATATGGAGCGCTGCTACGGTCAACCAGCCTCTTAGCCTCCACTAATGATGCTGATTTGAATGAACTGGTACCTTCGAGTAACTCTCAAAATAAACTCACTGGGCATTATGAATTTTCCGAAGAAAAAAACATTGGCATCAAAGCCTGATCAACCCACGATAGGACATAGATCTAACAAATGACAGGCTGAGAGGAAAACCGGGATAAACTTTATATAAGAGCAAAAGTGAAATAATTTAGAGTGTCAGTGCAAGAATGGCATAAGTAATACGGTTTAGAATGAAAATGAAACGCCTTAAAAGTAAGAGCAAAAATGATATTGTATAAAAATTTTTTCAGAGCAAGAACAGCATAGTTTTTTATTCCGTTTTCGCTCTGAACATATTTCGTTTCACTTTTGCTCTGAAAATATTTCGTTTTGCTCTTAAGTAAAATTATTCCACTTTTTTTTGAACGTAGAAGTTATACCACTTTTCCTCTCAGCCTCTCAAATCCCCTTTGTTGAAAACCGCAAGAGTTTCCTAGAAGGGTACAACATTAGCCAATCCCAGCTAAATCTCTCTCACCGCTTGTCATACCTTCGTGCAGTACAGTACTCGGCACCCAAGCCAGTACAATGAAGGAAGCAGTGCCAAACGCTATTAAGTCTCGCCATATAGATTTTTCGATAAACACGTCCACAGGCTTCATGAGGCACTAGGTGAAACTCGTGAGACGTAGTTTGTCGTATTTATCAATGGACTTTTCAAGTCCAATTAAACATCAGAAATCTTTCGAGGAGCGAACGACCAAAGCATCCCAAAAAGGGTTAAGTTGCAAAGTTCACCCATTTAGTAAGTCTTCAGCAAGGTACTCAAGGATCATCTGATTATGGCGGACATCGACAGATCTATTCACTATGAAACTACCAAGTCTTTCAATCGAAAGTTTGTTCACCTCAGACTTTGTAAAGAATGAGGTCTTCGAAAATAAACATGGTGTAAAGATGCTGATTGGCATCAGCGTTTCGTACTTTATTTCTGTTCTGACATCGGCAGACTAACTGCAGCACTAACGAGAAACTGGTCAAAAGAACATGTAGAATATAATAACAAATAATACCTTAGAGAAAAATTTGAGACCCTTCCGTATTTTCTCACCCAAGGACCGGACGAAATACATTTTATAAACCCTTCCTTAACAAGTTGAGCGAGATTAGAAAGCTTCTCCAATTCATTAATCTTACGAGTTGGCTCTAGATAAGCGATGGCCACCTATATATGCATAATGATTAACATTTTCTATAAAAATACTTACAGGACGAGTGAAATGTGTTATGCTCTTGTGCACGCGTGCTACACAATAGCCAACACTGCTCTCGACAAACCACAACCATTGACAAAGTGAGGATGTGATAATAAAACTGTGTTTAGGCATTGTTTGCACCTCCACAGAGAGTAAGCTTTCTGTGCTGCTTATGATTCGGAGGAAGAATGTGAAAAGACGGCTGATCACTTTCTTAAGTGAGGAACAGAATGTGAAGCTGAAGCGTGAAGTTACAATCTGGTAAAGGTTTCTTACACACTTTGAAAACAGATTTTTTTGATTTTGCACCCGGGAATTGCATCTTGCCTTTATGTTTGATTACAATGAAAATGTATAAATTTTACTTTTGACAGATTCTTCACGCTTTAGCTTCACATTTTGTTCCTCACTTTAGTCATGTGTGACCCCTACAGCGAGAGGTACGCAAAATCTGTTATAACGTTCAATCGTAAGGACTGCAGAACAGTAATTGGAGTACTAACTGGTCATTATTTGGTGGCAATGCGCTTAAATTAAAACTAACCGACAATGATATTTACAGGAAATGTATGGAGCAAGATGTGAGGGAAAATCTAGAGCATTTTCTTTGCTTCTGTGCCGCGCTCACTAGAACTCGATTAACGTACTTAGGAGCTCCACAGTTTGAGGGTCTGAACGAGGTCGCTAAACTGGGGATGAACTGTTTTTTAAAGTTTACTAACCACACTCGCATCTTAAATGATGAATACACTCGCTAAATATACACTCGATAAATAATTCCTAGGACTCCTATCTGGTATCGCTAAGGACCTAAAGATCTATGCGTGGCTTCGGCTAGCCAGTACTACCTAACTGACCTAGTGTCCGCCTCGCTTTCTGTCAGACCAAAGATAACATATTTGGCATTGTAGTGTTGAGAGACGAACACCTGATCTCTTTGATACCGCAGGATCTGTTTAGATTTATTAGATTCAATAGACGTTAAACTTGATTGCAACTCTTCTTTTGCAGTTCCAACTACAAAAAACCTATGTACTTAAAAGGTTTTCACAAACTGGACTTTGAATTGAACAACGTGAGTATAGATCGTTTCAAGAGTGTTTATATTTTCACTGTATTTCCATCAAATACAGAGTTTTTTGCATCACTCAATGAAACCAACAACTGTGATTGGCTAATTGAAAGTATTTGCTCTCTTTGCCATTGTTAGCAAAAAAAAACTTCTCTTGTGATATGAACTGATATTATCTCTCTACCTTTTGGGTTTTGAAATCAATACTTTCTTTGGCTTGCGGACCATAATATTCACATTAAAAACATTTACGAATTGCTTATAGAAAAGAGAGCATTAAACATTTCAGATGCAGAGCACAAATAAGTCGATCTACACCAGTACGAATACACTCTTGATTATGTAGTAACTAAGTATGCGCTACTCCTGCATTTTGCTCCTTACGTTTCACGACCGGTAGTCTGTCTGCCCTGTCAGTTTGTTGGTTTGTCAATTCGTCAGAGTCCATGCTTTCTTTCGTTTGAATTATCTGTTTTTGCTGTTTTCCAGCTGTACATTTGTATGCATACACACATACTTACATATTTTATACATTTGACTTGTCAGTGTATGTGTGTGTGTGTGTGTATGAGAGAGAGAAGGGCACATAATTTAATATATTTTAGTTTGAAAAGCGTAGCAAAAGTTGTTGCCTTTTCTTTTACTTTTATATTTTTTTATTATGTACCTACGTTTGTCTTTTGACTTCGTTTTTAACTTTTTGTTATTGTTGTTGTATTTTTGTACTTTTGCTTGCAGATAAAAGTCATGTTTGTTGGTACCTTTTCGTACATACACACACACACATATACACTCATAAATTGTTAAATTGTTCCTTGTGTGCTTTCAGTAAAGAAAATGATATGGTAGAGAGGAGAGTAAGCAAGCAAGCAAAAGAGAGAGAGAGAGAGTGAGTAAGAGAGAAGGAGAGTGAGAAAGGGGGTATCAGAGGTAAAACGAACGATGAAGTTTAGTTTCAAGCAGAGTGGCTTGTTAAACTTTTTCACTAACACACGCACACATTTGCTACTTCTACCCAATGAAAATTTCTTTGATTTTTCGAAGATAATACATATTCTCAACTTACAGCAGTTTACTTGAATATTTATGTTGTAAAATGCAATAAAAAATTACAATGTTTCGATTAAAATTTTGTTAGGATTATTCAGGAAATGGATTATTCGGAGGAACATTTAGTGTCTTTTAAATTGAAAAAATGCGCTAAAAACCCCGCTGACCGCTTAATCACTTTTTTTCCGCGTTTTAATTTTCAAAAAGCACTAAATTTAGCGGGAAAAGCGCTGAGTTGGTCACACTGGTTTCAAGTCAATTCGTCCGTGCATTTCTTCTACATTCATGCAATTTTATTTCGTTTTACAAAATGATTCGGTCAAATGGAAAAATGTGCATGTCTCTCAGTCTTTGGGTTTGTCTGTTTGTCTGCTGCCTGCGTTTCTCTCTGTGTGTTCATTGTAAAGAAAGAAAAGTTTACAACTTCTTTCTTTAACTTATTCTTCTTTGGACTGTGTGCATGCAGTTGTAATTTAATAAAAGGTATAAGTAAGGAGTATAAAGCAGAAAAAAAAACTTGTCATAAGGGTGTTTCTTTACTTTGATATATAAAGTAAAATTCTTAGTAAATTTATTATATATTAAAATAAAATTAAAGAAAAAAAAAAACAGACAAAGCGGAAATTATGCTCCCTCAACATAAAAAAAAAACAGTAAGAGATGCATTTTCTACTCAAAAGCACACAATGCGCACTCAGTAAAATTATTGAAGTGCATTTGGATAGTGAGAGAGATTGCAGGAAAAACACAATAGTAATTTTGCACTTTATTGAAATTAAATTCATTTTTTTCTTGTTCATATTAGATTATGCCACACACACACATACACACAAAAGACTTCTGCTTCTTTTTTATTACTTTTCAATCATCAGTTTGACACAAGGCGACGACAACAAACTGGCAAACATTTTCTTTTTTGCATAATATTATTATCGTCGTGTCTAGGGAGAGAGTTGGAGCGCATTTTGTCTATTGGACATCATGCTTGACTCTGCTGCACACATTAAATCCTTGAGACGTCTTGCGACATAAAATCGCCTCCGTGCAGACGTGATAAATTTTGCATGAATTGAATGAAGTCAAGCGGCTCACTTTCTTGAGAGACAAACACTCTGTTTCATAACTATGCACCCACTTGGTGAAATAACTAACTAAAACATTTCTTCACAATAGTGAATTATTGAAAATAATAAACAAAGGGAGGGAATGTACATATATGAATTGTTTAACATTTAATACTCCCAGGCTATCAGAATCTATAGCAACACCGAGGAAGTGAAGGTGCGGGTTCCCGATAATCTTGTAGGTCGTGGCTAAACCTCTTTTTAAAGGAACGATATATCAAAGCTACTCTTCAGTTTGCAATGCTCTGAAAAAACACGTCATTATTTTCCGTTTGTTGCTGTATGTTCAGCAATATAGAATAGGGTGACTTTTTTTATCTTCCTTAATCCATTCAGTAACTCTAGGCATTTGTGGATTAACTTTGAATTCAATACTTTCATTGAGGTTTTATTCTCTGAATAAATTATTACGTATATATTGACAAAAAAATGTGAAAAGAGAGGATCCAATAACTGATGAAAATAACTGTGATATGAACTATGTCTCTTGGTTCTCTTGGCTCTCAAAGCGCTCTCTCTCTTTCGTTCTCTCTTTTGCGCATTTATTAATGCTCTTATATCACATTCCCTTATAGAACGATTGATTTTTCTAACTAATGATATCTGGGGCAGTGTTGCCAGATGAAAATATTTGGAAATTGTTATCCAAATTAAAATAAAATTTCAAACCTTAAACCTTAAGTTCTATTTCTCTCTCTTTTTAACTTTATTAGTGGCTGTTCAGACGGGAGCAAACATAAAAACCTGGGCAGGCATGTCTTGTTCACATGAGTGCAACCATGACGGACTTTTTCTAATCAAAAAGGAACGGTGGAATTGGAATTTTGACACTTTTACTTGTGCTCATTAGGATAGGTTCTTTTGTTCCCAAAAAAATGCAAAAGAAAAATCAATTATGTGCCTAAAATATGTACTAAAAATTAAATAAAAAATAAGAGCAACAATCTCTTAAGAAATTAAAATAAGCTAATAAAAAAAAATAGCAAGAAAATGAAGACTGTGTGTGCCGTAGATGCGCATTGTTTGTTTGCGTTCATGTTGCCCATTCAACTTCAAACAAAATTTTGTGGGAAAGTGGCTAAATCGGAACAATATGAACATGAAACATTCATCAATGCGCCGATTTTTATTTTATTTTTGGATTTTCGGTGCAACTCTGCTATCTCTTCTCTCTTCCTATTTCTTCTACCTTTCTCTTTCAGACATGATTCATGCCTGCACTCGTCAGAACAGCCACTTAAAGATATGCGTGAAAAGTATTTCTTTGAAATTTTGTGTTTACATAATTAAGCAATGTGGTGTAAGAAAATTTATGTATATCCTAAAAAAAGTAGAAGAAGATGAAAAAACTGTACTGCTTCCCTTTCCCCCTTTCCGTTCTTTAGAGAGTTTGTGCAATTGTGCGAGCAAAGGACATTATTGAAATAAATCGACTGGACAAGCATGTAAATTGAATTTTTTTTCACACTCACTGCATATCTTCTGAAGAAAATGAATATTTTATGCATAAGTACAGTAGCAACAGGAACAACAACAACAACAATAGCAACAGCAGCAATAAGTCGCATGGAAAAATTGTTAGATTCGATTCGATTTTATTGCAGCATTTGAAAGCAACTCAATATTGTTTTTTTTCCGATATGGAAAAAATTTGAAATTTTCATTTACATTTCATTAATCATTAATTTTCCTGCTTTGCTTTTTTCATTTCATTAAAATCTTATACACATTTATTGGTTTGTCATCGACATCATTGTTGCACCATCAAACAAACAATCAGTATTAAAGTCATCAGCAACAACAGCAACAGCTGTATTGATTTCATTTTTCCATTGTTGGGTTGCTGTTGGTTGTTGCTCTTCTTCATGGTCGTTCATATTTTTCTTATGCTGATTGTATGCAACTGTGTTTCAGTGTTTTTCCTTTTATTCTTCTTGCTGTTGTATTGTATAATTGAAGCTTATTAACCTCTTATTGACCTTAAACCCAGTTTTATTTTTCATTTTATTTAATTTACTTCGTACACTTTTTTCCTTCATTTTTCTTTTCTCCAATCAATATTGAATTGTGGCGTCATATTTTTAGCAGTCTGCTGTTGTCTCTGCCAGTAAATTTAATTGTCACTATTTTTTATGTACATTTAATTGTAACGCTGGAACATGTCAAAACGTTGCGTAGGCGTTGAATTGGAAATAACAAAAATCTTTTCTTTTTTTTTTGTATTTAATTAATTAAATGTAGATAGGTATTTGTATGAAGTAATTGGTGCTTACACTGGACAGCGTTATTATTAACAATATGTATGTGTTTATTGATTATATAAATGAAGATTTTTTTTATAGTAAAATGTCTAAGGTTAATTTCGAGTTCTCGGAGGAAATACATAACAAGAAATACGTTTATATTCATCACAAAAACAGTCATAATATCTCATAAAAATTAACCAGTTCTAACATTTTTACTTAAACTTATAATAAATATAATAAAATAAACAAATATCAAAGAAAACTCCAATTGAATTAGAACTAGAAACAAAAATGCAAATTTATTAATTTACGTTACGATGCTTGCCACGTACTCGAGCTTTACTTAGGGCTTTCCTTATACTACTGTAACAATCAAAACGGATAACATAAATGTGGGAAAATCGAAAAAGTTACTACCCATTCTGGCGCCCGATGGAAAATTAAGTTTTCGTTGAAATTGAACTGGAATTTCGGCCATATTTTGAAACCGTACCTGAACTTTTCAAAAAAGTTCACTATACAAACGAAAATTCGATAGAATTTAAGCTTTTATTACTCTCGTTCAAACAAATGCTTTTTAGAAAACAAATGCTGCTTAAAATAAATGAAGAAAACTGTTAGAAAACATTCTGTTGATGTTTTTGTACTCCTCTTCTCTCTATTTTGTTGTTGCTTTTCCTCTGTTGATACTCTCTTCCCTTATCAGCGCAAAGGCGACTTAGTACACGTATATAACACATGAAAGGAAAGTTCAGTTGTTTGCAATCAAGCCGTGACTTCTATATCGACTCTCTCACTAAAGCACAATCGATAAAACTGCTAGAATTCTCTCTCTTGATTAAATGCAGCCGAATAACAACTGCATAATTTCGTTTCTTACTGGTTTTGTTAAATTGCAATAAAAACGTGACTATTGTTGTTGAAGCTTTTGCACTCTCCCTCTTTTTATTTCCTAAAGCTTTTTTTTTTTGTAAGACGTAGCACATGTACACATATAACACATGAAAGGAATATTCAGCTATGTGGAATGAAACTCTCTCACTAAAGCAAATGAGATAAAACTACAAGAAACCGACTCTCTGCACGATTGTAGGCAGCCGATCCCCATAAGACGACTTGGTCCGCTAAACACTAACAACAGCATAACTAAGTTTATTATTAATTTCGTTTGAGTGCAACAACAACGCGACTTCCGTTACAAAATTTTCGATTTACCTTCGCTAAAGAAGTTTCACTTTAAAAATAATTAATAAAATATGTCTCCAGTCTTTCAATTCCGAGGTCCCAGATTAGAGCCTGAGAAATCAATAATGCCAATTTGATTTTCAATTGTGAACAGCCTGAAGTATTGAATTCAATAATTGGCCAAAGTATTTCCCGGAATTTTTTTTCAAGAAAAGGATATGAAAAACAGCATATTAAAAGAGCAGGGCGAGGGGAACAAATTGAAAGAGGGCGAAATCGGTATTTGTCGTATTTTTATATAAACAATCACAATCGCACTCACATATGTGTGTACAAAAAAATAAGTATGTATGTATATATGAAGAGTAAGTAAATATAAAAGAGAGAGAGAGAGCACACAACTAGAGAGAACGAAGCAATAACAGTTAATTTGTTCAAATAATCAACGCTCTAATTGTAATGTAAATGAAAATACTGCTGTATGCTGATCACGGTTGCCACTTACTCATTTCATTTTGTACCAATATTTACAAAAAATGTACCAAATGGGGGGAAAATGTACCAATAGAATAAATAACTTTAAATTTTATTAATAAGGATGTAGTCTGGTGTTTGAGTTTGAAAAAATCAATTTTTTTTAATGTATTTCGAAAGTACAATATATTGAAAGTATACTGTAAAAATTTCAGACCAAATCTCAAAATATTAACAAAGTTATAGCTCATAGTCGAAAGCGCATGTTGTGAAAACTTTATCTGTTGTTAAAACTTAAAAAGCGTTTTTCTCGAAACAACGTTTTTTTGACCGGCTCAGGGGTCTGAGAGAATTCTATATAACTGATTGGATTTAACTTTTAATGTGTTAATTTACACGCTAATGGCTCTCGCTGGTAGTAGAATTGTTTATTTTTAATCATTATTTCCTATTTTTTACAACGAATTTCAACAAAAAATAACGCGATTTAAAAAAAAATTTTTTGGAAGTCCTCAATTTTGTTATTTTTTATTCCAAATGTTTAAATGTACTCCCTGCTTGAATGGCAAACCTGCAGTACAATAATCTATTTAAATTTTTTGTTTAAGAAGACTTCAAGTACTGTAATCACCTGGGCCAGCCCCACACCTTTTTTAGGTGACCACTTTGGACGTAAAAAAACACTACAAAAATATCGTAAAATAGACTCTAAAACAAATTTTTTTTGTACAGTTTAAGATGCCAATAATAACATATAAAAAAATGAAATGATCTCATTTTATTTTGTTATATTAAAAAACTCCAGAAATAACCTTAAAAATTAGGCCGGAACACCAGACTATATCCTTAATAAAAAGTAACACACTAATTGAAATATATTTTGTATTTCAAAAATAGTTTTATATATTATTTATATTTAAATTTTAACTTTTTCAACAAAAAATATTTTGAACATAAGTTTACAATTCTTAATTATTATAAAAGCTAACTTTGCCTACAGAATGTACCAGATTTTAAAAACATGTACCAAACGCAGAAAAATAGAAAAAAATGTACCAGTTTTGGTAGAATTGTACCAAAGTGGTAACCGTGATGCTGATGTTCTCTTTTATTTTTTCACACTAACTTTTCTTCTCCCTTACTATGCACCAGTGTTACTACTTCGATCCGATTGGATCAAAAGTAATACGTTTGCGCCTCTTTTTTCAGTGATACTTTTTTTTTTGCCTTTACTTTTTTATTCAAAAGAAATGTCTTATATTGTGTGCTTTTTAACCCTAAATAATTGTCAACTTTGTTTCCACAGGTTATTATTTTTTGCGAGTGGTAATTTCTGTTATTAATTTTACTATTGGAATTACTGTTTCCACTAAATCGGCCGCTGATTTCGTGAACCGTGGTATTATGTCTTCTCATAGGTATAAAAAAATTAAAAATCATTTTCTTCTTTGTGTGACAAATCGTTTGACTGAAGTCAACTTGTTCCTTTTTTGTGTTATTTTTTTGCAAAGCATTTTTTAATTTTTTTTATTAATAAAATAACTTGTTATTTGTTAACGAAACCATTTTAATACGTTGGTACTTTTTCTTTTTTAAGATGATACATTTGATACTTTTTTGCCTTTCAAGGTGATAGATTTTTTTCCAGTCAATGGTAAAACACTGATATGCACTAGGGCTAGCTAAAACACACAAAATCAAATTTTGCGCCTGTGTGTGCGCTAAGAGGACACGTTACGGAAGATAATTCTCTGCATGCCGTACACTGTGAAAATCGCTATGAAAGGAATTCGTTTTCTCTGCTATACGACCTAATTACACATTCCTACTTTAAACTATCAAAACTTCAATTAATCAACCAAATACTCGGTCATTTTACGACCGAAACCGAATCGAATTTGAGCAAGTATAATGTTTTCAAATCAAATGATTTTAATTGATGTCGCACGTAGGTCAGAGCTTAAAAATTTGAACCAAACAGTTTTTTGTCAAAGTGGCAAATCATGCGAACGTTTCAGAATCCGCCACGATTCCTCATCAGTGATTTTTGTGATGCTTCTTATTAGTAATTCAACACCCTACAATTCAACACGTACTTAAGTTGTCAGTACGAATTTGTTCAAGAAGAAACTAATAAAATTTTAAGCGTTTCGGAGCACAGTGAGAATAAATAGGGGAAACGCAGTTTCGCTATCAGAGACCCAAAAAACTCTTAAATAGCAAAATTCATACAAACCAAAGATGCTGGATGTTTTTTTTTTCATTTTTCCGATCTGGCTGACACGTTTTAGAAAAAAAATATGGAACCGATTGAGCTCAAATTTTTCGAAATTCTTTGGCAGGCATCATGAAAATATATATTCATCAGTTTTTAAACAAATTAAGTTGTAAAAATGGGTCGAAAAATGGAAAAAATCCGCCATTTTGTTATTTTTATCGGGGTGAAAGTGATTGTGACGTGAAAGAAAGCATCGATTTCTGCATAATTTGTTAGAAAAATATGCAAAAAAAGATGAACCGCCAAAATACTATCCATTGCAACGTGTGGGATCGAGCTGTTCACTGGGCATGCGTCGGAATGACTGCAATTTACTGGACTTGCGAACATTGCGTTTCGAACCGAGTTTCATTGCTATTTTTCACTTCATTTCACTTTGCTTCTTTTTAATAATGAATCTTCTGTCATTTTGAATCAAAAAAAGTTTTTCTACCACATTTTTAATCGATTTACAAAGTGGTCTGTAATTTCCCGAGATTTTTTAAAATCGCAAACACACAATTTTCCCGTCAACTGATATAACTTGTATAATTTAATATAGTTTGACCGAACTGCAGCGTCTCAAAGAGAGGATATTTCTAGTACTACGAATTCAAGCTTTGAAATTTTCAGAAAAAATTAATTTTTTACGATTTTTTTTTTTAGCTAAAATGAAAATGCGGTCCACAATACCCCAGCCTTCCCTACAATAAACCCATACTAACCGCTTAATATCTGAAATTGGAACCAAGAATTACAAAATTAATGACAAATATGTTCACTTCCGTAGAGATGCTGAAAGCAACTACCACAACTGCTTTATATATGTAAGTAAGTACTTATTTTTGTTGTAATTCTGATTGCAATTAAACGCTTAAGGCTGATTCACGGATCGAGTGCCGCACTTAAGTGCACAAAGTTTAGTCTAATGGGACTAAACTAGAGCCAACCCAGCCAAAGGGCCGATGGATCTTAACTCAGTATACCCTTACGAAAGTAACTCCCTAGGTGCCTCGTTTGTCTCTATTTTCGACTAGCACAGTGTTATTAAAAAACAAAGAAGAAGTATGTAAGTTAACAACAAATTAAATGAAAACGTGTATGCTTAATGAAACTTAATAAAAAAGAACTTCTCTTTTAAAAAAGAACCAAAAAATTTATTTAAATAAATAAAAGTAGAATTACAAGTTGTTAACTGTTGCTGCCAACAACAAAAAGAAAAAAGAAAAAAGTAAAACGTTTGCGGATTCTCACAGAAAACTGTGCTTCATGGCACACGAGTTTAGTCAACAATTTCATTTGCAATTCCTTTAAGTAAATGTACAATATAAAAAGGTGTGGTGTGTGCACAAAAAGGAAAATAGTAAAAAAACAAGCAGCGTGCAAAACAAACGAAATGTGAGCCAAAACATTTTGTATTTGTGTCATATAATAATTGACAATCATAAATCTTGAGCTAATTGGGCGCTGCCATGATTGCTGTAGTTATATATATCCTATATTAATTGAAAATAAAGCCAAACAAAAAAAACGGTTAATTAACAGCAAAATATTGTCAAAGTAACTGCTTAACAAAAATTGCAGTTATTTTTTTTTTTTTTGTTTAACTTGAAAAATAAATGAAATATATAAAAAGGGCACACAAAACTTTGACATTAAGAAGAAAGAAAAAAATTATTAAATAAATTGGTATTCACTTCTTTTTTCTTCTTCTTCTTTTGTTTTAATGGCAAAATAACTTTTTGCAAACAGTGAATTAAAAAAAAAATATTTCTATTTCACGCTTTTTGCAGCCAAAGTTATTTCACACTTTTTTTTTTGTTTAGCTTTTGCCAGGCAGTAATAAAATTTTGTAGTTTCCTATGCGCTTAAATTATTACCACCAATATCATGTATGTATGTGTGTGTACTCGGAGAGATACGAGCAAATATAACCTCAAACTAACCTTACTTTTGTTTTGGTTACTAAACTTTCGCTGCAGGTTGGTCGCCATTAATTTTAATTATTATTTTATAAGCTTGAAAAATTCTTGACATACAGAATGCGATGATGATGGCGATGGCGATGGTGATGATGATATCGATGAATATGTGTTGAGTACATATACATATGCAATTGATCATCCATCAACAGTAAAAGAAGAGGAAACAGAAGAGAACACTACTATCATGTACACTCATACACAGATAAGCAGCATGGCCATAACTGCACAGCATGGCGTCAATGGCGTCGTCGTCATCATCATGCATGCATGCGTGTGTGTGTGTGTATGCGTGTGAGCCGTTGCTATCGTTGTCATGGTTGCCAACGTATGATAATTTTCTTTTTTTGTATGCTGCCAAAAATTCTTTGCAACTGTTTTGTTTTTGTTGCTTTTACTGTTGTAGTATAATTTTTTTTTTTTGGTTGCATAATGTTAAACGTCAACGATGTGTTTTGTTGTTGTTGCTGACGCTTTTGGCGTTGCATGTGGTAAATACTTTTTGTTTTTCCCCCACTTCGTTTACTTTCACATACTGCAAACATTTTTGCATTCACTTTAGAAAAATTTTTGAAATTCATTATTGACAGCAGCAGCCACTAGAGCAAGAACAAAACACAAAACAGGAAAAACACTAGTTTCATTGGCGGCAACCAACACATTCTCATCATTGAACTATTATCTCATATTTGTGGAGCTTATATAGAACGATAATAACAACAATAACAACATGATACATCATTATCAACATCAAACTCAATAGCAACATCATCAATATCAATAGCAACAACAATAACAACAACAGTAACACCATGAAAAGAAAAGTTTTTGAAGCAGCAGAAAGTTTTTATGAATTTTTCACAAAATTTTCGTTATTGACGATAAACTAAAGATAAACTAATTTGTTGACACCATATTATGTTGTGTTCTTGGTTAAATAATGAGGTTTCCTTTTAACCTTAAAAAGTTCCATTAAGTGTTAAAGTTTGTTTGTTTGTTTTTGGGAAAGGTGAGAGGGGGAGAAGGTGAGAGGTTCAGTATTTTTATTGAATCTTTCCAAGCGAATACGATTATTTTCATGAAACATGAAAAGTGATAAATATTTTTCATAAATGCTAATAATAATATAGGTTCTAACTACATATTGCTTTTTGATAGCTTCGAATTTTTAGTACTATGAGTTTCTTATTTTATTATTAAACTATAAGCATAAGTAGAACATTGAAATTAAAATTGAATTTGCATATAAAAATTTCTAGTAAAATTTCTTTATTGGCCGCAAAGATTTTTAGGGGCATTGCAAGGAGCCCTCTGCTCTGACGTCAGCAATAAAAATTGCACGAAAATTACTACTTGTGAATGCAATGTTAGACTAGAAACGCTCCAACGATATACTCTCTTAAAGGGCTATTCATATATTACGTCATACGATTTTAGACCCAAGATATAAGATTCCATCTAGCTTTTTATTTTTTGTCCATCAAAATCTATCGAAAGATACTTTCGGGATTTTGAACGTTCCTACTTTGAGTGGCTATGGGCAACATTCAAAGGCACTTATTAAAAATTGAAAAAAAAAAAAAAATAGAAGTAACTAGAAAAAGTAGTAGAAAATAAAAGCAGTAAAAAATAGAAGACAAAATAGTTGTGGAAATAGTAGTAGAAAATATTGGAAAATAAATAGTAGAAAATGGTAGTGGAAAAAATAGTAAGAAAATTAATAGAAAATATTAAAAGAAATAGTAGTGAAAAAAGTAGCAGAAAAAGGAGTGGGAAAAAGTAGTAGAAAATAGTAGTGGAAAAATAGTAAGAAAATCAATAGAAAATATTAATAGAAATAGTAGTGAAAAAAGTAGTAGAAAAAGGAGTGGAAAAAAGTAGTAGAAATTAGTAGTAGAGAATAGCTCTAGTATGCCATGTATTTTATAGATGTTATTTTATTGATCCCCGCGCCTTTGCAATGAAACCAGATTGGCACTGAAAAAGGCAATTAACAATATCATCGAATCAGCAATTTTCAATGCAAAATTTAATGGAGAAGATGTGCTGCTACCACGCCTACCGAAGGCTGATGAGAGGTGTCGTATTCACTTTTCCAAGCTAACCCATATTTTCTTCAAAGGAAACTATTGATGAATAATATCTACATACCAAATCTTAGTGTCGTACCGCAAATAGTTCCTGAGATAACCCACAATGAATATTCAGGTTATATGGGAAGTGCCACACCTCTTTTGAATATAACAATAGCAACAATTGAATATAGAAATAGTAGCAGAAATAGTAATAGAAAAAATTAAACGGAAAAGTAGTTAGTTACTTTTATGCCCGATTCCCTCATACAATGCTCGTTGCTTACTTATTAGCTTTAAGTCTCTTGAGAGTAGAAGAGTTATACATTCCGTGATGACTTAATATGTGGTAATACTGATTTCCCTTAACTACTTGTAAAAATTGGCTTCAATGTATCTTCTCGTCACGTACGCTATTATGTACTATTTTATGTACCCTCTCTAAAAACTAAATATCTTCTGAATGCTCGAATTACCAGGGCCCCAATTACCTGAATTCAATAAAATCTCAAAGCAATGCAATGTTGATTTCTCTATACCTAGAATTAGATTCAAAAATTATGTTGAATCTATGTATTTATAACGCTTAAAACTGAATTGTTATTTATTTTTACAATACCTTTGTTAATTATCGTAATTTCTAAAATAATATGCTTAAGTTGGAACGAGGGATGTCAATTCCGAAGAAAACTTAATAAAGTTAATTAAAGTAAACATTTATAGCTCTAACGATATATAAATCTTTTAGCTCCCTCTCTTATGGAGCTTTTTTCCGGCAGAGGGCGTCAAAGTCGGCATCTTATAAAAAGGTGTTCTTGCGGTTGCAACCACAGCTAAATTTCGGTCAACCTAATATAAAAAAAGGCAACGGAAGGACTTTTCTTAAAAAAAAAGTGTTTGAAAATATTTGGCAGCCATTTTTTTTTTAAAGAAAGTAGGTTTTTTCATTTATTTTTAATGCGTGACTTTTTTGACTTTTTATAAAAAAAAAGAGCTCGCAAACTAACTTGGTAAAAGTCTCAGTTTTAAAATGCCGTTTTTTATTATAAATTGACTGAAATGGACCTGTAGTTGCAACCACAAGAGCGACTTTTTTTAGATGCCGACTTTGAGGCCCTTTGCCGAAAAACAGAAGAATTTAATATCTTATAGCACAGTGGGAGGCCAAGGATCAACTAGGACCGTCGTGCCAACAATGATGATGATATAGCACAAACGAGAGAAAAACTTGATCGATTTTCAGCCTTAATTAGGAATATCCTTAAATTACGCAGTCCAATAAATTAAGACTTTTTAACAGCAACAGAATAGCCATTCTATAATCCTGAAAGAGAATGTTGTATAGAACATTTTTGTAAAATAAACTTATAGTCCAGCACGTCTCAGTTTTTTATTACTATGAGTCAAAGTTTTCTTATTTTGGTCGAAGGGAGCTGAATACTAAGTACAAAAAGTGTTATAAATTGATGTCTGAGGAACTTCTTATTTGCAAAGTAGTAAAATTTTACAAGGGTCATTTCTGTAAAACATTTTAACCCTTTAGTTCCTCTTTTTATGGGACAATTTGACCCCTTTTTTTTGATGAAAACCGGAAAATTCCTATCAAAAGAGACATTTGAGGATTAAAATATTCGAGAAAAATATTTGCCAGAAAATTTTACTAGGGGTCACCAAAGACATAAAAGTCTTATTTGACTAAATAAAATGAAATGAAAAGCGGTTTCTATTAGTAGAAAAAGTAGTGACAAAAGTAGTAGAAAATAGCAAAAGAGCATGGAAGGTGCCACACCCATATTTTTTTGATCGCAATGCCATTGACAAAAAAATACTTCCATACCATATCTTGGTACTACACTACAAATTGTAAATGAAATATCCCATTGTGAATATTTAGGTTGTATGGGAGGTACCACACCCCCTTTTCTAATCCTACCCATATTTTTCCCGCAGTATGGTATTGTTAATCAACATATTTATGCCAAATTTCAGTAAGCTACAGTAAATGTTTCTGGAGATAAACTCAAAAAAGCATATGAGATGTTTGGGAGGTGCCACACAGTGTAGCTTCTCCATACAACCGGTGGACAAAAATAGAAGGAGTAGTGGTAGGCCAATGAAATTTTGTACAGATATTTTTTAAGTAAATATTAAGAAATTTTGTGAATTTCAACTAATTCAGTTAACGGACACGCCCACTTTCCATATAAGCTGAATCAAAAAATCACAATATCTCAAAAACTTTTGAAGCAAAAAACTTGAATTTTTGTGCAATAGCTACTAATACTGTAAGCATTTCTTAAAACAAAAATGGTCTAGATTGAAAATATGGGCGTGGCACGTCCCATATAAAATAAGCGCCTAAATCAGTTTTTTGGCTCAAAATTGTCGTAGAACCCAATCTCATGCCTTGAAAATTGGAGTACGATAACAATTTATAAAAATTAAATAAATCGAAAAAGGAGGCGTGGCATCTCCAATATAGTCACAGAATTTTACGGTATATATTAAAGCTGCAATGATTATCTATATTTTTTATGAATTTTGTGTAATTCATTCAATTGATGTAATATACATAAATAATTAAGTATTATCAAACTTTATCAATTTATTTCATTCATTAATACAGTTTTTTAAATATATAAACTTATCAGTTCAAGGTTTGTTAACGGGCTTAATGAAACGTCATTTTTTGTCAAAGTGACTAAGTCGCAACAATGTATAAAGGGCAGGAAATGAGAATTTAAAAAAAAATAAGTATAAAGAACAGTTGTGTTAGTTTCATTCATCATTTTTGTTCAGTGGAAATACTTGAAAACAAAAACCTTGTAATTCTGGGTAACGTTTTCAAATATCTAACACTTATATAGAATGTTGAAATGCTAGTAAGAACCCGCCACGATGATGAATCGTGGTGGGTTCCGAAACGGCCGTATGATTTGCCTGCCCTTTATACATTGTTGCGACTTAGTCGCTTTGACAAAAAAATGACGTTTCATTAAGCCCATTAGCAAACCTTGAACTGTTAAGTATTGATGAAGTAAAGTCAAACTACGGAATATGAACAACTAGATTTCAGTTTCATAGTCTCTAATAAAAATATATATAAACTTATAATTTTACTTAAATGAAATAAATTGCTTAAAATTTATTCGCTTTCATTTCCTCTCCTCCTTCATAGTCTGACGACAAATCAGAGGAGAAAAAAATTTCTAAATCTATATCTTGACCCCTATTTTCTGGTTCTAAGAAAATGAATTGACTAATATCTTTTTCCTTGATTTGTTTTTTACAGCAAGTTACAAAATACATCAAACTGGGTGTGTCCTTAAAGAATAGTACAAATAACGTTGGAAAAATTTTCATTATATTTAAAACAAAAGTAAAAAAGTTACAGGAGTTAGAAGTGAACCTACCAAAGTAGTATTTGCTGTAAAAAAATGTCATTGTTGCAAATTCTTGGCTTTTTAATTCATTTTTTTATGTCAAAATAAAAGTTATTTCCAAAATCCTTTTTAAGCTCATCTAATTGAAGTATTCACAACTGAACTGCATTCATTCATTCGAATTTGACTTTTTGGAATTGTTTCCACCTTCGTTACACTGTGCGCCACGCCCACTTGTAATTAGGAACTCGGACCAATTCATAAACCTGCCTAGATACAGAATGCATCATTGTAATTCAGCTCATGTTATGCAGTTCAGTAGTTTTGGAGTTTATAAGCCCCTTACAAACGGAAATTCATTTATAAAGGATATGGATTTGTGATTAATACTTTCCATTCCCGTGCGTTTATAGTTCAACAGTGCTTTAAGAGTTATCAATATTATAGAATCCTAGCATTTTTTGTTGGATGTCTCTGCTTTTATATAATTTTACCACTTCATTTGTTTCTAACTAAATTGGAATTTCTTAATTTTTAGGCTTTAACTTAAAACAACACAAAAACAACAACCAGAACAATAAAACTTCACACCCACATAAGACAATTAAAAGCAGACCACAAATACCGAATTGCAACAAATACCAACAGGAGCAACAAAAAATCCCCCGAAATTCGCCTCAGAATACAAACGAAGAAACAGGGGAGTGAGAAATGTAAACATAAGTATCATGTTTACGAAACCAAAACGCAAGTAATGCATACAATTTCTAGCCGGAAAAGTGTTTACACTTTATACACTTTCTCTCGCCCTTCCTCCCAACACCCAATTCACTCAGTTCTCTCTGACTCTCTTTTTTTTCGCCTTTATCAAGTATAATTTTACGCTCCCCTCTACAAAAAGTGTTGGCAACATTTTGTTGCTACTTGACTTTTATTGCGAAAGTAAATATATACAACAACAATATTCAAATGCATTTCAGCCACAACAACAACCAAAACAGAAGAAAACCACAATTGCAAGTGTGTGTGGCTGTGCACGAATTTGAGAGTATATGAGAGAAAAAAGGAAGGGAGAGGCAGTGCTCTGCCAAAAAGAGACCGAGACCGAGAACAACAACAAAAATAGGATTTTCATAATAAGTTTACATGCAATGAACTTTGACTACTACAGACCATGATTCTTGTTCGCTAGTCAAAAAGTAGAAAACGCAAACGCATAACAGAAAAACAACAAAAACAACCATGATAATAACAACATGCTCGTAAAATAACAAAACTAAAATGTTTTTACTTGAATAGAAGCATATATTCCATATCTTATTCTCTATTGTGCAACACCCGCTCATTTTCTTTATTTATTCTTTGCTCTTTGCCGCTTACTCTTTTTGCCGTTGTTGTCTTCTTTGCAAAAGAAACAATTTGTGTGTATTTGTGTAAAATGAAAAGTATGTACACAAATCCGTAGACAATTGCACAAAATATTGTTTTTGAGGTCATTTCTCGTAAGCTGCTTGAGTGTAGGGAGAGATATGTACTTGAATGCACACTAGCGGATCCAGAGATTTCCTAATGAGGGGTGATAAATATTTCGTCCCTTTCAAATTTTTTTTTTGAGCATGAACAACAATCAAAATGTTTAAGATTTTCTTTTAGTAGGTTAAAAAAAGGAGGGGTAGGGGTGGGAGTTAACCCCAAAACCCCCACTTGAATCCGCTAGTGCTTGTATGTGTATGTGTGAGTGTGAATACTTAGTATTGTCACATATTGTTGGCCACATAACCAAGTAGCAGGAGCAACAGCAGCAGCAAAAGTGTCGGTATGGTCGGTCGACTAGGACGGACTAGGGTTGTTCGTTGTGGAGAAAGTACAAAATTAATTACTTTTCAAAATATATTATATTTTATATAAAAAAGAAAGCAAAAACGGAAAACCGAAGAGACAACCCAAAAAGTATAGACATGAACGTGTGTGAGTGTATGTGGTAATGGTTACGTTAGCAAAAAGAGCGACGACGTTCACAAAACGAAAACAATATCCTGCAGGACATAAATTACAAAACTCGGTCGTACTCACACGTAACTACAAACAAGTGTGAGATACATACACACATGCATTTATATATGAGTTTGTGCCTTTTGTCTTCTTCTTGGTAAAAAAAGGTACTTTATATGTATGTACATTGTAAATACATACATAAGTGTTTGTATGTTTTGGTTATTCTGGAAGGCAGCACAAAATTTGTAGCCAATGTTGTTTGTGAATTTACTCGTAGTCTTCACATAAATAAATACACATGAAAACATACGACACACACATACATATACACGCACACAATGCTCAAGGCTATTGTCCTTTGTTTTTGGTGATAATTTTTGTTTTTGGCAGTTTTCTGGAGCAGCAGTAAAAATTGTTTGCTTAACCTTATTCAATGAGGCTCAACTCGACTTGCTTGCCGCCGCCATTCCTTTTCGTTACATCACATGCATATATATATATATATTGCGAAAGAAAAAATATTTGCATACTTATTGGCGCAAAAGTGTCGCTTTTAAAATCACAACATACACACACACACACACACACATACAAGTTGAACTGCTGACACATTTGTAGAGTGGGGTTTTATTTATGTGCAAAAGTTTTGACTTCTTGAAAGTGATATGCCCATGTACATTTTTTTGTTTTTGTAAAAGAAAATGGAAGAAATTTTATTGAATTTATCCACATTTGTGCTAAATATTTACTAAAGATTAAAGCATACTTTTAGGCATTTTATTATTTGGTTATTTAGAGCAAATATTTATGTTTTTGATTTTAATTTACGCTGCAATGTATTTACAAATCAACTATAGGAAGTATCTTCAATATATTTAACCTTTTCAGACATGAAAATCTGCAGCTTAAAGTAAAAATGCATGTATACTAATATGATGCCAGTAAACACGAATCAGGTGATGTCCAATGTATGGGACAATGTAACTGCGTGAATCACGATATTCATCACATGCTCTTGTCCAATATATTGGACAAATGTCGGAAAGGGTTAATTCAAGTTGTTGAACACAATCATAATGCAAGTGTATCAGCTAAAATATATAGCATATTTTTAGGCAATAATATTTTAAGTGAGTACAATTACAATTGAAGCAATTACATATTTTAACGCCCTATAAGTTGCTCATCCTTTCCTTTCTAATACATGACGTTGATGTACGACTAATGATGATGAGAGGTTGTGGAGAGTATATTTTTGAGTGATTTAATTATCTCTTTAATTGAATATATAAGTTTAAAGCGAATTCACCTATGATTGATGCATATTTTTATGTAGAAAACAGCTACGGTTATCTCGCGCGGTTTTGGTTAAAATTTTTTTCGAAAATTGAATTGAAATAAATAAATGAAAAGATTCTAATATTTAAAATTTCATCAATTGTAGATGTTTTCTACCAGTAAGATCAAAATCAACGCGCGGTCACAAAGCAACTAAAAGTATGTGCGAACAACCATCCTAAGCCTATTGAACCTCTCGTAAAGCAAAAAAAAAACACCTACGTTAGTAATTAATGAGAAAGAGTTGTTTGAGTTCGTGGTTCAGTATTTAAAATATACTTTTAGTTGATTTTATAAACTTTTTCAAGTAACATGCAAGCCAATGTGAATATGCACAACTATTTAAAACATAAACCCGACTACTGGTTTAAATTATATTTTCCAAGACAGAGTAGTAGATATCAATCGTGCGGCTATGGGGGAAATCTAGAGATTCGAGGAGGGTGGAGAAGCGTAAACAGAACAGGCAACTGAAATTAGTTTTCAGTAAGATAAAAATTTAATTTCTGATTATAAGGCCACAAAAACTAAATTCTTTCAACCACAAAGTATACTTTTAGTTGAACTTATATATTTAAAATAATATGAAAGAAAACTTAACTTCAAAGGAAAAAAGTTTTAGGCTCACCATGAACGCATAATACCATAAATTCATAGCATACTTTCAGGTGCTGTTATAATTTATTTCAAATCTCACTAGAAATAACTACTAAAAATTGAGGTTTTTATTAAAATCTTTGATTTGAAAGGAAGCAACAAACAAAAAGAAAGAAATGAAAAAAAAAAAAAAAATGCTATTAATCTTTTCTCATATTACACAGCAATATATGATATTTCAATTTGTGTTATTCAACTCAACCACAACACAAATTCAACAATAATAATAATTAATTTCAATTTTGTAACCTGCTGTGAAATCCTTACAAGAATTTATTAACACAAACACTCATAGTTATGTGTATATGAGTTTGTTTATATGTGTAGTATATAGGAAAAACCTTTTATCCTCAAATATCCTATTAATTTCACTCAACCAAAAGTTTCTACTAATATGCTTTACCAAGAAGATATGTTTAGACTTGAACATAAATACTTACAACAAAATGTATACGTATGCATGTAGGAATTATTATTATTATTATTTTTGGCATCCAAAATTGCAAAATTAATAACATGTAAAGTTGTATTTCATAAACAAGTGACAGGGTAGTTTTCCCCCTTCTCTTCATGCCTATCCTCTTTCGCCCCTCTACACTTGCAGTTTGAAGAAACTCTACTAATCCAAAGCTGATATTCTTGGGCATGTAAGCATTTATGTGTACCTACACATATATTAAATTACTGTCAGTAAATGTTAAACTAAGCATCTTTACAACAAAAACAACTACAACCAGAAAATAAAAGACAACAACAATGATAAATATCAACAACAATGATAGCAAAAAAAAAAAGAAAAAAAAACAACAAGAAAAACATAGCACATCCTTAGGCTAAGTTAAGTCAACCTGTAAATATTTTACTTTAGCATATTTGTCTTTGCCATATTTTTGTGGTAACACAAGCATAAAGTTTATAACCATATGTGCTTTTGCTTAGAGAGGGACAGAGAGAAACCATAAAGCATAGAGAGTATAAAGTTAAGGACTGAGAAGTAAAGGAAGTGAGGGCGATACGAGGTTGCGTAGTTAGTAGGTTTAACTTTTGATGCTGCACAACTTTGATGTTTTGTTCTATTTTAGTTTTCGCTTTGTGTGTATATACTATATGTGTGTGTGTATGTGCATTGTGCGTATATGTCAAAAGTTTTTGGTTTTAGTATTTGTGGAATTTTTTTTCCTAAGCAAAAGTTTACTTCAAAAACAAAACAAAAAATATAGAAAAATAAAATAATATTTGCTTGAGGAACTTGGTAAAAAGAGAAATATTTATACTACTTATTTAAATTAGAGAAGCTTTAGCATAAATTATTTTAAGCGGAATATCAAACAAAAAATCTGAACTTCAAAGAATAAAAATAAAACAATATAAACCAATTTTTGTGGGACCCGTGATATAAAACATTTCTCCACTTTTTGCATAATATAATTGTTATTGTTTTTCGCTCTTGATACGAAGAGTAAACGCCATTAATTTCTACGAAGTTTGTTGTTGATTTCTAATCCAAATTGAATGTTACTCTGAGAGTGAATGAAGGTAACTTTTGGAGAGACCCCAACAACAAATTATGCATTTTCTTGTTCTTGTATATGTATAATCACTTCAAAGTCAGAGTTAATGCTACAATTACAACAACAACAATATGAAAATCAGACGAGTTCAACATCTCTTACTAAACTACTTTATCGACATACCGAAATCTTCACCCTATCTATTGTATAGAATTGTTATTGTGTTTCGCTCTTCATTTAAAGAGCATAAACCATTATTTGTTATTGTTTTCTAAGCCATATTAAATAATGTAGTGAGTGTGAATAAAGAAATATATTGAATCTAACAACAAGTTTTGTTATTTTTGTTGTTGCACTAAAGAGATCAACTTATATAATTTTGGTTAATGTTGCAATTACAACAATAAAGATATGAAAATCAGGAGAGCAAATGACCTATCTTTTATTATTTAATTGTATTCATTAATGGAGTACTCGTCGATCGCTTTTATACCAAAATTTTTGAGTTTTGTCCTTTTTACCATCGCATACTACTGCGCATAGATTAATCAGTTTAACCTTCAAAAAGGATTAATAAAGGAAGGCACGCTGCTCTGTTATGAGCTAGAAGTTTTGGTCTATACATATAAGTGTTCCTTATTTTAACAATCAGTTCGTGATGGAATGCAATTTTTTAAATTACAGTTCACTGGTTTATTTCGAAACCTTCCCACATATTATACTGTATAATTTCATATATGTAAATACTGAATTTAAACATTGAAAAATAGATTTTTTTAACTTCCTACACCTTGGTCAATTACTGAGATGACATTTATAAATTATAAATACATAAGCCACTTTATCAATTGAGACCACCATTAAAATGCTTAACTTCTAAATAACTGTAAACTCGCTATAAGCTACATTAATTCACTCTAATCTCTTACTTACTTTAACAAGGAAGTCTTTAGTTTCTTTCATTTTTATTTTATTTTAATTTTTTTTTTTGTGGTTAGAAAATGACAAATTTTACAAATGACAAATTTTGCATTTGAAATAAATTACAAAGTACACGCGTTACTGATGACGACTGTGGTTAAAATTGGCGACTGTTGCAATAACAGCAACAACAACCAACAACCTATTATTAAATATGTCGACATATATGTAGTGAAAAAAGATATGACAGTATGTTGTTGTTCTATGTTGAGTTGATGATGACAATGTGTTGTTGTTGCAAAATGTTGCTGTTGTCAAAAAGGCGGGAGCAATAGAGAATTATTGTATTTATTTTTTTCTTTTTGCAAAATTTTTAGTTTGGATAATAAAACCTGATAACACTAAATGCAATAGAAAATAATAATAGTTTTCATACAACAACAACAACAACAGCAGCAACAACTATTACTACAATAATAACAAGAGAAAAAAGATTAAGTTTAGTACAAAAAAAGGAAATGTGTAGGCGTAGGATTAAGTACTAGTAGAAATAGTAGTAGTAGTAGGCACTTTGGACGTACTCTTATACAATAGATAGATAAAATCTCTAGGCAGCCTAGCAGCCAGCCTAGCTTAGCTACTCTCACCCAGTAGGAAATTGCAATGGAGGATTCAGAATTTCAGCTATGGATTTCGGTGGTAGAATACCAGATTTGTTGCAAAGAAATCTTCGGCATTCTGCCAGGAAAATCTAGTTTTCAGAAGCGGTTCAACACCGAACTCTATGCTGACGTTCAGTGCGTAAAGTGTCAAATTCACTATTATAGAATAGTTGACTATTCTATTTACAATGAGAAGAGTTTTGTAGGCAATTATATAAGAAATTCAGCTATGTTTTTTACGCTGTGACCTTACTAGATGGCTTGTGAAAGCTCCTTGAGAGAGGGGAGGGGGAAAAAGCTTGATAGCCTGGCTTCATTATTAATCCTGTTTGGCCATACATCATGCCATCAGGTCCTTTTGGAAAACGAAAGAGAAGGAATTTCTAATGCTCCGGATACTGGATTAAAGAGCACTGATCATCTGACTTAAAGTCTGATAAATTACTCTATTTTCTACTGGGATAAACAGAAAGTCAGTTGGATAAATGCATACGTACAACAACAATCTTAATGGGCTCTTTCAAAAAAAAAAAGAAGGGAAATAACTAAATGCAGTCATACTCTTGTATTCGTAGAGTAAATCTACAACTAAATTGATAATTTCAATTTTTTATTTTTATTTCTTTGTGCTTGTATAAATGAATACAAAAACAAACTAACTAAAAATCCTATGAATGAATGAATGAATGAAGGCGTACGTACGTACGTTCAACGTATTCCTAAGATACACAAGTCACATTTTAGTTTTTTAATATTTATTTTTATTTCATTACAAGTATCTGACGCTATGCTACAGCATACACTGGTGATTATTATGATAATGGCGCTTGAGAGTTGCAATTATTTATGGAAAGAGTTCCTATTATAGTTTTTAGTCAGATTTGTCTTCATCTTTTTTTTTTTTGGTTTTGAATATAAGACACACACTATAGCTACATAGTTTTTTTGTATATATTTTGCAAGTTTGATTCTTCAATGAAACCATAATTGCATAGACATGATTTTGAGTAGGTGTGAATGTGTCTTTCTATATCTCTTTGAGTGGCTTTGTGTGTGTGTGTGTTTCAGGATTTGCTATGCTAACAAACATTGTCGTTGTCGTCATTGATAGTTAAGTAGCCTAGAGTTATAGGAAATGTGGTGTAATCGCATTAATGCTTTTTTTTACATGCTTCCCACATTTAAATAATATTGTATGCGAATCTTGTGAAAAATATTCATTTTCGAAACGTGCTGGAAAATTGGTAAATTGCATTAAATAAATAATAAAATTGGGCAAAGATAATTTTGATGTTGAGATATTGGGCATATTAAAAAATTTGACGAAAAAAACTTTCTGATGAGAACTTAATCATTATGGATTAAGGCTATTTTGATCATATGTAGGATTATGAAAAATTATGATATTCAGTCTCATCTACTAATGCCTGGTTTTCACTGTGTCAAATTCAAACAAATTTGACAACATGTTGGTAATTTCATTTGGAAAATTCTCTTTTTCTTTCTCTTTGACCAGGCATAAGACTATACATATTACTGTGGAAAGTTAATGATTGATTTCGGGTTGATGAGTTATGATTCTTCAACACTCAGGTAATAGAAGGGTCTATATAACTATACGCTTGCATTGAAGAAAGAATGCAATAAAATAGCAGGAAATGCAGTCGAAAAATTGTCATCTGAATGTGTGTTTCCATAAATATGGTATGCCACTCTAAGATATAATGTTTGAAGTCAGACAACTACATTTTTTTTTAAATGACCTTTCGGGTTAAAATAAAAAAAATCGTAAAAAATATTTTTCTATAGTCGATAGATAACACAGGAGTACCTCAAAATAAGAAAGGAAATACCAATCAAATGCAACCCTTTTTTATGGAAATACCACAGAAATTGTTTCTACAGATTTTTTTTTTTTCTTTAGTCTCTTGATTCTAATATAAACCGTTACATCTTTTCTTAATTGATTGTTGTTTTACATGCCAAATTGCAGCTCTGAGAGTGAGAAAATGCACATTATTGCAATAGAGAGAAACCAATAACAAATTTTGAAAGATGCAAAATTCAGTGAGAAAATTATAAAAACAACAATAAACAGTTGAGCAGTAGATTAAATTCTCTTTTGTTTTCAGTTATTTTTACTCACTCTCACACACTCTATTACTCATTTTTGTGCCAGTAGGTTTTGTTGTTGTTAGAATTTTTTAAGTAGTCATCCGTGCTCATGGTAGCATGTGACCCGAATTCATTGGTTCTTTTATTAATTCTAGTGGCATGATGAATTATGTAGCTTCCAATTGTTGCGAAAAAAATTTCCTCAGCTTAACACAAAAAGTTAATAGTCATTTTGCGCGGTTATTGAAAAATATTTTAATTTATTGAACGCACTCGTTTGTACTACTACAAAGAACTGTGCTTCTTTTGATCCAAAAAAAGGACAAAGCTTTGTGCATGTTTAAGCCTGATCAATTTTAAAAGTCAAGAAGTAAAAAGTCTAGAAATAAAAATTATAGAAAATTAGAGCTTAAGAGATAAAAACCAATTAAGTAAAGAGGCAAAGAATTAAAGAAAAACTTATAACAACTAATTAATTAACTAATGATTAAAAAAATTTTTAAAACAAACGTTTTTGATTTTTTAGGCTATACTCCAAAAAAAGAAGTTGACTCCTATTTGTGAGTTACGAGCTTAATCAAATCTATTATTGGAAAAATAGTGCATTGTTTTCACAATTGAAACCATTAGCTCTCAAATATTTTTCATTAGCTCCACCCAAAAAAGTCAAATTCTCTAGCTCCGCTAAATAGACATTCTATTAGCAACACTGTAACAATAATCACTGGACATTGTCTGATCGCGCAGACATGCCAGTAGATTGGGGCTACCATCAAATGACTTCTGCAGAAGCTGCCTAGAGGAGGAAGAGGAGGAAACTATTCTCCACTCTCTCTGTAACTGTCCAGCGCTTGCCACATGTAGACTAAAATCTTTGGGTCAACCCTTCTACAGCAATCTTGCTGACCTCGAATCTGCTGACATCAGAGATTTAGATAGGTTTATTAAAACCACAAAATGCATCTGCTGGCATCAGGGATTCTACAGTTTAGAGAAACACAAAGTTCATTGTAAGATAAGGGGATTGTGGATAAGCCACGTGGTATTACAATGGGCCTTATTGGCCTAAGTAGGTCCAATTATTATAGGACAACCACTCTAACCTAACCTAACCTCCACCAACACTTCCCTCAAAAAGAAGAAAGATGCTATGCTTCTTGTACAAAAATTTGCCAGTTGTTAATTTTGAATATTAACAGTTTCTTTTTGCTTTTTTTGAATTAAGTTAAACCAATTTTTTATTAGAGATCAAGCGGCCGATATTGTTTTTTTTTCTGATATACATGTTGGAAAATATTACTAATCCTTTTTCTTTTCTTCTCATGAGGAAAGTGAAGAGTTTCGATTATTGCATTGATAGTGCAAGCTCGGTCTCATAATTTAACTAGTGAAAAATTGTAATTCGCCCTTTAAAAGAAAGAAATGTTTCCACTTTTCTCTTCAATTATACTAAGTGTTTGAATAAAGTATTTTTGTATAAAATATTTTTGTATAAAATATAGCAAATACATTCTGAAAATATTGCTTATTAATTTAAAGACAATAATCGTAATCGACGGCTATTAAAAATGATAATCACAATCGTAATCGTAAAAGCCGTATCTGTACATCACTAATTTTTATTATACATATATAGCCGTTGTCAACAGTAATAACCACCACATCGTCTTCAAACGATTTTCATAAAAAACATCATTAAAATTCTTAATAATAAGTCACAAATTTGCACTAAGAGAAAATGAAACCACAACGAATTTTCGCTTTCTAAAAAAATAAATATTAATAAATTTAATTTATAATATTTATTTATACAATTTTAATTATTCTCTTTATAACTGCCTAACACACCTAGGTCATAAACTGTCTTAACATAAAACATAAGCATACACATTTTATAATTTAAAAAAAAAAAAACATTATTCGATTCGCTTTTACCGAATTGAATTGTGGCTAAGATTAGATTAAAGAGATAAAAAAATAAAATGGTCATTAATAACCAAAAATCAAACCAAAAATATCTCAAACGCTTATTGCTTGAGATGAATTTCTAATCGCTTGTAAAAATCTTTGAAAAATGAAAAAATCCACGAACTAAGCTCAAACAATTTTTAACATAGACATCAACACGCAATCTTTGGATTTTAATGAAAAGTTAAATTGTGAAGGAGGAGTAACACAAGAGAGGTTAAGAATGAAGGGAGCATAGTAATAGAAAACCACATAAAAAGGTTCTTCTTTGACAATTGTGGCGACCAAAGGCTACCCACAGCGCGCAACTAAATTTTTATAATCAGCAGCAATTCCAAAGCAGGTAGTGAAAGCAAAATTATAATCAAATGCACTTTCAATAGGGCGTCGAAAAAATTAGAAGAAAAATCTCAACGAAATTTTTAATTAAAATTTTAAATCTTAAAAGGAATACAGAAATGCTGAAAGATTTTTATCTTCAAAAAAAAAAAAAGAAAAGACAAGAGCGTCGTAATAAGACACGCAATAACAAAGATCAAAAGATTTTTAGGACTGAGTGTTCGATCGAGTGACTTTGATTTATGTGTTTACACACAGAAGTTGTTTGCTTTATTATTAATTAATACATAATTTACTTACCATACATTTTACCCTCATCGGATAATATAATTTTCCGTCGTCCACATGGCGGATATATTGAGAGTGCCTCTTGAAAACTTTGTTCGATATCAGGACTCCAGACACCTTCAGCATCAGCAGATGAGAGATCTTTTTCGTCCTGTTTAAAAGGAAGAACAAAAAAAATTACAAATTATCAAATAAATAAATGTAACATAGTTACAAAAAAAAATTAATCTTTTATTTATAAATTTTTGACACTAATGAAGTCTCACATATTCATTCATATATATTTATGCATATCGATGTATTGATATTCTTCATAAATATTGAAAAGTATAGCCGTCAAAAAGTGCTACACTTGAACGCTCTTTCAAGAGGCATTAATTGTAAGTGTTTTTAATGAGCTATTCAAGTGTGAGTGGATACATATATGTATGTATGTATGTATTTATGTCAAAGTATGTAGGCAGGTGTTGTGTGACAGAGATAGTTAGAGGTATACGCATCAAACATATGAATGAGATGCTGTTGTCAATGCAACAACAATGTCGTCGTTGTTGTTCTTGCAGTGAGTGTCAAATTACATTGATGAAGTTAATAGAGTTTCAAGGAGTTCTGAAAGTACTTCACTCTCTCAATCACATGCTCTTTCTCTCACTCTCACTCGCTCTCTCGTGTATATGCATTACATAAATTACGGTATCTTAAGTTGCTCTCCTTGTTATTGTTGTTATCATTATGCATGGGCACAATAAATATTTGACGTTAATTACATGTATGTTCTTAGAGCTATTGGATATATTGGTTTCCGTGAAAAAAATAATAACATTGCAATTAAGAGTATATAATTTAATTGATTTTATTCGGCTTCAAAGAGAATAACTGGATTCTATTTTTTCAATTTAAGTAATCCGCTTAAGAGAAATACTCGTACATACTTACATATTTTAATTTAGAAGGCATTTCAAAATGGTGGCGAAAAAATGAGAGAGAGAATGAGTTTTGTTGACAAATCTTAAACAAGCGCTTAAAAAAACTGTTAGGGTGTAGAGAGGCAGAAAAAGTAGCTAAAAATTCAAAACATCCGATGCGCTCTCCTTGGCTCTTAGATCATTAATCACGAATTGTGGTTAAAAAGAGCTTTTTATGGAAGATTTTATTATGGAAAATTTTGGAAGAGCATGAGGAAGCGTTTTTCTTTTAAATATGTATGTCGAAGATAAATATAATAGAAGGGGTAGGGAACAAGTTACGGTTCAACCGCAACTTTTGAATTCGTAAACTATGGAAAGGAACATTTTTCAAATTTAAATTTCTTTATCTCAAGCTTAGAAATTTATAATATAAAATGTTTTTTTACTTACGTCACTCATATCACCGACGTCTAAATTTTTACTATCTACCATGCTGCCATTTGTCTCTGCCGGTCCCAATGGACCTGGGGGACCGGCACTCACTGGTGTCCACGGCGACGTTATGGTGCCGGGTCCGATACCGTCTGCAAAAAAAAAGAAGAAAACAATCAAACAAATTAATACAAAATTATTAATAAATATACAATAGCACTCAAAAATAACAAAAACAAATTGATTATAATAAGGTGTAGTTGAAAACAATAAAAACTTCACAAATGTGTGTAATACTATGTTTGTTTGTGTGTATCTAAAAGCTAAACCCCTTTATGCCGATAAAGAAATGCATAAATGAATGAAAGAAAAAAATGAATTCACTTTTGGTATAATTTAGTCATAACAGAAGTTGCCATTTGCAAAATACTGCACAAATACAAATAAACAACCAAACACAAAAGGAAGAAGGAGCAAATTGCGTTGAAATATGAGTAAATGGATATTGCAACGGACGCCAACAACAACACCAATAAGCTCTTAGACTTCAATAAATGCAATATTGTTTAGTAAAAAATAATACATGTATTTGTTTTTGCATTTTGCACTGCAATGCTGACTGGAGTAGCAGCAGCGTGAATGACTCCATGAGCTTTGGTTTGGGTTATAGCTCTCGACGCATGGCCGTATTTAGGGGGTGGCTTTGAGGGCTGCTGGGGGATTGGAGAAGTAGACGTGGTACCTCCCAAACAAACATGAATTTCCATTTCGGGAATTGTTTGTAGGACGGTACTAAGATTTGGTACGAAAGTAATATTTGTTCATGGCATTCTATGGGAAAATTAGAGTGGACTTGGAAAAGTGGGCGTGGTACCTCCCATACAAATTATATGCTTGGAACCATAAACAATATAGTACTGAATATAACGATTTTGTTTGACAATGCTATACTACTGAAAAGATTTGAGTGGAAATAGAAAGGGGGTGTGGAACCTCCTATATGACCACAATATTCATGGCATATATGTACAGTCCAGTACATGAAATTTTGTACAATTATTTTTTTTAAACTTTTTTAGTACTTATTTTGCTACCTTTTTTTTACTTTCTTTTTGGCAAATTTCTTTTTTACAGCTATTCTCTATTCATTTGTTATGAAGTAAGAATTGCACGTCGATCAAAAGTTCTCAAGTTGTCCTTTAGATGACGCTGAACACTAAAATTTCTAAATTATTACTACATCACTCCACGGTAACCACTAAATAATAACAATTCTAGAAATAGTTGTGAAAAAGATTCGGTAAAATCAACGTTACATTGTCGAGTTCAATGGTTTTATTTCCAATTGCATATTGGGCTGCCATCCTACTGTGAATGGATGGACCGAGGTGTTTTTTTTTTTAATTATGTATTCACAGTTTTTCTAGGTTAGTAACTGTTTTTGATTTGAAGTTTTCGTCCAGAAACTGAGCTTAAAAAGCTATTCAAATTAATTGAAAATAGAATGAATTATCGGGACCTTTTTAATTTAGACAGTGCTTGGTTTTACAGCATATTTGGAGTTTTTCCATCACCAGACAACTCGTTAGAAACGAGATTATAATTGAGTAGAAAAAACAGAGGCATATGATTTTCTGCAAAATAGAATCTTGACAAGAATGTCGTTGCGATTTTAAATTAAATTTTAAAAATAGAAAATAAAACTTCATAACCCCCTGTTCAATCTCCCCATCACTATTTCTTTTTTTTTTACTGTTGGTAACGCGTTGCATCACCTGATGCTGGAAAAATTTCAAATAATATTACCAAAAAGTTCACCACTTAATTTCCTTTTAATTAAGTATAAAATTACAATGAATTGAAAATTATTTCCAATTTTTTTTTAATTTTTAAACTCAGTCCTAGGACAAAAATTTCAAATGAAAAGCACTTCGCAACCCTCTTCGCCCCCTCTTTGACCCGTTAGTGATTTAATTTCTTGTATTCAAACATCAGTTTCATAAAAATGAATTATAGATATTTCCTACCGCCATGATAATCTCCCCCGAAAAAAAATTCTGGCTACAGCCTTGCCTCGACAGAAACACACATATACTTAGGCTGTGGTTATATTGCGAGTATGCTCGGCGAACACCATGAAATTGTTGTTGCACCGAACACAAAGAGAAAGTCTTTACTCACTCTAACACCGAACACGATATGCTCGGTGTATTGTCCAGCGAGCACGCCGAGTATTCAGGGTGGCAATAAGTTATTTTACAAAACAGTATTATTACATACAAAAAAGTATTAAGCAAACGAGTATATTTTGACAAAAAAACAACTCTGCAACGAGCTGAATGTAACCACCTTGACCGAGCAGGGGAGAAAATGTTTTGTGTTCGTCGAACACCGAGCACCAATATAACCAGGCGCTTATTGTCTGCCTAGCCTCTCTCTCTCTCTCTTGTTAAACTCTTGTAAAAAAGGTACTTGTTTGAAGCAAAAAACTGGAACTTTTATTTTTAAATGAAGTACAGCCATTTAAATAATTGTAGGAGTTTCAAATTATACCTAATTTATATAAAAAAAATATACCTCAAATATAAATCAAAATTTTCAAAGCGTGAATGCGAAAGAAACATTTCACCAATTTGGATCAAATATGGCTCAAAATGTAGGCTATTTTTTCGGTAACAAATATTATAAAATCGACGATTTATATATACTTGCCACCAAACAATCTTTTTTGTCATACTGGAAGTGGTTACCGTCATTTAAAACTGTTTCTTTAGTTAATTCGTGATCATGGGATGCAAAGGTTATAGTCAATGCTCTTATGTAATATTTTCATATTTTTACTACACCCTAATGTATAATAAAAAAAACTTTCTAAATTGGATGTTTATTATACGAACAACTTCTTATGATTTTGACTCTCTTTTGTCACTAATAAACTTTATTCGAATTAGAAAGTTATTTTTCTATTATTATGTTTCCCTTTGATAACAGAGCTGTGAGCTTTAAAGTTGACCAATACAGCACTTTGGCAAGTTATATTTAAGTAGGTACTTATTACAAAATATATATTTTTTTTAATTAAGTTTTAATATTTTCTCCCTTAATGAAAACCCCATGAAAAATTTTACCTAAAATGTGTCAATTGTACCTAATGTACTTACTATTTTGAAAAAGTCGGAAAAGGTAGAATTGTACCTACTTTTTCATCACTGGTAGATAGGTGAGAGAAGTTTTTTTATTATTGTTTTGCTTATAAAAATCTCTCTCACTTCTCACTTCTTTAATTCCAAATTCAAGAGAGATGTGTGAAGTAAATAAGAGAGAGTTGAACGATAGTATATAATGAGCTTCATTTGTCTCTATTGAGTGTGTGTGTGTGTTCAAGGGTGCTTCTAATTAAATTGTTATTGCCTTCTATATAAAATGTGTCAATATGTGACAAAATTAACCACCTCAAAAGAATAAAATTAGATGATAGATGCCTTTTTTGGGTTGCTATTCTATATGAAGCTCTAAAGCATGATTGCAATTTTGATGACTTTGAAACAAATTCTCACTGAAATTCATATTTTTTGTTTGTTTTTGTAATAGTTATTTCACTTTAAAATACCTTGTTTATATCAATCTATGCCAATAACATTTTTACATTTCACATCAAAGTTTTACCTAAGAATTTAATTATTCTATTCTATCATTCATACTCACATATTTTTTTACAAAATATAATGGGATCATTCATAAAAAAGTTGCAATTCCATAAAAAAATTATTGCTTAGTAAAAAGGATTATCATCATAAACAATTTTTTTTTTTTTTAATTTTTTAATAATTATTTTCAAATAATATAGCTTGATTCAAAATTGTCAAAGCAAGAATTTCAAATATTTTACAGCATCAAAAAACAAACATAATAAAAATAATTAATATCATATTTACTTTCACTATATGAGTTTGAGTAAGTACTTTTTGATTTGTTTGTACTTGTATAAAAATCGAGCTAATAAATTTTAATATGAGCGCCAGCAAAACATATATAAAATAAACCGCATGCAAGCCATTTAAATTTTATAAACAACAAACAAAATACATACATATGCATGCAGTATGAAAATGTAGTGATAAAATGACGCAAGTGTGAAATTATCACAAATTTTCGACAATTTTGCAATGTAGCAACACCCTCACATTTAAACACATGCACGTACATATATGTATATAGTCAGAGAGACAGACAGACAGACAAACAGTCATTCAATTTGATAGAGATTTTCAGTGGCTCAGTTGTGGCGGCAACGACAGCGTGACAGCGACATTTATGTCAAGCATGTCACCCTACACTATTAAATTCTCAAAAATGCTGAAAAATTAATGGGTGCAGTTTACGAATGCAGTAAATTTACAAACCAAAAACAGAAAAAGGAAAAAAAAATAGTATGAAAATTAGTGCAATTTGATATTTTTTTTTTTTGCTGTGGTGCATGGCACAAAAACCGCAGATGCAATTTTTTCGTTGTTATTCTGCTGCTTTGCTTTTATACATTTTAATTGGTCTACTACTTCTACTACTACTTTTTCATCATTTTTTCCGTTGCTTGCAACACTGATATGTGTTTTATTTTATTTGTTACCAACACTGACGCTGTGTTGTTGTTGTTGTCGCCATTGCTTGCTCCATTATTAAATGTAGTTTCAATTTTCACGCCCACACTTTCAGTATTCTCACCCACAACATTTTACGCTCTATTCCGGGTGTAAAAGTTAAAAACACATAGATAGTGAGAGATAGAGAGAGAAAGAGAGTGCGAAAAAATGTATGTAATTTCGTATGCAGTTTATTGCGTTTTTGTGATTTTGGCATTTTTCGCATGTTTGAGAATCCATCCGTACTATCTACTATTACTACTACTCCAGTTTTGCTTTCTTTTTTTGCTTGCTGTTTCTGTCGTTATTGATATGTTTGTTTGTAATCTGTAGTGCAACGTTTACGTAATTGAAGTGTGACATTTGTTGGTACCACAAAAATTTGCCACTTTGAAACATAGACTTATTCATCAAGTAGTTTATGTGTGAGCTTGTGTTCCACTAAAAATCGTTGGATCGGATCGAAATTTTAGATAGCATTTGAATATACCCAATGGGAAATCTACTTTTACTAATTTCAAATTGTTTTTGTAATTTTTCAATTTTATAGGGGTAGTAAAAAGAAGTAGAAAAAGTGGTAAAAAAAATATTAGTAGAAAATCTAATCTGATCTCTGTACTTTCCAAATGTCAGATGAGTAATGTAAGCTGAGCATGGCAGTATTATGTTTCTCTTTTACATTACTCTTCTAATCTCTTGCTCTCAGTTTTTGCGTGTAAAACAGTCTTGACGTTTCAAAGAGCATAAGAAAATTCATAAGTATTGTACTCATTTCCATAGCAAGAGAGCTCATTTGATCTTTGTGCATGTATGGGTGGCCACCAGGGATGCCAACTCATTTTTCTTTCTCCCCGATAGCCCTCTAGAAATTCCCCGATTTTCGATCGAATTCCCCGCATCGATATAATTTCATATTATAACAGCCAGACACGCACTTTCCATATAAATATTTTACAAAAACAAAAAATTACCTAAAGTTGACCTCAATAAGTGTTATATTACTGAACTTTCTCGGTCCAAAACTTAACCAATTTTAACGGGTCTGGTAGATTAATAGAAATGTACTTTCTGACTCCGGAATTCTTTTGGCACATGGGAGATTTCACTTCAAGGGAATCCACTTTCAAAATCGATCCGGCTTAAGCTTGCACAAAGTTTAATCCTATTGGGTAGTAGTTACCACATCAAATTTGAACGAAATGGGGTGTTTTGCGTTACTAGACGTTCATTTTGATAGATAAACAAGCCTCAGCCCACTTTTGCATATCAAAGTCCTCAAAGGAGAAGACATGGGCTTTAGGTTAGGTTAGGTTGGAGTGGCTGTCGAGAGACACACTTAGGCCTGAACGGCCCATTGTGATACCACATAGTACAGTTTAATGCCGATTCCGAACGGCGGTGTGGCAATTTTTTATCGGCTTGGTGGTTTTGCCATTTCCAACCAATGTGTGTACTTGTACACTATCTTATAATTCTCATACACTTCATATTGATAGTGAATATAAGAAAGTAATGAAAATTAACCACCAGACGAAGACGGGAATCGAACCCGAACCTCCCAGGTGAAAGTCTAGTGCACTATCCACTAGGCTATCGAGGTCGTCAGACATGGGCTTTCCTTTGACTCAAATAAAAAATGGCAAAAATCTTGTTTTGTGAAAAACAGGCTTAAAGTTTTGACTATCGGTTTTTAACATATAAAATATATTTCATCTTCTTTATGATGGCTGATCGTAATTTGTAAGTTTACAGATCAGTCAGCAAGGATTAAGAGTTATCAATCAGGAGGTGCTGGACGAAGGCATAACTTTCTGAACGGTCGAAAGGGAAGTCGAAGCGTCGCGCGACTGTTTTAGCCTGACTAACACTCGGCGCTATAATCATCTATATCTACGAAAGCACTTCGCGTCTCTCTCTGAAATTTTTATAAAATATTTTCGAAATACAGTACTTTCAAATAGCACTTTTTTTTAGAAAATCGATTTCCCCAAACCCACTTAAGAAAAGACGAAGATTATAAATGAAATATTGCGTAAGTCAAACATTTTACATTACATAAAATTTGACAAAAAATATTCTATAGACATTTATGACTAAAAGCTGAACGACTTCGGATTCCCCGCAACCAGTAAAATTCCCCGCAAATCGGGGAATTCCCCGCAAGTTGGCACCACTGGTGGCCGCCATTAATGCAAAACAACAAAACTTTGATCTCTCCTTATCCCAATAGTTCATTGCAATATAGCAACAACATTTGGTTTAATGCCCATAGCCCTTGACTTTGCAGTAGATGAAAATTTATCGCTGTTGACGATTGTAGATATGCTGCAGTGGCTAAAGGGATACTGCTGGATAATATTTGAATTATATTTCTATGGATTCAATCATTTATTAATTAGAACTAGTCGGTAAGGCCCCAGTAACTGGGGCTATTTTTTTTTTTTTTTTCAAGAAATCTCTTTATGAAAAAACAAATATCAAAAGAGAACCAATCTACTCGTTGGTGTTTGTTTTGTTATTTGTGTATGCACATAATTCGTTTGATAATTCTGAGAGATGCCGTTACTCATCTTCTCTCTCTCATTTATTTATTCCCGCTTAAGCAATGATTTTTTCAACGATGAATGCAATGCTTTGTTCAATGAGCGAATTTTAAAAAACTTCCGACTCTAATATTTTGGAATTGGCTTTTGGATCTTCTGGAATAAAATTGTAGTTACACTAATAAATGTATAGATTACCCACATATCTATGTTAAGGTAATCCTAAACTAACATTACTTAGCATAATTTCTGTGCTGAACGCATAAAAGTGCAATAAAAATTTGAGCGCCCATAATTTTCAATTACTAAAAAGGCATAAATGCAACTTAAATTATTTTTCTACATTGAATATAAAATTTAATATTCACTCGTATGTAAATAAAAAAAAAAAAACAAACCCCTTCAAATACTAAAAAAATAAAAATCCATGATAAAAGGATATACAAATTCTTGTCGTCCACCAAACGCAAAAAAAAAAAAAAAAAAAAATACTAAACACGCCTCCTTCTTCGCAAAAATGACTTCAATTTTTCGAATGCCTTGCACGTTTCTTAATTCACATGCATTTGGTCATTTTCGAGAGCGTTTATGCTATTGCGACCGACCTCCTGCTGGTTGGATGGCTGTTGGTTGCTGTCCGTGATATAAGCGTGAGTGTAAACTTAAGCTAGAGCTAGCTAGCTAGCAAATAAATAAAATAAAAAAAATAAAAAAAAAAATTGTTTAAGAACGACGTGCACATTCCAAACTTTCCGCACATAATAAAGTACTATATGCCAGTGTGACAATGATGTATTGCAGCAGCGTTAGTGTTTGAAAAAGTGAAGGCAGAAGCAGAAGGAGGAGGGAGGAGGGAGACGGGCGGGTAATAGTAATATTGCCACCATTGCCCACCAACATCAACACTTACTTACTTGAGTATGCTTCTATTGCTATTTCTACTAGTTACTACTACTACTGCTGCGTCCATCTAATGAATAAATTATTTCACACTGTGAATGTGACGCATAGACTGACGGCAACGACAACAGCAGCAGCAACAACAACAAGAACAACGACGACAATGGCGGCGTTGAATAGAAATGTGAATGGGCGCCAACGTATTAAATACATATAAACAAATATACGAATATGGTCGGGTATAAATTTGTATCTCTATATAGAGTAGTATATTTTGCATTTTATTATTTTCATTTCATTTCTTTTTTTTTTTTTTTTCTATTCATTTTTTATTTGTTTGTTTGTGTGTTTGAAGAAAAAATTTGCAATAATTTTTAAGTGCAAAACTTGCACATAAATCAGTTTAGAAATGTGCCATGCATGGACGAAATATATAAATCTATATATCTATATATAACCCTTTTCTTTTTCACACACACACACAACACATAAACCATTCCCAAAAGGATTTTGAAGCGCATTGTACTTCGTGGGAGTGGTCAAAGTGTAAGTATAAAATTTTCAATTGTAAAAATTCATTGAAATAAAATAATATTGCACTAGTTATACAATATAAAGTTGTTATGGCATTTTTATAGCGCTCATAGTAGCCCATGTGTCAGTTTGTTGATATGAAAGGACATTTGCACATTTGCTGCTTAAGTTTATATCCTTGTAAAAAGTCTACCTAGCTATAAACACGTATATAATGCAATTTCATTGTTGAATAGCTGCTCAAATACATACATAAATAAATACAACATATTATTCTTTACAACATTCATATAAAATTGTATATATAGTTTATTGTTACTACTTTGAAGTTGCGTGTTAAGCGTTTTCTGTTTTAACTTTTGAAGTATTTATACTAAAAAGTAAGAACAAATTAAATCAACCTTTTGTAGGCTTTTCTTTTGGATCAGCATTAACTATTAAAATGTACTATTTTTTTCACCTTTTTGATATAGAATCTTCATACCTTTTCTTTGAAAATTTATAATTTTGGGTAAATAAAAAAAATTTAAAGAAACATATCCTTTTGATGTTTCTCATCAAAAAGTATCTCAATTTTGAAATATTTTCAAAAAGGTTATGAAAAAGATATTTCTTTACAAGAAACAGCCAAGTTATTTTTCCATTTTAGCTTGAGGGTATTTGGGGAGACAGCAAGAAACAAAGCAAAAATATTTGTAAGAAACATTATTACCCAAATATGCATAAAGTAATAAAGGAAAGGGTACGTACTTATTTTTGTATACCTACAATTTTAAAAATTATAAAAGTAAATATATTTTGTGAATATATGTACTTGAGTTTGAATGCTATAAACTTTTTCTACGTCAGTTTAAAATTCGAGGCGTATCAATATGACACGCTCTCACAAACATTTTCCTCTCAGAGAGCAGTTTGGAAAAGAAGTCTCTTTTTTTTGGTTTGATGTTTACATGAAAAACATACATTGTCACCCAAACAGAATGGTTTCTGAAAGCCCAAATCAAGTTACTCTCTCTATTTCCTTCTCTCTCTCTCCCAATTCTTATTTCTTTGTATGCTGCTACACGAGAGACGTTATGTGCTGTGAGTATAAGTACAAAATGGAAGGTGGATGGATTGGAGCGAAATAAATACATTGACCGTTCTCGTATTTCGTTCTGTAACCGAATCTGATCGTACTCGAGAAAGCAACAACTCTCTTTTGATGTTAAATATGAGTTAAAAAAGTGGATTTACCGAACGAGTGCCCAATTTTTTTTTTTTGTTTGTTTATATATGAAGTTTTTACGCTCTCAAGTTAAGATAGTAAAAATTTTCGAATAAAAAAAAATTATGTAACTGCAGGCACTCAAAGTAGAAGTGAAACTTTGTTGTTTATTTGAAAATTATTAGAAAACATTTATAACAAATTCTGTTGAAGTTTTTGCAGTTTTCTTCTCTCTATTTTGTTGTTGCTTTTCTTCTGTTGATACTCTCTACACTTATCGACGTAGTACACGTATGTAACACATATATGCAATCAAGCAGAGACGTCGGCTCTCTCACTAAAGCAAATGAGATAAAACTGTAAGGGCGATGTTACACGATCAATGTTTTGCTGTCAAACAATGAAATTGTTGTTGATTTGAAAAATGAACACTGAGCAAAAGAGAGGATGAAAACATTTCACTTCAAATTTTTTTGCTGACGGAAAAAACCTACATCACTTCAAATAAAATGGGGTAGCCGAAGATACACTGTTGTATTTTATTGGAAAATACTAATATTTTATGAAAAATACTAGACTTTTTACTAACTTATAAATACATTTTTTTCTTTGCCACCCTTTGCGTTGTTTGACTTTTGTTTGTGAAAATGAGTGCTGTTTAAAAAATTACTTAATAAGTGTTTTAAAAACATGGTAATTCAATGGCCAAGTAACAAAGTAGTTCGCAAATTTTAAAGATTATTTTTCTGCGTTTTTCATATATAAATGCAATTTTTTTTGTACAATTTGTTGCTATTTTCACCAACATTATCTCATATTGTCATTATAATTATTTTCCATCCATTTCCATTCCAATTGCTGAATTTTCATTCACTCCAAAATACAATTAAATACTTTTTCAATATCTCTATTCAGTGAAGATATTTGGGATCAAATCTGTAATTCTGGGTTGTGATTTCAAATATTAGTAGCTTATATAGGATATTGAAAGATTAAGAACTATCACTAAGATCACTGATGAGGAATTGTGGCGGATTCCGAAACGGCCGTCTGATTTGCCCGTCTCTGTATACACTGTTGTTGTGATGACTACATTTGTTCATTAACCTGTTTATATAACGAAATTGACATGAACTTAAGTCATGACTTTGAAAATTAACCTCTGGATTTAATTTTCATGTCTCCTAAAAAACTATCAAGAAATACACTTTAGTTGGAAAAGCATAGTTGCAGATAAAAGTATTAAAAAATAGCATACAGCAATAAACTGATAGTCTAACAGGGCACCAAACAAAACGATGAAAAGAGAGTAAAATTAGAAAACATTGACAGCAAAACATTGACCGTGTAACATCAGCCATAGTGAAAACCAAATATTAATGGTTTCATATGAGTGCATTAAAAACATGATTTTTCACGAGTGTTTACACTCGTCCTCTTTCTATTTTCTGAAGCTTTTTTTCTGTTAATATTTTCTACACTTAAAGGCACAAACATATAGGTATAACAAGTATGTATATAAAAATCATGCTCTCTAACTAAAGTATATGAGTTAAAACTATGAAAAGTTGCCTTTCTGCATGATTGTATGTAGCCGATCTCTATATGACCTCGTTCGCTAAACACTAATAACAAAATAACTTCATTTCTTATTAGTTTCGTATTAGTGAACAACAATGAGATTTCCGTTGCAAAATTTTCGATTTACCCTCGCTAAAGAAGTTTCACTTCAAAAAATAAAACAAAAAAGAGTGTGGCAATCGGTGAATCCGCCTTCAGTTCATTTATAAGTTACTAATAGACAATCAATTTGAGTGCATACGATGACTCTGATGACTTCAAGAAGTGTTCGATACATTTTTCACAAAAAAAAAAAACGAAATAAAGAAGAAATCGTGTGCAATCTTTAAGATAGGACACTACACTTGATGGGCCAAAAATAGACTGCAGCGCTAGTTCAGGAGTCTTTTCCAAGCTATGGGTCTGGCAATCAGACCAAAAACAAATCACTGACAAACTACAAGATAAGACTTACGATAAATATTTTTACTGCCGAAGCTTTAAACTCAGACTAAATATTTTTTATTCGGTCTACACTGGGTTCTAGGTTATACGAAGAGGGCGAGAAGTAAACAACTTTCTATCTGCGGTCCAACCAAGAAAACATAGCCTAAACACGAATTCAGAAGAAACAGGAACCTACTTCACTACACCTACCCTGATATAGCTTACTAATGCATTCATGCTGTGCTAGATAATAAGGACCATATGGAAAGATTACTGACTTTTGCTAAGATCAGACTTAACACATTGGATCTACCCATACTAAACAAATTAATCGATACATTCAGAATTGAGCTTTTCCAATTCCTTAAACTCACGGATTTTAGATAGACAAAAACCAGGGATAGAAAATAATGATTATTTTCACATTAAAAAATCATAAGTAAAAACACATCGTGTTCTCTTTGCCGAACTTTTCGCGAGCTACGAAATATTACGGACCGAACTTATCGTCCAATCAAGAGATCCATTGGACGAATTATCTCTTAATTCGAGCAAAGCGTTTCGGTTGCCGATCGAGCAGACCATTTACAACGCGATCAAGCGAGAATATTGCTGCTGTTACTGAAAGTGTGGCTGAAGACCCAAATCTTTCGATTCCTCGTTGTGCACAAGGAGTTGGCATTTCTGTGGCTTCTTGTCACCTCAATTGGGTGACATGGACCTGAACAACATGTGATGATGCAACGTGTCACACATAGGGCATTATAATAGAATATTTTAACTGTACTACAGCAGATTTTCTCATCATTCTTCGTGTTTTTGAGTTTGAATTTCTTGTATTTGTAATACATTTTTCCAATTTGGAAAGAAGTGGGGGATAGAAGAAGAGCACAGAATTTAACAAGCAATGAGAAAACTTTGTTTCCATTCATTTGCTTCTTCTAAATCCTTATAAATGCCTCATTAATAGACATTTTTAAATTATGAGTAAAGTTTAAGGTAAAAATTACAATATAAAATTGATAATAATAATGAGGATTGCAATCGAAGTCAATAGGACTGGTATTTAAAGACAAGTACATATACATTAAGCAAATACAATTGCTTCCGAAACATATGAACAAATATTTAAAATAAAATTTTTTATTTAAATTATCCAACATTATTTTTGCATTAAAAAACAATTCAATGCAAATTATTGAGACATTTTCAAATTAATTTTCGTCATTTGCTATGTGGTTACGTGTCTGCAGACAAAAAATGTCACAAAAATCGTTAGAATATTCATTTTCGATTGATAAAAATCTTGGCGCCATTTTCTTTACATAAGTAAAATCAGAAAAAAAACTGTGTAAAGGTAAAAACCTGTAAGGCAATAAAGTGTAACAACAAATGCGAGCATAAAAGAAAAAAAATATCATAAATTTTAAAGGACAATTCAAGAAAGAAAGTACAAAAAACAAATAAATATGCACTCAAAAAAAAAAAGAAAAAAAAAGAGAAACATTCAAATAGGAAAAAAATAGTAAAGTAGTGAGAAAAGTAAACCTAAAAAAAGAGAGCTCAAAAGAGACATACTGACTTAAACACCCTACTCTCCCTCTCACGCTCTCTCATATGCTCTCTCACACACAACTGCTCTTTACAAAACAATAATAAAACAATGCAAAACAAAAATATCAACAACAAAAAATAGAAAACCAACTGCGTATAATTTATAAGACATTAACCCTAACGTGGTAAACGTGTTTAACATACTTAATTGAAAGAGTTTTGTGGCATTTATTGCCTAAAGGCATGGATGAGTAAAAACGTCGAAAAATAAAAGAAATGAATTTCAAATGGATTCTGAGTAATTGCATTTAGTAATTTTTGTTTATTGCTTACAATAACTAAACAATGAAAGTAACGAATAATCATAAAGTATATAGTGAACTATTAACTTATCAACGCAATGCTTTAAAACCTAATACTAATTTGCATACAGAAGATAACAGAAAATAAATTTATTTATTGTAATTTTGAAAAATTAAATAAGCAAATTAAAAAATAAAACAAAAAAGCTGGGGTTTTTTTTGGGGGCATTAAAAACAAAAAGAAGTAAGAAAATAAAAAAAAAAACTTACGGTCAATTGACACCTGTTTAGCATATTAAATATATATTAATGTAAAATGTATTAAATAAATTATGTAAATGAAAAGAGCGTACACATTGTAAATAGAATAAAGTAGTAGTAAAAATAGTCAGTCAGTCTGTTCTTCTAATGGCACCCAAGCAAAACAAAAAAAAAAAAGGTAAAAATAAAAACACAGAAATTACGTTTCAGATAAAAAAGATAAAAACAGAAACTCAAAAACAGTTAAGTCAACTTGAAGTATTTGTATGAAAACAAAACAAAAAAAAAACAATAAAAAGATATTTTTAAAATTCAAATTTTGTCTCAAGCCAAGAAAGAATTTAAATTATTTCTTACGTTTTGTTGAATTCCGTGCATACCAAAAGTTTACAAAAATACAAAAATAATAATATATTCGTGTATGTATGTATATAAGGCATTTAGTAAATCAAATACTTTATGGAGATTCATTGGAAAAAGTGACATAAAAATTTCCTCGGTTGTTCAACATTTTCTCTTTTGAGTTATTATTATTATTATTTTAAAATATTTTTTGAAACAAAAAAAAAATTTACTTAATTATCCCACCACATCATGTACAGCTACAATATTTATGGGTTAACACTAAATGAGCGCAATGAAGATAATTCTAGAGAAAATATTAAATAAGTGCATGAAGTCAAACTCTTTATATTGTTGAACGAAATGCGAGTTGCGCTCTCACAAATCAAACCGATCAAGTAAAATTGAGCGAAATAAGAAAAGTAAAGTTTTCAATTATTTCAAAAAAAGAATAGTTCTCAATCATTCCAAACCGAACAACAAAAAATACTTTGGCCTGGGCTTTAATTTTGTTCTTAGTGCAAAAATCATTGTGATCGATCATTGCAACGATCATAATGTATTGAAATATTTATCGAGAAAGGGGGTTTCTTTTATTGAGAGGATGACAGAATGATAGGTAAGTAGGAGGACGAAAAAGGGAGTGGCAGTAAACGTTTGCTTTGAATTTGAAAAAGTCAAGTCAAAGTATCAGGAAAACAAGTTGTCGGCACTTTACCTCAAATGCGCACAGAACGACAGAGAATAGAATTATCTCGGAAAGCTGTGTTTCATTATGATACAGTGTCTTAGTGGAGTGTTTGGAGAAGCTCTAGTTGAATTCGTAAAACCCCTCTGTCCATAGATGCGAATTGAAGGTCATGGTGAAATGTGTCGAAGTAAATTATATTACACCGTTTCAAAAAGTCGATGTATTTAGCTCCGACATGCCAAAAATGTGATTACTCCAGTAAACGTATGACATTATCGGAATCTTAAGAGCTGCTCTTAATTCACTTATAACCAGGGCGTTAATGGTATTATGCGAAACTCGTTTGAGAGATAAAACTGTACAACAAAATTGAACTTTAAAACCGTATTTGAGTTGTAGCCCGATTTTTCGGGGGTATTTTTGGCCAATGATCGCGAATTCGAAAACCTTGATTTTTTAAAAGTTTTATAAAGTTCGTGGAGGAGTTTGTGGATGACATTTTTTTTTTTTTGGGGTGGGCTTTTTTACACGAGTTATGCCATTTTAGGAGTTTTGGATGGAGAAACAAATGTTCATAAAATTTGAATTTTTCTGGTGTATTTCAAAAAACCAAGATCTACTAAAATACACGAAAAATTTTAATTTTATGGAATTTTTTTAACCAAACCTCGTAGAATTGCATAATTCATGAAACCTAATGTGGCCCAGATTCGTGATTAGCGGCCAAAAATGCCCCAGAAAAATCAGTCCATAACTCTGATACTATTTTACAGTTGTATAGCGTAATAGACCACAAAACGTCTTAAGAGTGTTAAATTCAACTCTATTTAAATCAGTGTTTAGAATATAAATTAGAGTTTAGAATATAAATTAGACTTCATTATTGGAGAAGTTATTCATAGCGTGCCTTTTTTTTCACTCTTGTCTTGAATTTTCTTGGTGTTTTCATGAAATTTTCTTTTAATATTTGTCGAAAGGTGGAATGGAAAGAAAAAAAAACTAAGGAGGATTAGGTCAACTATTTTCAATCAATTTTCCTTGAGTAGAACATTTTAGAAACTTTCAAAAGAAAACCATATCGATGGTCATACGTTGACCCCTCGTATGCAGTTTTTCATCACTTTTGGAAGAAATGACAAAAAAGCAATAAATATACATAAAGAATATGTAAAATGTGGTTTTAAATCATTTTAAATTAAAAAAAAAATATTTTTGGAATTATTTTTCTTTATTTTAAACTTATTTTTATATATTGTTTATAGAAATTTATTGCGTTATTATCTTTTCTTCCAAAAATAGTGAAAAAGTACTTAAGAGGGGTCAACGTACGACCATCGATATTTTGTTTACTCGTTTTAAAGACTGTGTGGGTTAAATCTATTTAAGTTCGCTCTTTTTCAACAATATTCTGTTTCTTCTCTTTTCACTCAGCGAAGGGAGAGTGTAGAATTTTTGTTGTTTCAGAAAACTTGAGAGTTATGATTATAAAGGCTGAGAATTTTATTGGGAATCGCAGAATGTAGGAGAGTCTTAAGACTCCTGTGAACTCTCAGTGCTCTCTTTGATAAATAAAATGGCTCTATGGGTTTATTATCCCATCCACTGTCAATAACACATTTTTGCGGTTGCTGAATTCGAATTTTATGGAAAATTTTAATTTTTTCATACTCAGCGACCCCTAGGTGTATGTGATTTTTTGCTGGACCTCAATTTTACAATATATTTTTAGCAAGAAAAGATTTTTCGGGCAAACTCCAAGACTTTGGAGTCAATATTTTTTGCCGCAAAGTTTTCTTGACTTGATACTATCTATTGAGAAAACAATGCTGTTCACAAGTGCTAACATATATAAATGTTTTACTACAATTTTCAAACAAGTAGTGATGAACACTGCGCCCTTTAACGACCCCTCAACGTGGTAAATGGTAATGATATGCCTGGACTTAATTTCGCTCAACCAAATAATGAAAATATGTATAGTAGTCAATTTAACAAAAATATCTAAGTGAATTCCACTTGAATGAAAAAGTACTCAAGTACTCAAGTACTTTTTCATTTTATAAATTTAAAACATCAAAAATTATTATTATAATTATATGAATTCAAACGCTACGCATACGACAGCAACCATCAACATCACCCCTACAAACAAACGGACAGACAACCAGACAGACAGACAGATCGACAACATCTAAGGGTGTCATCAACATCAACATCATAAACAGCACAATTGTTGTCAATATTAAATACAGTGTGCCAAAGAACAGACATAGAAAAAAAAGTAGGAATGTGGTACGTACGCAAAATTCATGCGAAATGTGCACACACGCGTTTGAAGTACGTTTTCATTTTGGTAGCAAAAAAATAAAAGGAAGAATACAAAAAAAAAAGAATAAAGGAAGACAGCAACAAAAACAACAAATAAAAAAACAAAACTTGTTTTCATTTTTGAAATATTTGCGCTTGAAAGCATTTTTAAAAAAAATTTATCTATAAGTACGACATATATTTTTGCTGAGCACCGAGGGTTTCCTATCTATGAAAAAAAATCAAATCATAAAAATTGTATACACTCACGAAACATACATACATACATATATAGACATTCGCTTTGATGCCTTATGTATTGTTATTGCCAATGTTGTTGTTGTTGCTAATATTTGTTAACATTAGGTCACCCTTATTACATAAAAAAAGAAAAGTAGTAGTATATAGTATGCAAGTAGTAGTAAGTATTTGCTCCCTTTTTTTTCTATTTTCAGTTGGCCTTGCTTCACAATTTTTGATTGCGGTTCATTTGCCAAATAAAAAAGGAAATAGAATGAAATCATTTTTGATGAATATGTTATTTACTCGTGCGAATGAATGTAATTCATTATTGTAGAATTCAAAATACGAATTGGCATTATTTATTATAGAAAAAGAAAAAGTAGTAGACTATTTTTATTATGCTTAAATTAAGTTGAGATCCTGATGATTTTTTATTTATTTAAATTGAAAAACGAAAGTGTAGTAAGCGAATGTTTTGTGTAAAAATAAAAAAAGGGTTCGTTTTTTTTTTGTGTACGTGTGTAATATTGAAAAAAGAACGTATGCCAAGTGCGTGGGTAAGACAACAGTTGTGCAAATGTGTATGGAATGCGTAGGCTTAGAAAAGCACAAAGGGGATTCTATCTAAACTTTGTGTGAGTGTTTGGTAAATGCAGCACTTCAAAATAAAATGCAATTTGATGATTTTCATTAAACCAAAATCGCATTACCAATGCATTTTAATGCACATTTTTGAAGTGAAACTTCTTTAGTGAGGGTAAGTTGCGTTGTTGTTGCACTCATATAAAACTAATAAGAAACGAAGTTATGCTGTTGTTAGTGTTTAGCGTACGAAGTCATATGGGGATCGGCTGTCTACAATCGTGCAGAGAGTCGACTTCTTGGAGTTTTACCTCAATGTGCTTTAGTGAGAGAGCTTGATTCCATATAGCTGAATTTTCCTTTCATGTGTTATATATGTACATGTGCTACGTCATGTTTGTGCCGATAAATGTAGAGAGTATCAACAGAAAAAAAGCTTTAGAAAATAGAAAGAGGAAGAGTGAAAAGCTTCAACAACAATAACAGTGCGCTCTAATAAAACCAGTAAGAAACGAAGTTATGCAGTTAGTGTTCGGCTACATACAATCAAGCAGTGAGACGACTTCTCGCAGTTTTATCTCATGTGCTTTAGTGAGAGAGTCGGTATAGAAGTCTCGGCTTGATTACATATAACTGAACTTTCCTTTCATGTGTTATGTAAGTGTACTAAGTCGTTTTTGTGCCGATAAGTGTAAAGAGTATCAAAAGAAGAAAAGAAACAACAAAATAGAGAGAAGAGGACTGCAAAAACTTCAACAGAATGTTTTATAAATGTTTTCTAACAATTTTCTAATAAGCAAAATAGTTTTACTTCTACTGTGAGAGCTTGCAGACACATAATTTTTAAACGAAGCCTTTGGAATTTTGAAGTTTGCAGAGGGATAACCGAGTTTTAAGAGGGATAACCGATAACCCGTTTGAGCCACACCAAGAGTTAATCCTATTCAGAGCAGTTTGGACCTTTCTACAAACATACCCCACCGATTCGCCCGTGATTAAGCAAACAATATCATCGGCATAGGCCTGTAGGTAGGTACCCGGCTTATTTAGGGAAACAAGCAGAGAGTTAACCATCAAACACCACAGCAGTGAAGTGAGTACGCCCCCTTGGGGGCATCCTCTATTGACACAGCAAGTCACGGATTGACCACGATTAGCTTCAACTATTATAAGCCTATGTGACAGCATTGAGCGTATCCAGTTAAGTAGAACCAAATCCACTCCATATTGACTTGCAGCAACGGACATGCCGTCAAAAGAAGCTCCCCCAATATCAACAAAAACACCAATAGTGTATTATTTCTGGTTGAAGGCCCGGTCTATCCGACCTACCAGATTTTGCAGAGCCATCCCACAAGATTTTTCACACGGATGCGGTGCTCGATACAGCGCTCAAGACATTTTAGTTAAAAAAATATCGTATTGAATGAAAACAACTTTTACCAACCTCCATTGTTGAGGTATGTGAGCGAGTGCCAAACTGGATATGAAGATCTTCTTCAGAGCAACTAAGTAAGAGCAAAGGAAGTAATAGCAACCCTAAACGGTCTTGGCAAGCTACCAGTTGCGTTGTGAAACTGTATATGCTTCCAGAAAAGTGGGATGTTGAACAACAGATACCTGATTGCCCAGAAAGTGAGATTCAAGCATAAAGTTGATTATCTCATTTTTTGATTCCGTGAAAGTGCCATCAGATTTTTTGAGTAAACACAGTTTGAAGGCTCGACCCTTTTTGAGGATTTTGGTCACACTAGTTGTTTCACATATGGTTTCAATACCGCTGCAAGAACTTTTGAAGGAAGCTCTTTTCGAATCTCGAATTAGTTTTTATACTCCTTCCGCTTTTGACTATAAAGAGCCCATTGCTCATCAAGATTAGTCTTGAGAACTTTGTTGATAAGTTTTCTCGACTCAGGGCTTGCAATTTCTTGCTCCTCCAAGAAACAAGAATTTTACCAAGAGGTTGGCGATGGAGGCAGGCACGATTGAAGCTGATATGAGTAAAGATGAGATTTTCCACCAACGCTTCCAGGCCTCGCTTATTACGCTTAATGAAGTCAGTTCTTCTCTAAACTTCGCCCAACTCGTCATTGTGGGATTTCTCATGAGCGGAAAGGATTAACGTCAGCCCCATATTGAAACCCTATATACCTGTGGTCCAATAAAGAGACCTTTAGGCCTAGGCTTTACTACTGCCATTCTTATTCATTTCCGAGTAATCAAGAATATTTTTTTGATTAGAGTCTTGTCTAAGTTTTATGAACTCTTTCTTTATTTTTGATCGAGTAACGATTACTTGCATAGACGCACCGATTTAGCTATGACCGTTTGTCCGTCCGTCTGTGCACGTGATAGCTCGAGCAAACCCTAAGCAATCTCAATCAAACTTGATACAGATATTTCAACAGCCAGCAAAATGTTATGTTCGGAAATGGGCAAAGATGGTCAAATATGTCTCGTTGTTAAACCAAATGACCTTCAAAATAATTGTTGTGTATATTGCCAGCACCGGGCTAAAATCACGCCTACCTTCTATGTGACTGAACTTTCAAGGAATAATATCAAAAGAGATATATTGATATTCTGTATAAAAAGTTAAACTGATAAATAAAATATATTAAACAAAGCCTATTCAAATCGAACAACAACCACGCCCACCTACCGTTGAAAGCAGGGTACTTAAAGTTCAGCGGTACCCAATTTTACCTTCCCATTTAGTTTTATTACAACTTTTTGCATATCTCCACGTACCCGTTTCTTTTATATGACCAAACTAAGTGAAACTTACCGGACAGGGCTCGAAATTCCTCCAGGTAATCCAAATTTTTAGATAACGGCGCCACTTTGGTGCCGTTTTGTAAGCTTTTCACAAAAATTTTGAAATATTAACCCAAAAAATACTGCTTGAAAATAACACAAACACTTGTAATGGTGAAAAAATTTCAGGTATGTGAAACGAGAAAACAGAGTTTCCAATTACACAAATTTTACAGCTGATGGCTATACTTTTCTGAACATAAACTTCAGTTATAATTGTAAGTGAGTAATGAATTTTAATAGAATTTGATTAATTTATTGATGCATTTCAAGTATTTTAAGAATTTTCAGAATTTTTTACGCATAAATAACAAAAAAATTCATGAATCACAACACAGGCAACGATAGCGAAAACCGAAAAAAAAGAGAGAAATGCTTAGAAATACAACAACACAGATGACCGTTTGAATGCGAGACAAGAGTGAAACTGTTTTTGGAATTTCAAAAAAAAAATACCAAACTTCATAATGTTACAAAAGGATGTGGTTGTTGTTGTGAAAATACACAAAAAACAGAAAAAAAAAAATACAACGCGGAATATGAGTATTTGATCCTGAGCATATAAACACACCCTCCCTCATAGTGCTGTATGAGTGTTTTTGTGTGTATGTGTGTGTGTGTGTGTGCGAGTATTAGAGTATGTGACTATTGCAAATGTTAAGCATAATTTGATTTGAGGATGAGTGAGTGATTACTCAAATTTTGAGTGAAATTCTTGAATGAAATGAGTAGAATTTGTAACGTTTTTTTGTTTTTTTTTTTGGTTCAATATTCTAATTTTGTAACTATGACAACTCTGAGAAATTCATTAACTGACACTTTCTCTTTAACACATATTTGCTTACATACGTGCTCAAAAATAATTATAAATAGTAATTATATAAAGAAAAAGAAAAATGTTAAAGACTTGAAACTTGAATGTAATTTGTGCGCTGCTGAACAACCTTATCTCAAGAATTCTGTTGAGCAATCATAATTCTCATTAATTTTTAGTGGATGATGACGATGACGATTGAATGAGCGGTGTGTAACCCTTTGGAATTTTAGGAATTTTTTCAACGAAAACAAATAAATATGCCATATTCAAATATGCCACAAATGCTCTCCTAGAGCTGACTCAAACAAACAACCCCCTCGACGCCACGGCAGACTGCCGTAGAGTTTAAGGCATTGCTGGACTACTTACTGACTGCAGCCATAATACACACGCACTCACAGGTATCCTTGAAAGATTACAGCGTATAGGGCAGTAACTTACACACACACTGACACTGACTGCAGTATCATACATAGAAATAAGGCAGGGCATGAATGAGTGAACGAACATTGAACCTTTTGGTGAGTTTATTAGAAAGGCGCCCGTGTGCATGTTTCAGCTGCTGCTTACTTTACTACTGCCTTTCCGCTTGCCTATATGTATAAGACTTTCCTTCATCCGTCTCCGGATTCTTTGGAATGAAGCGTAAATAAATATAATAAATTCCATATACCAAAAAATTTATAAGCGCACATTCATAACTCTCACATAAAAATATTTCAGCTGCAGATGTTGAATGCCAAATTATCAGCGACAACAGCAACGACAACGACAATGCCGACAACGGATCACAAATATATATACAAATTTTTTTCACATAATTTTCACGTACCTATTCTCTCCTTGTATAATTCTAATTAGAAATCGCAATAAAATTTCCGGTATTGTTTGAAATTATATGATAGCAGTGGGCTGTGGTGTTGGTGGTGGTAGTTTTGACGATGGTGTTTCAGTTTGATGTGGTGGATTTACAACAAAAAAAAAAAAAAAACAAACAAAATAAAATAACAAAAAAGGAAGAATTTTTAGGGGTGTGTATAAAATAGGCAGCGAAATTTTTGTATGTATTTGGAATGTTCGAATCGGCATGTGTGTGTGTGTGTGTGTGTGTGCAAGGCAGTTGTAAAATTAATAGAAAAGGCAAGAAAATGTTTGACGGTGTATAGTGAATGATGAATGAATAAAATTTAGGGATTTTTTGTTTTTGTTTTGGTGTACCTAAAGGTGAATGCACTCTGAAAATGCAAAAAAAAAAAAAAAAACAATCTATGGAAAATATGAAATTTTCTCTGAAGGGATGGAAAGATTGAAAGAGCAGTAGCAGTCGTAAAGTTATTGTCATTATTTTTATGATAGTTTTAGGAAATTGTTATAGTTCCTAAATGAAAAAAAAATTTTACAATGTACCTATTTATGTATGGGAAAGAACTTTTGAGTCGTGCGTGATCCGATTTCAAACTTTTTTATATAAATATATCAGTTGAACAAAAAAGACCCTTTTAGTCGTTATTGGTTTAGTATTAGCTCCAGACTATGAATTACTATTAAAAACGTGATCAAATCTTTCCGTTTCAAAAGTGGTGATTTTGATGTTGAAGACAGGGAACGTTCAGGCGGCCCGAAAAAGTTCGAAGATGAAGAATTGAAGACATTACTCGAAGAAGATTCATGTCAAACGCAACAAGAACTTGCAGAATCTTTAGGAGTTGATCAATCAACCATTTCTAAACGATTAAAAGCATTGGGAATGATTCAAAAGCAAGGAAATTGGGTGCCGTATGAATTGAAGTCGAGAGACGTCGAACGACGATTTTAAACACGTGAACTGCTGATTAAAGGACAGAAAAGAAAGGGTTTTCTGCATCGTATTGTGACTAGCGATGAAAAGTGGATACGTTACGATAACCCAAAGCGTAAAAAATCATGGGGACCGCCCGGACATGCATCAACATCAACGGCAAAGCCGAACATCCATGGATCCAAGCTCATGCTGTGTATTTGGTGGGATATGAAAGGTGTTGTGTATTATGAGCTGTTGAAACCGAATGAAACGATTACTGGCGATCGCTACCGACTACAATTGATGCGTTTGAGCCGAGCATTAAAGGATAAGAGGCCAGAATATGAGAATAGACCCGACAATGCTCGGCCGCATGTTGCAAGGCACGTAAAAACATACTTGGAAACGCTGAAATGGGAAGTGCTACCCAACCCGCCGTATTCTCCAGACATTGCTCCTTCTGATTACCACTTGTTCCGATCGATGACACATGGCCTGGCTAAACAGCACTTCCGTTCTTACAAAGAACTCAAAAAATGGGTCGATTCGTGGATAGCCTCAAAAGATGTGGAGTTCTTTCGACGCGGAATCCGTATGCTACCAGAAAGATAGGAAAAGGTTGTGGCTAACGATGGACAATTGTTTGTTTGTTTGTTTGTTTGAAGTGGTGGTTCGCTCCACGAGCCCAATTAGCGCTAACGCGCCGTTTTGTTGCCACATCCTCAGTTATTTCCTGGTAGTTTCAAACAAGTTAGTTACTGCCCCTGTTGGGCAGTACGATGGACAATACTTTAAAGAATAAATTTATAATCAGTTCATACATTCATACTCCAAATAGTTCTTTTTTATATTCGCAATTGGCACTGAAAACAAAAGCGTATATATGACTGACACCAAATTTTAGCGAGACATTCTGAACGTAATACTGATTTCTAAAAATAACTGATTTTTAATCAAAACGCAATTTTCATTATTGAAAACAATATATAACAAAAAATAATTGTTGGCCCTTATGGCCGCTTCTAAGGCGGTCATAAAGCCTAAAAAAATTAGGCGTTGCGACCGCTTCTACACTGGGCGTTATGACCGTTTTCGGGGCGGTCATAGCGCCTAAAATGATTTTGGCTTTTGGTTATGGCAGTGGGCGTTATGTCCGGGCACCGTTCACAAGGTGTCTTATTTGGCGTCGTATACAGTGGCGTAGCAATAGCCGGTTTGGGAGGGGAGGGGGGGGGTGCAGGTTATCCGCGGCCCAGCAGCATAGGACGACAGGCAAGCCTTCTTTGGCTTCAGCCAGCTAGTACTACCTAACCTAACCTACCTCGTCATACAACATGTTGGAAAGTGCATATCGAGGTTCGTACCAAATGTGCACACATGTTGTATCATGCTTGGTTAATTTGGTTATTTAAATCGTTTCACTCCCCCCCCACTCTATGTGTTTCATCATTTTGAATATTACATCAGGTAACACTTAAATCACGGGACTGATTGAGCTTTTCTTAATCTAACTCTTCTCATTCACTCTAAAATGATAAAATAGCCGGACACTCACACAGAATGTGAAGTGTCGTCTCGTCATCTTCCATACATAGACGACATTCTGTCTCATTGGACAGACCTATTTTGCTTAGGTGATATCTGAGCCCATGGTGTCCACCAATAGCCTAAGGTCAGCTTTGGAATAAGAGATGGGCTGATTTTGGGCAAGCGGAATAGTGAGAGCTTTTGCCTGTCTTAAACCCGGGATAGAGTTCCAATACTCTAGCCATTTTGCCTTAGACCACTCCTCAACGATAGATTTCGTAGAGGCCCAGCCGATTCCGCAAAACGGATCGGGGCCGAAGTGCTTGGTAGATGAACCTTGCCTAGCCAGTTCATCGGCGGCTTCATTACCAGTAATGTCACGGTGGCCGGGTACCCAACAAAGCGTAACTTTGTTACGGGTAGACAAGCGCTGGAGACTATCAAAACACTCTTTCACCAGTTTAGATGAAAAACGAATGCGACAATCTACGATAACTATTATTTTTTTGAACTACAGAGAATAACGCCACCTAACAAAAAACAAACCAAAAAAAACGAACTCAAAAATGCTCCTTTTTTTAATTTTACTACTACTTCACTTCTACTTTTTACTACATATGAACAACAAAAGTATGTCACAGTATATGTAGAAGAAAATATTTTATATTTTGCGATATTTTGATAACTTGCGTTACTTTGCGTTACGTTGTCGCACACTATGGAATTTCAAATTGTATGCATGAGGGTTGTGTTGTTCCTACTCTGCAATTGCTGCTGTTGCTGTTATTTTCGTTTGCATGCATAAGGACGAAGTTGAAGAAACTTTCCGCAGCATGACAAACAAATATAAATGTCGCTATGCACATATATGTGTGTGTGTGTGTTTGTGTGTGTAGAATGTATGCGTATGCCAGCAAGGAACTAAGTAATGCAGAAAAGAGAAATGTCCTTGCAGTTCAGTTTTGAATGTATGAGGAAAATAACAAACTGAAAAGGGAGAATAACGCATTTTTCAAATTCCGTGCATATATAGGAAGAAAAAAAAAGAAACAAAACACATACTGACACGCATATACATTCACAAAAATATTGTAAAAAGAATAGCAAATGTGACAAACGCACATACTTCGTTTAGAGAGTAATAATGCATTTAAAATTCACTTATGCATACATACATACATACTTACATATGTGCATTAAGCTGCATCGAGTCCCATACAAAAAAAAAGTTTTCTTTAAAACCCTTTAACCTCGGTTTATTTTATGATGACTCGCAAAATATTTTTACATTAGCGATTACCATGCGAGAGCTGCGTCGTTTTGAAAAAAAAAATTCGAAAAATCGGCTTTTGAACAGGAAAAGTTTTTGTAGGCTATTTTTGGCCTAATAAAAGCTTTCAATTAATAAATACTAAAAAATATTAGGTTTCATATCAAAATATTTACAAAAATTATGGAACTTGAAATCTTATTATGGAAGTATTGAAATCGTCTGCCTCAGATTTTAAAAATCACAAACATTTTTGAGTATTTATTTTATTTTTATTACAAAATCGATTTTTATAGGGTTTTTCAAAATGATATAGCTCGCGAACGATAATCGGTAGACCCGATATACTTTGACAATCATCATAAAATAAATCGAGTTTAATTTTTCGAATGTTACAACAACAACTTTTCTTTCGTGATGCACTTTAATGTGCATGTACATATGAGTGTGTTATTATTGCGACAGTCACTGCTTCTAGTCAATGGCATAGAAAAAATATATATATATTCGAAGGGCGCATTTCGGTTGCTCGTTGCAAACTTTGCCTTTGTATGCCACATAACAACATCACCCTCAGAAATGAAGGGGTGGAAGTTTATTTGGTTTTTTGTTGGTTTGGTGTAGCAGCAGTGAATTTTTTTTTTTTGATGTTTTTGATTTCCTAAACTTTATGTTAACATATTAAATAAATATTCAAAGTTTCAGATACTTATCTAAATAGGACTATGATACCAGTGGCGGATACAGGAAACATTTGGGGGGGGGAGGGGGGTATAGAAACTAAAAATTCTCCATATGAACCAAAACGGTCCAGTATTTTTCTCGTTCGTGTATCGTTTTTTTTTTTTTTTTTGGCCATGTGAAAACTTACTGGTACGTTAAGCATTTTGGGGAAACCCTGTTCTTGTAGCGAAGCATTTCACAATTTCTATGATCTAATTCCAAGGTAAAGGATCGTGAAAAATATAACAATAGCAAACAGTTATTCAGTTTTCGGTTTTTTATTGGTTTATAATCGGTCGAGAATTAGTAGAATTTTAAAAATAATTTAAGGTGGCTGATTCCTACCCTGTATTCAAATGTTCTCTTTCCCATCTGGGATTTTCTTTATATCGACTCGAAATCTATAGTTTAGTTTTTGTTTTTTTTTTTGGTGAATTCAATTCTCTACCTGAGAATAGAACCCATTGAACTGGTACTTGAGTCACGTATTTAAGAACAAAATCACCGAAATGATCCATTCTAAAGCGCGGTTCACGCCAAATTGGCACACTTTGTTGTGGTCATCACGTCGCCCCTAGTCATAAGAACAACAAATTTTTTACAGCGATTTGTTTACAATACCGTTACCGTTAGTTGATAAATTTTTCATATTAATTGATCGCAAGTTGGTGATTGTGTGCACAATGGAAGCTGCAAATAGAAAATTTATTGTGAACAAATTTATTGAAAATCCGTCGTGGTCTGGTTCAAAGATTGCGAAAGTGTTAAATATCTCCAAAAAAAAAAGGTATGTAGAGTTATAAAACGATATAAAGAAACTCTTAGTGTTGAAAGAGCTAAAAAAGTTGTGAACAAAACGGGAACCACCAACCTAAAATTAAAGGCAAAGATCTTGAGGTCCATCAAAAGCAATCCCGGACTATCGGATTGCGATCATGCCAAAAAATTCAATACCAGCAAAAGTACTGCTAGACGAATACGCATAAAAGCTGGGCTAAAGTGCTAACGTGCTATAAAATATCCAAATAGAACAGACAAGCAGAATTTGCTGGCCAAAAAACGTGCTCGTCTTCTTTATAATAATGTTTTGACCAAATTCAATGGATGCATTATTGTGGATGACGAATCATATGTAAAATTTGATTTTAAACAGCTTCCAGGTCAAAAATTTTATATGGCATCGAATCGTGGTAATGCACCCTCAAAATTCAAGTACATAAAAATGGACAAATTTGCAAAGAAAGCAATGGCTATTTGCAGCTGTGGTCTCAAATCCAGGGCATTTGTGACATCCTCTTCTATGACGTCTGATATTTACATCAAAGAGTGCCTTTCGAAACGACTATTGCCATTTGTTCGTCACCACCATTCGCCAGTGAAGTTTTGGCTTGATTTAGCCAGTTGCCACTACTCTAAGAAAGCCATGGATTGGTATCAGACAACTAAAGTAGATGTAGTGCCCAAATATATGAATCCACCCAATTGCCCCAGCCTCGACCGATCGAAAAATACTGGGCTATTACAAAATATAAGTTGAAGAAAAATGCAGGTATTGTCAAAAATGTGAATTCAATGTTACTAAAATGGAACCAAATAGCCGCAAAAGTATCCAGAGCGGATGTTCAAAGGTTGATGGGGCCCATTAAAAGGAATACCCGGAACTTTTTGCACAACAAAGAAATTTAAATCTTTTAATATTATAGTATTGAAACACAATATTAAACTTATCATTTAATGCATTACTTGTTATTTTGAGTGTTCTGGTTAAAAAGATACAGCAACTTTCCTGCGTGCCAATTTTGCGTGAACCGCGCTTTATTTGGACAATCCATTTGGATATTTTTTAAGAATTTAACCCCATCTGGGAATCGAATCTGAGGCAGCGGGAACTCCAGTCAAGAACTCATCCACGAAGTAACCATTGTAGATTAGCAGCTTCTGTAGGAGATTAAATTGACGCTAAAATGGCAGTATCGTCTGGATAAGTAGCTATAGTAAAACCATCAGTTTCAGGCAAGTCGCAGGTAAAAATCTAATAAAGAGCAGGACCCAGAACACTGCCCTGTGGTACTCTGGCGTTCACTTGATATTTGGCTGATGTTACATCATTTACTTTGACATAGAATGATAGGACTTTAAGACCAAATAAAATGGAGCTGTAAGTAAATTTTTTAATTTGTATAACAGCCCTTGATGCCAAGCTTTTTCGAACGCCTCTTGAATGTCCAAAAATATGGTAGAGCAATATTTTTTGCGTTCTAGAAAGTCAGTGACAATATTCACTATGCTCAAGAGTACCGTGCTTATGGCGATAGGTGACTAGGAACTATATTCTTATTTTCTTGTATTATTAACAATCCACAAATATTTTCGAGATTATTGACAGCAAACTTATAGGTCTATATGAGGGCACTGAGTTTTCAGGTTTATTTGGTTTAGGTATCATTATTATTTCAGCACATTTCCATAGAGAAGAAAAGTGGTTTAATGGGCAAGATTATTCCTTATTCTTATAATTGAAAGTAAATCATAATAACTAAAAACCACCATAACTAATTATGTTCACCTTTTTGCCTGTTAAAGTTATTAAATTTTTAAGTGTTTGGAAATCTTTTGGGGGGGGAGGGAATTTCCCCCTGTTGACACACCCCCCTCCCCCTTGTATCCGCGCCTGATGATTCTTATCTTAGGTGAATAAAGCATGAAACTTTTTATCAACGTTTTGGGTATTATTTAAAAATATTTAATTAAATGAATTAAACTCAAACTGAAATTCTACATAAAATGCTAAGACTCCAAGATTCCTTGATGCGATTAATTCTTTCAGGTATTTTACGCCATACTAATTTTTCTAATAATAATGACTAAGTCATGACTTTGAAAATTAACCTCTAGATTTAATTTTCATAGTCTCCTAAAAAACTATCATGAAATAATCTATATGGTTGATTGGTTGGTTAAGGTGGCTGACCCACAGCAGATCCACTGTGAGCCATAATTAGCGCTATAGCGCCGTTTTGAAACCACTTCTTCACCGAACTAGAATTAATGCAGCGTTCTTACTAAACCCACCCCGTGGGGTTTAGGTATCCTAGCAGATTCTTTGTCAAGTTATCGAGGAAATACCATATGTACTTTCCCAAGAACCTATATCTCGTCGTTTCGTTTGCGCTCGTGCATTGCATATCGGTTCTAAAAATGTTTCCCGAGGTTTTAGGTGGCTTTCCGGGTTCCTTTTTTGACTCGTGCATTGCCAGCACTTGCATCTGTTCTTCTAATAACGTCCCCGTACTACCGGAGTTGACTCTCCTGCAGCTTTTCGGCAATTGGTGCAACTTTGTTGCTTCCACGTATGTATTTGTTTTGCACTTTATCTAGCATCGTCACACCGCTAGTCTATCGCAGAATGCACTTTTCTAACATATGGAGTTTCTGTTTCAGCTTTCGCGGTATAGCCCAACACTCAGATGCGTACGTCATTTGCTGGTCTGATCATGCTTTTATAAGTCCTTCAACTGCTAGATGCGGCTCACCAGCTTTGCCAACCACATTGAATCCGATGTGCGGCTTCCTTTTCAAGTGTGCCGTCTCCACTGACATAAGATCCCAGGTACTCAAAGCTTTCCACCACTTTGATAGGTTCGTTGTTGATTTTCAATATGACTACCTCGTTATCTTTCTTTCTATCTATTGCTTCAGTCTCGAAGCCCATTGGATTCTAGCGCATTTATCCACTGAAAGAACTTTTCTTGAGGGACGGTCTTATCATTTGCGAGTAGGGCAACGTCGTCTGCATGCAATGGCGTTTACGGGAGATTACCTTGGATCGCACGGGTTAGGAAGTCTATCACCAAATTAAACAGCAGCGGACTCTCACTTCTGATCTCGCTCTCTCTTCGAAGCTATTTGTGAGCCCACTTACGCACTTGACCTGCGTGGTGACTTGTTGGTAAGTGTCATAGATCAGATTTATCAGGCTTTCCGGAATCATACACAATTTTACGCTATTGAGAATTTTTGTTAAAAATTTTTCAACTAACATTGATGAATTTATAAGAAAACAGAATTTGAAACGCTTTTCAGCCATTGCTGAAAAAATAAACTAAACTGAGGAAATTATTTTAGGTTCCAGCTAAGATCCAAGAGTTGAAATTTTTTTCGATGAACTTTGTGTTGACATGAATGTCTTGGGTTGCTAGTTAGCAGCAGGTAGCTTTCAGTAATGAGTGTAAAATATTTCGTGTTTATCTGAACTCTCTAGTAGAACATAAAATCATTCAAGTTCATTGATATCATTGACCACAAATCCAAAATTATCAACAATTTCTTTATTAAAAAGAAATAAATTTCTTTCACACTTAAAATAAATAAAATTACATACTTTTGAACTTTCACCTTTTATGAAGGCTTAAAAACGATATGCGAACATGTACAAAAATCACACAACAAAATGACTCATACTTTTCTGCGGCCTATTTAAGAAAAACAAAAAGCTATTAAAAAAAAAAACAAGTTGAGGCTGATATTTTTTTTATTTCTGCAACGAACTATCAGCTCTCGCATAAATGGCACACAAAATAAAAAACAAAAAAAAAAAGGAAAAATAAAATGCATAAAGGATCAGTCAGGTAAAATGTCTTAAGTCTGGTTTCTTTTTCAGAGCTTCATAGAAATGAAAACTGGTTTTACCTATGTATGTATAAGCCAAAGAAGTGAAGTTGAAGTAAGCTTGCTAGCTGGCTGGCTGGTTGACTGGCTGACTGTGTGGCACGATTCAGCATTACAATGCGGCACAAGCGCACATCTGGAAGCTATTGAACCTGCATATGTATGAAGTCGCGTTTTTCTTCTTCTTCTTCTTCTTCTTATTCTTCTCATTGTTGTTGTTTAGTTGTTTTGACTGCAAGCATCTCTCATTTTCAGCACAATTTTCAAACGTTGAATGACATTAACAGCAATAACAACAACGAAAAGAAAAACATTGTAGGGAGGCTGCAAAAAGTTTCATTCTGTATTTATGTGTGTGTGTATGTGTGTCGTGTTTCAGTTTAAATGACATCAAGATCTACAGACAAATGAATAGACCGTCAACTGGGCAGACAGACAAACCAACAACAGCTGCTGTTAGTGCAGCTTAACTTTAAGTTCTTTAGTTCTTTTATTTTTTGAAACCTTTTTTCTACTTCGCAAAAAACTCAAACACACACACACACACATGCACAAACGGTGTATTAAAGCTAGCTTGATTGATGCTTTTAAGCCAAGTTAACGATACACAGGAAGAAATAAGTTTTTGTTTTTTATTCTACTCGCTGACGACCATCTCTCAACCGGTTTCAAAGTGATTTTATGATTCTGCGAAAATAATCAAAGAACCAAACTGGTTTCTATTCTTCTAACACTGAGTTTTAAAATAAAAAAAGGGTGTAGAGGAAACCTTTTGACTTTGCTTGGCTGGGGAGATTCATCATTAGCGAGTGATGAAAGAGTGTGATAGGGAGTGAGAAAGAGACGCTTATATGCATTTAAGCCAAGTTAAATAACATTTACGTTCGCGTTTAAAGTTGAAACTGAATTTACGCCAAGCTTCAAGCAATCAAAGCAAACTCTTTATTTAAACTCAATTAAATGGCAATCAGTGCAAAATTATTTTTACGCTTATAGCATTTGAATGTTTTTATTTAAGGCATTTTTCTTTACTCTGGTATTTTATGCATGAAATGAAGACACATATGCAAAAACAAAAATAAAACGAAAAAAACTTTTAAGTATTACATGCATTTCGATTTGTTTTTTTTTTTTTTAATATTTTTTGTTTGTTCGCTATTGTTTTTCATGCCAAATTGGCATATCGAAAATGATGCATCCTAATTGAAATATTGTTAAACTTTTTTTTTTTTTTGGCCGTTGCAGCAGCTGCAGAAACAGCAGCAATTCATGTTCATGTTCATGGTAATTGTCTGTGTTTGTGGCCATTTTAAAATAGTATGTCCATGTTATTTTTTTTATTTTTTTTTATAGATTTACTACAAGTATGAATACATATAGATGTCAATAGTAACTAGTACTTGTGGCTAAATTGGAATTGGCATGAAAACTTTTCTTATGTCTGATGTTATTGTTGATTTATAATGATTGCTTGCTACTTTTTCAGTTCGTTTGTTTTTTTTTTTTTGGTACAAAATGCAAGCAAATTAATTGAATTTTCTAGAAAATATAAATAAAGAAATTCATATTTTCTTGTTTTTTATTTATTTATTTTTTTTTTATTTAATAAAAACAAAGACTATAAATGGATGGTTAAAGTGAATTATTACTCTGCGACCTATTATGTCTATGAATTATGTTCCTAGAATACTTGGGCTACAACTGAGAATTATCGTGTAAGCCTTTGAACTAATGAGTTAATAAGGACTAGTTTTTGTAAAAACTTTTTAAAGCTGAGCTTCTTGCAGTTGAACATTTAAAAAGTTGGGTAACAAAAGATATTCAGCGATAAAAATATTATGTGTGACTTAAAAATAAAATATTGTCTTTGATGTGTAAATATATTTTACTTTTTATAAATATTAAATAATTACTTGACGAAATTTGTTTCAATTTCTTACCGGTTTTAGAAAAAAGAAACTTAGACCTTTCGAATAATATATATTTTTTTTTAAGGAAACTTGAGAAATCTGTATGTATTTATCCAGGCAAAAGAAGTGAAAAAATTGTGTTTGCTGGACAAATACATACAGATTTCTCAAGTTTTCTTAAATAACATATAAATTATTCGAAAGGTCTAAGTTCTTTTTTTTACAACCGGTACCAACCAAGTTACAGGCTTATAAGTGCCCAAAGGTACCCAAACCCGGTTTTTTAACGGTAAATCAAGATTTTAGGGGTGTTTGGAAAATTTCAAGTGCAGACTCTTGTTTTACTTAGTCAGGCGAAAAAAAAATAGAAAACACTTACGCCCTTATTATGAGCTGCGTTCGACGTTCGATTTTCGCTGGTTATCGAAGATCGAATATCGAATGTAAAATTCGTATTATGAGCAGTGCAACCCTGTCGAAATTTTCGTTGAGCATCGAATTTTCTGTCGAACGCAATTCTGCTTTCGATACGATGCATGCTGAGTAGTAATTGTTAAAAATTTAAGTATCTTGCTATTTTTTTTTTGCTTTTTGAGGACTAAAAACTAATTTTAAACAGTTTTTGTAAATTTTTTGCAGGTTTAAATTGGTGAGCAACACATTGCAGTTAGAGAAACTTGTGTGATTGCTGGAAAGTGAATCCTCTGATTGCAAAGTTCTGGCGACGAAGAAAGAACTAAATGGTTTAGGATCAACCAATAATTTCCGGCATTCCGTTTTTATTAGCAAAATATAATTTTGCTGGTATAATTGGATTTTATTCATCTTTGGCAAATACAATTTTCCAGGACATCTAAAGCCTCTGATAATACCACAGACACCGTGGGCTGTGCCTAAGAGTATTCTCATTCCCAATGCTTAGTTGGAATGATCTCTAAGCACAAAATCGCAGATCTGCCGCCAATTTTAATATTTTTGGAATTGATCTTGCTCATGTGCATTGCTTGAGCAGTTCATCTATAGTAGTGATCAAGTCCACAAACGCCTTCAGGGTCAGTTGAAAGTTCTGTAGAAATCTGTTCACGAATTTTGTAGATGTCGAAAGGCTGCACTTAATCGTTTTCTACTTCTGGCCAGTTCCATCAAGCTCTCATCCTCTTGCGATGAATCGTTGAACTATTATTTCATTGTGTCATTTTTAAACAAATTTATTTTAAATAAAAAATTACTATTGAGTAAAGGAATTGAATATTTTTCCAATTTAATTACTGATTGCCCGGTAATGGTATTGAAAAAAAAATTAATTTAATAACCAGGAATTGTAATTGTAATTTAACATTTCCAGTTCTTTGGAACTAAGAAGCAATTCTAAAGAAATCTAATACATTCAGAGAGATTTTCAGTTATTTTTAAAATTTGTATCAAAATTGATGATTTAACGCCAGAGAAACTTTTGAAAGCCGCACTAAGAAAACTGTTGAGATTAAAAATTGGGAATTTTGAAGAGGAAACTCGACGTCATCACTCATTTATTCACAAGTGGAAATTTTAAACTTGCTCTCCTTTAAATTTGAGGGCTTATCCTTTGACTGTACTTTTCTTGAACTTCTTACGTGTTGCCCTCGTAAACAATAGCCCTATTCACCCTTTAGAGTAAAGTGCTGAGTAACGGAGTAAAAATGTAATGTTTTACCCTAGAGTGTGAACGCATCTAAAACTGAGATAGTGCACTCTCTGCGATCAATGTTCCCAATTGAATGCGCTGGCAACATAACTTGTGTTTTATTTTTGATTGTCATACAAATCAAGAATTAGGCAACACTAATTTTCTCTCTTACTTAGAGTAACAGAGCAACAAATATTTTACTCAAGGGTCAAACCAGAGTAAAAGTGTAAAGTGTGGGTAAAAGCAAATGCCATATATTTTGTTATTGTAGAGTAATTTTGTGTTACACTTTTAACCTGTTACTCCGTTAACCAGCACTTTATTCTAAAGCGTGAACAGGGCTAATATACTCGGTTCAAGCGACTGCGGTACAAGTTTGCCCCATCGCACATTCTACAAGATTTTTTAAAATTGCATAATTATAATATACATGTATGTACATATGACAGGCTGAGAGGAAAAGCGGGCTAAAATTTATACAATATAAGAGCAAAAGTGAAATAATTTATAGTGTCAGTGCAAGAATGGCATAAGTAATACGGTTTAGAGTGAAAATGAAACGCCTTAAAAGTAAGAGCAAAAATGGTATTGTATAACAATTCTTTCAGAGCAAGAACAGCATAGTTTTTTATTCCGTTTTCGCTCTGTACATATTTCGTTTCACTTTTGCTCTGAACATATTTCGTTTGGCTTTTGCTCTTAAGTAAAATTATTCCCTTTTTTTCTGAACGTAGAAGTTATACCACTTTTCCTCTCAGCCTCTCATATGTGTGACTGTATTGTTTCTCATGGTAGTAGTAGTGGTATTTGTATGCAAATTATAGCAAATTATTGTTAATATTTAGCAATTTGATAAAAATAGAAACCGAGAAAACATTTAATTTCAAATAAAATATTTATTTCACAATCCTTTTGTTTATAAATAACAACCACAACAACAACTGCATAAACCTGACCAATATCTCTACACACATCAAGCCAATACGCGACTCATACTTTCACGATATATTTAGTTAGGCATAACATTCACCCCCTTTAGTTTGAACAATAAGTCCATGGACATGGGCAATGACATGGAGTGTAACGGAAAAAACGGAACAATTTAATATGCCTCAATTGCTACTGTTTTTGCTTTTGTTATTGTCGTTGTTGTTGTTGTTGTCATATAAAGGTAATTTCAATTGTTTTGCTATGTACTTTTATGTACACACATGTATGTATATTTGTAATTCTAAGTTGGTTTATCATGAATTTTTCATAAAGCATGTGTGTGTGTGTGTGTGTGTGTGAAAGTGGCACATATTCTCAATTGCCTGAGGTCCTTGATGCGTGCATGCCGCTTTTATAAAACATTACAATATTTACCTACATCTGTGCTTGATATATTTCTATCCCTTTATATTCATTTCATTTACATGAAAACAAGTTTTTTTATAAAATCCTTTCGTTAATTAATACCAACCTCTAATAGAGTGTTATTATTTTAAATGAAATTTGTTTTTTTTGTTTTTTTTTTGCATACAAGTCTATGAAAGTTTCACGAATGTGAACAAGAAATAAGGGGAAAATAGTGGAAATGTAATATATTAAACAAAAAGTACAGCACTAATTGAATTTTTAGTTTGTTTATAGATTTCGTTGATATTTATTTGGTATAAGTAGCCAATCAGTTTTTAGGCTATTTTGCTCTTAACGGAAATGTACTCGTATTTTTAAAGATATTCTAAAAAGGTCTTTGAATGTTTAACTATCTAACTACCGATTCTTTCTTTATTTATAACTCAAAATCGACTTGGTTTTCGATTTTGAAGTAGATTGACAGAAATGTCAATTGAATTTGTATTATAAGGAGTGAGATCGAAAAAACCTTAACATATATAAAATTCAATTATTTTTAAACGGTTGATCTGAGAGTTTTGATTTTTTTTTATTTAATTTATAGAAAAATATAACTTTTATAGTTCTAACTACTATTTATGAACTCGTGGACATTTTTTGGTAAGCCTTCCATTAGAGATTTGATAGTTGTTTCAGACACCTTTTTGGAACAGTTTGCCCATCTCCTTTTAAAATCTTCGATATTTTGGAACAACTTTTTTGTGCTCTTTAAGTTTCTTTTCACAAGAGCCCAATATCTCTCCACTGGTCTTAGCTCCGGACAATTTGGAGGATTGGCCTCTCTTGCTACAAAAACTATGTTATTACTTTAGTACCACTCCAGAGCTTTCTTGCTGTAGTGACAGGATGCCAAATCGGGCCAAAAATATGTGGACACATTGTGCTCTTTTATGAAAGGAAGAAGTCTTTTTTTCAAACATTTTTTGATGTATATTTCGGTATTTATAGAACCCACTGTAACAAATGACATGCTTCTTTTGCCGCAACTGCATACATATAGCTTGCCATACCAGGAATTTTTTTTGGAAATTTTGTCTGCTTTTGAATTCTAAATGATTCTTCGACATTTCCTCGAGCATCAGCAACATAAAAATTTTGACCCGGAAGCTGCGTAAAACCTGCCAGTACATTCGTTTCGTCGTCCATTATACAACCTGAATATTTTTGTATGAAATTCGGTTTGAATTTCCGAGCCCTACTTTTGGCGTCTAAATTTTTTGCTGCATTCCTGTCGGGAACTTTTTGGACTTTTTATGTTTTCAAACCTGCATTGGCTTTAAATTTTCGCACCAAATAGTCAGAGCACTGGGTTAACCGGGCAGCTTTTCTACCAGATGTGTTTGGAGATCTCAAAAATGCTTTCAATATGCTTTCTATTTTCTTGGCTTTCCCAATATCATGTGGTCTTTGTTTTCTTCCCGAACCAGGTTTCCTATCGATGGTCAAATTCTCCTGAAACTGTTTAACAACATTGGAAACAGTTTGACGGCAGACCTTCAATTCTTTGGTCAATTTTTTGTAGGACCAATTTGAATTTTTTTGAAAATTTATAATAATTTTAAAGCCGTACTTCTTTTTCTTCACTCATTTTGATCAAACTCACAATAAATCAACATTTTTGTCATTAAAAATAACAACTGACATATTTTTCAAAGATAACTAGATCAAAGAAATTTTTAAATTTTACACCCAAAAAAAAATTATTAGGTAAAACGTGTGTTAAGATTTTTTTAATTTCAATCCTTACTTAATTAATTGGAAATTTGCCCACGTAAAACAAAAATTATATATAAAATTTTAAGATTCCGAGTCCAGGAATCAGAATTCACCTTCTGAAATTTGTCATTTTTTTTTGGAATTGCGTTAATGATTCTTTTTTAAATACAGTTAGTAGTAGTCAGTTTAAATATTTGAAAATAAAATCTCGTAATTCTCGGTTACGTTTGCAGATGTTAGTTGTGTTTTTGTTGTTGTTGAAAGTGTTATCTTGGTTGACAAACCCAATTAGCCCTGACACGCCGTTTTGTTGCCACATCCTCAGTTAGTTTAAGACATGTTTAAACGACTTGGTTATATACCGGTAACAACCATTTCGTTCGGAATTTAAGTAGGTCGTTGATGTTGATTTTAAATAGCTCACCAAGGTTGCTGAAGAGTGGTTTACACAGTGCACTATAGGGCCAAATCATTTTTTAGCTGGCCAAAATTCTAAAATTTAGCTCATGGCGTCATTAGCAAAAACTGCGTGAAAAATTATAACGATCGGACTATTATCACGCCTACTTTCCATACAAATGAAACCGCGAAAAGGGTATAACTTAGTATATATTAAAGATATGATCATGAAATTTTGTGTACTTATAAAAATTATTATTGTCATATGCCATTGCAAAAATGGGATAGATTGGATTTTTACAACACTCACCTCCCATATATGCGAGATTTTTAAAACTTTATAACTTTGAACCCATTGTAGATATAGTGATGAAATTACATACCATATTCTAGTAAATAATAGGATTTCAATATATCAATATAAAAATTACCACGATTGGAATGTTGTTACGCCTACCTCTCATACATAAGAGACTTTAAAAATACATAATAAAAAAATAAAAATAAAATATTAGTATTTTGTAATTATATTTATATGAGAAGTATGCGTGATAATGGCCCGATAGCTCTTACTTTTTGCACGGCTTATGTTCACGACAATATATAAGTACTAGCACATGCAATTTAATGATTATATCTGTAATGGGTTCAGAGGTATTACATTTTTCAAATGTCATATACATTAATATTGGAGGTAGGCGTTGCAATTGTCCGATCAAAAAGTTATTCATACAGAGTCAATTAGGCTTTAGACTAACTCCGTGTACCAATTTTTGTATGATTACCATTTAAAATGGGTTAAATATAGCACCTTAAATAACTACCTATGATTTAATAAATGCTATGTGATGCCATATTTTTGCTTGTTATTAAAGCTGTGGCAAAAAATTGCAAAGTACTCATACTTTATTTTAAAGTAGATGCTTCACATACCTAATATGATGGTTTTTATTTTCGTCCGGAGCAAATCGGAGCTTTTTTTTCTCAACCATTAAAAAAAAATAAAGTGCCAAAAAAATATTATTATTTTTTCATCGCATTTTTAGGTTTAAGAAAATGGTAAATTAATTTTTTATCACATCCATTAATAGTGTGAAGTTTTTTCTTTAACATGAAACCAAGAATAAAGGTCTAGCTCTAGTATTCGTTAAGATATTACACTTTATGTGCAACACATTTTAAACAATATTAAAACTATCGGCAGGATAATGCAACTTTCAACGGTCGCACATCCAGATCCTTCGCCTAATTAGAATATCCTGTGAATGGATTATGATGAGGGATCTATGGAGATTAAGCCCATATACTTTTGGATTCAAACCGAGATAGTCGATTTTTCGAATTTTGGCCAGCTAGATTTTTCATTGGCCCCATAGTGCCATGTGGTTTTAAATCATGAAACTTGATACTCGGGGTTTTTGGGGACGCTGAATCCGAGTCTGCAAGCAAAATTTCAAAATACAGTATGGCGGCGGATCCAATATGGCGGACAAATTTTTGAAAAATTTATGTAATTGATCGTTTATAATTTGTTACTCGAGAGTTTTTGGGGAGATCCGAATCGGTTAAGATAATTTAAGAATTCACGATTTGAATGGATGTTGTGGATGTGAATACACAAACAATTGAACAACTCTGAATAAAAACGTTGAACGAACGTAAACGTGAATAGTATATATTTATTTTGCCATAAAATTCTATCGCCTGCTACATTTAAAATTTTAAAGAAACCGTTGGTTTTCTTTAGCATGTGTGCATCACAAAGCATCAAAAATAAATCTATTCAATTTCAGCTTTTGTTTGATTGGGGATTTTGTTAGAGTGGGGTGTCAAAGAGAACCGCATTCCGGTAATTGCTTTATACAAGTGCGGGAAAAGTTTTGGCCAAATTTTCACATTACTGAAAAACCTTGGAATATCAAGAAAGTTTGTTCATCGTGCTATTGATCGTTTCTCTAAATAGTCCGAAGTAGAAGACAGGCCAAGAAGTGGTCAGCCACGCGTTGACCGGACAAGTGAAGTCGTTAAAACTGTACGAGAATGAATTCGCAGAAATCCTCTTTGGAAATAGAATTGAAAGTCCAAAGGGTAAAAAAAATTGCTAAAATGTGAGAAAAAGAAGCTCCATAAGAATGAAACTAAACATTTTAATTTATAAATCAGTTTTCGTATCCTTCAATATAATAAAGCTGCAACATGCCACTTTAAAAACTCACAAAATTCTAAACAACTTTTCTATAGAAACCAAAAACGATAAAATATAAATTAATAATGTCCTAGTACAGTCTTAATAAAACCATTTTTACGATTTCATGTACCGTTATATCAAAAACCTGACGTGATGGAGCAAATTGGTATTCAGATTCGACCTCAGCGGCCCCAAATTACTCTAGACTACACGTCAAACCACCAACCAGTCCGATGGAAAAAACTCAATTCTGTGGCACAGTGTTATTAAGAAAGTGCCAGACATTTGTTCGCTTAGTCGCTATCATCAATATTATTCGATATTCAATACTTGATACTGCTCTCCAGACAACATTTCATCTAAAAGGTAATCTTGTATTTTTTGCCTTGGTGATTTGCTCTGATAACATGAGAGGAGAAACCATCAGATCACGATTTGATGTTTCAGGGGAAGTTTTTCTTGTAAAATTTGATCAAAATTTTCTTATATCTTTGTGGCGCGATTCTAAAGCTTCCTCAGATAGGGCTCCAATTGGCAAACTGAAGTGCTCGACCATGTCGGTGCCATGAACAAGGACCTTGTGGACTGTTATTGGTATATTATTGGTTTAATTTTCATTATTGGCTTGAGGGAAAAATGTAAAAAACTTGAAAAATCGCAGCTCTCCGTAGACAATCTTTCTTGAATTAGTGAAATCACATGGTTAAACATAGAGCCAAAAAATAGTGTTACCACATTTTGCAGATTTTATATTTTTCCCACATATGCATTTTGCCTACATTTATTTGTTAATAAGTGAAATATGGCAATTAAATTAGTAATAAAAATATATGACCTTATCCACGCATAGTGAACGTTTTCATAAAAGTTCGGCTTTGTGGTTGCCGTGTGCCTGAACCCATAGGTTTATCGGAAAGAAAATTTAGTTACTTTTTTTTTAAATATTATCTCTTACATATCATTTAAATTTTTAAAAATCTTCAACATGACTTTTTCTTATTTTTAACCGCCTTGTTACACTGTGCGACTCTTGCACGGGGCAATGGTCCTGAAAATATTGTTTTCACAGACAAAGAAATCTTTACTGTGAGGGAAGTTTTCAACAAACAACATGCTCTACAAGGAGCGAAAGGAATTAAGAAGAAGAAGAAAATGATAAAATCTGTGCTAGGACATCAAAAGCAGCAAAAAGTGTTGTTCGAAGGGTTCAGTTTTGTCACCAACTTGCTTCAATAATGGTTTGGTGGGGAGACATCTCTTCAGGGGTTAAGCTGAAGTTTAAGTTCACCAGCTAAATGTTTAAGAGGGTATAGTTAAGGGTTTAACAAATACTATATTCAATGGAGAAAGATGGGTATTCCAACAGGATTCTGCTTTTGCACACAAGGCTAAAACAGAAAAAGAGTGTCTAGGGTGCAATATTCCAACATTTATTGCTGGCTATTTATTGAAGATTGGCCCTCGGGAAGCCCAGATCTGAATCCATTGGATTATGTTTTGTGGTCAGAGGGAGGGCAAAATATCTCTTTGAAATTTGAAAAGCTTCAAGAAAGCATTGACCCAAGCAGTGTCAGTTATATCGACAGAAACCTTGCGTGTCGCTATAGGCAAATGGCGGGACGGTTTAATAGCCTGTACAAAAGTAAAAGGCGATCATTTCGAATGAACTTTTTTAAAGCGCGGTTCACGCCAAATTGGCACGCTTTGTTGTGGTCACCACGTCGTTCCTAGTCATAACAACAACAAATTTTTTACTGGGATTTGTTAACAATACCGTTACCGTTAGTTGATAAATTTTTCATATTAATTGATCGCAAGTTGGTGATTGTGTGCACAATGGCAGCTGCAAATAAAAAATTGATTGTGAACAAATTTATTGAAAATCCGTCGTGGTCTGGTTCAAAGATTGAGAAAGTGTTAAATATCTCCAAAAGAACGGTATGTAGAGTTATAAAACGATATAAAGAAACTCTTAGTGTTGAAAGAGCTAAAAGAGTTGTGAACAAAATGGGAACCACCAACCAAAAATTAAAGGCAAAGATCTTGAGGTCCATCAAAGGCAATCCCGGACTATCGGATAGCAATCGTGCCAAAAAAATCAATACCAGCAAAAGTACTGCTAGACGAACACGCATAAAAGCTGGGCTAAAGTGCTATGGTGCTATAAAATATCCAAATAACAGACAAACTGAATTGCTGGCCGAAAATTTCGATAAATATGGGAGCTTCAACTGAAGAAAATAGTAGAAATGAACATTGTAAGTATGTACTTAAATATTTTCTAATTACCAAAATTAGTTATTTCGATTTATTGGTCCTTATTACACATAGATCACTTCTATAACCTGTAATCATTTGACGTGTATAACCTCACAATTTAAATTATGCGTAAATTTTTAACCATTTATCATTCTTACTGATTATTTCTCAATCTCTTTTCATGTGACTTTCAAATAGAAAATTATTATTCAATCATGCCAAAAACAGTTGCTGATAAGTGTCGAGAGAATCGTCCGAAAATGGCATTTTTTTTGTTTAAAGAATTTCTTAACATCTATTGGAACTAGCCTTGAACGAAGCCCAAGTTGCTAACAAGGTTATTGCAAAATTACAAAACAGCTTTAAAACCTGACCAATCTTAAAATACTTGTAAGTTTCATTCAATTAATAAACTTTCCAAAAAAGGCGCCAATTAAATGCCAAATTAACTTTTAATAAAAAAATTAAATCTCTAAACTTAAATGACAACTTAACAATTTCATTTAAAAAAATAATGAAAATCACATATTAAACATGTTGGTAATAGCAATAATAAAAACAACAACAACTGAAAAACGATTGCAGCATATTATGATAGCAACAACATTTTATTGTCTACATAAAAAATAAAAAAAAAAAAACGTTTTATTTAACATAAAATTTAATGAAATAGTAAGAGCAAAAAAGCAAAATCAAACAAAGTGTGCAAATAAAATGGAACGAACGCATGAGCACAACAACAATTTCATTATTGCAGTGCAACACAAAATGAGCAATATTTGTAATACATGCAACAACAGCAATAACAACAACAAAAACTATATATTGGCAATTGCAACTTTAAAAAACTGCAACAGCAAAAATAAATATGAAACATGCCATCATTGCTACATAATATGGCTGTGGCAACAGCAAATTATTTGTTAAAAAAGAAAAGAAAAAAAAATACAAGTGAACAACTAAAAATTGTATGCAACTATTTTGATTGGCTAGAGAGGAGCAAAAAAAAACTAACAAATAATCAAATAAGAAGAAGACGCGCGAAACCCACAAGTAAACGTGCAACATACTTTACAACAACATTACCAACTAGTACAACATACTATGAAATTATTATTGTTGTTGCAATAATTGCTTACATACATATAAGTTAATATGTTTTAAAATAACAAAATACAATCAGAAAAAAAAGAGTATTGCTCAATTGTTTGTTGGCGCCTTCGATTTATGAATAAAAACAAACGAAGTGCATTTCATGAATTGCTGTTTTTGTTGTTGTTGCTGTTAGAAATTAAATTGAAAAAGTTATTGAGGAAATAAATTAACCAGAAAAAAGAAAAAAACAAAATTAAGTGTTTTCTATAAATATTATTAAAATTTATTAGCTGCAGCAGTGGGTGTGTTGCAATTATTATTTCTTTGGGTTTCTCGCGATTTTTTTTGTGAAAGAAACACTTCGTCGCCTGAGTATTGATTTGGCGTATATGCATAGGAATACTTATACACATACGCCAAATCAATTCTCAGGCGACGACTTGCTCTCTCTATGTCTGCTAGCATGTAATGCAATAAGCATGGCTGTTTTGATAAATACGAATTGAAAATTTTATTAACCCATTTTGAATAGGTACCAGGACCCGTCATACAATTTAAATTTCTGTGTTTCTCTAAGTTTCTCGAAAATTCGTGTTCCCCCTAGTAAAAACTAATTTTAAATAATGAAATACAATTTCAAAACTAGCATTTATAAAAATATTAAGCAGCAATAATTTTCAGAATAAATTTTTATATGTATTTTTGACGGATTTTCGAAATTGCTGTACGAAAAACATAGAGATGTTCAATATGAATGAAGAAAACTTTTGAAAGAAAATTTAAAGAAAAATCAAAACCTTTTAATTTTTTCCTAATTCAATGCAATCATATTCCATACATCTGTTGTTGATATTCCCTCTAAATCTTAGCATCATAGCTTGACATTTGCAAAAAATACGTAGCCAAGAGTACATCTATCTCTGTGTGTGTTGGCGATTTTTTACAATTTTAGAAATGGATTTAAATTTGCAACAACGAACTTATATTAAATTTTGCGTAAAAAACGAATTTATTGTTGCGCCAACGTTGGAAATGTTGGAAAAGTGTTTCGGCAACGATTTTCTAAAGAAAACGGTCGTTTACCAGTGGCACGAGCGGTTCAAAAGTGGTCGTGAGTCAATCGAAGATGATGAACGCAGTGGCAGACCATCGACATCGAAAACCGATAAAGTAAAAGAACTTTTGGTCAATAACTGCAAGGACTTGAACATTGCCTATGGATCCGTCCAAGACATTTTGGTTAATAATTTGGGTTTCCGTCGTGTAGCAGCAAAGTTGGTGCCAAAAGACCTCAATTTCATGCAAAAAAGAGACCGTGTCGCAAAAAACATGATTTGCGAGGCTGAATCCGATCCCACATTCATCAAATAGATCATTACTGGAGACGAGACGTGGGTTTATGAGTACGACACGCAATCCAGACATCAGGCAAGTGAATGGCGTTCACCAAATGAGCCGAGACCAAAAAAACCACTTTGTTTTCAGTCAAAAAAGAAGGCAATGCTCACGGTTTTCATGGATTACAACAGTGTAGTGCATCACGAATTTTTGACAGAAGGCCAAAGAGTATTATTTGGGCGTTATGAGACGTTTCCGTGAAGCACTTCGCCGAAAGAGACCAGAATTGTGGGCAGAAAACTCATGTATTTTGCACCATGATAACGCACCGTCGCACAGTGTAGCGTCTCCATACAACCGGTGGACAAAAATAGAAGGAGTAGTGGTAGGCCAATGAAATTTTGCGCAGATATTTTTTAGGTAAATATTAAAAAATATTGTGAATTTCAACGAAATCGGCTGACGGACACGCCCACTTCCTATATAAGCTGAAACAAAAAATTACAATATCTCAAAAACTTTTGAAGTAATAAACTTGAATTTTTGTGCAGTGGCTACTGATATGGTAAGCATTTCTTAAAATAAAAATGGTCAAGATTGGAAATATGGGCGTGGCACGTCCCATACAAAAATTTATATATGTATTCATAAGTACACACATGGGGTACAACTCAGATACCGCTTAAATTTTATGTGTTCACATTTTTCAAAAAACTGCTTTTTTTATTCGAGGTTCCGCTAGAAAATTTATTAGTACGTATGAATATGTAAACAAATGCAGCTGAAATTTTTTTCTTATTATTATAGAGATATCTCTTGAAAGAAATAAGTAAAAATTGGAGAGAACGTTTTTGGACGATTTTTTTAAAAGCTCTTTAAACTTTGGGTTTTTTTTCTTTTTTGTGTTTTAAGATGGTGATTTTTCAAGTAATGGTACTTCAAAACGAAAAATGAAAACACATCAAAACTGAGTACGTCCTTAAAGAATAGTACAAGTAACGTTGGGAAAAATTTTCATTATATTTAAAACAAAAATACCAAGGTAGTATTTGCTGTAAAAAATCTCATTGCTGCAAATGCTTGACTTTCAATACGTTTTTTTATGGCAAAATAAAAGTAATTTCCAAAATCCTTTTTAAGCTCATCTAATTAAAGTATTTACAATTGAACTGCATTCAAATATTATCAATATTCGAAATTTACTTTTTTGAATTGTTTCCACCTTCGTTACACTGTGCTTTGCACAGTGCCATCATTATTTGACGAAAAATGCAACAAATACCATCCAACAGCTGTCGAATTCACCTGATTTGGCTCCCTGTTATTTCTTTCTGTTCAATCGAGTTGAAAAATTATTACGGGGAACGCGTTTCAGCAGCCAAGAGGAAGTAATGGCAAAATCGCAGGAAGCACTGATGGACATACCGAAAACCGAATATAAAAAATGTTTCGATGATTGGATCAAGCACTAAATCTAAATTTAATGTTTTCGATAAAGATGATTCATTGCAACTGACAGTAGTCTGATGGAATTCACAATACCTGCTTAGGCCTCCAGATATCAAGCTTCAGCAGTACATACTTTAAAAGAGTTCCGTCTCTATGTATAAGTTCAGGAAAGGGTAGAAAACGCGAGCAGTCTCACTTGCTGCGATGATAAATAAATGATTTAATGATTTCCTGTGTATTATTGCTTCAATGTTCTTTAGAAATTTTAGATTTTATCTTTATTTCAAAGGGGAGGTTCGTTTCATTGCTATCCTATGATACTATGAAGTGAAAAGCTTTTCATAGGCATTTGTTTTTACTCTTGGAGGTTTGCCATTGCTAGCCAAGAGGTGGTGCCGTGTAGAAAAATTTGAATTTTCTATTTTTAATTTTTAAGCGTGCCGTCCAACGCACTAACCTAGTGGTTACGGCTATCACTAATGCTATCTTATGATGTTGACGTAAAATAACCTACATACTCTATTTCAAATCCGATTTTAATTATGCGGCTTAACCTATTCCTAACAACCTCAATAGAACAACCCTACTAGAACATTGTACCGATAAATGGTGCTTTATTGGTCTTGGAAGTAAGAGTGGGCTAATATACTATGACGAAACTTCGAGTAAATCTAGAGTTTGTCTTTTCAATAACCCAAAAATAATAATTATAAAATAACACAAATAATTGATAGGCTGAAAACAACTACGAAGTAAAAAATTGTAGCTAGCAAAATGCATTAAAAATGTTTAAATGCAAAAACGAAAAAATAATTTGCACTCGGCCGGTGTTGTTCTACTTCGCTATGCCTTTTTTTTGTTTTTTTTTTTTTTTTTTGTGTTTGCTCTGAAAAATTTTTAACGCGTTTTTTTGGCCAGCGGCAAATTTTTACTTCGTATTTGCTTCCAGCCTATTAATTAGAGTTCTGTTTGGGGGTTTTTTTTATATTGAGTTATTAGTTTATGAACCACTAATCTGTCCTGCCGGGGAGTAAGTGTATATACTGGTCTACTATGCAGAATGCGTGGGTTCGATACTCGGACCATAGAAGAAAAAATCATTGTCTGGAAAATATCCATTTTTCTACTCGAATGGTGCCATCTGTTGGTAAAAACATGAATGGATGCGACCACTTATGCCTGGTTTTCACAATGTCAAATGCAATCAAATTTACTAATATGTTGGCAAAGTCATATAGAAAATTCTCTTTTTCTCTCTTTTTCTCTCTCTTTGATATCGACTATGACATAATGCAAACTGGGTATTCAAACAAATAAGAGAAATAAGACATGGAGATAAAACATAGATATCTGTCAAGTCAAGACTTTAATGTCAACAATATCTCATCAAAGAACATGAGAATTGTTGGAAGTAGAATGTTTCAGAGCAAAAAGCTAAACGATATGAAGCCCTAGTGATGAAATTTTTCTTCTTTCCCTCTATATTTTCCCCTTATCCAGATCAGTAAAGGTTAAAAGCGAATTCAGTGCAGTATTTTCTTTTCGTTTTTTTTATATGAAGTTTTTCGATCTCTTTAATTGCGAGCGTAAAAGCTCACTCTCTTAAATTGAGAGCATAAAAACTTCAAAAAAAACAACGAAAAAAGAGTGCGGCACACGGTCAGTGCTTCTATCTCAAATGTGCTGATTGATGCAAGAAAAGCTCAAGTTTTTTCAAACGTATACTTGAAAAGAGCTTGCGAAAATCTGGGTGGCTGTAGTTGTCTCTTTTTCGCACATATTTCAGCTCCCTGGGAACTTTACAGAAAAGGTATGACAGATGGTGATGATGTTGGAAGTGCTATTTTAATATGGAATTGTTGTTGCTTATTCCTTTTTCAGTACATGTTGATTGGAGTGGTTTTAAGGTCGCTGCTTGATACGCTGTATCAAGTAATAAATCATAGATATTTACTTAAATTCCTTTGATAAGCTCCAATGTTTCCTAATCTTCTTATCCTCCTAAAAACTCAAATACAAAGTTCTAAAAAGATGAATCTCAATCTCTCTTTCACTGCTGCTGCCTCAGTGATCTAGTGGCAGCGTGGTGGACTATCATTTCCGGGTCTCCAGTTGGACTCCCATCTTGGGCATGGTTATAAAGTTTTCTTTGAAAATAACTTTTCATACGTATTGTTAATATTTTTCAACCATCATCAATATATTAAAAAATTCCTTCTAAGTAATGCCAGACGAACAAATAGAAGCAACGGCATTCCCTAATTTGGCAGTGACATCAGGTTGCAACATCATGAATACGAAGACCCTAACCTTCTCCTCACTGTGATCAAAGCTACTCACTCAAACGATAATCTACAAATTAATTAATCCGAAATTAGTCAATATGCCTAGATTTAGCATTATGCTCTCTAGAGAAATCTAGGAGTAATCTGAATAATAGTCAGATTTATTAGGTCATCGAAAATACATTTTTATCTGCTTACCAAACCTAGCCCAAATATTTATCCATTGTTTTATATAATGAACTCAGTAAAATCATCGTCCTTGAAATACTCACCTAAAAAGAAAGAAAAACATAAAAAAAAATAATGAAAAATTATTCAAAATTAATTTTAAAGAGTTTCTCTTAGCTTGAGCTTTATTACATTTATAATAATTTTATTTCTATAATAAAGTGACCATGAAAATAATTATAGTAAACAAATTTTAATGTCTAAATGTCACACGTCGTCCTTAAAGATAATCATAAATAATTATGGCATTTGCAAAAAGTACAGCAACATTTTTCAAATGTCCTTAAAATTTTATTCCATACCACACACGTCACTGTCACTTTTTTCAATGGTTATTTTTCAGGCTTTAATAATAAATAATTATAAGCTTAAGCTAAGGGTGGATGGCAAGGATGTGAGTGTGAAGAAAGTGTGTCTTTAAAATAATTAACAACTTCACACCAGACATAAAAATTGCTCATACGCATATTTAAAAATTATTCCGAGGATGAAAGTGAAGGGGAGAATGTATTTGATTATGAAATATACTTGAATTTATTGTTAAGAGAGTGACTGAAAGAAATGAAAGAAGGTGTAACGGAAAAGATTAAAACGGGGAGGGGTAGAAATGAAAATGTGTGTGTGTGGTAAATGAAAATATTTTATGTTGAAAAATGGTTGAGTGAGTGTAATAAATTTTACTGAAAGAACACACCTAGTAAGTACATAACTAAAACTTTGCTCTAATTTTAAACTCAAAGAGCAAAAAGTATGTGCAACAAATTCTGCATTTGTTGTTTCCTGTCCAATAACAAATGCCAAAAACTAATGTAAAAAAAAACTTAACTTTTCATCTGTTGTATTCGATTATCGAATGATTTTTTTTTTTTTATTGGCATTTGTATGAGTTTTTGATCTCAAGATGAGAATTTGAGCAATTTAACCTGTTTTGTTAAATGTATCTTATGTATGCAAATAATGTTTAGATGCACATTTTTAGAACACAAATACAAAAAAAAATAAAATAAAAAACTTTGATATTTACTTTGCCAGCATCTGCTGTTCTTTTTATTGCTACTTACTAGTGCAATTGTTAGGGCAAAAAAGAGAAAAAATGCAAACGGAAAATTTAATCAAAGTAGAACGCAGTTAAATAGCCAAACAAAAACAGAAGGAAAATAAAACTATTTTTCTGCTGCTGACAAATAAAAATCAAAATTAAATTTTACAAATCTACAATCTGCCAAATAAAATGGTTCGACGAAACAAGAAAAATCAATTTAAAACGATTTTACGAGCTTTTGAAAATTAATTTATGTACATGTATAAGTATATCAAATACTAAATATAGAGACAACCAATTTAGTTTTTTTTTTCGTATTTAAGTTAAATCGAAAAATAAAAATTACCATACTATATGTGGACTTGAGCCCCGAACAGATTAACAGCGCAGCGCTCCCTACTTTGCTATAAATCATTATTGAATAAATGAAATTAATTGACTTATTAAGTGACCATATCAAAAAATACTTCATGGACCACTGATCCTGCAGAGAAGATAACCTCAAGAGATGATATCACATTTTTTCTTTATATAAAACAGAGTTGGCAAAAACTCGCAACTGGGGGGAAAAACATTACACTCTTCTTCCTCAATATTATTCAGTTAAAGAGTAATTCAAGTTCAGAAAAAAAAAATCCCCCTTTTGCTGAAAAAAGCCTTTTTTTTACTAATAACTGGTTAACCGTTGGAGATATCAAAAAATTATCTAGCACATATAAAAAGCTTATGTGATTTTCTAAAAAAAAAGTATTAAGTAATTTTTTTGTATATGCCATAGTTTTCGAGATATTCAATATTTAAGAAATTGCAAATTTAGTACTTTGGATGTACTGTGGAAGCGCGCGCATCTTTGTTTATTTGAATTTTTGAGTGCGGAACCTGTAGGAAAAATCTAATTACTCGAAAACCAAACAAGCTAGGAAGAAAAATCAAAAAGGGTTTTGGAGAGGGCATTCAACATCCTCTGCCATTTGCATTGATAGTGAAACCAGTTATTTTTATTGGGCCTGCAAATAGTAAAAGCAGTAAAAACCAACAGGGAACTATACTATACTGTTATTTTTGTAATCAAAAAATTATCCGTTGTTAATGAAAATGGCAGAGGTTATTGAAGTTTATATCCTCTTCAAAACCCTTTTTGATTTTCCTTTCTAGTTTGTTTGGTTTTCGAGAAATTACATTTTTCCTGCTATATCGAAAATTTCGAATGAAATTTGAGTATACAAACTCAACGCAAACCTAAAAAACCTTAATATTCGGGAGACTCTAGTAAATATTTGAAGGATTAATAAGAAACATCACAATAAAGTTTGCCGCCAAGCAAATGACTGAAACCTCAAGGAAACTGTAAATGCTTAAAAAAGAACGGAAGCTGTTAAATAGAGCCAGATCAAAATTCTTTATAGAGGTCTCAGGTCTTGAACTCAATGTTATAGATACAAGAATTGATAGTAATAAAAAGACTGGGTCGATGTGGGGAGAAATAAGGGAACTATTTTGTAATAACTTGGTTGAAATTGGGGAAAAAATTAAGCAATTTTCTGTGAATTGCGTTCGTTGGCAGCCCGGCATAATTGACGGCATATATATATTCTGAAAATATCTCTGAAACTATTAAATAAGGAAATGTATGCAGAATTTTTTCATTCATTCCTCTTTTTTTTTGTGTTCCACCCGCGCAATCATTTCATACGTTTCTTAAATTTTCTTTTAGTTTTTCAATTTCTTACTTTTTGCTTTTTTTTTGTATATAAATAAAATTAAGATTTTTGATTTATAGCACAAATTGTGTTATTTGGATTTAAGCCAATAAGCTTTGAATACATTTAATTAGTATATTATTTTTATATTTTTATTAGAAAGGGGGACTAACAAAAATTGGTTGGAAAAAAGCAGAAAAAAAAATATATTTAATTTTTTATCTTATCTATAAAATTTCCATTAATTTCGATATATTTTTTGAGTCTGTGACCTCATCATTCTTCAAAATTGGAGCCTGTTTTTGATCTTTATGGGGCCTATCAGGGCCATAACCAGAAATTTTTTTCGGGGGGGGGGGCCGCTTTTCATTCAAAGAAAATATTCATAAATAATTTTTATCAAACTGATTTTTAAATACAATAAATTAAATCGATGATCCATTTGATGGACCCTATCAGACTAAGGACAAAAGTAGATAAATATCTTAAAACTTTGGGAAAAATTTTCCAATTTTTTTAAGCTTAATGTCAAAAAAATGGCCAAAAGTGACAAAAAATTCCCAGAATAATCAAATTAAATTTTTTCAAATAAATATTATTCAATTTGCATTCTAGTGCATTTTTTTTTATCGTGAGGGACATAATTTCATTAACTCATTGACTTCCCACTACTGATGATGTACCCAACCTCAAAAAAATTACCAAAAATAGTAGAGGCTCATTTTTTTCAAATGATCATCATTGATAATTTGAGCCATTATCAATGATAAGGAACCCGGATGAGGTTGGCTTATATTCCCTAAATTCATGAAGTCACAGCATTGAAAGAGATCTTTCTAGTCGTGGTGCTCTGAGCAATAATGCGTTAAAAAATTAATTATATTTTAAGATTGCCTCCTAAAACTGCATGGGTTTTGCTAATAAGATGGTTCCTAGTTTTTGCAAAAGAATTTTTCACGTTGAACACGAATCTGAGGTCAAAAACTTCCCATCACGTCACGTTTTAGGAAAAAAATGGGGTTCAAGCAAGTCTAATTTTACAAGGATCCGATAATTTTTTCTATTTTTTATTAATTTTTAAACTTTTTAAACTGATTCAGGACGGAACTTAAAATCAAAAACAGTTACTGACCTAGAAAAACTATGAACGCAGGAGTGCTCAGTATCACCTTCTCTTTTTAAATCCGTAGTCAAACCTCATGTCGAAGAAAACAAATCGGATTTGATCGCATAGTGTAACTAAGATTTCAAATTTATTTATTATATTTGACTTTAAAAAAAAAAAAAAACCGATGGAAGTAAAAAATATCGTTAAATAGATTTTTTTTGACTTTTTTCCATTCATTGGAAATTAATCTAAAAAGTTAGAATGAAGTTTCCACATTTCAAGGGGGGAGGGGGGCGGTCAGAACCCCAAAAACCTTCCTCTAAATACGACCTTGGGGCCTATACCATGGTACTTTACTTTTACATTTTTTCGTCTTATTTCATATACTTACATATACAATATTTTACTAAAGACTAATGAGTACTAGCAACTGAGGCCAACGATTCGACATATACTAAGGAAACCAGAGTTATGACTAAATTATTTGTGTTATTTGGCAATCTTTGAGGAATTAATACATTTTATTAATATTACTGGAAGATACATTTTTTAGTACAGTAATTGGCAATTGTTGGTTAAAATGAGCTTGTCTAATGCTATCTAGGTGTGCACACGAATTTATGATGTGGTCATATCATAATATTATTACAAATTGTCCATCAACTTTTGATTTTTTCAAAAACTAATAAAATACCACGAACTTAGCGAACTTTTACAGGCCTCCCTCGTAGAAGATTTAATTTTTATGCCTAATAAAATTCTTTAATATCAATTCGCATTTTGAAGTATAATTTTTATGTAACTACGGCTATGTACATTTCGTTGTGGTTTCTTGAGTTTTCAAGCAGTCAGGCGTTGCCGTCAATTGGCTGTCAAAAAATATCAAACATAATTTAGTTGTCATTTTTATTACGTTGCCGGATTTTGCGTAGGAAAATTGTATTACGAAATACTAATGTATTTATGTAAACAATTTATGTGTCATTGAGTACGCACCGCACAATTTGAAGAAGCGAGGAATCACGTGTTCTAAAAATGATTCTTGATAAAGAGTCTTAAAAAAAAAAAAATACCGCAGAAGAAAAAATCACCGTCAAAAATTTATGAACTTTTATTAATATCATAATTTCATTATTTTTAACAAAAAAAGAATTAATATCAGATAATTTATAAATAAGACACTTGAAAGTAACATACGATAACAATAAATATAATAAAATACCTAAACATACCATGGAAAATAAATAAAATGAACTACAATTTTCAATGAGTGTCAAGGTTAATGTCAGCAAATATAATAACAATAAAAAAAATAAAAAAATGTGAAACACTTTACTAATAAATTTTTTATGTTGTTTCTTTTTTTTTTTTTTCTTCTTTTATATTTTATTAAGACCCCGCATGAAATTCAAGTTGAAATATTACATAAATTTCGGCAAGTGTCGAAAACGAAAAGCGTCAAATTACTTTGCCAAATGAAAAAAGCGAAACAAATAAAAAATAAACTGGATCTCAGTTTATTTCATTGCCTGCCTTTTTTTTTGTTGCTTTTTTTTGTAACGAAATTAAATATAAAATAAAAAAGAAAAAAAAAAAAAGAACATTATGACAATGCAACAAGTGCATCAAACAAATAAACAAACGGAAAAATGCGCACAGCCACCGCCGATTATGACAGTTGAAGCGTAGATTTTTGACAGCTCGTTGACATTAATTTGACAGATGATTGAAAAGTATAAAGTGTGCGTTGAAGCATGCAATGAAATTGAAGTTTTTATGAGGATTTTGTTTTTTAAATTAGTTGCAAGAGAAGAGAAGAAATTGAAAGCTAATTTTTATTGAAAATTTAAAATCGAGAACTTTACTTTATATAAATAGTTACGAAAACTAGAAATACTTTGTTCTATTGGACTTGATATTTTTTTCTTTTATGAGCAGTTATGGAGTGAGGTAAGCGGTCTTTGTTACCAAAAGTCAATATAGCATTCAAGTATTTTAAAATTAACAGCGCAACTTCTTCTCTTTACGCTCAATTTTTATATAAATTTATTTTTGGGACAAACTATATTAAATTTTTCAATATAGATATTTCTTGAAACTGAAGGGAGGGGAAAAAAGGGTGATAATAGTTTTTTTGAGCCTAAAATATTATTAAAATATCTAAAACATTTTATTCAGTTTCTTTTGGGATAAAATCTACCTTATTTCTGCAGTAATTCGGATTTCAAATCCATATGTGCTTGGATTGGTGCTTGAGATTAATTACACGATCTGGTCTTTTTGGCGCCAGAAAAAATGATAAATTTTCCGGCAACGTGGAAAGTGTTAAACAAAAAAACAACATTGTTTCTGATATCACCATTTCATTTCGTTTCTCAATTCGGTGCCAGATCTTTTTGGCAACTTATCCAAATGATGTCGTAGACGCCGCGATTGAGATTTTATGTAAAACTTGAAGAAAAAATGGACATATGGGTAAAACTTGATCAGAGGATAAAAAATAAACTGTGTGAATAAAGCTAGGCGTCGCTATTTTAGCAAAGACAAAAACCGCAAAATGGAAACATATCAATGTAAAGTTAACAGCAATATATATATTATTCTTTTGGATCCTGATGACCAATTGGAGAACTAATTGTGAAATACCATTAGATAGGTATTGGATCTCTGTTTAACTCTGCATACACGAATATCACATATTTATTACAGATTATTTTAAATTAATTTCTGAAAAATATCATTTTGTAAATCGAGTTGGAAGAAGCTAGTGGTCATTTAAAGGACTTGCACATATGTGCCAGATATTTTATGGATATCATTGAATAGATATTGAAAAGTAGATCAATCCTGTTTTTTTAAAACATCTGTTGAGGTTTAGGGTTATTTTAAATAAATTTTTAAAAATTGACATGTTGGGTGCAGTTGGATGGAGAAACCTGGTGGTCATTAGGAGCACTTGTGCATATCTGCTAAACATTCCAAGAATATCGCTAGATAGATATTGAAAAGTAGATCAATCCTGCATATTTTAAATATTACACAGATGTTTAGGATTATTTTTAATAAATTTTTGAAAATTGACATGTTGGGTGCAGTTGGATGGAAGAATCTGGTGGTCATTAGAAACACTTTTACGTATGTGCCAGGTATTTCATGCATATAACTGGATAGATATTAAAAAGTAGATAAATTCTGCATTTTCAAAATATCTAAAAAAGGTTTAGAATTATTTTAAATAAATTTTTGAAAATTGACATGTTGGGTGCAGTTGGATGGAAGAATCTGGTGATCATTAGAAACACTTTTACGTATGTACTAGGTATTTCTTGCATATCACTGGATAGATATTAAAAAGTAGATTAATTCTGCATTTTCAAAATATCTAAAAAAGGTTTAGGATTATTTTTAATAAATTTTTGAAAATTGACATGTTCTGAAATCTTAAGGTCATTAGGAGCACTTGTACATATAAGTATTAAAGTGTAAATCAATCCTGTATATTCAAAACATCTAACAGAGGTTTGGGACTTAGAGGTACTCAGCATTAAAATACACTAAAAGCCATCACGGGCAATATATGTCAGCCAGAGGGGACCTGAAGAAGCAAGTGGGGCTTGTCAGGAATAAAGAAAAATAGCAAGAACCAGTATAAGGAAGTCAGGGATAGTCTGATACAAACAGAGGTAGTCAGAAACAATAAGAAACAGGCATGTAGTTTATTAAGAGCACGTTCACAGGCAGTCGAATGCAGGCATAGGCAATTTAAAGTGATTTGACGTAATCCTTAAATCAGACAATGAGAGACACACAAAAGTAAACTGAAGAAATCAGTAACTGTTTGAAAGAAATAGTTTAAGGTATTCAGAGGAGGCTGAAAGAATTAGTCAGAGGCAGTCAAATGTAGGCAAAGTCAATTAGAAGTAATTTGAGGTATTCTGTGGTAATCATATCGCATTTCATTCCGAAATCAGAGGCAAGCAGACGCGGTAAGTTGCAGTCAGAAAACATTGAAGGAATAAAAAGGCTCTACATGATAGTTAGAAAGGTAAATCGAAGACAGACAGAGCTAATTTGAGGAATCCAATGTCAGATACAAAAAGAAATACATAGATTCAAATTTACAAGAACAAGGCGCGAAGAAGCAGCCAGAAACACTCAGAGACAGTTTGAAGTCATATAGCATATCACCAATGAGAGTAAACTTAAAAGAGATTCCTCTCTCAAAAATTAGAGCGAGTAAAAACGAGCGAGAATAACAATAAATGTAATGTATTTGAGTAAGAGTTATAATAAAACGATTTAACCCACATATCATATGAAATTCCTATTATTTATACTTCGTATTTTTTATGTTTTGCATTCTTTCTTAAAGTAATAATTAAATTAAACGATTTATTTTAAAAACAAATTTGTATGTGTAAGCAAGCGTAAAAAATAGGTTAAAAACTACATATTGTTTTATGTTTTCTTAAAAAAAAACCTAATCTTTTTCGCCTACTTCAAAATTTATCCATTTTGCAAGGTCCCTCCCTCAACAAGTTACAAATTGGCCAACATTATTTATTAGTTGCCGTATAATCCGTCAGACTTAGAAGACAAATTATTTTAAAATCTTACAGCATTTGTCTATATTGCTTTTTTCTATTATTTTTAATTTTATTTTTATTTATTTATTAAAATGTCAAAAAACGTTCTGCACGGTCTGCACGATTGGCAGGTGGCTTAGTTTAGTTACAAAAGTTTGATATTTCTTAGTAGTTTCGTATCTACAACATTTTGTATTTTGTTGGCATTGAAAACAGTGCTTTATTTCTGGGCTAAAATTACGTAGTTTTATTTTAAAATAAAAATCACACAAACAGAAAAACCATCTGTACATCACAATTTTAGTGAAAATTTCTAAACAGATGGTGCGACTATAGCAAAAGTTTTTAAGAAAAAGTCATTAAATTTCAAAGAGAGAGCGAAAAAAATAAAATAAAAAACTATTAAAAACAGAAATTCTAAGTAAATTAAAAATAAACAAACTAGTCACAAATAAATTTAAAAAAAAAAGTAATAATAAAATAAGAAAAAGAAAACGTCATGCAAATGTCTACACTTCTCTAAAATTATAAGAGAAAAATTTAAAAGTAACTTAACAGTAGCTGTTAAGTGGTGTGAGAAAAAACGCAAGAGTTCAAGTAACACAACACAATATCTCTGTTAATTTAACATTTTAAGATCAGCTGAACATTTTAATAAATCATAGCTAAATTGTTGTTTTGGTTTGATTTAGAATTATGCGAGAGATTAAACGAAAATAAAGTTTCAAATAGTTTTTTTTTTTTTTTTTGCTGTTTAGCTCTCACTGCTCCATCAACCATTAATATATTATAATAAACTTGTCTGACTGGCAGAATAACATGAAATTTTTAGTTGCTAATTTCAAATTAAACAATTGTGCCTCGCCTCGCTGCTTTGTCTCTCTTTCACATTTTAGAATAAATATCTCGTAATTCTTTGGTTTTCTTCCACACACAAACAATCAAACGCGCACACACATACATATACATGCATATATATTTATGTGCACACATGAGCTGAATGAAAATCAACTTGGTGTGGTTGGTATGTTTGGTTATAGTGATCATCATCACTGACGATGACGATGACTCATACAGGTGCCTGGTACTGATATGCGACGGCAGCACTAGAGACAGCAGCAGCGGCAATAGCAGCAAAGTTTGTGGTAGTGGCTGATTTGTCAGTGCTGCCAACCTCATGAAATCAAAACAATTTTTAAAAATACATTTCGCACTTTAAGCAAAAGCGTTTGTAAAGAAAATAAAAAAAAAATAATAATAAATATAATGCAAACAGAAAGTGTATGCATTGCAAAGTAAACGAATGAAAAACTTTTTATTTACAGAAAATTAACGTAAATATTCTGGTAACAAAAGCCATGCGAGAGAGAAAGAGTGTGGATGTGAGCACAGAAATTATTACTAAGAATTGGTGTTTTATTTATTTTCTACAATTTCTTATGTAAATTCTTGTTGTTTTAACAAATAAGTTTGAAGAACTTAGTCGAATGTATTAGTTTTGTAAAGAAAAATGTAGGTATCAAGATTTTAGATACTTATCTTTTAAAAAATTTGTTAAAGGAACGAAAAATTTAAAATTCCGTTTGGATGTATGGAGTATTACATATCTGGTGTATGAAAACAGAGAGAACTTTCCCTCTCTTTAACAGACACATAAATGAGTAATGTATGTACATATATACATCCCTGGTAATTGAAAAAACTCTCACAGTTTGACTTCATGATAGGTGGGCACAGTTAGTTTGAAAAGAGTCAAACTTAGTGGGAGCATATTTCAAAACAACAACTGAGAGAGTTAATAATTTCTCTCCGTATATGGAAAGGATTTTACAGTTATTAAGACTAAAACTTGAAGGAAAACAATAACTATTGAGGAAAAGTCGAGGGAACTCTTTGTGCATGTTTTAGTTTGAGTTTCATCTCCGTTGAAACGAATTCCATTCTCCTTTAGGCTGTTATCACAGCAAGAGCGGAGATCTTTGAATATGCTCAGTAAAAACAGATGCTTTTGAAAGAAAAAAAAGCTCTATTTATTTTTAAATCTGAAGCACGAATTTTTGCACTGAAGTACTCAGAACTTTTACTTTGAAAGTGAAATGAATAAATGAGACAAATCTCAAAAATCCATATTACTTTTAAGCTTGTGCCCGCTCATTTTACATGATTGATAAAGAAAAACTGGTAATGTGGAAAGTGGTAAAAAAAATGCTTTATTTGACTAATAAATTTCTTATTCAATCTATTGTGCGGTTTGCTAAAATTATTTTCTCAAGTGTTCTTTTGTTTGTTTTATCAGCAATAATAAAGTTAATACATACTTACTCATTTCGATAATAATAATTTGGGCGTGCATCGATTAAGGGATTCTAATGAAAATAACCAACAAGTTCGAAGTACAATATACTTTCATATAAAAATTAGTCACTCTTTTACTATATATGGACATATAAGGAAGTAAACTGCTTAGTTGGTATGGGAAGGCAATTCGATAAATAAATATTTAGATAGGTACATGGGCTGGTAGGTTGTTAGCTGCTAACTTGCGTTAGATAATTCTAGGAAAAACTTTGCAAAACTTTCTTTTTTTCTGTACTTTCAATGCATATAAAAAGAAAAAGAAAAAAAAAACGACAATGTACGATTTCTTATCAGTGACAAACGATAACGATAAAACAAAAAAGAACAACACAATGAAGAGGGGAAAAGTCAACAGTGAAACAATTGCAAAAACAAGGTAAGGAAAAAAAAAAACACTAGAAAGTAAAAAAAGAAGAAAAAGAGACATGCAAAAATCAAAGAAGAAAAGAACAAGTGGTTAGTGATAAGTAAAGAAAACATTGTAAAACAAGGTAGCTATAAGAAATACTTTCTTTATAACCTAAAAATGTACCAAATATGTACGGGTATTCTAAAAACGATATTGAACGAAAAAAATTAAAATCAAAGTAATACAATGAAATCGAAAAAATGAAACACAAACAGGAAGTACAGACAAGTCACGTACTTGTACAGAATACCAAAAAAAAAAAAATATTTATTGCAAACATTTTTGCAAATGTAATAAAAATTGTGCTAAATGTATCAATGTTTGTAGACTTTCTGTGTGTACTTAAAAAGAATAAAAACAAATCGAAAAAGAAAAATAGGTGAAAAATACGCGGTAGTAAAAATGAAAGGAAAAAATACTCAACGAATGGATATAAAAAATATGGACATAAAAATTTGAGAGTGCTCGCTCCTACACAATCTAAATTAAAAGCCAATTTCAAATGATAAATAAAAAAAAAACAGCAAACCAAGAGTAAAAATAAAATAAATTAAATGACAGAAACACAACACTAAAAAGGAAACACACAAACAAACAGCAAGATAAAAAGCAACAACATCAATATATAAAACACTTTTCACAAAAATACAAAAAGAAAAAAATTATGTGCACCAGTGTACGTACATACATATAATATATCTAGAAACATGAAAACCAAAAATAAAAACAAGAAATATATAAAAAAAAAATATATCGGGTGCGCCAAAGACTTAAAGAGCGGACTGCGTTTTGCAAAGCTCCCGAGTCTCTCAACGAGGCAAAGGTGACAGAACCACCCAATCAACCTAGGAGAGAGATAATTACTCCACATATGCAATGAGACGATTTTGTACGAGTACAAGCAACGAGTACCAAAACAACAACAAAAACGTCTGCTCGCTATCATCATCGAATATTCGTGGAGTATGAAGAGTGCATACATATGTACTATAGAGAGAGAAAAGTACGAGATGCTTGGGGAACAACAACATCATCGGGACAGTTTTATTGTGAGTGCGCGAACTCTTGCTCGCGAGTAAATGCCTCAGGAAGGGAACAGCATGTGTACAAAAACAAGTAATGAATATGTATTAAAAATATACAAAGGCGAAAAAAAAAATCAAAGCACAAGAATCATAAAAAATACAAAAAAAAAACACAAAACATATTTAAACTGGTAGGACAACTTCATGTCTTGCGTTTTACATATGAAATACAAAAAGTTTTTAAAAGCAAGAGCGCCAAGTAACAAACCAAAAACAAAACTATATAAATACATATGCGAGTATATATTCCTATATAAATGTATTATTAAATCTGTGCACATGCAACTCGCGCGCGCATATGAAACAACACTCTCGCCTCCACCATCTCCACCACGTTCACTCACTCACTCACTCGCTCTATAGTTCTATCACTGTGCTCTGTTCATCATAAACTATACGAGTATATCCAATATAATATACAAAAGAAGGTGAACAAGCCAAATCAAGCTGCGCTTAAAGAAACAGAAACACCAACAACAATAACAACAACGACAGCATTAAAAATACGTCCCAAGAAGTGATATAAAGTGAAATAAAAAAATAAATAAATAAAAAAAAACATTTAACAACCTGGTATACATATGTATACGACAAGTACCACGTATAGTTAGGAGTTTACCTGCTTGGCATAAAAAGTTGATCTTTAATGAAATGAATATTTATGTATATAACGCTAGTGTGTAGATATCAATACACTGTACAAAATACAAATTAAAGATATGGTATATTACATTAATTAATGTCATTATAATTTGAACGAGAACCGCAAAATTAGTTTTATTTGTTTAAATCAGCAATTTACTCTGAGATCAATTTTCTTACTCTGAGTAGATATTTGCAAACATGTGCGGAGAGAAAATATCTCTTGCAATGCTTTTAATTGACCAATCATAGTTGGTTTCTATTGAGTGAAAGTAAATAGAAACTGCTCAATAAAGGCACTAGAGATATTAATAAATTAAATTTGAAAGAAATGTAATTAAGTTTCGAAGATTTTTTGAAAAACATCTGCTGGTGCTAAACAATATATATAAAAAGAGCTGTTAAAATTAATTTAAGAAGTTTTAGTTACATTTTAAGCAATGCTTGTAGGCTCCATTAGTCGAAGTCTTATTTTAAAAAGGGTAATTAACTCTCAAATACGATTAATATTTCTATTAAGAAATTTTAGAAATTTTTGTGGGACTGATTCCTACAAAATGTATCTTCTGCCTCCAGATTATTTAAAGACACACGTACACAAAAAATATGTGTTCCAATTTAAAAAAAAATTGTGCACAAATTTTTTTTTTGCATCTTCATGGAGGACGTTTTGAAAATCATCATTAACTGGATTGCAGTTCATTGCAACGTCTAAAGAAAAAAAAATTAAGTTTGGAAAAATTATGAACAGGTCCCAGGACATACGATTAATTTGATTGACCAACAATTCACAAAATTGCGGACCGCGAAAATTGGTTCTCTAAAAACTTTGACTTTTTGTTGTTGTAAAAACAACGTTATAAATTGTGAAAAGAATTAACCAAACTTATTTTTTTAGTATGTCCTAGGGCCATTGTTGTGTAGAGGTATGTATTTAAATTTTAGACCGATCCTTCAATTTAATTTAGTTATCGTGGACTTACGTTCGATGCTATAATCGTCTATATCTACGAAAGTACGCAAAATTTCTCTCTGAAATTTTCACGCAAACTTTTGAATAGAATACTTAAAAAAAATCTGTTATTCCCAGCCGAGAAAATGCAGGGTTCCCTTTTCAAAGTGAAATGAAAATAATAATAAAAAAGGTTTTTTCAGTTTTATTACAGTAAAAACAAAAATATTTATAATTGTTGTATTTGAGTAAGGAGGGCAAGGGAGAAGAGCTTAGGGTATCCATGAAAAAGAGAAGGCTTTGGAATGGAGTTCTTGGTTACGCCCGTGCATGGAGGGAAGGGGTTATTGGTTGATGAGCTAGGGTTGTAGGCGTACAAGCGAAAGAGAAAAGCTTGCATGACACACCAATTCAATATTTCATGCCTACGATGTTTAGTTCAAATACAAAATTCCTTCTTTCTTCTAGTCCCTTTCTCCTATCCCATGACCGAAGTAGAAAGTGATCAACGTTTTGGAATAATAATTCTATATGACAAAAATTTAAAATTAAACGACTTCGGTATCACAAGAACTTGTTTCTGAAACGTAGCCTTTCACCCTTTCCTTTTTCTCTTACCCGATGGTCTTAGCAGTTTCTTAACTTAAGGGGTTATATACACTTTTTGCCGGAAAAAAAGGGTATTTTAATTATTTTTTTTTTTTTGCCTGTGCGATACAATTCAATCCCAATCAGTTACCGTTTATATTATTTGTTGATGTTGCCAGGTATTTCATGAATTTTTTTAGGAAAAAATATTGACAACTGGGAACGATATGGCTGTTGTGCCAAAACACATTTTTTCGTTACCTATAGAAGTGAGAACGATAATTAAAGAGCGGTTTAATGGAAATGAAAAAAAAAAAAACAGAACATGTTTATGATAGTTTTTTAGTAGACTATGAAAATGAAATCTAGAGGTTAATTTTAAAAATCATGACTTAAGTTCATGTCAGTTTCGTTATTTGAAGCTATATATAATCTGTAATTCTGGGTTATGATTTCAAATATTAGTAGCTTATATAGGATATTGAAAGATTAAGAACTATTACTAAGATCACTGATGAGGAATTGTGGCGGATTCCGAAACGGCCGTCTGATTTGCCCGTCTCTATATACATTGTTGTTGTGATGACCATATGTGTTTAAGAACATGTTTCAGTCAAAAAAAAAATTTTTTTTAAGTAGTAATTTAATCCTCTAATGCAAAAATTCTATCGCGTTTTCATATGAATTTTCAACTTCGGGGAAACGTTATTACAAAATAAAAATGTTCAAAAACTGGAATAAACTCAATAGTAAAAAACTAGTATCTTCTGAACGTGCTGATAATTTTAAGAGCTTTTAAAAGTTTCTCACCTTTTTATTTAATCGAGCTATTATGAAATAAAAATAGCCCACTTTTAGGTGAAGCTGGGCATTACAGGTTTAACATGGGATGTGTATAGGGTAACTAGATTTATGAACTGTAAAATCAGTAAATTAAACTGGAATTATTGAAACTAATAGGCTTTGAATGAACAAAGATGCCAGAAGAATGTCAAAAATGCTCCATGAACTTTTTGACAAAGCCTATTAATTTTAATTATTAATTAGAAATGTGAACTGATAAAATTTGGAAGAAATTCGCAAAAAAAAATTTCCAAATCAAAAATACTGGAATTCAATTGAAAAATCTAAACAAGTAGTATAAATATTTTTCCGAATTTTATTTTTAAGAAATAGATTTAGAAAATCTGTATTAAATAAGTATACAATCAAGAAATCAGTATGTTTTCATACAAATTTTAGAATTTTAAAAAATCAGTACAAATATCGTCGACCTAAATCCGATACGAATTAGAGTTGAAAATCAACTGATTGGAAACTTAAAATTTTTCGCACTGTGTAAAACATATAAGTTAGAAACCACTTTTCTTGCTAAATGGCAAAAACAGGTAAGACAGACAGACAGACAGACAGTGAGACTCAGCATAAAATCTTTAAATACAAGGTGGATGAATAGATAAACAGATAGATACATGCATACCCATGCAAGGGAATATATGGATGCAGTTCTATTGCATGTAAAAACACGTACAATGCCAGAAGACTAGAAAAATGGTAACAAAGGAAGCAAAAATGTATTATATATAGCAAGAAGTAGTGCCTGGTGTTATACATATAGAAATAATAGTAAATAAAGTACCTAGTAGTTGGAAGAAAGGGGACTTTGAAATGGAAGGAAAATAAAAAAAAAAAAAAATTGTAAAGAGTAAAGAGTAAAGGCGTGAAGTAAATACACATTACGTAGCTAGAAGAGTCAGAAAATCAGAAGAACAAACCTTTTTGTATTGATTCGTCGTCGTCGGCAATTGTGTTGCTCAGATTGTTTTGCAATTGCAGCAGACCACTGCCACAAGTGCTCGAACTCGTTATATTTTTCATGCAGCCAGTTTAAAAATAAACACAAGTATAAAATTCAGATTTGTTTTATTATCGAGTAGTAATAGTATTTATTTGTTAAATAGCAATTAGCGCGACTTTTACTTTTTTTTTATTTAAATAAAACTTTTTCTTTGTTTTTTTTTTTTTTTTAAAAAACTTTTCTCGGTGTTTAGAAAATATTATGCTTTAAAAATTTGGCACTTGTGTGTAAAAAATATTGGAAAAAAAATATATAAAAAAATTAACACAATTTAAATATGGCAAAAAATATAGAGAAAATAAAAACAATCGAGACTTTATTTTTTATTTTTTGTATTATTATTCAGTAGTTGTTTTTGTATTTGTTGTAATCAAATGTGTGAATCTAATGAATACACTAACTATTTTTTGTTGTTATTTGTCTGTTGTTTGGTTTTGCAGAGATGCAATGAGGAGAAGAGTGCGTCGCTTGGAGTGCAATGAACACACTCGATTTGATTTTTGTTGTGTTTTATTTTCTTCTTTTTTTTATTTATATTTACACACAATTTTCAACTGCAAACTTTTTTTTGGTTTTTGTATTTATTTTATATAAGTTGTTGTTGGTTTTTTATTTGCTCATTTTTTTTTTTGGTTTCCAATTGAATTTTGCCATTTCCCGACCTGATCACTCAACGACCACGACGACAACGCACGACAATTGTTGTAGTATTGACGACAACGAAGTTGCTGAGCGCAGCAGTTTCAAATCAATCGATGGATCGGCTCGTATCGAATGTGGAGAATTAGCAGAAGAAACAGCGGACGCAAAAGAGACGACGACGTCGACGTTAACGTTTAGAGAAAATGATGTTAGTTGTTGGTTAATGAGTGTATGTGTGCGTGTGTGGTTGTTGTTGTTGGGAGACCGCAGATGTGGGGAGCGGAATCGTGCGCACGTATCCAAAACGAACGTAGTAACCCAAATCGAAAACGACAACGATTGACTTTTTTTTCTTTTTAGTTTTTATATTTAATGCAAAATTTGTTTTGTGTATTTTATGGCATACATAATTATATGTAGATACTTTTAAATTATTACTTTATTCTGCCGAATTCTCTTTCTCACTGGTTCTTTGTATCACTCACTTATTAGAGGGCATTCGTCGAAACACTACTATGGTTAAAAGGGAGATGGATGTTCTGCTGTAAATTACAGATACATTTACTAAATAAGATAGATGGCCGAGACTCAGGCAAACGGGCGCGACGCGCAACACGATACAATTTGCAATGGCGACGATAATGATCACTACTATTAAAGATTTATTACTCTTCTATACACAGTATGGCAAGCCAGCAAAGTTGAAAGAATACAAAAAACACACAAAAAAAAAAAAACAAATAATAAAAATACAATAAAAAAGGCAAAAAAACTTCAAATAAACGTAGCCCTGTACCCGTACACGCAACAACGCGCAGAATCGAGAGAAACTTACAGACTGATCGTCGATCGTATAGGGCTCTTGGCGGCAGGCAGCAGGCAGCAGTTGGCCCCACCATGAATCGTGATTGAGATACACACACACACACACACATACATACTCAATATACAAGAAATACATATAAAATAGTTGGCGCACTTGTGGTGAACATCGCAGGGAGGGAGTGTAGGGCAGAGTATGCCAGCTAGCAATCAAGCACACAGTAGTGCCAGTCAAACAAGTGGAGTCTCTGAGTGTATTCTCTCATGTGTATGGGTGTATATGTGGAGAGACCCGTGTGGAGGGAGTGGCAAAAACAAGTTTACTTCAAGTATTTTTATATATGCTCGTGGAGACTATCTCAATTTTGTATGTATTTGTTTCTTACTCTACACTCTTGGTATTTTGGCATTTGCATTGGAATGTAGAGAATGTTGCAGAGAGCGTATACGAGCGCGCACGCTGTTGTTGACAGAAATTTTTTGAATATTTTTCGTCTGAGTGTTTGTCTCACAAGTTGTTGGGGTTTCTTTTATCAGGGATGCCAACAATCCAATGTGAATTTGATGTGTGAGTTTCGTTAGTACTGATTTTTTTTTTTTTTTTTTTTTTGTATTTATGCTTTCTAATTTTATGTCTTGTCATATTCCATGTTAAAGAGAGAATAAAATTGCCAGCATGTTGGCAAAATCTGATTGAATTTGGCATAATTAAAACCAGGCATTAGTTTTATATGTTAATTTTGTGTGTTTTGAAAATTTTAATTAAAATTATGAAATTTTATTAACAGAGATTATGGAATCTCAAGCATTTGATTGGCATCTCTGGAATGTTGAGTGTGGGCTGTTAGCACTTAACAGCATGAGAGTATAACAGTGAGCGTGAACAGAGTGTTAAGAATAGAGAAAGAGTTTAATGCGAGGAGAGCAATGGGCTACAGTGGATGTTAAAAGCTTTAGTATTATACAAGAATTTCAAAACTGTGATATGATTTTAAATACAAAACGTCGAATTTTCTTGTTAAGTTAAAAGAAAAAAACAATGAATTAATTAATATTGTTTTTAAGTAATAAAAAGCATTGAAAGAATGAAACAATAATTTCGAATAAATAATAAAATGTCTAATAATAAAACCAGAATTTTTTTTATATTGGGAACAATTGGCAGAGAGTTAAGAAAGGCATCGTCGATTCGACGAAGATGGACCTTATGCTTGGTTTTCACTATGTCATATTTGTCATCAAAGAGACATGCTGGCAAATTTGATTGAATTTGACATAGTGAAAACCAGGCATTAAGTGCCAGTGCCATTTAGGCTGTGGTTATATTGCGAGTATGCTCGGCGAACACTATTTCTTTGAAAGGCTATAACATTTAAAAGCGAGCTAACGTTTTAAAACCCTCGTAGGGTTTTGTTACTCTGGACCAGTACTACCGACCTGTGTTGGCCGCTTCTCCGTTAGATTCCATGACCCTAAAATTGTTGCAATGTGTAATTTGGATTAAATAAGAAACAATACGACACGTTAAAATCCACCCACTGTAGAACTATTTGCATAGTTATTATGTTTATTATTCAAGATCAATTCACATTTTTAATGTTTTTTTAATGACAAATTATAATGAAAATAAATGAAAAATGAATAGTGAAATGTTTTAGCATATTATTTCGATTATGTGGATGCCGCGATCTGAGTGTATAGTTTGATAGTTTTTATATGTTAATATGGGCGAGTTGGGATGCCTATCTAGAGACACGCTTAGGCCTTAACGACCGATTGTGATACCGCATAACTGGACTTACAGTTTAACGCCGATTCCGAACGGCGGTGTGGCAATTTTTTTAAACATTGGTGGTTTTGCCTTGCCATTTCCTACCAAGATGTGAACTTGTACACCTTCTTATAATTCTCATACACTTCAAATCGATAGAGAATATAAGAAGGTTATAAGAATTAACCAACAGACCAAGATGAGAATCGAACCTTAACCTCCCGGATGAAAGTCTAGTGTACTAGTCTAGTGAAACAACGACCTGTTTTTCGTCTTGGTTCCAAATGTTGTCGAATCCAGCCTTACATTTTCAACAATTTCTCAAGCGCGCGATGATGTAGGCATTTTAGAATAACTTTCAATTATTGGTTTTAGCATCGAATCGAATGCAATTGCGGATCAATTTGAATTTTTTGAGAGACATTGTACCATTCTCATCGTCCCATAACTGCGTTACAATAAAAATGCAGAAAGAAGCACAGGTGCCAATGTTAGAGTAGGCGTTCATTCTTGGACCTACAAATGTATAAATAAGACACATTCCAGCACACCATTTCAAGCATGGCATATTTTTATATGTATTGCATATAATAAAGGAATGGAAACAAATAGATCAAAATACATGCCTGAGACAATATCAGCACTATTTCTATATGAAACTTGAACATTTACATCAATTGGCTCATAAGAATATTGAATTGTTTTATCCTTTGATAAATACGCAGTGCTTGGGTCAGCAGCCATTTTAACTCGAATATTTTGCTATAAATTTTCAATGTCACTTGTCTTTCTCATGCTTTCTTCTTCTAAACTGCTTGTGTTTAGATTAAAATCGAAATCTTCATCATCTGATGCTGATGAAGAATTACTTTCTTCTCGATTTCCATAAATATGCATATATGTATCATATTGGATACACAGGGACCGATTTGTACAGGGACTTTTTTGTACAGTGTCGCACATCTACTTGTTTTATATAGCGTTATGACGACCTCGATAGTCTAGTGGGTAGTGCACTAGACTTTCATCTGGGAGGTTCGGGTTCGATTCCCGTCTTCGTCTGGTGGTTAATTTTCATTACTTTCTTATATTCACTATCAATATGAAGTGTATGAGAATTATAAGATAGTGTTCAAGTACATACATTGGTTGGTAATGGCAAAACCACCAAGCCGATAAAAAATTGCCACACCGCCGTTCGGAATCGGCGTTAAACTGTAGGTCCAACTATGTGGTATCACAATGGGTCGTTCAGGCCTAAGTCTGTCTCTCGACAGCCACTCCAACCTAACCATATAGCGTTATATTTCTCCTCAAAATTAACTGCATGAGCCTTTGAATTGGATAATAACTATAGAAGATATATGATTGAATATATTGAAATTGTACCATATTGGATACAAGGGACCTATGAGGGTTAAGAAACTGGAGGATCTGTATGAAAATGTTCAAAAGCAATGGAAGCGAGTTCGAATCGATCAGGCGAAAAAAATTAATGGAACCAATGCCACGTAGACGTGCAACAGTGACCGATAATAATGGATATGCAACAAAGTTTTGGAAGTTTTTTGATTTTTTTTCAATTTTCACATTGACTTTTTCTAGTCGCAAATGTTTAACCTCCTCAATTCAGACTTTAATTTAATTTTACTTTTTTCTTTTTTTATTTGCAACATAACTTTGCACTTTTAATTTTTTATAATAAATGGCAATAATACACTTTGTTTTCAATAAAAAAGATTTTTGATAAAAATTATTTTAGTGAACTTAAGAAGCCATTTAAAGTACAAGTGATTTTGATTGCAAATGTTATGACCGGCACTGTACTATATTAGAAAAGGGTTAGTTGAGATTATGATTTTTTGCAACTCTTCGCTAAACTCTTTCATGCCCAATGTTGCATATATGCAACATCCATTTTATGTGGCATAAATAAAATGTTTAACAGATATTACTATTAACGTTATTTGTATTTGGTTCTGTTAGATATTCTTCACGTTTGCTGATTGCCGAATATTTGAAATTTCTAGCTTAAGTATTTTTTTTTTTAAATTTTTGTCTTTGAAGTCCAGCAAAAAACCTAAGTGCAAAAATTTTTAATAAAATCTTTTGCACTATTTTTTGAAAAATAATGCATTAAATTATTACTAACCGGAAATTATTGTTATCAGAAAAGGAGAAAAGGAGTTAAACGATTTGTAACTTTTTTTGTACAGTGTCGCACATCTACTTGTTTTATATAGCGTTTTATTTCTTCTCAAAATTAATTACATGAGCCCTCTTTTTATTTGAATCGGATAATAACTATAGAAGATATTTGATTGAATATATTGAAATTGTATCATATTAGATACAGGGGACCGATGAGGGTTAAAGAAGTTGGCTTGCTTTTCAAGGGAGGAAAGAATTAAGAGAAGAAGGAGGAAGAGAAAAAGGGAGGAGGGCTGAGAGCAAGAGAGGGTGAAAAAGAGAAAATGAAAATGAATAAGAGTAAGGAAAGTGATGAAGGCATGGCGGAATGATATTATTAGTAGTTTGCTTGAAGAGGTTTTTATTTTTAATTTTACTTTGCTTAGAAATTTTTTAACTTTTATTCTTTTTTTTGTGCTGTTTAATCTTTTGAATTCAGTTTTTCCCGTTTATTCCTTTAAGTCAAATCTCCCTTGAGTGAGCAACAGTTTTGTTTCGGGATTTACCATAACATTAATATCAAAAGCGCGCGCAATTGCGCGTTTATCGCTCAAGTGCACACTCATGGTTATACATAAATATCGAAACATCAATTAAAGTGAATTAAGCAGAAATTTCCACTTGAATTCATAAACTGACGTAAATTAGACAAAAGAGTGACCAAACATTCTAGGTCGGACCCACTAATGTTAGCACTGATTGACGACTGATTTACTGGTTACTCCAACCACCACCAAACTATAAAATATTAACATATCGTCGCCTGGGAATTGATTTGTCGTATGTGTTTGCGTATTCGTATACCTATACGCCAAATCAATTCTCAGGCGACGATATGCAAAAAAAAAAAAAACAAAAAAGGGGAAAAAAGAAACACACGTTTGTGTATGATCATGTTTAGTGACGACGACTTTAAGATACAATAGAAAAAACAAACTTGTATGAAAATGAGCGAAGCCAAGAAAAAAAAAATTAAATTATATAAATATTAAAAATGCAAATAAAAAGATTAAATACAAACAAGCAAGTAGAAAAATTAACGAAGAACAAGAAAACAAAGAGTGAATGACAAACACACAGTATAAAACTCATAATTCCAGTATTACTGACGAACGACAACAGCAAACTGACTCATCATTGCCACTGTAAAATACACAAACACACACACACACATATACACACATACATTCATTTACTAATACTCATGACTGAATACAGCTCTTTTAGAGCAAACGCAAAATTAGCAAACGTCAACAGAAAAAGAAAAAAAAAACAACAACAAAAGAAAAAGCCTTTTTTCTTTCATGACGTTAGCGAACTGAGCAACAACAACTGCTTCTTCTTCATCATCATATTTGCATTACATTGGCAACACTGTTTCACATACAATATAAATAAACGTATGCATGCATACCATATATATATATATATAAGTATGTGTGTGTAATTGCACTAAAAAACGAAATCATAATCATATCGAAATACATAATGAAAATAAAAATTACAAAGCTAAAATCACCAAGCCAAGTTTTTGCAGTTTTTTTTCTTGACTTCATAGCTTCAGCTTTCATTTACGGTTTTGAATTTCGATTAAGTTTACAATTTTTATTTTTCATATTCTTTCTCGTTGCTCGATTTATTGGCGATGTTATCTTTCTTTTAGTGTTTTTTTCTGGTTCTTTTATAATAATGATGATTGTGTGTGTCTGCCTCTGTTTTATTGTCATTGTTATTATTATTACTGTTTGTTATTGTTATTGCTGTTGTTGTTATTATAGTTTACTGTCATATATGTCATTTCGTTGCTGCTTGTAGGCTGGACATTAATCATGCTATTCCAATTTCTTTGAGAGGTAAGAAGGAATGAAGTTGAAGATCACTTCAACTTTTCATACAATCTTGCTGTGTTTTTGCATTTTTTATAACTGATTTTGTTTTTACTTTTCGTTTGTTTGTATGATTAGGTTGATAATAATAATTAGGATTGTGTAAACGTAGAAAAAGTTATGAAATTAATATTTCCTGATTGTATTGTTTCCCCTTTTAAAGGAAGTTTGACTGTTTGACTGTAAATATGTAATTTCAATTGAGTTGTTGATTTCTTTCGCCAATAAATTAATTATTTCCGACAATCAAAGCACAGGAGCTCATCTGGTCAATAAAAATTAGTCCAAAACTTTAATTCTGAAGTCTAGAAATTGGAAAAATTCCAGAATTTTCATAAAACAGTATATAAGTACATATCTTGAGGAAACTGGAAACGTCCAAACAAGTTATTTTTTATGAAATTGATTTGGAGCTGATTTTCTCGGGTTAGTGCACTGCAATATTAAAATACTAAATAAAATAATAACTAACAAAATAATAACTTTGGCAAAAATAATTTTACACTGAGAAAAACTAAAGCAAAAAAATTGCTCGAGTACCATCTTCAAAGTTCTAACTTCAACGTAAGAGAAAAAAACTATTTAAGAGTTAATGCACTTGCTGAACTAGAACCAATCTAAGTGTGTTACAGGAGATGTAATGTCCACTTACTCAATCTGCTTAAGATGCTTTCATGTAAGCTGAAAACATGAAATAGAAGTGGTGGAAATAGTTTTCAAATGGAGGATGACAGTAAGAACTTTTTTTTTGTCATTCCAAGATCTGAGTCCTTGATCAGTTTCCAACAGGGACCATAATCATTATAAGCAATAGCAAAAAACTAAAAATTTAATAATTATATTACGATTTTTATGTTTTTCAATCAATGATGATAACACTGTTCTACAAATGGAAACTTTTGAAAACGAGCAGAGACAGGACAAATGCACTTAGGGTAATGGGGGGTCGCTGAGTTCGAATCCGTGGTCCGGTTTGCTCTGCTACGTCACAATTTTTTTTTATTGGCATCAACATTTTTAAAATTGAAAAAACAAAAAAATTAAAAATGCAGTTCATATTTTTTTTCATCAAAACATCCATTTTTACAAAAAAAAATTGTTTCGATTTTTTTATTTCTTAAAAAATTGTTTTTTTTTTTAATTGTATTATTTTTTCGTAATTTTTTTCATCCTCGTTATCATCGTTCACTTTTATGTCGTTGTTAGCTTAACCCAGTAATGCCTAGCGGTGCCACCTTGTCGCTGAGCCGTTCCTGAGCCAAGTTCAAAAAAAATTTGTTTCTCAAGTTACTTTCTTGATCTGTCTACTTTGGTTTCCGCTCGTCCTTAAGGGGTTAAAGCAATGATGGCCAAACACGTACTTAAGTGCAAAATTAGCTTTAAAGTCTTTATTTAAATCGTATACGAATACGTGTACACATACGCCAAATCAATTCTCAGGCGACGATATATATGTTAGAATGCGATTGGTGTACTTGAATACGATGTTCAGTACGTAGTTAGAGAAAGAAAGCAACAACAACAGCATAACTTGTACCGATTTTAGAATGTTTAAAAGCCACTGTGTTTGCAAAACTACGTCTCCTCAACCATGCCTTCGTCTTCACTGAACAATGCCATTGAAACGTTCAAAGGCAGAGCAGTATAAAAGTTTCATATATATATTTTTCATTTCTTAAATACTTTTTAAACATACATAAGATCGTAAAATTGATTTTAATAACGCGTAGGGCCTCCTCTTGCCTTGATGACGCTTTTCACTCGAGAAGGCATGCTCTCATAGAGTTTTCGAATTAAATATATTGAAATATCATTGTACCTACCAAGTGTGTTCAATTATTTCCTTCAACTTTTGAATGTTAGTTGGTTTCTGCTGGCACACTTTTCTTTTTAAAATGGCCCAAACGTTCTCAATGGGATTGAAATCAGGGCTGTTGCCTGGCCATGAAATTGATTCAATTTCCCAACAAATTTTCAACTTTTGTCTTATGCGCGAGATTTTCCAACGGTTTTTTTTTTTAGTAATTTAAGGTTGCTAATTACGACTGCGTAGTCACATCTATGTAGTTCTCCCACAATGGAGTCTTCAGGGGGCTATTAAGAAATTTCTTTATTTCAACAGATACGAATTTGATGTCTGAAACAAAGTTTTTAAGCACAAAGAGAAAAGAAATTTTGTGTATACACTTTTCCTCTATATCCTACCCTTCCTCTTGAAAATGCGGTTTTTTAGTCTCTTATTTTGATTAATGGCCGCTAAAACAAAAACTGTTGAGAAAACTATGATACTGTCTTTAGAGAAAATGTTACGTGCTAAAAATTATAGGGGGTCCCAGAATATTAGAATAACCTAGAAGGTTCATTTTTTCTAGAATAATTCAAAACCCGAATTCTTTTGCATTAGAACCATGTCACTCGCACTACGTAAGTAAATAATGGAATCGTTGTTGTTGTCGTTTGGCGTCGACAAATTTTTATCTTCTGTAAAACTGACGTCCCTTGCAGCACAGTTCCCGGTGTATGCATAATACGATCACGTTCTGGATTCTTATTCCCCAAAAGAGTATACGAAGACATGAATCGATCCATAGTTCTACGTATAAGCCGCTCAGATGAACGATAATACGCACCGTAAATTGAGCCAAGTGCATATGAATGAATGCCAAAGCATACTAAACAAAAAAAGTCAAAAAATGAGACCCAGGTCCATCATTTAAAAAAAACACCCGTTATTAACAAAGAAAACCTGTTATATCTACCTTTTCTCAGCACCTTACGGGCTTGAAGGTAAAATCTACGAGTCTAGGGGTTGAGAAAGTCGGGAATCCTAATTATATCTGGTATAAATAACAAGATATATCTTTTGTTGATATTAGAACGTGTCAAACCCATAGAGACCCAAACTGCTACTTGAAACAGCTCAAGTACCAGTATTCTCAAGTATCCGTACTCAAAATTTCTGAAGTACATATCAAGAATTTTAAAGTGATTCAAGTATTCACTATCATTCAAGTATTTTTAGCATTTTTAAGTATTATCAAGTATTTTTAAGTATTATCATATATTTTCAAGGACTTTCAAGTGTTTCAAATATTCCCGGTATACTTAGTTCACATATTCTATTTAGGTAGTTATTGGTTTCTTAACTACTAAGTACACAATTACTATTCCTATGAATTATAATAAAACACTTTCATTAAAACTTTAAATTCTCAATTACAATTACCTGCAATGGAATTGGAATTTTTCTAATTTTATTACCGAGGAACTGAAAATTTCATTTCCCAATTTCAGTTCTTTGGCAAGACATTGAAACTTACTTCAGTTTCATTACTCTATTACTGAGGAATTGAAAACCCATTTACAATTTCTTAAAGATGAATTTAAATGTTTTTTAACTTTCTTTCTGAGAAATTTGAAATTAATTGGAATGAAAAATTCAAAATTTTAAAAGTTCCAGTCCCCAATTATTTAAGGAATTACTAAGGAATTTGAAAACCAATTCGATTTGGAAGTGTGGGAAGTTGTTTCTAGGTAATATGTTTTATATATATATATATATATCGTCATCAATATTTAGAAAGGACATAATTAACATTTTCCTTCTTTTTTTTACCGGAGAAGCAAAACACTTTCTAAAATACAAAAGCATATTGTTCTAAACATTTTTTTAATGCAGTTTAAGTACAAGGTCACCAACATATTTAATTCTGTAATAAAATGTTAAGATTTTTTATTTTTAACAGAATTATGAAGCAAAACTTCTTCTATAAAAAAAAAACAAAATAAAAATATCAACTAGGGCCTTTCTAAATATTGATGACGATATTAGAAACCTTTTTCCTAACATTTCTCTTGCGGTGTAATGAAATCCGCAAATGTTCGCAAATTAACAATTTCTGACTGATAATTACAGCATTAAAACGAAAGAGAACGGAAAAAAATATGAACCTTTCACAAGTGCATCGCAAACTTTCAACAACTTTAGCAAAATTGGTATTCAAACAATCAATGAAAGTCTCAATTTTTGCTATACTACCGGAGGGTGGAAAAGATATAAACGTGTTGCAGCAAAACCACAGCGAAAGCAGTAGCAGCAATAATAATCAACGACAGCAATATGATTATCGGCAATATCTTCCTTTGGTTGCCTAATAAAGGCAGTTCATTGTTGTTGATGTATGTAGTATGTGGCATGCTTCCAAAATGATAAAACATCATTATATGTGATTGCAAGTGCAGGTTTGTGTGTGTGTGTGTCAGCGCGGTTTTCAAGATGTCACGGCAACCATCAATGTCCGCAGCAACCACAATAAATACCGCTACAATCTAAGAGAACTACAAAGAGCAAAGAGGGCACAGCATAGCGAGGAGTGCTGAAGGAGTAGTAGAAGCTGCAACAGCAACAGCAATTCATCACTACATATATCAACATCAAAATCAACATCAACATTAATAACCGCAAAATATAATTTGGCAAAATTGTTGCCTCTTGGTTGGTTGTTTGGTTGGTTGGGTGTGTGCTGCTGCTGTTGCAGCTATGAATTGCTGTTGCTTCTGTTGTGATGTGGCGTGGCAGCAATTGCAATTTCAAAATAATGGTTGATGGTTTTGACGCCTACCTGCATTTCTGTTTCCTCTCTTCCTCCTCCTCTGAACTGCGCCCTTCACTCACTTGGCCTTTGAGCTGCTATTATTTTACCACAACATCGTCGTCATCATTATCGTCATCTTAATGTTGCTGATGATGAAGTTAAGGTGGTAATTGTGTGGCAGCAGCACGACTGACATACAAATCTTAGAAACACACATATGTATAACCATACAATGTATGTGTATGTGTGTTTGTGTGTGTATCTTCGAGTGTATGTATAAGTGAAAAAAGGGCATGATCATCACACCTCTTCATGTTGTCGTGGTTGTAGCTATTGCCAACAACCAAAAGTCAGGCGTGCGCACCGCGCCGCTCATACCCGGAAGCTGACACTGACAATGGTGTAAATCGCAAAAATTTTTTGATTTCATGTTGTTGCTGCTGCTGCTGTTATTTCTGCTGCTACTCTTTTTTTTTTACTACAAATAAACGCGCGCTCTACACAAGTTGGCGATTTTTTTTGTTTGTTTTCTTAAGCTTGTTGCTTGGTGTGTGCGATTTCAATTGATGTTGTGGTTGTGTTGTTGGTGGTTGATAGTTGTTGTTATTGTTGTTATTGTTGATGTTGTTGCTGTAGATGTTTCTGATGGTGTAAAGTTTTGACTGTCGTCGTTGTCTTACGTGATTTCAGAAGATCTGCTTCTTTTTTTTATAAAGTTTATTATATTGTTTTTATTATATTTCTGTATTTCTGTGGTTTGTTGCACAGTTTTGCTTGTTTTCGTTTATTGTGCTTGTATTACTTGTAACGGTAGTTTTTATTGTATGGCCCCTTTTTTGTTGTTGTTTTTGCTTTTGATAACTTGACAATAAATATGTGTGCATCGGTCTCTATAGTCATGATTATCCACTTGAGTGCTTCCTTCTTCTTCTTCTTCTTTTAAAAACAACAACATCAAATGCAATTTTTGCGGATTTTCCTCATTATCATTTTCCTTCTTCAATTTGTTGCTCATATTTCCTTTTACAATTATATGTGTGTGTATATTTGTTGTTGTTGTAATAGTGGCATTAAAATTATGTCATATCCCTGATGACTTGTTAACATTGCGTACAGTTTTTCATGCGTTTTTATTTTTGTTTTTTTTTGTTTTTTTTTGGTTTTTTTTTTTTTTTTGTAGAGCCACAATCACCATAGAAATTTTGTCCGCTTTATGGCGTTAGTTTACTGCCTGCCATTAATGAGCCATAAACTTAATTTGATAAAAAATTACTCAATTATTATCATTTTTGTTATGAGAATTTAAAATTTACAAATTATACAGAACAGACGCAAATCATATGCAGATATAGGAGTTACATGAAATCTTTGTATGTTCGGCTCGAATGTCATAAAAATAGCAAAACAAACAAACATTGATTTTAGTTCCTAAAACTTCATTTTTCTCAAAAGCTTGACTTGATAGCCGAATTCGAACATCACTTCCGTATTCATACAAATCTAGCACTAATGGTTAAACAAACACCGTGGGCTTAAGTTAGATTAGCTTACGTTAAAGAGAAATGTTTACAAAATTATAGATCCACGGGGGTTAAAAATTGTAGTATCTTGAATCTGCCAGTTCTTCAGATGAACTTCATTTTGATTTATGGATGTAATCCCCCGCTGTTCATCTAGTTCACCGAACAGTCTATCACCTAAGAAACGGAGTCTGTGGAGGGCTTTCTTCATTTTTACAGTTTCCTTGAGGCCAATTGCATAAACTTTTTTGCGTTCCTTTAAAATTTTTTCTGATTCATGACTAACGAACAAAATATATGAGGTTTTCATAGGTAAAAGGGTGTTTCCCCCCAAATAAATGCAAGTCTAAAGTACACACTGGATACTTAAGTTACAAGTACAAATACAAGTACCAGTACCGATACTTATACTGCTATGGAACTTTTACTTGAAAATTGAAACACTTGAATATCCACGAAAATACTTAGGGAAAGATTGTCAGGGTTGGGTAGAGTTTCGTTTTTGGCTCTTAACTTCAGGGTTAATCTGTATTATTGTATATTGTTGGGAAGGGCGTAAAAAAAGAAACATTTTTACAAAACATTGAAAATCTATTGGATATAAAATGTAGAAGTTATGTGCGTTTGAAAAACAAAAAAGAATTGTCAGGGTTGGGCACCCATGAAAAAAAATTATCTGGAAAACAAAATTTGAAATAAAAAGTCAAATAAAATGAATTTCGCCATTTTTTGCTATAAAAAATTAAAATCTTTGATTGAAAACAGTTGAGATCGATTATATTTAGATTTAAAAATTATGTGTCTGCAAGAACTCTCAGTAGAAGTAAAACTATGTTGTTTGTTAGAAAATTGTTAGAAAATATTATTAAAACATATTGTTGAAATTTTCACTGTCTTCTTCTCTCTAGTTTGTTGTTGCTTTTCCTCTATTGATACTCTCAACACTTATCGGCACAAAAACGACTTAGTACACTTACTTAAGCCGAGACTTCTATATCGACTCTCTCACTAAAGCACATGCGATAAAACAGCGAGAATTTGTCTCTCTGCTTGATTGTACAGGGTGACAATTGTAAAGTGACTCAAGTTTAATACTCTGCAGCAAGCTTTGCCATTTACCGTTACTTTAATTTTAAAAGCAAATTCATTCATCATTGGCTTTGCTTTTAATTTCATTTGAATTTTTGTTATTACATTTTGAAATTTCCATAAAAATGGACAAGGAAAATATTCGTCGCGAAATTATGAAATTTCATTTGGCAAATTATAGTAGCCGTCTAATTGTAAAGGCTTTAAATTTGTCAAGTCGTACGGTAGACCGAGCTATTATTCGATATAATGAAACTGAGGGTTTTGGAGATAGAGACCGGGGAAAATTTTCAACAGTTGCCACTACTGGTTTAATAGAAAAAATTCGTAAACGAGTCAAGCGAAATCCAAGGCGCTCAATGAGAAAAATCGCTAAGGAAGTGGGAGTAAACCGTGAAACAGTGCGAATCATTGCAAAATCAAAGCTTAATCTTAAGCCGTACAAACTCCGAAAAGCTCAAGATCTGACACAAAAAAAGAAAGATTTGCGACTGCAAAGATGCAAGGCGTTACTACGCTCCTCCGTGTTAAAAAATGTTGAAAATATCTTGTTTACAGATGAAAAAATTTTCACGGTTGAACAACATTTCAATGCGCAAAATGACCGAATGTGGCTAACATCATCATCGCAACAAAATAGGACTGTTGGCAGAGTTCAAAAGCCAGCTTCCGTTATGGTATGGGCTGGAGTTTCCACTAATGCCAGAACCCCTCTAATATTCGTTGAAGAGGGTGTTTATCGGAGCATTTTAAATGAACATGTTCTTCCCTGGGCCCAAGATACAATTGGAAATGAAAACTGAACTTTCCAGCAAGATTCTGCACCTTCCCACATGGCAAAATTAACGCAAACATGGATAAAAGACAATTTTTCTGGATTCATAACATCTCAAGAATAGCCACCATACTCCCCAGACTTGAATCCAATGGACTACTCTATTTGGAGTATTTTAGAGAGTAAGGCTTGTGCATCTCAACACCACAGTCTGGAGTCGCTGACAAATTCATTAGAGAAAGCCTGGACTTAAATTGATCAGGAAGTCCTGCGGCGAACAGTCCTACGATTTCCGGATCGATTGAAGGCATGTGTGCAGGCTAAAGGAGGTTATATTGAATGAGGTGGAGTTCAAATGAATGCTTATATATTCAGCAATGTTAACACTTAATTGTACTTAATGGAAGTACGTCCTTTTGAAAATAACTGCTGAAATGTGTGCGTCACTTTACGATTGTCACCCTGTATATAGCCGAATAACAGCTGCATAACTTCGTTTCTTACTGGTTTTGTTAGGCTGATATTACACGGCCAATGTTCTGCTGTCAATGTTTTCTGTTCTTACTCTCTTTTCATAGTTTTGTTTGATGCTCTGTTACACTATCAGTTTTTTGCTGAATTCTTTTTTTTAATACTTTTATCTGCAACTTTGTTTTTCCAACTAAAAAGTATTTAATTGTATTTTGGAGTGAATGAAAATTCAACAAATGGAAAAACTATTAAAATAAGCTCCATCACTTTGTTACTTGGCCATTGAATTACCATGTTTTGATAAAAATTATTAAGTAATTTTTTAAACAGCACTCATTTTTACAAACAAACAAAAGCCAAACAACGCAAAGGGTGGCAAAGAAAAAAATGTATATATAAGTTAGCAAAAAGTGTAGTATTTTTCATAAAACATTAGTATTTTCCAATAAAATGCAACCGTGAATCAGCAGCAACCCCATTTTATTTGAATTGATGCAGGTTTTTTTCGACAGTAAAAAAATTTGAAGTGAAATGTGTTCATTCTCTCTTTTGCTCAGTGCTCATTTTTCAAAGCAACAACAATTGCATTGTTTGACAGCAAAACATTGATCGTGTAACATCGCCCTTACAGTGCAACAAAAACGCGATTTTTCACGTGACTGTTGTTGCTTAAGCTTTTGCACTCTTCCTTTTTCTATTTTCTAACGCTTTTTTTCTGTTGATACTCTTTACATTTATCGGCACAAACATGACGTAGCACATGTACATATATAACACATGAAAGGAAAATTCAGCTTTATGGAATCAAGCTCTCTTACTAAAGCAAATGAGATAAAACTGCAATGATTGTATGCAGCCATACAACAGCATAACTTCGTTTGTTATTAGTTTCGAGTGCAACAACAACAACACGACTTCCGTTGCAAAATTTTCAATTTACTCTCGCTAAAGAAGTTTCACTTCAAAAATTTAAATTTGAATTGATTATTCAGATTCGCAATTCTTACAAACAAAATAACTGTTAGTCATGTTGGTGCACTTCAAATGGACTTTGCGCTGGCATTCCGTACATGCAATGGAGTTATTGCGATTCAAGCGAAGAGGCATTTTTTTTACAGAAAAATGACAAAAGTCTTCCTCGTCGTCCGATGGCGACCTTCGTTTCTATTTTTTGGGCAGACGATCACGTTTCGGATGATTTCAAGGTAACTTTAGAGCTTTTCGATAGTGCTCGATTAGATTCAAATGATTAAAACAATAAAATTTTACGTAATTCAGACTTTGCCGCTCGAAAAAATATGCATCTAGGCATCAAACTATGGGTGCCCCACCCTGACAACAAAAGGTGCCAAACCCCGTCATAACCAAACGCGTTGTAGAATTGAATTTTTTCTTTCGGCATTCTCAAAGAGAATTTTTGCCGCCCACACGAATTAACAGATCTCGTGGAACAACACTGTTAAATCGCAACTGCCAAACCCTGACAAGCTTCCTCCACTTAAAGCGCTTAAAAATCAAAATTTGAAAATCCTTAAAAAAAACATAAAAGTCCAAAACATACCTGAAACACTTAAAATTCCTTGAAAAAACTTCATACACGGTAAATTATTTAAAAATTCTTGAAATACAAGATGTTCTTGAAAATACTTAAACATTTCTGAACATACTTAAAAAACTATGAAAATACTTATTTAAAAGATTGAAAACACTCTAAAATTCTTGAAAATACTTGAAATCCTTGAAAATAGTTAAAAGTGCTTGAAATATTTGAAGTACTTGGAAATACTTGAAATACCAGAAGCACATGAAAATACTTGAAACATTTGAATATTACTTGAAAATTGATGAAAATACTTGAAACACTTGAAAATACTTAAAATACTTCAGTATTCTTCAAAAACTTGGATATTCTTGAAAATATTTAAACCACGGAACATGAAAAACACGGAAGTGTCTTTGACCCAACAGATTACTAAATATCGAAAAGTATTTTGTTCATCACTACCTTTGAAGAATTAACTTTTGACGCCTGTTTTTGTAATTAAATATATTTTTTTAAATTACTGTAATTATTTTGTGAAAATTTTATTAAATGGTAATAAAGACCAATGAAAAACTAGTATCAAAGAAATCGAGAATATTATTAAAAACGTTGAAAATATTTGTTCATAAACTTGGATTTACAGTTTCTTTTGGTACAGAGAGCCACCCAGGTTGACGGTAATCTTTATAAAAATCTTGAGAACATTGAAAATAACAGTGTGCAACAATTTGACGCTTTACAAAATCAAATGTCGAATGAAAACAAGTTGGACCTAGGTAATTTTGACCTTCGGTGACCCTAACTATTTTTCGATGGGGAACATTTTTTACCAAGACTTAATGATAGGTTTTACGTTCGTTTAGCCGGTATAGTCATATATGGAACAGTGGTTTCATATCACACCAAAAAGGATGGGTAAGAGGGGTTGGTGGAGTGTTACTGTCTAAGTAATTTTTTTTCCTTCCTTCCATGATAAACAACTTTCTCTTAGCTATGAAACACAAGGTACAAGGTAAAATAAAAAGAAATTTTATATTGGTCCCGCGCATACCAAAATTATGGGTTTCGGCCCCCATACAAGGGATCCTCGACATGATAGATAAAACCCAGACATGATAGAGAACACTGTTGCGTTGCACTGTGCAATTAAAAATCAAGGAAAAAACTTGATATCATTTAAAAATCCATGAAAACGCTTACTTAGAAGTAGTGCTACCATCTCTAATAGTTTACCCCAGGATCTACAGGTTTCCATAGTACACACAAAAAACGTATGAGATTTCGGTAGTGGAGTTTACCTCAAATCGAATTCACTGTGCAGGTGGCAACTCGATTGCGACCCCGTTTATTCGCATTTATACAATTTCATTTGGCAATGCTGACTTTGCTCCAATTTCTTATTTCTGGAGCGGCCAAAAAACCCTTTAAAATTCTGTTGTGCTACCAAGGTTTAAAGGTATGTATTTAAAAATATTCGGCAATTGGTCATTTTGTGCTAGCTATAAAGCTTAAACATAATTTTTTTGCTGGTTTTAGTCAAAGCTTTTTAGCCCATTCTAAGTCAGTTTTTGATCTGATCCTTGAAATCATCAGAATTTAAGAAAATTGTAAAAACGGCAATTTTGGTATATTTTTACTGTTTATTAAATCTGGAAACTAATTTTTATAATTTCGGTCTTGAAATTGGTTACAATTAGGAGAAAATCAAACTTTGATTTGTAGTATGTGGATTTTGATTTTCTTTGAATTTGTAAAACCCATTTTCGAGCTATCCTACTGGCTTCGTAATCTTTTACGGTTCAAAATTTTTTTTTGATAATTCCGATCCGATAATTTTTCGCTTATTTTTTTATTAATTTTTAGATCTCTTTTCTAAAGCCGGTAAGAAACTGAAAATCTGTTGATAATCAACCAAGTTACAGGCTTATAAGTGCCCAAAGGTACCCAAAACCGGGTTTTTAACGGTAAATAAAGATTTTGGGGGTGTTTGGAAAATTTCAAGTACAGACTCTTCTTTTACTCGATAAGACCTACAAAAAAAAATATGTATGACCTCCCAGGTATTTCTACTTCACTAAATTTTGTAACACTGTGTTATTTATAGATTTTATAGATGATAGAAAATGGTAAAAATCTGCGTTTTTGAGTTAAGATTTCTCGTGATAGAAAAATTCTTCATCCCGATTCTGACTCAGTACACAAATACACACAGAAACTCACTAATTGTTCTCAATAATTTACAACCTTACACTCCTGTGACTGGTCTGGGGATAAAATCTACGAGTCTGCCAGTTGAAAGAGTTAGCAGCCCTACTAAGAACTGTTTGAAATACTTAAGCCACTTGGAAAATTCTTGAAAATACTTGAAATACTTAAAAATCAATAAAAAAAAGCAAAACTTTAAAATATTTGAACGTCCTTGAAAATATTTAAAAACTATGAAAATACGTGAAAGTATTCAAAAATACTAAAAAATCAATTAATATACAAAATATCTATGGAAGACTTGAACAGATTCGAAATATCTAAATATACTTGAAATAAATATTGTACTTCAATTACAAAGAATTACAATTGCAATTACTTCAGAACGCATTGGAATTTTTCTTACATAGGTATATTCATCAAAGAGAAATTAAATTAAAAATTAAAAATAAATTCCAAATTTCAGGTACCGTAATTGTCATAGATGTACGAAGGATCTCGGTTATGGAGGAGGGACTAAGTTTACAAAGTGGCAGTATGATAGTTAGATACGCCTATGGTAATTGTAATTGAATCGAATCAAAATTATCTTGCCAGGAAGCGCTTATAACATTGTGGAAAAAAGAAAATTGTATGCAAAAACAAATAATAAGTTCACATAAAGTAAATCTGGTCATCCCTAAAACTGAAGATATAAATTTTTAGTGCCGATAAAAACTAGAATAGGGAAATATGAGCTTAATACGTAATTTCGCAAAAGCATCACCATCAAAAAGGCAATCATACTTTCTTGTATGCATAGGTCAAGCATGGGATCAGGTATTTAAAATAAATTAAACCTGAACTCATATCTGATAGTTGCTAACATTCGCTACTGGGTACAAGCAATGGAATAAAAATATCTCACAAAAATATTTCGCACTGCGTACCATAAATGTATGTATGTATGTACTCATATGTGGAGCTTGTTATTCATACCCACATATCTATCCTCATATTCAAAAATTAGATCAAATTAATCTTTGTGGGTTTTTTGTTTTCAAATGCGAAATACCAAAATAAAACTCTCATGCTGCGCATGACAAATTCAAAATGAACTTACAAAAAACTATGTAGTAAAAAATATGTATGTATGTAGGTACATACATAGTAGTTAGCATAAAAAAGTAGCGTATAATAAATACACAAAAGCGCATACGCTTTAATGCCGCGTTTTTATATTTTACCTGTTCTGTTTTTTTTTTTTTTTTGCATACAAAAATATAATTCTATCAACAAAGCCAAAACAAAAATGCTGTGGCAAATACAAACACGCGATTATGTTGCATGTTACGCTTAAGAATACAATATACAACAACAACAACATCACCATCATCAATATGGTGTGGGTTTTCTTTTGTATTGCGCAACAACAAAACGTTATATTGTTTATAATTTCAATAAAACAAAAACATAACAATAACAATAACTGCAACAACAACAAAATCAGCAACACCAACAACAACGCAACAGCGCCAAGTGTAACAAAAAATAAATACAAAGTATTGTAAATTTATGACAACAACAAAAAAAAAAAACCGCCATACAGAATAAATAAAAAAAAAAAAATCGTAAACAAATGAAATTATTATTTGTTTGTAGAAAAATATGTATATATGTATGTACAAACTCATTTATTAACACTTTTCGTTTTCAACGTCACACGGCACATACATACATACATACCTACATATATATTTATGTGACGCCTTCGCAGAATTCAAAAAAAAAAAAAAAAATCATAAAATTATCATTAATTACATACATTAATGCTTCAATTGGCATACAAATGAGTTAAAACTTGTGTTTTTCCACCGATATTAATTTAATTGTAAAATGCTACAATCGCTAATTAACTAATACTCGATTGACAATAGGTAGGGCTTGATGGGTTTCATGGCTATCCGAAGAACTGTAAGCAATATTCTTTAGGCAAACTTTCAGACACAGTTTTGATCATTTTAAATGATTCAAGGTTTGACAAGGTTCATGATCAACTATTTTTGTATCCGAGTCGAGTTTTGCTGATCGATCAAATCCGGTGTTATACAAAGCGAAACTGATCTTTGATAAAAAAAAATTCGGAAAAAGTGGTTCAACTTTGAAGCTGAGAAGGTCTAAGCCAAGGTGTATAACACCTTGAGAAAACTAAACATCGATAAAGTACAAAAATAATAATTCTTGTGTTTAATCACATTTAAAGTTCAAAATTCGAGAACGGTTAATTTGTCAGCTCTATTCAACTGTAAAAGCTTACCGGGCACTGTGGAGTCAACATGCGAAAAACTATTCAGACCAATCTGAATTAAAAATTTGCAAACACTTCAAACATTTTAGAAATAATCAAAATTCGGACCAAAATTTTTACTAAAATTAAAGCCAAAATTGACAACAGAACTTCGGTCCAAAATTGAGATTAATATTCACACCAAAAATCGAATCAAAGCAAATTAAAAAAAAACCTAAACTAATACCAAATTCAGATCAAATTAAGATAAAAAATCAGACCAAATCAAAGCAAATTAAAAAAAAAAAATTCAAACCTTAACTAATACCAAATTCAGACCAAATTGAGACAAAAAATCAGATTAAATTGAGACCAAAAATCAGACCACGTAAAAATAACAAATTAGACCGAATATCAGACCAAAACCCAAATCAAAATTCTGTTTAAATTCGTATCAAAACTCAGTCCATACCAGACCAAAATTCAAATCAGACCGAAGACAAGGAATCGCATCAAAATTCAGACCAAACCGGGCAAAAAATCAGAACAGAAATCAGACCGAAATTCAGGTCAAAATTCAGATCAAAATTCTTCCCAAAAATGATCAAACATCTGACGAAAATAAAAGCCTAATTCATACAAAAAAAAAAATTGATTAAAAATCAGATCAACTCAACCCAACCAAAACTCAGAACAGAAATCAGACCATAATTCGGATCAAAATTTTTACCAAAAATTATAGACCAAAACTCAGCCCGAATGGACGAAAATTTAGTCAAGAATTCAAAATTTATGCCAAATTTGAACCAAAACACGCGACCCAAAATGAAGATCAGAAATCGCTAAATTCGAACTAAAAGTCAAACCAAATCAAAAGTCAGCAAAAAAAAAAAACATATGTATCAAAATTCAAACCAAACTAGACGACAAGTCAGATCAGACCGAAATTCAAACCAAAATTCAGCACAAAAAATATCAAAACTCAGATCAGGAATTAAACGAGAATACAAACCCAATTTAGACAAAAATTTTCAATAAAAATCAGACCAAAATTCAACCCAAACAAAAACAAAATTCAGACCAAAATTTTGACCAAATATAAAATCAAAAGTCAGCCCAAACGGACAAAAATTTTGACTAGTAATCAAAAAGTAGGCAAAATTTAAATCAAAAGTCAGAGCGAACCATACCAAAATTCAAATCAGAAATCAGATCACAATTCAGACCTAAATTATGATAAAAATTCAGATCAAATTCAGCATAAATTCAAACCAAAACAGATCAAAACTCAGCAAAAAATTAGATCAAAATTCAAACTAAAATTCAAACCCGAAATCCTTCCGAAATTCCGGTCAGATACTAGATCAAAATTCAGATCGACTTTCAAACCAAAATTTAAATCAAAACTCACTTCAAATCAAACCAGAAGTCAGACCGAAACTCAGTTCAAAACTCAAACTAAATTCGGACCATAATTAAGGCCAAGCTCAAACCAAAAGTCACACCAAACAACAACAACAATCACAGCTAAATTCCAGATCCAAATTCAGACCAAAACTCAGACTAATTGTCAAGCCCAAACTCAACACAAACTAGACCAAAAATAACATCTAAATTCAGATTAAAGTTCAGGCCTAAATTCAAACCAAAGTTCCACCCAAATTCAGATCGAAATTCAGTCCTAAGATCCGACCCTAGTTAGACTAAAACATAGATTAAACCACAGACCAAAATATAGATTAAAAGTAATACTGGAACTAACTGGAACATAAAATCAAACCAGAAAACCGATCAAAAGCTAAGGACATTTATAAATATTTCTGATATTTTCAGATTTAGTGCAATCCAAATGTGTCTCATAAAAAATTTTGCTATAAAAAGATTCAAAAATGTAAGAAACATTCACATATTTGGGTGAGGCTGCAGCCACCGAACCCCTTCCCTTCTCAAATTCCGGTATTTTGAGCTGAGATGTATGGAATTTCGGTGATCGTATAGTTGTAGTTGTATGGAAAATGGAAGGATTACTTTATTTTTATCTACTCAAATAGCCATGCAAGTATTAAAGCCTGTTTAGCTTATACTTTCTGTTACCTTGAAAATCGTGGACGAAACAATTTCCAAGCTAAACAGATTTGCTAGTGGAAATTCAGCAACTCTGGTCTGGATACCTGACAGGCACGCAGACATTTGAAGACAGAAGTGTTGCCCCGAAAAAGATTAGTAATGATTTTTCTTTAAATTCAAAATGGAGTTGAGACTATGGTATGTTAATTACATAATGAATATTGAAAGGGCCATAGCCGTATGCAAGGAAACAATTACTCCTCCTCCCGCTGATAACTTAAATACATAAAAATGTTTTATTATTTTATACGAATAATGTAAATGATCCAATCAACTACCGCCTCCGCCAGACCGATGTTTTGCGTACGCCCTTAGAAAGAGATTGGATTCCTTTCGACAGTCTAAAGTGTTGATTGACTTTTCATAAGAGCTATGCAGCTGATTTCTATTCAAAGTATTTAATTCTACCAAGTAGAATATGTATTATTAGGTATATTATTTCATTTAAGGGTATCCCGAAGAACGGCCTTATTTGCCTAAGTATGTCCTATTACAGGACATCCACCTAACCTATACTCGAAGAAGACTTAAAGCTGTCTAAATTAGTTCATTCATTCATTTTCATTCTTCTAACTAAATCACTCATCATTGCAAGCATTTTTTTTTTTTTTTTTTTTTTTTTTAAAGATCGGGAGGCCGGAAAACTTAAATTTTCTACTTGTCAACATTCAGCAACACCGCATAAATCTCAAATAGACGTACACTAAAGCTCTAATTATGTCATAAATAAAGAATAAATATAATAAATTGAGTCGTTCAATGCTGCTTACTGTTAAGCCCAATACCAGGTAAACTTGGCTATAACTTGAACACACTAGTATTTTGCTTATATATTTAGAAGTGACACATATCAATCTAACCAAATAAATATTACGATTTGGTTCTTTGTATTTTAAAGATAATCTAAATCTAAATGCTTATACAAAAAAAAAAAAATTATTTAAATTTAATCAAATTTTATATTATCACAAAAGCAAAAAAAAAAAAATATATATATAAAAACCACAAAACTTTTAATTTTATTATTGTTGCTGCTATTTTAAAAACGGCTCAAAAATAAAATCATAAAAAATATTAACAGCCATAAATGGCAAATGCTGCCATATTTGTTCATGAAATTAAAATGAAATTTAAAATTCATGAGAATCAAACAGCAACAACAAAAGTAGCCGTAAATAATTGCGCTATTCAGGTGTAAAATTTTGTAAAACAAAAATGGTAAAAGCAACTTACACTTACAGTCAATAAACAACTACAACTGCAAGACGAAACAAAAAAAAAAAGAAAAAAAAACAAGTTAATAGTAATAAAACTAAAACAAAAAGACTAACAATACAACAACAACAAAAAAAAAACAACAAATGCCACGCGAGCTGTTCGCCATATTAGCGATTGTGTTGTGAAGTGTACGCTGTACACCATTTATGGTAAAAATATCAATTACCTACATATAATAAATAATAAAAACAAACAAATAAAATCAAGTTTGATTTTTAAATAATTTTAAATATTTATTTGTTGTTTTTCTTTTTTAATTTCTTAAAAGTTTATAACTATGATGGTAAAGAAAAAAGGGAAAATAGTTTAAAAATTAAAAACGAATATTTATAGTAATAAACATATGTATGGCGTAGCGTCAAACATACGTAAAAAATATAGGAGGATTCTTTTTTTTTACTCTAAGGGTCAGTTTTTCAGTGCGGATTTAACTCAGTTTCTAGTTTAAACTAAGTTTAAATCATCATGTAGCTTTACAACAGTGGTCGGCAAAATTAAAAATGAGATTGTATTGGTGAGCGCAGAGTAATTGCCATACACTGTATAAAAATAAACCTAAAAGCCGTCACATGACAAGTAAAAAACTTAAACAAAAGGTATGCTACCAATGCATTTATTTAAATCTATTTATTGCATGCTACCAAATGCATTTGAAATCTTAAATTATTTTTTGGCGTTAATTTTTAGTCATACATATAATTTCTCACCGTGAACATAAGGAAAATCAACGCAGCCACTGCTCATGTTGCTTCGTTGCTGTCTGAACAACGACTAATTGCAAGAGCGTAAGAATGCGTGTGATGAGCGTACTGCTCGTTTGAGTAAGGTTTGCCGACCACTGCTTTACAGACAATTTCGATTGAATTTTATACTCAGTTTAAACGCCCAATATTGGACGTTTAAACTTCGTTTAAATTGCCATATCATTTTGACAGCTACCTCTTTCAAATAAAATAAAAGTGTATGTGAATCTAAAAAAAAAAAACAATGGATGTGTGCAAGGCAAGCATGATATTTGATGTGTAAACAGTTAAGCCAACTGAATGCCATATACATAAGCTCACATACATATGTATAGCCATATATAGGGATTTGATGTACAATCTATATGCTAGGTAAATAATTCAAATTAAAACCATTCTTTTATAAACTTAAAAATTTATTAGATATCATTATCTTTATATATAATAGCCCAATTCACTATAAATTGCAAATGGTCTTGCATCATTGCAAATGCCAATTTTTATTCCATATCGCATATATTTGTTGTTGTGATAGCAAAAATATTTTGCAATTGCTCCAGATCACAGTTGCATTATTTTTCTTTTACTCAATGCATCGAGCACGATATGTTCGCATATACGCAGCTGCAATTGCATCTTTTTTCCGTGTTTTTCTTCCTGTTGATTTGATATTTTATTGGATGTGAAAATTATAATAAGTTTGATTTTTTCTGTTTAACATATTTGCTATTTACAGAGATAAAAAAATGTTGCCTTTCTAAGATTAATGCACAAAGCAAAAATTTTATAATGCCGTGGTTTGCTATCATTATCACTACATTTTGTTTATACATTTATTGAAACCTAGATTCCTTATTACTTATCATTTTGTATTGTTTTTATATTTTAAAAAATATTTAATTTTAATCCAATCTAACAAACCGAATGCAAAACCTATCAAACGCCTGTGTCTGCTACGTCGTTTAACACCAACAAATAATTCTGCCTCGAATAAATGTACACACACATTTTGTTTTCGTATGCACATATATGTGTGAGTAAATTGATCGAAACATAAACAAACAAACTCCTCTCGTATTTTAATTTCTCTCTCTCTTCTTCTCTTCTCTCTTCTCTTTGTTGTTTAGAGTAGCACAGTCATGCCGCGCAGTAGTGCGAGCGAGAGGGGAACTGGACGTTACAGTTATCTTACATCTTACGTTACAGTTATTCTTACATTTTACACATTTGAAATTTTGCCCATACCGTGAGCTAAAATGTTTACACATCAAAAAAAAAAAACAAATTGAACTTTTCTGGTGAAGAGGACGTGAGTGATGGTGAAATGTACGAAATCTTAAACATTACAGTTTTAAGAAGACTTCCAATAATAAGATCGCGGCCGAATCATTTTCATATATTTGGAGAAAAATTGACTCCGAGGAATGTAACATAATTATTAATAGATTGCTATTTGAGGATTCTCGAGAAGTTTTACGTGTATATTATTTAAGACAAACTTTCGAATTTCCTTATGTCTTGCTTCGAAAACATCTTTTGATAGCATTTCAATTGGAATGCTAAAATATTTAATAATATCCAACCCGTGTACTAATATTTTGTGTACTGGATAACTATTCTTGGTATAAGAGCCCTGATACCAAGAATAGTTTTCCATTAGCTAAACTATACTTTAATGCATGGATGACCAACCAGAATCACATATATCTCATTGTGAGTAAAAAAAGCATCATCACCATCATTACCAACATATTCTTCGCTGAAAACTTACTTTATCTTCGTACTTTATTTACAACTACGAGTAAAAGTAGCTGGTTTTTTGATTGCATGAAAATACATACTTGTAGAATTGTAAATATGAAAAAATGAAGAGGTATATTTTGATATAGTTTTTTAATATTCCTTTAAAGTTTACGATTGTTTGCAATTTCTATTCGGCTGATTGCTGTTTTTTAAAGTAACGGTTTTTAGAATATGGCAATTAAAAAAAAAGTTATATATTTTCATGATTGCCAATAAGTGATATTGAGTACTAACATTTACTTTAAAAAATTAAAATTTTACCACAGAAAAATGTGCCCTCGAGAATTTCGAACTTTGGAGGCGTGGAGTGGCTGTAATAACAATAATATTGGAAAAATTTTGTGGATTTATTTTAATTAAAGTTTATCTTTCGATGAGTAAACAAAAGTTTACATATTTTGAAAATATTTTTTTTTTTTGTGTTTTTGGCCGCACTCTCGTGCACAATGTGCGCCGCACATTGGGAAAAATATAGGTAAAACGCTAGCATCGCTTATTTTAGGCTCTAGCATCCATACTATTAGAGATAGAAGCATGTAGGGCATGTTAATTGGAATCCCTCAAATCATCGGATGGTAATATTATTTCTTAATTTGTAACACCCTACTTTCGGAAGTTAAGACTTTTTGATAATTCCACAGCCCGAAAAAAATTGAAATAGCAAAACTTTGACAATTGACTCTTATAAAGCATCGAAAATAAAGTTACACGTGTATCAGCATTTTTAATATTTGTGTATACATACTTTTTGATAGCGGTTCAAAATTTAAAAAATTTGAATAAAATATGTGCCTTGGAATAAAATTTAGTTTTGGTGTAACTTATTATTTTATATTTACAGATTCATAGTACATACCTATAATTTTACGAATAATATTTTCATCATAATATTTTAATCCATTATATACATGAAAAACTTAATTTAACTCTTTTCTTAAGAAATGACTCAAAAGCCAATTAGGAAAGGTTTCTAAGGATTTAAATGCTCCAAATGTTAAATTTTACTATTGGTTACCAAATACAAGGAAATTATAATGCGTAAAAAGGCAAATAATGAATTGTATTTATGAAGCCAGTGAAACTTAAAGTGTATTGCAGATGCATGTTTAGTTCTTGTAGAATATATTCTGGAGGTGACAAGGATATTTCTTTTGCCATCAAATACCCTTCAATTTCTTGCTCCTTTTTTAGAAAAATTTTCACATTTCCTCCGTAAAAAGTTTTGACAAATCACTCGGTTGGTTAGTATATCTTAATGCCAGTAAAACTTTATTAACCCTTTAACGCCCAAATTTTAATGGGGTTTAATAGAAACGTTCTGTTTTGAGATTATGGTTACACAATCAAACTTCTATATTGATTTGTTTGTATTTTATAAAAGGTAAAAAAATAGCCACGGAACTGTAGACAACCACTGGATAGTACAATTACTCCAGTTTTTTGATTTTCATATTGTCTTATCTTTTATAACCATAACTAAAATTTATGTTTATAGCATATAACTTATGTTGGCATTTTACCGTTATCATAAATCACGAAATTTCAAAAATTACATTAAATACTTATCTCTAAATTATGCAACGAAGTCCTTAAGACTCCTAATTTTTTTCTTTTGAAACTATCCCACCAAATCTGTTTATAATTTTTTATACACTTTCCTATTTGAGTTCTCTGCCTCAACTAGATAAATTTCAAGTTGTCGCAGCTTGTCGCAGATAAATTTGGTATCATCTATTAGATAAAAACTCCTAGTTATCAGATCCGGAGACTAGTGGAATCAAAAAAGTTATAGCTTAACAAAAATTTTAAAATATTAGGAAAAACTCGAAAAACTAGGCATAACTTCTGAAACCCGTATCTACCCAAATAAATTTATGTGAAAAAAATTTAAACGTTGACTGCTTTTTCTAAGTATTTTCATCCTAAATGTAAGTTTTGATTAAATTCCAATGCAAAATAAAGATTCCACTTTCATTTGAAATCAGTTATTTTAACAACATAGAATGAGAAAAATAAAAAATGGTTTTGGAAGCTCAAGTGTGGATGACCCTGGTGACGAAGCCTTCAAAAACTTATTTTCCATATATTGAATATATCCAGATTACAGAAAAAAAAAGTAAGCCCCGTAACTTTCGAAAACCCTTAATGCGAGGGTTTTGCTTATATTTTTTCCAATGTGCGCCGCCTGTAGCTTTTGGGTATGGGTATAGACTGTTAGTGATTATAAGTAGTATCAAACTTGACGATCGTGTACAGTAGCAAATCTAAAAGAGAGCTATAAGAGCTTATAATCTTTAAAAAATCCTACTATAACGCAAGTGGTCATTATATTCACTTGCAATACATTAAATCTGAAGATTCAGGGTCAGTTTGTAGATGACCTAGTCTGAAGAGCTTTTACGTCTGCTTTTTGATGTGTTTTTTGGGTTTATTTTATAGTTTTGTTTTTATTTTAATCAAAGACTAAATTTAAGTCTGAACTTGGTCCGAATTTTAGTTTGATTTTTGGTCTTATATTTGATATAAGTTTTTGTCAGAACTTCAATCCGAACTCGGCCTAAATTTTGGTATCTTTTTGGTCTGATTTTCGAACTGTTTCTGATCTGAACTTGGCTTAAATTTAGTTCTTAGTTTAACCAGAGTTTTTTTTTTATTATTGATCAGAATTTAAATTTGATTTTGGGTCTAAATTTGATCCGAACTTGAATCTGAGTTTTGGTTTAAATTTTGTGTCCTTGTGGTCTTTGTTTTACAAAATCAAATCTTAAAATTCTAATTCCGGTGAGACAAAATTGGTTTGATTGATCTTTGGCAAGTGAGCATATACTGTGAATGTATATTGTGCTCACTGATGGATCCAAAATGGTCTGTGCATTAGGCGCTGAAGTTTTCTTTTCTCAAGTGGATTTAACTTATCTAATTTATCTAGTCGGGTAATTGCAGTTATCGGGCAAAAGTAGAAATTTACGCTGAATATTACCAATCTAAACTAGTGAACTAGTTTAAGAGAGACATTTCAGACTGAGCAACTCGTTTCTAGGGACAGGGACATTAGTGGAAATGCCGATGACTTGGCGAGATAGAGTCCTCGTTGGACTTATCTAAGTTAGTAAACGTTCTAGTTCATCTTAATCTAGTTTGGAGCTATTCTTTTTCCAGGATGGAATAACAGCAATGTATATAGGCTAGTAGTATACGTTCCGTTTAATGTCGCTGTAGCCATGACTTCGAAGAAGTACGTATAATAATCATACCCTTCTGCCGGTTAAAGCAATGAGATAATGTTTAGAAGGGGTTATAGGGTATTTAAAATTTAGATTTCCCACCTACTTTCTTTTATTAGAATTTCTCAACTTTTTTAATTTGAATTTTTTAATTTTAAATTACATAAACAATTTTTTTCACAATATAATTAACATGAATTTATTATGTACTAACTACTTGCATACATATGCGCAGAAGTTGCACGTTTAAACAACAATAACAACAAAAGCGAACAAAAAATCCAAAAATGTTTTACTTTTTATTCGATTTTTTTTTTTTCATTGAAAGTATAAACAAGCAACGCAAGCAGGCAGCGCAAGTAAAACTTAAGCTCAACCAAGCTGAACAATTTGCAAATGTGCATAACAAAATCACAGGCTTTAGTTTAGTTTAATTTTTTTTTTTTTTTTAATTTTTTTTACAATTGTATACGTACAAAAAATAAAAACCAGTAGCAACCTGTTGCGCTTCACAGTATTATCAATTCTGCCTCATATTTCCGCGCACTTCATTTCTTCTATGTTCGATAGCTGAAAGCAATTTAAACTAATCGATTGCCAATAGGCAAAAAAAAAAAAACGATGAAAAAGGTGAACAATGAAAAGAAAACCAATCAAGCCAAAAGGTTCTTTGATTCATTCGAAGTGCTGAGTATACGTGCTCAAGCTCATGTTAAAAAGAGAAGTGAAGATACAAGAGAAAAAGGGGAGAAAGGGTGGGTAAAGAATGGTGCCTGTTACTTATGACTTTCGCATTTAACACTTTAACTTGAAATTCTATATACTTGTATATATATATATATATATATGTATGTACGTGCTTACTAATGTAATTTATTTCGTTTCCCTCTTTAAAAGTTAATCATCATGGCCAATATAAGCAGCAGCAGCAGCAATAACAACAACTTCGCCTTTGCAATTTAAAGGATATCCAGTTGTTGTTGTTGCTTACTTATATTCTTAACTTAAATGCAGCATATAAATTTCATTGCAGATTCATATCTTATTACAATGCTCCTTCATAAAAAACTTATAACAGCATATAGAAGTAAATACAACAACAACAAGAGCAACCACCACCACTGACTTACAGTTCAAACACTTTTCGTATTCACATTTGCTCGCTGGTTGTGCTTGATTGCTTCATTTGATTTCATTTGATTTGATTTGAAATTTTCTTACAATGAATTTCAAGTTATGTCGAGTTTTTTTTTGTTTGTTTGTTATTTTCTTTGAAATTAAAAAAAAAAAAAAAACTTTGCAGCATGAATGAACATAATTGCTGTTGCTGTTTAATGATAGTTGGCAATGATTTGGTTGTTGCCAGCAACAATCGTCAGTCAGTTAGTGAGCCGATTTAAAGAATTAAGTTGTTTTTTGTTTCGAGTTTTGTGCGATTTATCATTGCATGCAATGAGTGTAAAATTTGTTTATGCATTTAAGCAAAGAAAAACGAAAGACTCAAGCTACGAACTTGTTGAAAATTGTGTTGGTTTTTTTAATTTAAAAGTTTTTTTTGGGTATGCTTTAGAATATACACACATAAATTTACATACGTAAATCCGAGTTTTATTTTTAAAGATTTAAAATTATCTGAATGTGTTTTTTCGTTTTATTTTTTAAATCGATTGATCATAGTTTAACTGAATACGGAAGCAACAATTAGACGAAAGAAAAAATAAGTTCTTTTAATATGATTTCAACTGGTAGTAACGTTAATTAAAAATGTAGGTACATTAGACCGTACCAGAAAAAACCGTGTTAGAGAGCTCAGGTGTTCGTCTCCCAACACTCCAGTACCAAATACGCTTACTCTGATATGGCAGAAAGCGGGGCAGACACTAAGAAAGTGGTCCGCCGTCTCTTCACATTCTTCCTCCAAACCACAAGAAGCACAGAAGGCACTAGCTCCCAGGCCAATCATATGCAAATGTTTGGCCCAAGAGAAATGAACTGTATATAATCCCACCAGCTCCCTGCAGCTCTTTCTGTTAAGTGATAACAGAAAGTCTGTTAGACGCTTCGAGATAACAAGTAACATGATCTTTGTCTGTCTAAAGTCCCTCAGGTCCTCCCATTTACGATTGTGGGTTAAATCGACTCACTCATTAATGGTGGTCTTGATGGCTTTAGACGACAAAGTGAGTACAGGTTCTAGGCCCAGAAAATCAGTTTCCGGACTCTTTCTGGCCAGAAGGACAGCAGATTCATTTCCTGAAATTCGTGAGTGTCCAGGAACCCATATCAACAGCAGGCTATTAGCAGATCCTCCGATGTTAGAGAGCTCAGGTTTTTGTCTCCCAACACTCCAGTACCCAATATGCTTACTCTGATCTGGCAGAAATCGGGGCAGACACTAAGAAAGCGGTCCGCCGTCTCTTCACATTCTTCCTCCAAACCACAGGAAGCACAACACAACAAGCTTGGATTTACAATGCATAACCAGTTTAGACCTGGTTAGAGGATTAAGCAAGGATTTGAGCGCAGCTTGACTGTCACTAAATACACAGATACTCCTTTCTCTCCAACGATTATCAATAATATGGTCCATTGCCTTGATGATTGCAAAAATTTCTGCTTGAAAAACAGAAGTATACAACCCAAGGGAAAAGTAAAGGTGCACTCCATCATTTTCAATAAAGACCCCAGAACCCGAACCGAATTCTGTTCTGGAGCCGTTAGTGAAAATACGCTCACAATCAACTTAAAAAACTTAAAAAAATATACTAATTTAAGCAAAACAGCCAAATTTTTTTTGAACTTCTACTGTCGATAAATAAATCTATTTGGAAAAAATTTTCTTCTTTAATTTTCATTGACCAATTCGCAATATTTCACATATCTAAATCGAGTACTTAAAATAGTTTTTTTATGCGGAAATGTAAGTAACGGCACTAATATGAGTTATTTCCCGATTTTTAAAATAGTTGATAATTATTGGTGAAAAAAATCGTTTTATACCGAATGGTGAAACGTAAGTAACGCTGGATTTACCCAGCTGCGTTTTTTCATACTCAATTTGATCGAATAACGATAAACATGATATAAACGCATTTGGCTGAACTGTAACTACTCTATTTTTCATTACGCAACAGTAGATAGAAGAAAATATTCTCAAATGGTAAATAAATTGATAGTGCTGTCAGGTTTGAGAAATAAATTTTAGGAGCAGCGGCCTCTAGACGACCGAATTAGGTAGGGACGATGTTTTTTTAGTTCAACTATTCATATGAACAAATATTAACTTAATTCCAAATCTTCTTTTATTTGCACAATTCAATTATAAATTCGGCATTCAATTTATAAATGTTGCTGCTTATCAATTAAGCTTCAATTAGTTGTGCCACGACACACAATCAATTTAAGCAACTGCCAAATATCAAAATATCATGGACCAGTTGACATTTAAAAAAAATACTTAATACAAAAAACAAAACATGAAACAAACAAACATTCTAGAGAATGTATTATTTAGATTAGAAAAAGTTAATTTCAAAGCAATCATTCACACAGTCATACACATAAGCCAACAAGTTTGTGTCTTAAGTCTTTTGTTTTTCTAACTCATTGCTTGCAATAAATTTCAAATGATTTTAAAGCTTAACTAAAAACTAAAAATCGCTGTTTTCAACACAAACATTTTGTATTTGAGTTCATGTGATTTATCAATGTACAGAGTTTTTTTTTCTACAAACATACGTAAGTATAAAAAATGCATTAAAATGCAAGAGAATTCAATTTACCACATAATCAAATGAACATTTTGCGCAACGTGCATACTTTGTAACTAGCAATCACAACTTGATAGTTAGTTTGGTTAGCATGTTGCTATTTTGTTGCTATGTATGCAGCAGAGTTTTGCTCCATTTAATTTTATTATTTCGAAAACATAAAATTCAAATTTGAAAACAAAGCAGAAAACAAAAAAAAAAAAAAAAAAAAAATCATTTAATATGAAATACAAAAATTTAAATGATTTTTTTAGTTTCTACTGTACTTAGTTACCATATTTCGCGCTTGGCATATTTAAACGGAAGCACAGCAATTGTTGTTAATAACAACAACAATAGCAATAAGCGAAAATGATGATTATCTTTTATTGCATGTCAATAAAACAAAGTAACAAAAAAAAAAAATTAAATAAAAAAAAAATAGAAATACAAAACACAAAGAAGTAAATATGCAAGTTAGTAATCACTGAGCATGCGCAACTCTTTGTGTAAGGTAAGCAACTGAGAAGGAAGCAGGCCGAATGAGGAATAAAACTCTATAAGCAAATTGTGTACATTCACTAGAAAAAAAATCAAATGGTAAAAATTGTAATGTTTTAATTAAAAGTTCATATGTTCATGAGCATCGAAATGAATCATGTTGTAAATTTTACTACAAATTGTATTCACATATATGCAAAAACAGTAACAGCAATCGCAACAGAAATAAAAATACAAATAAAAAGCAATTGAATGTGATTTGTTGATATACTTTTTAAAAGCAATAAAATGCTACAGGCAATTCTATATTGTTGTTGTCTTCCTTGTTTTTGCTTAATGGCGGACAACAACATGCAATGGCGTTTTTGCTTAAGGTTTTTTATATTCTTGAGTTTAAGAACAAAATGTTTGTTGTGTTGCAGCAAAAGCAACAACACATTTGAAAGTGTTGCTAATGTTGAGAAAGGTGTCAAGCATGTTTAAAATACATGCATACATGCATGCATACACAAAACATGTATACATGCACATATACATGCTTGAATGTATGCATGTTTGTCTGTTTAGGTATATGTAAATGCTTTAGTTTTGATTGGATTCGCTTCATTGGCTTTCGTATTTGTATTGTATTGAAACTTAAAGGTAACAGTTTCCTTTCACCTGTTTTGTGCAGTCTTTACGTTCAAGTGTACAGTATGTTTCTTAAGTCTTTTGTTTTGCTTAAGGTTTTTTTTTCTTCATTTGAAAGCTTATGGCATCGATTTTTGGGGGAAAAAAAACTGATTTATAAAAAAGGAAAATAATATCTATCTAAAGGACTGAAAAAAACTATATTCAAGCAATATATAAGCTTGTTTAGATACATGTATTTGATTTGAAATTAAAGATTTTGTTGCTCTTATAGTTGAGCGAAGTGAATGACTGAATTAATTAAATACGAGTAATTAAATACGGATCGATTTTGATTTGCTAATAACTTTTCTTTGGTATTTTTTAAAATTACGTCCTTTTTTTGAAACGTCCTTTTATTTAACATTAATCAGTTGTGAGCGAAGAAACAAAGAAGAAGCGTATTTTCATACAAAGCCTTAGCAAATAATATAAGAAACCCATTTTATAACAATAATAACTTTTGTGCTGGTAAGTATATTTATATAATTTATATAGGGTTTTATTCACTAAACATTCTGCTGTAGTTAGGTAAAAATAAGCACCATTTTAGAAAACATACTAAATAAAAAATTTACTTTTAAAATCGATCCGAATTACCAGCATGCGTTTTTTTATTTACTTACATATAATTCGGATCGATTATGCGAATTACCAGCAAATGAGGTGTTTGCATACTTAATGAAAGGTTTTTAGTTGTGATTTAGATATAATAGGTGATGTTTGGAGGTAATTCGGATCGACCCTTTGTTTAGAGAGTTTTTGTGGAATTTGAGTTCAAAGTTTAGATAAACTTGAAAAATATTTTGAGTTTTAGTCAAAAATTTTCCATTTTAAAACCAAAAAATATTTTTTTAAATTGAAATATTAATTGAAATTAATAGCGTTTCCTAGAGTTACACCAATTTTGAAACTAACAAGTAATTTTTAGTCAAATTCAATATGAAATATATTTTTAAAAACTCGTTTGTGTTAAATGATTAGTATTTTTTCTATTCCAGACTACATTTTAATCTTTGACTATGTCAATATACTTATAAATTTTAATTCAGAAATTTCTTAAAATGATTCGAAGAAATGATTTTTATATATATATTTCATTGTTCGTCAGCATACGGGCGTAGCCATCGACTAGCAGATCCAGAGATTTACCTTAGGGGGGTTAACATTTGTTCATCTCTTTTAAATCTTTTTTTTTTATTTGTGACCAACTATTAAATATATGAAATTCTTATCAGTAAGGAAGGGGAGAGTTAGGGAGGCGTTGGGGGGGGGAGTTGGGAGGGAGTGGTTAGGGTGGAGTTGGGGGAAGATTAGGGGGAAGTTGAAGGGGAGGTTAGGGGGAAGTTGGGAGGGAGGTCAGGGGTATTTAACCCCAAATCCGTTCCCCTTTCCTACGCCCCTTAGATCCGCTATTGCTCCTACATAAGATTGCGCAGTTCCATACTTTTGATTTTAATATATTCGCATCTATCGCCCAGCCCCAGCCTCTTTTCCTGATTTTGATACGCCCATGAGTAGGCCCATAATTGAGAATTAGTTAGGTGTAGAACCAGTAAGTCTCCATATCAAATTTTATTGATTTAGCTCGATATGATATTCGAAGATATTGGATTTTCGCAAAAATGCCACGCCCACATTGAGATACGGTCAAATTTTATAGCTTACAACTTGACATACACACAAATGCATCTCAACACCTAATTTCACTAAGATCGGACAAACGGTATATGATTACATAAGGAAAATACATAGATTTAGACAACAATTTGTATGTAAGTGTGTGTATGTATTTATGCATACATACATAAATTTTTTTTTATATGTATTTTGCCAAATTTATCTTTTGCATCTAAATAAACCTCAAGTTAAGGATAATTTGCTATAAATTTTGCTGAACCGAATTACATACATCATCGATCCGAATTACATACACACTCAATTTTTCGATCCGAATTACATGCGATCCATTTTTTTTGAAGTGATGTTACCTAAGTAACTATTAAAAAAAAAACTTTTGTTTTGTTTTTTTTTTTTTGTTTTTGGTAGTTAACAACTTTAAAAGAGAAAGAAATGTGCTTTAATTTTGTATTAAAACATTTTGTTTCATAAATCTGTAATCCTTATTTGTAGCGCTCAAAGTTTCCCTTGCTAAAATCGATCCGAATTTCCTACACTTACGTTACATAGGAATCGCTTTTAGTTAGTTGCTTTGCTAGTTCAAGTGTGCATATGCAACAATAGTTATAACCGCACAAGAGCAAAAGCTCAGATCAAAATGCTTCCTAGAAGCCATAAGCTCCCAAAAGGAGTAGCTGGAGAAAACAAAAAAAAACTGATTAAGAACATTAGTTATTCGTATTTGTTTGTGTATAATAACAAATATATATGTAATGAACCTAAGAATTTGTATTCAAAATATTTAAATCCGTGTAGGAGTACCGGAAGGAAAGTAAATTTGGGTACCAACTGCACCTAAATTTTAGTATAATAAGAAGCAACCGAATTTAGCAAGTGTTGTGAGAATGCAACTACTACTAAAAAATACAACTTTACTTACATATTTTCAATGTATATAGGGGATTATTTTGAGATTCTGATAGTTGTTCCGTTATTCTGTTACGGCACTATGATTCAAAAATACAATTGGGCGGCATAAAATCGAAAATTATATGGCCTAAGTTTTATTAATGTTATTTACATATTCGGGTTCGATTCCTGTCTTAGTCTTTCAGAACCAGCTTTAAACTGTAGGTCCAACCATGTGGTATCACATTCGGGCATTCAAGCCTGTTGAATAACGAAAGGAAAATTACACTAATTTTAATGTGACGAAACAAAGATGATTTATTCAACAAAAGGGTTATTAGAACAGTTTAACAAAACACGCTTCTTTCAATAGTTGCACAGCAAGTGAAGAAAATGGAGATAATTGACATATGAGTACAATAACAAAAAAAAAAGAGAGTAACAAACATAAGTACTGTTCAACGAATCCAAATATAAATAATCAAAGAATGAATTGTGCTAAACTACACTGCGTTTCATTAAATAGTGTACAAAACAATGCGTTCATAAACAAAGCCTTAGTGTGTCTCTAGACTAGGGTTGCTAGATTTATGAACCGCCAAATCAGTACATTAGACATTAGAAAGCAGTCAAAATCAGTACAAATCAGTACAGTTTTTAATGCTTTTATTATGTAATGTCCTGAAACTTTTTCTCCGATTGTGTGTGTTCATTTTATATTTTTTTCTTCGTCAGTAGATAATATTAATTACGTATCAGTTTCTATATTTAGAGGGTTGTGAGAGCTGAGGATAGTAATCAAATTCAATTAATAACAAATTTCTTTCACTCATTTAATAACTTACGTTAACCGACTTTTTTTCAAGAAAATATCGCTTTTCTCCTCTCGATAGCAGCAATGCGTAGGTATTTTACTTTGTGAACAATCAGAATAATAAGCAAACAGGATGAAACTGTCTTCAAAAACGATTTTAAGACCATTAAGGTTAAGCACACAAATTCTTTAGATATTAATTTGAAAAAATCAGTACAAAATAAAAAAAACCAGTACATTTTCGTACAGATTTCGAGATTTGAAAAAATTACTATTTAAAAAAAAAAGCAGGGCATGTCCTGATCAAATCAGTATATCTGGCTACCCTACTCTAGACAATCTTATTTGCAGCCTTATCTCTACAAAATATTAATTGATTTTGAAGTCATTCATTTTGAAGTCATTTAAAATCAATTGAATTCAATTGAAGTCAATTAAAGTCAAAGCATTCAAATTATTTCAGTAAAGTCAATTGACTTCAAATGACTTCAATTGAAGTAATTTGAAGTTAATTGACTTCATTAAAATAAATCGAATTCATGGAAACAGCTTGGAAGTCATTTAAGTTATTTTTCCAGAATTTTTTTTTTTAATTTACTAAATGCATTACACTGCCGCGGACAATTGAAATTCAGTCTAGATATGTATTAAATGTTTTTTTCACAAATGTCGAGCTTTTTTGTGTTTAATTAAATAATAATATTTATAAACACGGTATATTTTTTATCATTCAATAAAAGTCTTCACTTAATGAAAATGAAATCTCAATTGACTGCAAAGCTTCACATAAATATAAATTCATGACTGCGACCTCAAATCAATTTACACTCATGACTGCGACTTCAAGTATAAACTGAAGTCATGCGAGTGATTGTGACTTATCCGCCTTGAAGTCTCAAATTGATTGCTAATGAGCATTAATTGATTTCAAAATCGATTTGATGAATTAAATTTTAATAGTCATAAGTCTCAAATGAAATCAACGACTGCAATCAGAAAACGTAATTCATTTGCAGTGACTCGAAATGACTGCAATCTTTTACAGCTCTGCTAATACAACAATTATAATTTTGTTATAGTTATTACTTACTATTATATTCAAGTTGTTTAGTTTCCATACTAGAAAGTGTTTCTAAGTGTTAATGTTTTTTATGCATTAAATAAATCGGTTACTCTATGCCTCATTAAATTTGAAATGCTAACAATAGTGGCAGATATGGCAAAGTATTTTAAAAATTGTTTCCATTAACATAATATGCAGGTACAGCTACAAAGTGATGGAGGTGAATATAAATGCAGCTAGATATTAGATACATTCTTTTGGTTGAAGTGGAGTGACTGCTGTCTCATTAGGTTTTCATAAAAACTGCCAATCCAATTAAATTTATGAATCATTTAAATGCTATAAATTTATTATACCTACACAAGTAGAAAATATTAATATACCGGCAAATCTTTTTGAACTATTTTAAACCAACTACCCGGCCACAATATACAATATGTACCACTAAATAAAATAATATATCTTAATTACTAGTTAGTTTGTAATGCAACACACACTATGTACGAGTAATTGCATTAATTTTATAATTAACATATCGTTAAAATTAAATAAAAATCATAATTGCAAATGAAAAATGAAAAATGCAAAACAGAAAATGCAAAAACGAAACAAGTTTGTGAATGTGTGAGAAAAATTATATAAAAAAAAAAAATAAATAAATAAATTAGTTACTCATACGTCGACTAAATAAATTGTGCACCTACAACTACTTCATCTATTTAGTCAGTAGTTAGTTAGCGTAGCAACACAATTTTGTTAAGAAAAATGGCAAATAATCATAATAATAAAATAAAATATGGCAACGCTGTAGCACAAACAGTAGCTACTGCTACTACTTACTAAATAAATGTCTAACTGCCTGACTGAGTGCTTGATAATTTTAGAGTTTTGCTGTACTGTGCTTGCATACAATGAAAAAGTTTTTTACGCCCATTTTTCCAATTTCGTTAGTTGAAACATGCTGGAGGCAAACTTCTGCCGCTTTCAACTAGCTATAAAATAAAGTAGATTACCTTTCCATATACATAGTTATTTTTTTTGTTGTGTTTTGTTTTAGCTATTGTTTTTGGTTTCTGTGTCATGCAGACATGCCGCTGCTACTATAAATTCGACTATTGCTGTGTTCGATAACAACACACTACACCTCCCATCACAATTTGTTGCTGCGACTGTTGCTGCTACTACCAATTTTTCTCATATTTGGGCTGTACTTACGTTTTTTTTTCCTACAACTGCTACTGCTATTTAGCCTTTTTTTCTTTCAAATATAATAACAGTATCCAAATAATAGTAGTTGTTGTTGTTAATATTAATTTTGCACTTAGTGCTGGGCAACATTTTTTTTGTTTTGTTTTTTTTTTTTATATTGTATTTGCCTTTGGGCCACATTTTGACGACTGACAGGCAATCAATGAACGAGAAAATTTTTCTGGTTATTTGTAATCAACTTAAGTTGTAATTTTGTTAAGTTATACATAAATTTGTGTGTATGTATGTGATTTAAGATTATCATCGAGCGTTTCATTTCGTTTTTTATTTTTTGTTATTTTTTTTTTCCTGAATTTTATTTAATCGTTTTTCTTACTTTTTTCACAGTGTTTCTTTTTTTTAACTTCTTTTTTATTTTTCATTTATGTTGTTAGTTTATTTTAATTTAAGGTTATTATGTTGTTGTAAAAAAAGATTTAAAAGATAATGTAATAATTTAGTAGCTTGTTTAATTCTATTAAAATCTAATCATAATTTTAATCATTTTTTTTTTTTTTTGTTATAATTTAATAAAAATTAAATTTTTAGAAATTTTTAATAATATGTTTGGCGATTCGTTGAGACATTTTAACCAGTTAGAAATTATGAAAAATAAGCAGTTAAAGAAAATAAATAAATATCTGCTTAGATTACACTATGCAAATATTTGTTTTTTAAATTTAGTTAACTGGTTACAAAGATAATAATTTTGCCTTTGAAATGAAAGTTTAAGTTATTTTAAACATATCTCACATAAAAAAGAGGAAAAAATTGCATTGTTGACCGTATTCAACGACCTAAAAAATCTTTAGAAACCAACTATGCAATAAAGAATTATTATTTGCTTTTCAAATCATTTTCACTTTAGCCAAATCGAATTTCAGCTTGTTGACATATAACCCATTAAATTTTACGACTTTTCAAATTAAGAAAGTTCATAAACATATTTAACATTCAGTGTATGGGAATTTATGAAATAGTTTTAATTGAGAGAGTGACAGCGTTATGCTTTTCTTTATGGGAAGCAGCGATGCCAACTTGCGGGGAATTCCCCGATTTGTGGGGAATTTTACTTAGTACAGGGAATCGGGGTATGTGTAATACTTTTTGTCAAATTTTATGTAATGTAAATCATTTAACTTTTGCAATACTTCATATTTTAAGTCTTATAATCTTCAGCTCTTCTTAAGCGGGCCCTGCACTTTCTTGGTTTGGAGAAATCGATTTTTAAAAAGTGTGTAATTTGAAAATATTATATTTCAAAAGTATTTTGTAAAAATTTTAGAGAGAAACTCGAAATTCTTTCGTAGATATAGACTATTACAGGGGCGAGTGTCAGTCAGGCCAAAACAGTCGCACAGCGCTTCGGCATCACTTTCGGCCGTTCAGAAAGGCTGAGCTATGCCCTCATCCAGCACCTCCTTAATAACACCGGACTGCGATTGCATCGGTCACCGATCTGTGTGTTATGCATATGCACCTTTCGGTCGTATTAGGCGGGACAATGGCCCCACGACATAACAGAAAAAAATAGTTTGGTAAATTTTTCCTCAATTTGCAACGTTGTACTTTCGAAAAAAGTCCCATTTTTGAAAAACCTAATTTTGGCTGTCCGCCGAAATTCGCGTAGTTGGAGGGCGGTAGAATTTATATATTTTGGTCAAACAGCTCCTGTTTTGGATCCATGTAATTAATCACCTATTGCACTTGGAAATTTTTATAAACACGTTTTTTATTTATTCTTTCGAAAAATGAAAAAAAATCTTAAAGACTCAAAATGTCACCATTTTTTTTTTTTTCAAAATCGAAAAGAGTTTTGAATTTTTTTTCCCCCTTGAGATGAAATCCTCCATGTGTCAAAAGAATTCCGAAGTCAGAAAGTACCTTACTATTAACCTACCAGTTCTAGAGCGCATTAAAATAACATTAACCTTGATCAATTTTAAGCGTGAGTCGGTGTTATAATATAAAATTATACCGGTGCGGGGAATTTGATTGAAAATCTGGGAATTTCTCGAGGGCTATCGGGGAGACAGAAAAAATGAGTTGGTATCCATGATGGGAAGTGTAATTAGAAATAGTTTTGTAATTTTTTGCATTTTTTGCTCGGCGAACACCATGAAATTGTTGTTGCACCGTACACAAAATGAGAATCTTTATTCACTCTCTCAACGAATACGATACCAAAAGCAACTGTGCAACGAACTCAATGTAACCACCTACACCGAGCACGAGAGTAAAATGTGATGTGTTTGCCGAACAGTCAGCACCAATATAACCACAGCCTAAGAGCAAGATAATAATATTATGTGTGCGGCAGCATCTTGTCAAAGTTACTGAAAAATCCTCTCAGTTCCTAATCATGTACACATTGATGTCTACTGACATGACTGGCGTTGACAAAATTGCCCTCACCATTCGGCCGAATGCCATTGTTCGTCAATAGTTCGTATGCTACATGAAGTAGCTTATAGTGTACGTGTGACAGCATTGCGTCGGTAGCGCATGTGTGTAGGCAAATCAAAATGGCACCACACTGCTCTATTGTATATAAGCAAGGTAATTTAAGTATTGTTACGAACTTTTCTGCCTCGGTATTACTCACTGCGTCTAGGTTTCATATTCAGAAAATTTATTGGTCGCAATGACCCCTTCTTTTCCCTATACCAAGAGCTGACTAGTCATGGCGCGATGCAAGCATACTACCCTACGTGATTCTCAGCGTGCACAGTACTGTCGGACGTTTTGCTGTTGAAATGAGGCGAGTGGCCACAGTACTACTCATGTTGAAGCGACTACAGAGTATATGTCTATTGTGCGGGCACATGGTGCCCCACCTCGCCCCACACTATAATGTTGGATATTGATTCGTCCCTCATAGGTGAAAGTGCAGTGGGTTTAGAATGTGGAAGTCCTCCGTATTATTCTAGAGCTAATGCAGCTAGAATCTAGACATTTATTAGTGTAACTACAATTTTATTCCAGAAGATCCAGAAGTGCTACACTATCATATTATATATCAATTTAAAGACCTTGACGAGTAGATTAGCCAAAAATTTAAAATCGGTTTAGCCAATTCCAAAATATTAGCGTCGGAAGTTCTTTAAAACTCACTCACTGAACAAAGCACTGCATTCATTGTCAAAATCATTTCTTAAGCGGGAGTAAATAACAAATGAGAGAGAAAGAGAAGACACGAGTAACGGCATTTCTCAGAATTATCTAACGTATTGTCTGTATCAGCAATGCCAACTTGCGGGGAATTTTACTCGATGCGGAGAATCGGGGAATGAACTGTTTTTTGCGGGGAATTTGAAGTCGTTCAGCTTTTAGTAATTAAAGTCTGTAGAATATTTTTTGTCAAATATTATGTAATATAACAGGTTTAACTTTTCATATTTTGGGTTTTAAATTCTTCATCTTTTCTTAAACAGGCCCTTCAAATTATTGGTTTGGAGAAATCGATTTTTAAAAAAGTGTGCTATTTGAAAGTATTATGTTTCGAAAGTATTTTGTAAAAATTTCAGAGAAAGCACTCTGTTTCGTTGATATAGACTATTATAGCCCCGAGTGCCAGTCAGGCCAAAACAGTTGCGGCGGTGCTTCGACTTCCCCTTCGGCCGTTCAGAAAGGCTTTGCTGTGCCTTCGTCCAGCACCTCCTGATTAATAACTCTTAATCATTGCTGACTAATCTGTAAACTTACAAATTTCGATCAGCCATCATAAAGAAGATGAAGTATATTTTATATGTCAAAAACCGATAGTCAAAACTTTGAACCCGTTTTTCTCAAAACAAAGTTTTTGCCATTTTTTATTTTTTTTTGTCAAAAGAAATCCCATGTCTTCTCCATTGAAAATTTTGATGTCCAAAAACGGGCTTAAGCTTATATGTTAAGAATTCCGGAGTCAGAAAGTACGTTTCTATTAATCTACTAGTCCCATGAAAATTGGTTAAGTTTTGGGCAGAGAAAGTTCAGGGTCGCCTTAAAATAATACTCACTGAGATCAATTCCGTTTTTGTAAAATGTTTATATGGAAAGTGCATGTAGCTGTTATAATATGAAATTATACTAATGCGGGGAACTCGATCGAAAATCGGGGAATTTCTCGAGGGTTATCGGGGAGAGAGCAAAATGAGTTGGCATCCCTGGTCTGTATACACAAATAACAAAACCAACACCAAGTTTGGTTTGGTTCTCTTTTGATATCTGTTTTTTCATAAAGAGATTTCTTGAACAACAAAAAAAAACCCAGTTACTGGGGCCTTACCGACTGGTATTATAAATTAAAGGAAGGCGCTCTACAACTTCAACGGACGAACAAATTGAATTGAATTAACGCAAATTGGGGTCGTCAAGAAGCGATTTTTGTTAGAAATTGGTTCAGAAATATTTTTTTTTTGTCCGTTAAAGCAAAAACAACAGAGCGAAAAAAAATGTCTTGCTTTCTCTCCAACGAGACGTGCTACACTGGGCAAACATTCTTTGACAAAAGATCTATACAAGATATGCAAAAAAGCAAAGAGTTTGGGTAGATTTAAGCCTATTGACGAAGTTGCAGCCTAATTTAGTTAAGAGAGTGTCTAATGGACTTTCTAGTCTGCGTGCTCGTCGCTCTTTGGTGAACTTTTTGGTAACCTCTCCTTAAGAACGATCATTCCCTTCATAAAAATTCAAGGAGACAAACATTCACTCATTTTCTCTGTAAATGTCGAAAAATTGTTTCAGCGTGTGACTCACGAGAGTTGAAATGTCTGAAAATACAAGAGCAACGGTCATCAAAGTAAACCATTTTATACAAAACGATGCTTCGTACTGGAATAAAACCACACCCACCTATAAAAATGTGCTCTCTATATTTCTGTGATCACAAGGCAAAACAGCATAAGTTAGTTTTTTGAATTTTACAGGAGAGCACTTCAAAGATTTAAATGCTAATAGAAATCAATTTGAGTTGCTCTATTTCCCCTTTAATATCTCGTAAACCAATGAACCGATATTCATAAAATTTATAAATAATAACTCGAAATCGACAAAACTCGAGTTGTGTTGTTATGCCTTGTTGTCACGGTTAATTGAAGTTGGCGACTGGCAAGTAGCAGTTTTTACGCGTGGAACACAGAAACCAGGGTATTATTGACCCTACTCCACAGCGGACAGCGGTAACGGATCAGACCGACGAAAAAAAAACCGAAGAGTGAGCAGTAATTCTCTAGACCAGCAATGTGCACTTCGACACATATGGGCAATAAACACATATGAGCTGATGCTATACTCATAAGGGCTTGACGAGGGGTAACGCTGTGCTAAAGGGAAGAGTAACTAGTATGAGAGAACAAATGTGATTTCTTTTGTGTATGTATATGTATATGAATTTACTTATTTCGTCCCTGTAGAGAGTGTGAACGTGAACGTGAACGCATAAGAAAACTTCGTACTTAGCTATACTTTACTCATGCTTTTTGGATTGATTTCATAAACCTAGTAATTGCGTTACCAGGAAAAGAAAGAATTTTTCAATTACCTTTGTATTGTGGAACTTTTTAATTATATTATTGAATGCATATGTAATTTTCCTGCTTGGTTGTTACTTTGAGAGATCGAAAAAAGAGGAGCAGCAAACGCACTGCTGCGTGCTGATCAGGTTTTACATAAAAAATATATACTTTTCATATCTACAAATTGACAAAAAATTAAAATTTTCAGTCGCCCACTAAAACGATCTCACTCCCCAATTCCCTACAACTAACTAAAATTGAAGTCGATTCCCAACAGTTCGAGGAATTCCTTATAAGTTGGCATTCCTACTGCCAATGCTCACATTTCTTCGGCGTTCTGGCAGTAGCCAGGGCGCTCTCAGTTATATTCACTCACTCTCCACATAAGTGTGGCCAAGTTAACAATTTATAGTTATTCGAGCAATTTTTGTTTTTTAAATGGTTTTTTTCTATCTCACAAGATATGTTTTATAAATTGAAAGCTGATTAACTTTTGGTAATGGTAATATAAATGTGTAAATCGGACTTATTTTGGTCGATAAATTTAAAAGAAGAATGCGGGTTATTTTAATATAACCTGGTCACTCTGCTTCACAATTGGTTAGGCCAGTGGCAGTTGCAAGGGACAAAATGGGGCTATTTCCCATTCCCTCCGCCCCTCCCTCGAAAAATTTTCAAATACATAAAATAGTAATATCTGATATAAAAATTCTAAATATATTAAAATTTTTAATATTTATGATCCCCCAGAAAATTTTGTTTGTATCCGCCACTGGTGTACTCTCTTCCTTATGTTAGTTTTTTGCACATATACATGCACATTTATGTGTGCTTTTGGCAAAACAACAACAATAATGTGTATGTGTACACACAATAAAACCACCACCGCTCGTCTTTAAATTTACACCCCGCTTCTAGCACCTTCTTACACACGACGGCCTCCCGACGAAATTCTTAACGGTGATTCCAAGAGGAGCATTCCGTTGGACGAGAGGAGATGTTTAGCGGGTGGAAGTCTTGCACTGTCTTCGGCTTTCAATGCTTTTACTCTTCGTGAAAAAAAGATATTTCCAACAAGTTAGTTCAAGAAACAAGTAATAGCAAGTTGGCATCCTAACTTTGTGGACTGATCAAAAATTATGACTTTTAAATCACCGAGCAAGAACCAATACTCTACTGTACTCTACTGGCCAGAGTCTTTATCGAATTAAACCTAAGTGAACTTATCAAGTTTCTAAGTTCCGCAGGTGTAAAAGCAAACAATTTATGTAATATTCAAAATAATGAAACACATACAGTAGTAGGAGTGAACCGATGAAAATTGCTGAATTAACCAACTATGATACAGCATGTGTTCACAATTGATATGAACAAATGTGAGCAAATATCGATATATACTTTAAGATTTGTACTATACAAGAGAGCATACCTATGTGCACACCAGCCAGAAATCGAGTATGTGCACTAGTCAATACGCAATACTACTGCATGTTGTACCGCACATGTTGTATTGCCTATTCTCTGCTATGTGGAGAAAATATTCAATTTTTTTTTTTGGCGCACATACTCGCGTTGTTAATATAAATACAACCACTATCAACTTCAATCGTTTTTTTAAATTGTACCCCTAGCCGACCACTTTCTCTCAATTGCGAAAAAAATTTCGTCTAGATTTGATGATCGAGTAATATCCGGTAAGACAAAAATCTCCAATATTTTCGAAAAAATATTTGGAGAAATTTTGATTTTCTTTAGCTTAACTTCATTGAACCCGGACCTATTTCTATCTCAAATAGTTAAATTATTTTAATTTATTTATAGAATAGAAATAATTCCAGCGATTGCTCTAGAGCTTTTTCTAGCCTTGATGTCGGAGATAATTTTAGTATTGAATGTGACGAAATTTCGCTATTCTTCTAAGAATTTTTTTAACCTTAAAGTTTTCTTTAACAATAAGGATTTGATACTGTAGTTTTCAGAAAGGTTCATATTTATTTTTAATTTTATAAAAGAAAATTATTATCTAAGAATAAATTTAATAAAAGTTTCATTATTTTAGGCTCTTAAAGATATTTTAATATTTACCATATACTTCATAATTATTACCAAAATTTAAATGTGTACCTGTGTTGTACATACCTGCAACGAGAAAACAAAATGGAAAATATTAGTACAATTAATTATAATTAAATATTTAAATGCTAATTTTAGTTGTGATTGTTATTATTCTCTAAATAGCATAAAACACACTTTTCAAAATTATTTATATTCAAAAGTATGGCAAAAATAAAAATTAAACAAAAACAAAAAAAAAAAAAAAAAACGTGAAAATCTGTTTTGTTTTTGCTAATAATCAATTTGCAAATAGCTAGCAAAAAAATAATAAAACATAAAATAATAATTTATAACCTTGAAATATTTTATAATAATAAATGTTGGCATAAGAAAAGCACGCGCCATTTCCATTTCTATTTCCACGGCTGGCAGCTGTTTAAATTAATTAGCAAATGTTATTAAATTAAATATATACCTGCATACGTACTACATTTGTATGTATGATAAAATTTTAAGAAAGAATTTTATATTTCAAATATAAATAAATAATTTAAATTCAACTTTTTTTAAAAAAATATTTATCAGATTATGAGTTTTGAACTTAGATTTACATAGATAGATATGAAAATGACTTTGGCAGAACTTTTTAGATCGTATTGTCCAATTAATTAAAGAAAATTATAGTTGAGAGTTTCAGTTTGACAACTTTGTATGGCGCTTAGATTTCAATGTTTATTGTTATTTATTTTTTATTTTTTTATCTAATAGGGTCACAAAAAACGTTTTTTTTACTACTCGTATCATAAACAAACAAGCATAAATAAAAACACTTTAATTTTCAACAAACAATAAAAGAAAAGACAACGAAGAAGAAAAAAAATTAACTTCAACTTTATAAGTTGGAAAATATTTACATATTCATAAAAGACTCATAAAAAAAGGCGCATTTAATATGAGTATCTTCATATCTAATGCGATGTAAATAAACTTTAAATTGTTATCATGAATAAACACATTCACACACACACACACACATACATGCGTACAGAAACCGGTTATGTACGCGTATAACTGCATAACCCAGTATGGAAGCAAGAGTTAGTGGACTACTGAATTAGGCACTATAAACAAGTTCAATCTTTATTAACTACGTGTTAACTGTAGAGCTCAATTCAACGATTAGTTCAATACACTAGCGGATCCAATGGGAAAGAGTAGAAGGGTTAAATTTTAGATTTGGGGGGGCTGATTTTATTAAGGCAATTATCAGATTAGAAACTAGACCGAAATATTGATACATTTTAGAAACTAGTTCCCAGTCTAATTGAAATTCATTGTAAAACTTAAACCAAAAATAAACAAGAAATCAGACCAAAACTCAGAAAAAAATTTAATAAAAACTAAAAATTCTAATTGAAACCAAAATTCAGACAGAATTCCGACCAAAAATTGGAGCAAATCCAAACGAAATTCGGACCAAATTCAGTTCCAACTTCTGACAGATAATCAAAAAAAAAAAAATCAGACCTAAATTTAGACCAAAGTCAGACTAAAACTCAAACCGATATTCAAAACAAAAATTAAGTAGAAAACCAGACAAAATTTAGACCAAAATTTAGACCAAAATTTAGACCAAAATATAGACCAAAATTTAGACTGAAATTAAGAGAAAAATGTAGACCAAATTTAGATCAAAACTCAAACAGATATTCAAATTAAAAATTAGTCTGAAAGTCAGTTCAAATTTTAACCAAAGTTCATACCAAATTTATACTAAAAACTCGAAAACCAAATTCTGTCCGAAACTCAGACCAATACAGATCAATATACCAACTGAAAGGCAGAACCATGTTCTGTTTAAAACTCAAACCGATATCCAAACTAAAAATCGGACCAAATTCAAAACAAATTCAAACCAAAATTCAGCACAAAATTCTGAACTAAATTTAAAAAAAATAAAAAAATACAGACCTAATTTAGACCAAATTTCAGACCGATATTCAGAGCAAAAATCATATAGAAAATTAAACAAAATTCAAACCAAAATTCATCCCAAAGATCTGACCGAAATTAGATCCAAATTCAGACCAAATTTTAACCAAAACTCAAACCGATGTTCAAATCAAAAATCAAACTGAAAGTCTGTCCAAATTTTAACCAAAATTTAGGTCAAATTTATACCAAAAACCAAACAAGATTCTGATTGAAACTCAGACCAATATTCAGACTCAAAATCAGGCCAATATTCAGATTAAAACACAAACCGATATTCAAACTAAAAATCAGACCAAAACCAAAATTCAGCCCAAAACTCTTAACGAATTTTTAAAAAACAAATTCAGACCAAATTTAGGTGAAACTCAAATCAAAACACAGACCCATATTCAAAACAAAATCAAATAGAAAGCCATACAAAATGCAGATCCAAATTTAAACCATAATTTATCACAAAGCCCTGACCGAAATTAGTGCAAAATTCAGACAAAAATTCAAATCAAGACAAAATCAGACCGAATTTCAATCAAATTTATACCAAAAACCGAACAAAATTCTGATCGAAACTCAGACCAATATTCAGACCCAAAAGCAGCCCAATATTCAGATTAAAACTCAAACCGATACTCAAACTAAAAATCAGAACAAATTCAAACCAAAACTTTGGAGTCAAATCATTTGATCCGTGAACGTACACATCACGTAAACTGGAGTTATTTTTTTTTCTTTTTGAATTACGTGACGAGTAGAATGTTTGCAATTCGATCTCAGATCAAAATTGAGAACAAAAATTAAATCAAAATTCAGAGCAAAAATATTATCGAGCTGTTCAAAAGCGAGACATCTATAAACTGACCCTAGAGACTGTAGCCCACATAGCCCCCAAAGGATCCACTACTGGCGGCATCTCATGATGATAAATTGCAATTAATAAAGCAGAAAACACAAGCCCCCTTTGCTTCCCCCTTCCCCTTTCTTCTCTCTATACATATATCATTATCGAATTTGTTTACTATTTTCGTAAATTTAACCGCTTCAAACAAACCACATAAAGGTTATAAAAACGAAAATTATATTTCAAAAATTTTTAAACTTTAATAGTTTTCAAATAAATTTAAATTTACAAAAATTTAATAACTAACATTTTTTATTTTTTATTAATTTTTAGACTTTTTAAACTCACCCCCTAGATAAAAATTCAAACAAAAAACTTTGAATGCAGTATTGCTGAGTAGCTTTTTCTCTTTCAGAATCTAAAGTCGAAACTCGTATGCCTCTCGCTTTCTTTGAAATGGCTATGATTACTGTTGAAGTCCCCTTCTGTTTTCGAAATAATGACTACTTGATAATATTCTAAATAGTTAAATAAACTAGTTGTTTTCCTTACTGGGTTACATCTTAATGTGTGTTTATATATATAATGTCTGAGCACTAGCGGATTCAGAGATTTCCTCAGGGGGAGTTTTAATTTTTTGTCTCTTTAATTTGATTGAATTAATTGAATCACAACCAATGATCAAAATGTATGAGATTTTCAACGCTAAGTGGGGGGCGGGGGGTGAGGCGGGCGAGAAGTTAACCCCAAGTTCCCCCTCTTGTATCCGCTAGTGGTGTGTTTGCGTACCTTGTTCATTCATAATGCACTGATAACACAGCTGCAACAAACTCACAAGCAGCGTACACGCACAAGTTGATTCAACAGCCACAACACCAACAAATTGTCAAAGAAAACAACAACAAATTACTAACAAATTTTACATAATATAATTCCAGGAAACAAAACAACAGCAGAAAAAGAAAAAGGTTACAAACAAAATTTTTCCACAAATAAATTTGTTAATTTATATTTGTTTTCTAGTTTTCTTTGTATATATGATATGCTTCGAAACAAAAACAACAATAATAAAAAGCTTGAAGTGAAAAGATATAGAGCGTAGATAGTAGACAAATAAGAAAATTAAATTAAAAAAGAAAGAAAAGGGAACTTCCCGACATCTTCTTTTTCTTCAAAGTTATTGCTTAAATAGAAATGATGTCGTCAGTTCAGATTTTAATGCATTTTAATTAAAATTTTTTAATTTGCTTGTAGTAACATAAATTAAATGTATAAATGCATTTACATATTTATGTAAATATGTATAGTAATTTTTAAGGTACATACTGTATACATATATGTAAATATAAATGAAGTTGTGGTTGTTGTTTTCTGATGAAATAAATTTGGAAAAAACTTAATTGCACGAGCTTCTTGGAAACTCAAAATTCGTTGTTTCATAAATTTTTGAAAGCAGAAGATATTGAATCTCTTTCATAAGTTTTGATATTTATTATAGTTATTATTATAGGGAGCATTTAACTGCAGACATATCAAATTTAAAGCGGAGCGATATTAACCCTTTCGTTGTTTTTGGCTAATATATTGTACAAACAATTTTCACACTTCACTACTTCTCATTTCAAACCTATCAGGAATTTTAAAAATAAAAAATAATTTTTTAAATCAAGCATATTTTTCTCTTTTTAATTTAAGTTTGAGCAAAAACGGGAGTACATTTTTTTTTTATTTGATTTTGAAAAACAGTCCAAATTATATTTGTGTGAATTTACGAAGTCAAGGTACTAAGTTTAAAATTTTGAGCAAGTACATAAACTTTTTTTTAATTATAATAGTTAAAACTCCATCTCATAATACAGAATTAATAACTTAAAAAAAAAGATGTTAAAAAAAATTGTTTTGCATGCTTAAAAAAATTGTACATTATAGTGTACAAATTCCCGCAACTCTAATGTACAATATAATTTTTGTTTTTTGTTCAACAAACGAAAAAATAACAAAATTCTGAAAGTGGATGCTGATAAAACTCGAAAAAAAAAATTACACGGGTCTCGGCGTTTTAAAAGTATACGTCTAATTTTTGTTTTACGTAGACCCAAAATTTGCTTATTCTAACAGATTAAGTATAATAAACCATAAGATAACTTGTTAGTTTTGCATCTGAGCTTGTTTGTAAGTTCAACAATTTACAGTAGAATTTTCCGTAGAATATTTTCTTCCTACATATTAACCCTTTGGCACCCACCATTATGGGTCTTTTTTGCCTTTTTCGAAAAAGTCTAATTTTTGACCCATTATGAGGGTTGATAGAGGGTTAAATGTTCAAGAAATATGTTGCCCATGAAATTTTACTATAGGTGAATGAACAACAAAATTCTGTATACTTGACTTTAGTAAAAATAAATCCAAATTCCAAAAATGTTTAAAATTTTCACCTTTTATACTTATACTTGAACAAGTGTGTTTTTAAAAGTATTTTCTAAACTAAAAGTTTATGTTGCATTGCAAAATAAACCTTAGTTGTTTTTTCCGCAAAAAAAAATGTTAAAATTAAAATTTTTTTCTCGAATTTTTACTCCTTTCATGCATTTTGGTCATTATAATGTACAAAATTCCAAAAGCTCTACAGCCTTTCCCAAACACTTCTTTCATAATTTTTTTTTTTTGGTTTTTATTCTTAACAAAGTCTGAATCTACGAATATTAAACAAGAAAAAATTTGTTTACTCTCCAATAAAAAAGTTGAGAAGAAAGGGTTAAACTTTTGATGCCCGAAAAGAAGTACCTTTATATGTAGGATGAAATTATCGGAATTTAGTCATCTTTAAGCTCAACATCCATTGCTAAATGATCCAGGGTTGTCTACAGGCAAGCCCTTGGCATTATGAATAACGGTAGAGATAAATTATACCCCAAAACATATTCAATGTTCAGTGTTAATGCCTGAGAAGAGCTTGGATTCGAGATTAACCTGCTGTTCCTTTACATTCGTTTACAAATCTCGGTTTAGGCCCTCAATGAGCTGATGTGTTTCATCATGTTATCGACACACACATTGGCAGATACTATTGCTACTGCTGCTAATGGAGCAAGCACACATATATACAACGGCTGCCAGTCAGGCATTCATTACAGTCATGCAGTCTATTTGTTTGTTTGTCATTCAATCAAGCAACTAACCAACCATCCAAGCAGGCAGGCACCCAGGCAGGCTGACATTTAACGCAGTAGCAAATTTATTTCATATGCAATTGCTGCTACTGCGTGTATCACACACACACACACACACATACGCCCTGCACACGCATACATACATATCTTTGAGCAAAAGAACAAAAGCGAAAAGAATTCGAGGAATTCCTTAATTTAATACGAAAATGAAATGAAAATCATAATAATAAAAATGATAAAAATAATAATAAAAATGATGAAAAAAATATGAAATAAAATAAAATAAATATATATAGTCTACACACATACAAACATACAAAAATATAACTGAACGATGAAATATTTCATTACGTAGTAGTAGAACAAAAACACCACAGTGGAAGAAGAAAAGAAGTGAAATAAAAATAAAATAAAAAAATAAATAAAAAACGAAAGCACACAATAAAATTCCAGACTCAACCTCAGCCGCCAAAGTCTCAAACTGCAGAGTCGGAGGCTCTGTCAGCAGCTAGCAGCAGTGGCTCTGGAAAAACCAAACAACTCAGAACTCAATGAAAATGAAGCCAAACTGGAGGCTGTTCTACTGTTTGGATGTTCTCGTTGTTGTTGTTGCTGTTATTGTTATTGCTATTGAAATGAAACGTTTGAATGCGCAGTGTATATTCTATGCTATGAATACGTCAGTGTGCTGGGAGAGTATGAGGTTGTTACACTGGTGGTGCTGTTGGTTGAGCAAGTTTGTTGGTTTATATTTCGCATCCATCAAGCTTCAATGAATAATAATAAAGTAAAAAAAATATAAATAAAATATGTTGTTATTGTAGTACCTATTTATTAAAAAATACTTCACACCGCAACATACTCCACCAAGGCAGTCAGCCAGACAACCAACCAACCACACCATCACTTCATTTCATTCATCACTTCTCTGACTTCTCTCACTCCTCTGCATCACCAGTGTATCACGCTCGCTCCTTCTCTGCTTTTAAAAAGTCAACCATCATTGCTGCTGCATCACTTGATAAAAAAAAGTAAAGTTCTTCTTGTTATTCACCGCCGCTGCTATTTAATATTTTTATTATTGTTATTGCTGTGTTTGTTTAACTTCATCTCATTTTCCTTCAATCACGCTCCTCCTCCACGCATACAGTTGAAGTTATTTAATTCTTTATTTCATTTCAGTTTTTCATCTTTCTTTGTTTTTCTTTTTTTTTGCTTATTTCTTTTGCAATATTTTTATTATTAATAACAATTCTTGCTCGTTCACGAATGAAATATTTTTGGTTATTTTCTTTGCGAATTTTTCTTGTTATTATTGTTGTTATTATTCTGTGCTCTGCCTTAGTTTACTGGAAATGTAATATTGTGGGAATTTGAGTTTGCGAACTCGCATTCTTTTTTTTTCTTACTACAAGGCGCATGCATACATTAAAATTTAAATATTTGACACAGGTAGGTAGATATATGCTTATTAATAATATAGAGAAAGATATGAATTTGGTACTGTCTAGTTTCCATCAGAGCTGTCTTTTTAGGTTTGAAGTCAACTGACTTCTAAAAAAAATGATTGCAATAATCCATTCTTTTTGTGAATGCGGAATTAAGACTTTGAAGTCATAAGTCATATTAAAGTCAATGACTTATCCTTCATTTTTGAAGTCATGAATGATCAGTCTCTTATTTGCAATCCTAATCTCAACAAAGTATTGAAGTTATTCATTTTGAAGTCATTTAAAGTGAATTTAAGTCATTTGAAGTCAATTGAAGTCATTTGAAGTCAATTGACTTCACCGAAACAAATTGAATTCGTGGAAATAACTTGGAAGTCATTTAAGTTATTTTTTCAGAATTTTACACATTTTCATGTTCACACTTATTACGAATTATTTTTCTTGTTGCAAATATAAGAAAATCATCGAAATCAAAGCTGTGCCTCAAGCAACTTTTTTCGAAATTTACTGGAAATACCAGTATAAATTATAATAATTTAAATTTTTTTATTTATTTAAAAAATTTTGTAATTAAATTTGTATCTAATATAAAAAGTTGGTTATTCGATGTTCTATTTGTGTATGTAGTTACTTATATATATGTACATATGTCTAAGATGATATGTATTATATGTTTTTTCACAACTGTCTTATTGTTGTTAAAATTATGAAGAGCTTTTTTGTTTAATTAAATAATTATAGTATATTTCTTATCATTCAATAACAGACTTCACTCAGTGAAGGTGAAGTCTTAAATGACTGCAAAACTTCAAACCAATTTGAAGTCATGACTGTAACTTCAAACCAATTTGAAGTCATGACTGTGTCTTCAAACCAATTTGAAGTCATGACTGCGACTTCAAGTATAATGTGAAGTCATGTGAGTTATTGTGGCTTATTTGCATTGAAGTCTCAAATTTATTGCTAAATGAGCAGTCAGTGACTTTAAAAAGACTAGTGACTTAATTTTTTAAAGTCATAAGTCTCAAATGAAATCAAAGACTGTAATCAGAAAACGTTATTCATTTCCAGTGACTTCAATGAGTGCAGTTCGAAATGACTGCAATCTTTTACAGCTCTGGTTTCCATACATGGGCTAATTTATTAATCAATTATATTCCAGAATCCGTCGTAACGAATAAAATTCAGAACAAAATTCAAACCAAAATTTAAACCGAGATTCAGACCGAAGATAAGACAAAAAATCATACCGAATTCAGAAAAAAATTTAAATTAAATTCTGGCCAATTCTCACAACAAACATCTTGGCAAAAGTCAGACCAAAGCGGACCAAGAATCAGATCCAAAATTCTAACCAAAATTCAGACTAAACTCGAAACAAAATTTACGCAAAAATTATGACAAAAATCGATATTTCTAACCTATGAGAAGAGGCTAAGTTACATATTGACCGGCTGTATGCAAGAAGGGTGATTATCCTTGCTTTCGGATGTGATGACAAGGACAAGGATATCATTCTTCAAAGGTTCAAAACCGGTGCATTACAGACATTTCCTCATGGAGAGACATTTCCTCATGTCGGAGATCCCTGGTACAGGTGGGGAATACCGTGAGGGAAGAACCATCAGGGAGAGCGGTGGGCCAGTTCCAGGAAAACCTCGTTGTGTGTCAACTTAATCTTCACCATAGTAAGGCAACATCAGCAATGATGATGCGCTGCACGGAGGATGAAGGTATTATCATTGGCTTGCTACAAAAACAGAACATAGGAAAGGATAAGCTAACCATGTCGGATCATCGAGCCTTCCAGTTCGAAGTCCGGTACGGCAAAAACCACAACGGAGCAGCAAACAGATTAGAGCTCCCAAAAACACGGACCCGATTGAATACGTGGTGAAGTCGAGAGAACTACTAACTGTAAAAGCTACAAAAGTGCCAGGAAATACCTTGGAGGTAAAAAGTCAGCTGAAACATCTCAGTTTTTTCATGATTAAAGCTTTCAAGGTGGCCTGCCTAACTTCTATCTTTGACGAAAAGCCTCAACACCCTGGTGGTGTAGAGAACTGGAATCAGAAAAGAAGGAAGTCAGGGAAGCTTTCAATCGACACATACGAAGGGGATACCCGGATACATGGGAAGATTACAAGGCGAAAAAGAGAGAAATGAAATAACTCATAAGACGTCAGAAAAGGCAGTCGTGGAGAGATTTTTACTTTGGTATGGAAAAAATTTGTAGGCTTTAGAAGATGGTTTCAAAAGATCCATTCTCCAAATTGGGTCTGATCCGCAAAATGCACGAAACTATAGCAGAAAATATGAATGAATCGCTGCAAGCACTGATGGAAGTGCACTTTTCTGAAAGCTTTAGGTCAGACGACTGCTGGCCACCCCTGAAAAAGAAAATGTACAGAGGAGACGGACTAGAAGCTAAAAGGGTTGTAACTATGGACAGAGTTAGCAAATGGCAGCAGCTACAGCCCTTAGGTTGTTGAGGAATGCCACATGGCATAACTCGAAGGCTCTACATAGACACATGAGAATCCTAGATACTTCATACAAGGATATTCAGGAGACGGAGGTATGAAAAAAGTCAAAATAACTGAGAAAAGTTATATGACTCAGATAGCGGATGGAATCGTTGACGTGGAAGTCACTGATGGTTCTCTGCTGGAAGGTAGAACCGAGGCACGTATTTTCTCAGATGAGTTAAATTTGTCTTGTGTTCTACGGTTGGGAACATATGTGTCCTTCTACCAGCCACTGGACACCCTTATTGAGAGTCAGGTCAATGGCAAGAGAATTTAAATTGCCACTGACTGCAGGCAGGCAAAGACGGCAGTGAAGTGGTTGTGCAGTGAGTCTGCCATGCCGTCGGACTAAATGAAAGACTTTGAGTTGACTAACAGCGTTGACTTTGGGTCACGGTTCTTTCAGGTATCACCTCAAGAAGATGAAACTTGTTGAGGCTGATACCTATAGGTTATGTTTGGAGTAGCTGGAAACATCTGCGCACATACTCTGCTAACGTCCAGCGTTGGCGAGCAGAAGGATGTCAATCTTGGGTCGTATATTGATGAAACTGGCTGCCAATATTCGGAGCATGCATCAGGCGATAGGGAACGAAAAAGGATCCGTCTGGGTCTGATTCGGAAGTCCCCAAACCAATAATAAAATATTCGGAACGAAATTCAGGCAAAAAATCAGACTGATATTCAGATAAAACTAAGATCAAATTCAAACAAAAAATTTAGACCAAAAATTAAACCACACTCATACCAAAAATTCACACCAAATTCTGGCCAAACCTCTGATCGAAAATCGGACAAAAAGTTAGACCAAAGCGGACCAAGACTAAGACTAAAAATCAGACCGATATATAGACCGAAATTCTGATCAAAATTCTGACTAAAAAAAATCAGGCAAAAAATATGACAAAAAATCAGAATAAAATTCAGAACAATATTGTGAAAAATCAAGCCAAAATTCAGACAAAACTCAGACCAAATTCAGGTAAAAAAAATAAGACCAAAACCCAAGCCAAATTCTTACCAAAATTTAGACCAAATTCTGACGAAAAATGCGGGCAAAATTCAGACTAAAGCGGAGAAAGACAGAGAATAAAAATCGGACCGGAATTTGGACCAAAATTCAGACAAAATTCTAGCAATAAATCAGATCAGATCAGAACTCAGCTATGAGATAACAAAAAAACTAATATTTAGACCAAAACTAAAATCAAAAATCAAATCAAACAGACTTAAAATAAGATCAAAATTCCAACAAATCCAGACCGAAAATCACACAAAAATTAAAATCAAATGAGACCAAATTCTGGGTAAGACTAAAAATCTGACTGAAAATCAAACCACTGTGGATCTGGCCTTATACCAAAAATCAGACCAAAATTTAACACATATTCACACAAAAAAATAAGACTAAAATTCAGATCAAGAATCAGATAAAATTCAGACCAAAATTTAAACAAAATTTACACAAAAAATAAGACGACAAATCAGTTTAAAATTCAGACCAAAAATCAAACTAAACTCTGGCCAAAATTTAGACAAAAAATCAGACCAAAACGTGTCTCCTTTAATACTGGTTCGATGAAAAATTTCTTGTAAGCATGTGGAATTTTGTAATTTAATATTTTCAGAAATTTCTCAAGAAACTCAAAAAAAATTTGAGATAAATTTTACCTACTGCCTTAAAGCGAATTCAATGAGGTGAGTAAGCTTCATATTTCTAAGCTTCGTATGTCTCCATGTCTGACTTATAAATGTCAATTTATATTTGAATGTGCTTCGCACACTCACACATTTTGCGTACATAAAAATTTTCAAAAATTCGCATTATAAATGTAATTCAAATGTGAAATAAAAATGCGAGTCGTACACGCAAAAAGTATAAAATTTCGTAGAAACAAACCGCAAAAGAAGTAAAAAAAATATATAAAAAAAAAGGAAATAAAAAAGAAAAATCCAAGTGATGCTGAAATTGAAACTGAAATTGAGGAGGGGCTGTGTGCAGCACACTCTACTCCACCACACTGTAGGTGGTGGCAGAAAACTCGTAAACGCATAGCTTCTAATGTCTCCAACCTTCTAATCGTTCAACTTTATCTTCGCCTTCTACGGAAGCATACCACATAAATTTATGAAGAATATTATTAAGCATTTTAGTTATTCATATTATACGATGTTGTTGTTGTTGTTGTTTTATTTTGGTTTGTATGACACATGTTTTTCAACCATAACTACACACTATTTCCTCTAGCTCTTTTCACTACCTCTGCTTCTCCTTCTCTAGTTTGACTTCTTTGACTTTAGCTGCAGCTGCTATTTTCTGTTTGTGGTTACCAACAACGCTTTACTGCTTTTCTATATGGTTTTTGTGGTTTTAATTTTTCTAAATTGTGCTCTTTATGTATGTGTGTGTGTGTTGTATTTGTATTTGAATAATTTTTTTGGTTTTGTTTTCATTTTATTTCTTTTTTTAGTCTAAAAGTTTGCAATGCCACAAATATTCTTTTGCGTACTTTTCATTTTAAAGTCATACTCTTTTCCCATTTACTTTACTTTCTTGAGTTGTTGAAATGGCTGTAAATTGACTAAAGTTTCCTCAGATATTGACATTTAAAAATCTTTAAAATTTCTTTAAATTTCTGTTGTTCAGGACAATGAAAACGAAAACATGAGAAAAAGTTTTTGTAATTCATTGGAATGTTCTTTGAAGCTTTCACAGGAATAAGAACTTCATTTGAGATTATTTTCCACTTGTTTCATATATTTTCTTTGACTTTGACAAAGTTTTAATAGAAAAGAAAAACTTATGTAGATTTCTATTTCAAAATGAATTAATATATAAAAAAATGGGACTAATTGATACACGAATGAAATAACTTGAGTCTGATCATACTAACTACATGATAAGTTTGTCAGTTCTGGTGTTTCATAGTTTTGAACTGTTACGCAATCAGCTCACAACTCATCTACGAATATTCGCATTTGGAATTACTGATCTTAGTAGAAACATCGATATCATGCTTTGTGTAATTTTCAGGCATGCTTCAGTACAGTTGAATAAAGATTGTGGAATAGTTGGGGAAGAAGAATAGGAATAGTTAAGTATATCTTTCCTGGACCTCCAACTGTTTGGTGATGTAAGAACAATGAAAGAGTTAACCCTTTCTTATCAACTTTTTTATTGGGGGGTAAAAAAATTTGTTGTTGTTTTATATTCGTAGATTTGGTTTTTGTTAAGAATAAAAACCAAAAAAATTATGAAAGAAGTTTTTAGGAAAAGCTGTAGACCTTTTGGAATTTTGTACCTTATTTATAAAACCAAAATGCATGAAAGAATTTAATTATTTTAACTTAATTTTTGAACTTTTTTTTTGTGGAAAAACAACTGAGGTTTATTTCGCAATGCAAAATGAGCTTTTAGTTTAGAAAATGATTTTAAAAACACACTTGTTCACTAAGTATAAAAGGTGAAAATTTGAAAAATTTTTGGAATTTGGGTTTATTTTTACTAAAGTCAAGTATACAGAATTTTGTTGTTCATTCACTGATAGTAAAATTTCATGGGCAGTATATTTCTTGAACATATTAACCCTCTATCAACTCTCGTAATGGGTCAAAAAGGAAACTTTTTCGCAAAACGCAAAAAAGACCCATAATAGTGGGTGCCAAAGGGTTAATATGTAGGAAGAAAATATTTTACGGAAAATTCTACTGTAAATTGTTGAACTTACAAACAAGCTCAGATGCAAAACTAACAAGTTGTCTTATGGTTTATTATACTTAATCTGTTAGAAATGAGCAAACTTTGGGTCTACGTAAAACAAAAATTTGACGTATACTTTCAAAACATCGAGACCCGTATAATTTTTTTTTTGTTCAATCAGCATCTATCAGTTTTAACTTTCGTTTTAAACTATTATAATTAAAAAAAAAGTTTTTATACTTGCTCAAAATTTTAATCTTTGTACCTTCATGTTGGGTTTGTGAGTCTTTCATTTAAGACGAAATACGCAAAAATGTATCCCTGTGAGGTTAGCGAAAGCATTCCAAAATACAATGATCAAACAAGAAGAAAAGAGACAACGCTAGTATAGAAGATGAACGAAGAATTGTCATTTTTTTTTTGAATACTTATTAAAAGCGGCAAGTTGTGGTGAAAAGAAAAAAAGCTAAATAAAAATTAAATAAGCAAAACAAAGAAAAATTAATTATTTTATTTTGTCTTCGGACTTAATCCTCTAACACTTCACTTCGTAAATTCACACAAATGTAATTTAGACTGTTTTTCAAAATCAAATAAAAAAAAACTGTACTCCCCCCGTTTTTGCTCAAACTTAAATTATAAAGAGAAAAAACATGCTTGATTTAAAATTTTTTATTTTTAAAATTCCTGATAGGTTTGAAAAGAGGAGTAGTGAAATATGAACATTTTTTGTACAATATATTAGCCAAAAACAACCAAAGGGTTAAGATGATTCCGAAAAGCTAAGTTATGGTAGATAGGTACAAGAAATTCATTGCATTTAACCATATAAGATTTAATATGTGCCTTAAGCTTGGTATGAATATATTTAGAACATCCAAACCTCTTTCCCCAAGGCATTTCTAACTTCAAGAGCAAGGAACCACGAATCATGGGTTAAGAAATCCATTAAGATAATCGAGAATCTCTGGAAAATAACCTAAACAACAATCAAATGCCCATGCAAATGTTCATAGATCAGTGATAAAAAATATTTACCAAATTTACTGGCCTCGAACGTAAAACCTATAAACCCAACGTTAAATAAGCTTAAGGATGTTACCAGAATCAGAAGCTTATGTCCCGCTAAAAATTAAGTAAAATAAAGACAAATCAGAAAACATCACATTTTGTGCTGATTGAGGCCCAACAAGTAATAGCGTTTTCTTTTTTTGACAAATTGTTGCATTTTTTTTGCCTCGTGCAATGGCAACAATTTTTTAATGTTGCCCACAACACTACCAAAATGTTGCCTATTTAGTGCAAGAAAAGAACATAAAAATGCTACTCTGTCAGAATCAGCTAATTTGCAGGGCAACATTCTCACCCCCTCATTTTTTAATTGAGTGCAAAAGTGCTACATTTTCCCCGCTCAGAAGGCAACATTTTTAGAAAAGAACACAATACTCTCTGAAGAAGCTGCCTTTTTTTTTAGAAAAGAACACGAAATTTGACAGCCCTCGCACGGTGCAAAAAAATGCAACATTTTATCGAGAAAAGAAAACGCTATAAGTTAAGCACCACTTAGGCCAAACAGCCCGACTATGAAGCTTTTTAAACAATAATGAGTTTTAAGGAAGTGGCAACCAAAAAAGCACTTGTGTTTTCATATTAATGATTCTAGAGTAATATGTTCTGTGATTGGTTGAGGAGTTGTTTGTTATTTTTATTAAATTTTTACTAACAAATGTCTGAATATCCTGTTTTAAAAATATTAGAATGGAATCTGCATAAGTTATTTATGTAGAACCCTTTAAAGTTGATCAATGTTAGAACGCTTGGTAAGAGAGTGCAATCTAAGTTATATTTGGGAGCTAATCATTCTAAAATTACTAATTGTCTAGACGAGGTTTAGAAAAAAAATGTGACTTTTATCTGTTTTTTTTTTGTCAAGCCAACTGACTATTAATTAAAAGTCCTAAAAAATCACTTACATCAACTTTGGTAGATTTAATCTAATGATTTTTAATTAAAGCTTGGAGTTTCAGCTAAACAATGCACCAAAATGCAGCTACATTTACTGTCACTCTTTTTTTTTAGTTAAAAAAAAAACTGACTGTCGTAGTGGTTCATACAACGCTGTGCAATAGTAACCGGCGTACTTTATTTAAGTCCTTAATTAAGCCGCCATGCCCAAAGGACCAGAAACCCTGTCTTAACCTGCTTCTAATTCACTAAAGCGACTAAAGACTAAAGTCCATACCAACTTTGAATGCGCAAAAGCTTGGGCGTAAGTTTTGCAAAGAATAATCTTTATTAAAAAATGCACCAAATGAATACATAGGCCCACTAGCAGATCCAGACACCTCCTAAGGAGATGGTGAGGGGAAGGGAAAGGGGAAGGGGAGGTAAGGGGCTGAGGTTCACATTTTCGTCCCTTAACTATTTTTTTTTATTCATGACCTGCAATCAAAATATATGAGATTATTTTAGGTAAAGAGGGCTTCATCTCTGAAACCGCCCCATCTTCCCTAAGAGACGCTAGTGCATATACCTGTCTACGATGCTCGGCTGCTGTAGGTATAAGACTAGACAGAGAAAGAGGAAGGTAGCGTTACAATTAAATAAGCTCACTAACATAATAAATAACTTGACGTTTTCAGCTTATTATCAGTAGGTATCTCTATCATGGGTAAGGTTAGGTTAGAATGGCTGACTAGAGACACACTTAGGCCTGAACGGCCCATTGTGATACCACATAGTTAGACCTACAGTTTAACGCCGATTCCGAACAGCGGTGTGGTAAATTTTTTATCAGCTTGGTGGTTTTGGCATTACCAACCAAGGTGTGTACTTGTACACTTTCTTGCAATTCTCATACACTTCATATTGATAGTGGATATAAGAAGGTTGTGAGAATTTACCACCAGACGAAAACAGGAATTGAACCCGAACTTCCCGGATGAAAGTCTAGAGCACTACCCACTAGACTATCATGGGTTATTGATGTCTGAAATATTGGAATTGCTTTATGATTCATAAATCCTCGAAGTTTATGTGTGTTGGCAATTCAGCAAAGTTTTATTTAGTATTTTGGAAGTTTTCATAGCATATGAGGATTTGTTATATAAAACTTAATCTTTTTCAATTGAAAATCGTGAAATCTTATGTAACATACAGAAAATCTGAATCTACTAAAAAATTAAATTGCAAAAATGTAAGAAAATTTATGGAATTTTAAAAATGACATAAGCAACTGAACAAAATTGATCAGAAAAATAATATAATAAATCGATTAAGAAATAAATTCCAATCATTCCGTGCTAATATATAAAATAACCACTTTAGTATATTTCCTACAACAGAAATCAGAAAATTTGCGCTCTTTTACATACTTAAACATAAACAAAAACACAAATACACATAAGTACATGCATAAGAAATGTGTACACTTGAAAATAATTTATTGTAGTTACTACATGAGTTAAACAAAACTAAAATAAACAAATTATATACATAATTTTAAGCTTTTACTAGCTTTTTTAAAAAAAAAAAAATCAACAAACAAAATCTACATTTAAAATTTCTAAGTATTTCTACATATATTCGCAGCAGCAGTTGCTGTTCATGCTGACGGTTATGATGACTAAAATCAAAAATACGTAAATACGTCAGAAAAAAATTTTAGAAATTTTTAAATCAAAATTTTAACGATTCCAAGAATTCCATATAAATTTTTCTTATTAGTTTTTTTGTTTGCTGTTCAAACTTAACTCTACATAGAAAAACAGAAAACCGCAAAAGTAAGAAGAAGATGAACATACGATTTAAGAATTAGTTATTACCCAGCGGGTTTTTCAGCTTTAAAACTAGGCGCTTGAAAAGTGCTTTGCAAGAGTAGCCGAAAATTGCAAACAACAAATGAGGTTCTCAATTGAACAATAAAAATGAGTGAGAAAAAAAAATAAAATAAAATAGCACACTCATTGTTGAGTTTGATTAGCGCAAAGGTTATTGCACTAGAAAATCGCTACTTTCCTCGAGCATGCAATATTAACCCTTAAACGCCCAATACGTCCGATTTCAATTAAAAACATACCCAGAGGTAGTATTTGTGATTCCAAACAACGTTTGTTCTACGTGTTTTCAAATAAATTTGTTTAAGGTGCAGTTATTTTAATTTACATGGTTGACCTCTGTAGTAACCTTTGGCGATTATCTGGAGAATAAATTAAAATACATACGCAATAATTTATTATTTGGTGTTATCCCATACCGTCTGACATAAATTTGTCCACACGGCAATATATTTATTACACAAAGTTCGAAAATAAAAACCCCTTTTTTTCAGTTAGTTGCTTAAAATTTTTGCAAAACATGCTTTTCGAGCAAAAAATAACTGTAAGACAGTTGTGATATTTCCATTCTTATTTATACGTATCGATAAAGAAAACTTTAGACAGTAAGATCAGATGTTTATTTTAAATGGCGAACGTAAAATGGCGGCACAGGCAGCCGCGGAAGTAGTTGGTCACTGCAGTGACCAGTGGGTATTTAAGGGTTAAAATTAGTGGGGAACGTAAGCGCTTATAGAACACTTAAGTGCTTGCAGTTTGAGCACTTGCTTAATGCTATTGCAGTATCTGAATTTACCGCTGGGTAGCCATATATAGAATATTATATGGTATATTTTGGCATCACTCACAATTGCAACAACAACCAACAAAAACAATAAATAATTTCAAAGCAAATAAACAAAAAAAAAAAAAAAAATAGAAATTAACAAACGAATAAAAAATGAAATAAATAAAAATTAAAAAAGAAAAATTAAATAACTAAAAGAAACACACACAATTTTTTTTTGCAGATACACAAAAACGATACACAACAACATCCGCTGCTGTTGCTATTGCTGTTTTTAGATATTAGAAATTGGCTAGATACCTAAATATCTACATCCATACATATATTTATGTTTCTATAGTATTTAAATGTATATATGTGTGTGTATGTGTGTTTGCATATCGAGAAGTGGAAGCGCGCGCGCCTTTTTCTACTTATACAAAAATTATCTTTCTTCTTGAAGTTGTTTTTACTTACTTTATTTCAAGCATCATGTTGCTCAATGTTCTTGCATATACCCCCTCCCCCCTGACTATTCACCGTACGTACATACGTCAGTGCGTATCTTTCGTATTTGCTTGAATATTTTTTTTTTGCTAGTTTTTTTTTGTTTCTTTTTTGTTTTTTTGTTTTTATTTTATTTTTGGTTGGCATCAAAAATAGACAAAATTAGAAATTCACAACAGCAGAAAAATTAAAGCAAAGAAGAAATTAAAAGCAAATTTTAAATAGCTTGAGACTGTTACACACACATACACACACACACATACTTACACTCACAGAAAACCATACAAATAATTGACGAATCTAATGGAGCGCACACAAAAATTTTGCAATTTTGCCAGCAGAAATTTTTTTTTTTTTTGTTTTCTTTTGGTTTTCTTTTAGAGACGAATTGTCTCTTTCGCTGTTTGGGGTCTTTTGCTGTATTAGAACTTAGCGTTAGCTGAAAAATTAGTGATAATTTTAACTTTGAATTTTATTTTAAAGAAGAAAACATATTAAGCTTTTTTAAATGATAGGACAAAATTTTTGAGTAAATAAATAATAAAGATTTGCATTAGAACTAAAACTGTGAATGGACCTAAAATCTTCATAGTTCTTTCATTTTTTTCTTTTTTTAAATATATATAAATGTTCAACTGTTCAAAAATTTTATATGAGATCTATGGCAAGGAACTCCCTGACCTGAACCTATTGGCTATAGACTGTTTACTGCTGATATATACTTGAAATTAATCGCTTTTTGTTGAGGCATCCTCCAAATAAAATTTACCTGGACAGCAATACGCTACCTTCCCTTCTTACCCCTTTATGAAGACCTATATGAAGACATATCACTATGTTTGATCATACCGGCTAAAATGTTTCGAAACCTATCTTAAAGTCTTTAAGTAAAGTTTTCCCCATTGAAAAGTAATTGGGAAAACTGCAGGTCAAAACCTCCAATTTTTTAAATAATTGACCTTCGACAGACAAAAATTTATTTATATAAACAGGTTAATGAACAAATGTAGTCATCACAACAACAGTGTATACAGAGACGGGCAAATCAAACGGCCGTTTCGGAATCCGCCACAATTCCTCATCAGTGATCTTAGTGATAGTTCTTAATCTTTCAATATCCTATATAAGCTACTAATTTGCCCGTTTCTATACACATTGTTGTTGTGATGTCTAAATTTTGTCATTAACCTGTTTATATTTAACTTCAAATAACGAAATTGACATGAATTTAAGTCATGACTTTGAAAAATAACATCTAGATTAATTTTCATAGTCTCCTAAAAACTAAAAATTTATTTATTTTTTTAATTATATCTTTATACTTTACTATCAGTTAGAAAAAAAAATAATCTTCGAAGAAAACATACCGTCGCCTGAGAATTGATTTGGCGTATAGGTATACGGATTTGTACACACATACGCCAAATCAATTCTCAGGCCACGATACATTAAAAAAATTATATTAAGAGGAGGAGGGGGAGGGGGGCGGGGGAGGAAACCTTAACCTTAAGAGTACCGGGGTGGCCACTATAGTGACCAACAATAAACAGTTTACAAAAAAATCATGAAACTTGATACTCGGGGATTTTTGGGGTCACTCAATCCGGATCTGTAAACAAAATCTCAAAATTCAAAATTCAAATCCGAATCAAAATTCAAAATAGCGGACCCAATATGGCGGAAAAACTTTTCGAAAAATTATTTTAATTCATTTGTATTTAGTTACTCGGAAATTTTTGGGGTCGAAAATGGCGAAAAATTTATCCAATTCGTTTCAAAATTGTTATTTGGGGGTTCCTGATTCGAGTTATCACTTCTTTAAATATTATTGTGTTTCAAATGTAAATACCTGTAAATACTATTCAGGATTACATTTGCCCAGAAGTTGAACAATTGTAAACATCTATATATACTATCCACGTTTACAGTCGTTCAACATTTTCATTCTCAACTATTCAACCGTTTGAATATTTAGGTCCACGTTTACACGGTTTTATTCTTGGTTGTTCAACTGTTTTGGTGTACATATCCAAACGAATCGAATTTTCTGTTATTTATTCCAAAGCCAAGTCGCGCAGTTCGATGTTCAGATTTAATTTTGTGCCTTTTCGAATCGAATTTGGCATTCGAATAGAACTGCCTTTCGAATCGAACTACAGAGTAACCCCGCAGATTCAGGCAATTTCGAGATAACAGATTTGGATTACGAAGAACCTGATAGTTGGTCTTCTACAGACATATTTCGTGATAGTGAATAGTGTTCACCCATCTATTAAAAAGTTTATTGGCACATCCAAGATTGATGAAAACATTCCTCTGGGGATAATGAAACGGTTGATTTCTTTGAATGGTTTTTTGACATGCCTTTGCTGCAATTGATAGTAGACGAAACAAATCGTTATCAATCTTAAAATTCTGAACCAGACCGTTTCAAACGAGTTAGAGTTAGAATAAACTATATTTCAGTGAATTTCTTATTCACCATCATCAAAAAATATTTGGGGCCCCCAAAGATCATATCACCCAAATACAATTTATATTAAAGAAATTATCCGCTGAACGATAAAATGTATGCGTTTTTGCAATATCTGTATAGTGAATTTACCGTTAGAATCATATGATATGAAAAATCACGTTCAAAAATCCATACTAAAATTGTACGCGAAATCTTTTCTTTGAATATTTTTACCCACTAACTCCTACCTACATGAATCTTGTTGATCCTTTTTTTTGAGAGATTTCATAAAAGTCCCTTTTAAAAGGGTATTTAAGGATCAAAGTGTTCCACAAAAATATTCTGCGGAAAATTTTTTTAGGGGCTATCAAAGACAAGAAGCCTTTACGGGTTAAATTAAAGGCCGAAAAATGAAAATTCTTCTATTTCATATAGTAAAAGTGTTACATATTGTACAAAATTTACCTGGACAGCAACATGCCACTTCCCCTTCTTACCCCTTATGAAGAGCCTTAGAAAGACATTTCCTCATTTTTGACCATACTGGCCTTAACCGCCGTGGCGTAGTTGATAAGGTGCTGGACTGCTATTTAAAGTGTCATAGGTAGCCTTTCTTATGAATAATAAATTTACTGAAGATATATAAATTGATAAAATTTTGAAAAAAAAAAACACATTTTGTAAATTTTCAAAAAATTAACATTTGAGAGACATAAATTTTCAGTGTTTTTTTTACATTAGTCTCTTTTATACTGCATTAATCGTAAGAAATAAGAGCAAACAATCTTCGAAGAAAATATTCCTTATCAAAGAGTACTTAAGGTCACTTAAGTTCATAACCACTTGAGTCAAGTATTTTCAAAGAATTAAAAGAAAAAACAAATTGTAATAAAATTCTAAATTTATTAAAATTCAATTGCGGTAGGAGGAACAATAACTTCTCTTTCACCTTTACATTTAAGGGTACACCCCCCCCCCCCCCCTGTTTGATTTTTTGATTTCAGACATTCCAGTGATTTGCAATCGTTCCCGCCATCAAAAAACAGGCTTTTTTATTGACGACGAAAACGTTGGTAACATGTTTGTAAAACAACAATGTAAGAATTTTTTCTTGTTTTTAAAGTTTCGAAATACAAATTGCGCAGATATTCAAACCTCAAAGATTGATTTTTGTTTATTTACCAGCCTATTGAATATCGCGGAAATTCTAAATCGAGAATGGGAGGGTACCCTTAACCCAATAAAATCTAGCTAATTTTATTAAAAGGTTTTTGCATAAATTAGGAACTAAATACCCAAAAAATTTACTTAATAAAATCATACTAATTTTTATTAAATTTAAAATATTTTTTGAAAATTTATTAGTTTATTTTAAATAGCATTTGGAGTATTTAGTTGCATAAAGCTTAAAACAGAATTACGACGGACGGCGATAAAGCGGTCAGCGGTTAACCGCTGTCAAAATTAAAATATACAACATCGTACAAAATGGCACAAAATTGCGACGACGGCATTTTTTCGGTCGACGGTTTTCAGTCAACTAAAATTTATTTTTCTATTTTTACCGTCTAGTGGCCACGGAATAGAGTTGCTTATAACCAGCTGATTGTCACTTTAATTAATTTTAATTTTTGTTCGCAGCTTATTTGTAAAAGAAACCAATGGAAAGTTAAAAGTAATAGACTTCAATGAGAAACTAATAGAATGAATAAGGAAATATTAGTAGATTCATGCATCCACCAACTTCTTCTCAACCATTTGCTCAATTCAATGTACATCGAATACATGAAGGTAATAATTTTTAATATTCTAATTAATTTGCAAATGTTTAAAGTTATTTTTGTATAAAGCTTATGTAAGCGCACGTACGGAAAATTAAAAAATTTCGCTTTAAAAAAAATTTCCAATTAAAATTTGATAACTGATTGCCGGATCCATCACTAATGTGTTTTCTCGAGCGGATTAAACAGCGGCAAGTCAACAGCTGCTCATTTGCCGTCAACCACTTTACCGTCGTTCGTCGCAATTGTGTTTAAAGCTTAAACTCTTAAAATATAATATTTAAATTTTATTTTATTTTAGTCTGCAAGGAATTTGATTTATTTGCAAATTAACATAAGTTGAAATTGATACTTTGGAGATAATGAAAAATTCGCAATATGAAATTGCTAGTAGGTACATAGTCTCGGGATATTTTGGATTATCAAATTGACATTTATGTATATTATATAATTCTTTTTTAAGGGGGTATTCTACCTGAGATGGTCCGAAAAATCGATTTTTTTTTATTTAATATTTTTGATGTAGACAACGAGTTTTATGAGAAAGAAGAGAGGGCTGGTCCTGGAATCGCTGATTAACCGTAAGTTACATCATTTGTAAGTACCATGTTTGTAAATTTTTAAACTCGTTTTTCTCGAAACCATTTTTTTCGGGACGGTGGACACGATACACAAAAAACCACTTGTCCAATTGGCTTGAAATTTTACAAGGCTACTAAGTAAATGTATAGGTATGGCCTCATCTAGGATTATGGCGAAAGCATTTGTTTAACTAATGTTTTTAATGCAAAATATAAACAAAAACGAGGCAAAAACTCGTAATTTTTTTCATTTAAATTGTCTGATTTAAATTTATTTAAATTGATTTAAATTTTTTCTTTTTCCCTAGATGAGGTGATAGTAGGAAGTCTCACGATTACAAAATGGTTTCAGAATATTTAAACCGGAGATATCATGTCTACCGTGGAGCAACTATTTTCGGCAGGCTCAAGTTCGAGGCGTCGAATGAACCATTATTAACAAAGATATTTTTAACATTAAAAACGGAAAGTATTGTTCAAAAAGAAAAACTTGCAAAAAACCTCGAATAAAATTATTGACAAGCTTTTCATTTACAACGATTTGAAAACATCGATATTTCACACCATCTCGAGTAGAATATCCCTTTAATGGTGTAGTTATTCGCTTCCTAATCCACCTCCATTTCCTTGTTCCTAATAGTTGACTCACACATATTTACTCTAATTACAGTTCTTCTTCCTTGCTGTTATTTTTAAAAATATTGTTTTGATTCAAAACATAAACATTTTATAATTAGATTTAATTTATGTAGAAAAATTAGTCACATCCTCTGTCGCAGCGAAAAAGTTCCATAATTAATTTGTATTCATTCTAAGTCTTAAAAAAAACATTAAAAATAAAATGCGACACACTTGCGGCATACAATAAATGATTATGTTTAATTTGTTTTTGCAATTTTCTTACAAGTGAAAACAAATTTCACGCAAATCACTTAATTTATCAACATCAAGTAAAAAAAAAACAAAAAACATATTTTTATTATCAAAAAGAAAAGCTGAAAAAAGGTAGGAACAGTAAAAAAAAAACCAAAAACTAAAAAAATGGCATATCCAGTAAATACGCGTGGGTATATTAAAAAAAAATATTTGTTTTTTATAGAAATTTTGAGAAACAAAATTTCGTTCAATAAACTTCTTCGTCTTCTTAAATCAACTAAGAGTGCAAATTTTTATTTGTATACCTACGTGCATATGTACATTTTTCTATATCAACGCATTTTTATTGTTAATTTTATTTGTAGGTATGTATGCACTGGCGGTTCCAGGCATTTTCTAAGGGGGTCTTTAATTTTTTTCGAATATTTAATTGTTTCACGAACAGCGGGGAGGCTGGTGATTTTATCCCCAAACCCCGCCCCTTTCCTACTCCCTATAGAATCCGCTAGTGTTTGTATGCATATGCAGTTGTATGTATTTGTGAATGTATTTTGCAAAATTTTATTTTTAAAAATACGTTTTTGGCTTTTAGCCAAAAAAAAAAAAAATATGTAAAAATTCTGCATGCAAAGAACAAACAAAAAATTTTAAAATTAGAAAATTTAACGTGAGTGAGTTATACACAAACAGAAATTCACTCTAAATACAATAATACATGTAATTAATATTGGTACATTTTTTGAGCCGAAAGAACCAGTATGTGAAAACCAGACTGGGGATCTAGTCACTAAATTTTGACTGCACTATAGTTTTCACTACCACTAAATCTTTAGTGGTAGTGGAAATAAAAATTAACTACCTCTAAATCCTTAGCGGTAGTGGAAATAAAATCCCACTGTCACTAAACCTTTAGTATTAGTGGAAATAAGAATCAACTACCACTAAACATTTAGTGGTACTGCAAATAAGAAACAACTACCATTAAATTTTTAGTGGTAGTGGAAATCGAAACCAGCTACCACTAAACTAGTGGAAATTATTCCCCACTACCACTAACCATTTGGTGGTAAGTGTAGAGAGTTTAATTGAAGGTCAAATTGAAATACATTTTAAAAGAATATATAAATGTTTGAATGAATGAAAAAATATGTTTTTTCATTTTCCATAAATTGTTTTACCATATTGCGTTGTTATACGATGATTATTTTTCTGTAATATGCAAAGTTATGTATTAATCAAGTGGTTTAATACAAAAACATGGAGAAAATAGAAAGTGGAGTTGATCACATTGGTCTGTAAATATCGTCATCTAAAATCCAAAAAGCCGTAACTACACAAATTTTCAAAATCGACTTTTTGATTAATTATGATACACTTGCTCAAATTACACTTTCTTGCAAAATTTTAAACCTCTACGCTCAAAAAAAACGGTTTTACTAAGGAACTCCCAAAGGCCGTAACTACAAGTACATGAATTAATTAAGCAAATAGAAGTATTTACACAATTGAAGTAAAAAGGAAACAAAATATTTGAATATTTTTAAGTAATTAAGTGGTACTAAACACACTATTTGAAGTTGTTTTCACAATTTAACAGATTGAACTTTTTGGGTTTAAAGGGTTCAGATAAGAGGGAGGTTTATTAGTCTCAAATTCTGTAAAAATTTCTATAAGGCTTTGGGATGACAATCTTTATTGTACGAGTTCAACTTAGTGCAATACAATTTTTAACTTCCACTAAGTCGCCAATTGAGCTCTCTCCTTATTACTAAACATTTAGTAGTAGTGGGGAATAATTTCCACTAGTTTAGTGGTAGTTGGTTTCGATTTCCACAACCACTAAACGTTTAATGATAGTGAGATTTTATTTCTAAAGGTTTAGTGGTAGTTAATTTTTATTTCCACTACCACTAAAGGTTTACTGGTAGTTAATTTTTATTTCCATTACCACTACAGGTTTAGTGGTAGTTAATTTTTATTTCTACTACCACTAACTATTTAGTCTTGGTTGATTTTTATTTCCACTACCACTACAGGCTTACTGGTAGCTGATTTTTATTTCCACTATCACTAAATATTCAGTGGTAATGGAGCCTTACTCTCATTGGCACTAAAAGTAGTGAAGAGCAAAATTTAATCACTAAATCCCCAGTCTGGTGAAAACACACATTTTATGTGTATTGTGCCAATTGGACGGTACATGTGTAAATTTGCCAAACAACGCTGCATATTCTGGTATATAGCTGGTATATTTACAACTCGAGTTTTCTCATATTTTTCGCACATAAAACATGTTAACTCATTCACACGTCGGGCAGGAAGCGACCGACGATAATTTGCATAAAAATTTCGAAAAAACTGAAAGTAGGGGTGTATTTGGTGACGATTACAGGTGAAAAATGCGTTTGGAATGAAATCCTAACTGCTCCTATTTCAAAGATATCCATGTTTTGCATACAGTAGGTGGAGATAGTAAGTTATCAAAATGAAAAGATAACTTTAACAACAAATATCTGCTCAAAAATGAAAAGCTTTAAATTTATTTTTACATCATTCTAAAACTACATGAAATATTGTTGAAATAGCAATAGCATTATAAAAGTGATACTAAGTGACAGTACGATGGTGTAAAAGCTTTAGTATTCAAAAGTACCACGTTTTTCGATAAATTTTTTTAGTAAATTTGCCTTCTATGATGAAAACAAGCTTTTTACATCGTTCTGGAGTATTTTTTCTCAAACTATTATTCACCATTTTCCTTTAAAGCTCGTTAGTTTGGGGAGCGTGCTCCGAAAATACTTTTTCAATCTGTCCTTTCATTACCGTTTGATGACAATTCAGGGCTAAGTAATGACCATGACATACATATATCTCTTTCATCATTTTGAACATATTTTAACACCATTTTAGAAATTTTGATGGGACATTGTGATCTGAGTTAACGAAACCTCTACTTCTTCACCTTTTCTCTTCAGGTACTGGTACGTCTTTTGTTTTCAGTGATACAACTTTGATTATACTACCAATGTACAAACATTTTGGAACTATTTTCCTCTTTAAGATGCCTTAGACGTCAGTAATGTGTACATACTAAAGGAAAACTGTTCAAAATTCCTTCTATTAATTTCATGGACTCGACTTTCTACAAGATAGCTTTGTCATAAAGTCTTTGAAGTTTTAATTCGTTATCACTATAGAATTAAAACCATTAAAGTTTTACCTCGAAATTTTAATATGGGTGGACAAATCCATGATAAGAATAAAAAAAGCTCATAGAGTGCATGATTTCTGAAGACTTTAATCTCTATTATGGAGTTTTTCTGGCTTTAAAAGCATCTGAAAGAACAAAAATGTTTCACGATATACCATATGTGCACGAATGGTTTTATAAAATTTGTGTCTTTGGAAACCAAGTTGAATGCTTATAAACTCTATAAGCTCAGAAAAAGCGTACCAGTTCTTGAAAAGAAAATTTTAGTAGTTAATGTTTTCATCATTTCAGATCACAAAACTAAAATAAAGTTTTTAAAAAAGTACTGGAATTTATTCACAATGATGAAAGAGACATTTTGTTTTCACTTAACCCTGACTCGTCATCAAATGGTAATCCAAGCATAAATTGAAAATGTGTTGTTTCCATCATAGAAAACGAATTCATTAACATTGTTATAGAAAAAGGTGGTACTTTTGGATGCTGAAGCTTTTACACCGTCGTACTGTTACTTAGTAATATTAAACTTAAAAAGAAAATCAGAACTAAACTTCACTCTTTATAATGTTATTGCTATTTCAGCAACATTGCACGTAGTTTTAGAATGATGTAAAAATAAATTTAAAACTATTTATTTTTGAGAAGATATTTGGTGTTGAAGTTCTCTTTTCATTTTGACACCTTTAGTATCTCCACCTACTGTATGCAAAACATGGATATCTTTGAAATAGGAGCAGTTAGGATTTCATTCCAAACCGATTTTTCACCTGTAATCGTCACCAAAATAATCTTAAAATAATTATTGACTTCCACATCATGTGACATGATATTGGGTAAAGTTATTCTTTTTAAGATAATTTTTAAATGGGGGTTTTTATGGGGGTCTCAAGGCTCAAATGGCACGAATTTTTGTTACCTCCATAGAGGTTAGTCAGTGAACACGGCGACCAGGAAGCGACGATAGGTTGCATAAAAATGTAAACGAATCCGTATTTGAAACCAGAAAATTCAAAATGGCGGCTTCAAAATGGCGACCAAACAGATTATTTTTTTAAAGGAAGATTTTATTTATTTATTTATTTAAGAAATAGAAGTACATAAGAATAAATCTTTTTCATACATATAACCATTATTTTATAAAACAATTATTACAAAGTTATAACACTAAAAAACATAACTTAACACTAAATACTAGGAGAGCTATTGAATTAAATTTTCACTAAAATATGTAGATAACTGATTTTGCTCGTATATTTGTTTACATGTTTACTTTAATGATTGGAAAAATGATTGAAAATTAATTGTTTGAAACTGTTTTTGTTAGAGACACAACGCAAATTGTTAGGCAATGAATGCCAAAGCCTAATGGTGCCAATGAAAAAAAGTCTTGATGAGTTGAGATACTTATTATTTGGGGGGTACCAGGCAACTAATTCTAGCGGAACGGCTGAATTGCAATTTGTTAAATAAGTATGCAGGAGTCCTATTCACAATAAGATAATGCAAGTACATACAGCTCCTGGCCTAAAGATAATTAGAGATGTTACAACCAAGCAACTTGCTTTTGTAGTCTGAGATATGATCGTATTTGCCAAGTCCATAAACATAGCGAGTAGCATTATCATCATTATCACCACATCAATCTTATGAAGTGACTGTCAGTCCAAATTGCAATATACAAGTTCAGCACATGGGATTGTAGGTAGAACTAATTGTATTATCAATCTTTTCTTAGTTTCCAGAGGTAAGCATCCACCGGTCGTTCTCAGACTACGTAAGGTTAGAAAAACCTTTTTTACAACACTATTCACATGGTCAACACAATTTAGAGACGAATTCACATAGAAACCAAGATTAACGATTTTATTAATAAACTCTAACGTGGACGTACCAACATATAAAAGCGGAAAAAACAAATTAGACGACGATTTTTTACAGATAGGTAAAGCATAAGATTTCCTCACATTTATAGAAAGTTCATTATTTTTACTCCATACGCTAAGAGCCATTAAGTCTTCATTCATTTTATAACACAAGTCATTAACAAGCCCGGTAGGACTAAACGAATATAATTGTATATCGTCAGCATAAGCATGCATAGTAGAGTGTTTGCATTTAGAAAAAATATCATTTATGAAAATACAAAAATGCAGAGGACCAAGGACTTATGTTGCACTAAACTCTTTTTTTTTTACAGTAAGTACAGAAAACTTTAGAGATAGAATTATTTGGAGTTTTTTCATTTTAACAGAAGATTTGGATTCATTGAACCGAAAAACATAAAAAATATGATAGATAATATCAGAAATTCTGCACTTTTTTGGTATGAAAACCTTATTGTCACTGCATTGTTAAGCGGTTAATTTGCTTTTGTTTTGACCGCAGTGCTGCTTGCAGAATATCTGCATATGTGTTTAAAGCATTATGGAATGCGTTTGCGTACTCCCAACGTAAGAAAATAGTTGCAGACATTTTCACCGTTGATGACCATTGGGGCATCATATAAGTCCCGCAATTTTTCACACCTTTGTAGGTAAAATAAATTTTTTCCGCTAAACTTGTTTACTAATTCAGGGTCGCCGAACACGAATCCAATGTCGGATTTCCGAATTTCTCAACGGTTCAGGAGCGGTTGTCAAAGGGTTAATATGAGAAACATTTTCTTACACTTTCAAGCACTAGCGGATACTTGCTTCAATAAATATTTCCGATATTATAATCATTTTGAAGGAACAAAGTAATTTAACTTCTCTTCCTTTCCACAATCTCGGGATACGGTATTGCATTAAAGTATTGTAATTATTTTTCTTGGTGTTCATATATTTATATATATTATACCTGTATTTATATTATTAGTAGTAGTACTACAACATTACATTATTCTTAATGTGAGTTTGCTGCACCATATCTTTATCGACAATAAGCTATTGGAGCAGAATAAATCTATGTATGATTAACGGAATTTTCCTTCAACAAATCAATTGTTTGACTAGCCGAGTGGCATGTGGCACTACCTTGTTAGAACCACTGATCATAAAATTCGCCAAAAAGTGGACAGAGAGATTCTTCCGTAAACTTGGATATTTCTCCCTACTGGTTTGATCGAAAAAAAATCAATAAAAACCATGAGTTTTCCCGAGCCTAAAAGTATATGGCCCCTTAAACTGTAGTGGTATCTCAATGGGACAAGATATCCTAAGTTTGTCCCTGGACATCTACTTAGCCTGGCCAAACCTTGTAATTTTAAGTTATCCTATAAAAAACAATAAATGAAAACTTTAATATAAATATAATTTTCCAACGTTTGTGAAATTGTTTCCAACGATGCTCTAATTTGCATATTTTAAAATAAAATTTTATTTTTACATATATAATTAATGTATGCTTTAATATAAAGCAGCAAAACAAGCATACATACTTTTAATGAGAACACCAACGTATTGATGGAGGACTTTAAGCAGTTTTAAATAAGGTGTGAGGTCGAAAAAATCTTAACATATATAAAACTCAATAATTTTTAAACGGTTGATCTTAGAGTTTTGATTTTTTTTATTTAATTGATAATATTTTACAAATTACAGAAAAATATAACTTTTATAGTTCTAACCACTATTTATGAACTCGTGGACCTTTTTTGGTAAGCCTTCCATTAGAGATTTGATAATTATTTCAGACACCTTTTTGGAACAGTTTGCCCATCTCCTTTTAAAATCTTCGATATTTTGGGACACCTTTTTTGTGATTTTTAAGTTTCTTTTCACAAGAGCCCAATATCTCTCCACTGGTCTTAGCTCCAGACAATTTGGAGGATTGGCCTCTCTTGGTACAAAAACTATGTTATTACTTTGGTACCACTCCAGAGCTTTCTTGGCGTAGTGACATGATGCCAAATTGGCCCAAAATTATGTGAACACATTGTGCTCTCTTATGAAAGGTAGAAGTCTTTTTTTCAAACATTCTTTGATGTATATTTCGGTATTTATAGAACCCACTGTAACAAATGACAAGCTTCTTTTGCCGCAACTGCATATAGCTTGCCATACCAGGAATTTTTTTTGGAAATTTTGTCTGCTTTTGAATTCTAAATGATTCTTCGACATTTCCTCGAGCATCAGCAACATAAAAATTTTGACCCGGAAGCTACGTAAAACCTGCCAGTACATTCGTTTCGTCGTCCATTATACAACATGAATATTTTTTTATGAAATTCGATTTGAATTTCCGATCCCTACTTTTGGCGTCTAAATTTTTTGCAGCATTCCTGTCGGGAACTTTTTGGACTTTGTATGTTTTCAAACCTGCATTGGCTTTAACTTTTCGCACCAAATAGTCAGAGCACTGGGCAAACCGGGCAGCTTTTCTACCAGATGTGTTTGAATATCTTTTCAATATGCTTTCTATTTTCTTGGCTTTCCCAATATCATGTGGTCTTTGTTTTCTTCCCGAACCAGGTTTCCTATCGATGGTCAAATTCTCCTGAAACTGTTTAACAACATTGGAAACAGTGTGCCGGCAAACCTTCAAGTCTTTGGTCAATTTGTTGTAGGACCAATTTGGATTATTTTGAAAATTTTTAATAATTTTAACTTCTTTTTCTTCACTCATTTAGATCAAACTCACAATAAATCAACATGTTTGTCATTAAAAATAACAACTGACATATTTTTCAAAGATAACTTGATCAAAGAAATTTTTAAATTTTTACACCCAAAAAAAATTATTAGGTAAAACGTGTGTTAAGATTTTTTCAATCTCACTCCTTATGTGCGCACATATTCAAAATACTTGAAATATTAAACTTTACTTTAACAAAAATTTTCTCTTTATTCTAGTATTATTAAATAAAAGCAAAAAAAAAAAATATTTTCAATAATTTATTTCACATTATTTATTTATTAATAATTTTTTTCCAATGACTCAATGGTTTCACATAGGCATAGGTAATAATTAAGTGGCCTTCAATTATTTTTTACTCATACATATGCATATACATATAAATATGGGAAAAAATAAATCATAATGCAATCGTGGCAAAAGCAAAAGCAAATCAGCTTTATACTTACATATTTTTGCATTGCATGCGTTTTTCATTCACGTTAATATTCACAATTATTGTTAATATTATAACAAAAAAAAAAACAAATGAAAAACAAAAAGTGTATACTCGAAAAGGGCCAGGGTACACATTCTTGATGATGAATATGTATGTATGCGTGTATGAATGTATGATACTTGTGCTTGTATGATATGGCGAGTTCATTTGCTCAAATTAATTATGAAGTCAATTATGAAAATGTAATAAAATTCCAACGAAAAAATGCATTTAACACATTTATGCACACAGAAGTTATATTCCCAGAAGGGGAGTAGCTGAAGCGGCTCATGCCCGAAAAGCGTTAAGGAATCGTGAACTTTATTCGCTACAGGAAGTTTTTATGACTTGTTGTCATTGACGTGGCGTTTTGATTTTTGATTCTAAAAGAACACAATTCGCTGATGTCTACAGTTCGCTCTCCCTTCATTAGTTCTCTCTCAGTTTTTTGTAAAGATAATAACCCTCCGAAAAGATAATATCCTGCTGGCAGAGAAACACTCCGTCTTGTTAGCTTCTATTTCCCATTGGGTTATCATATCCAAAAAACAATAATAATGATAATAATATTCAAAAGGTAGATAGTTATTAATGAAAAAAATGGAAAACAAACATGAGTGAATAATACGAAAAAAAATTAAAAAAAAAAAATCAAGTTGTATGAAAAATATAAATTTGTTTTTAAAAATGTAAAATTAAATGCAACTATGCATTAAATGTGAATAAAAACAATATGAACAACAACAAAATATGTCTGCAATTGTTGTTCTTTGTGACAATTATATCAAATATAGTTGTAATTAAAAACAAAACAAAAAAACACAAACGCAAACGCAAACCAAATTCACGCTCCTCTTTTAATGTAAACTGAAAAAATTTTATGTTGTTGTTAATTTTTGTTTTTAAATAAATGAAACTTATTAAAAACCTAAAGTCAATAGCAGCTATTTTACTATTTTTTGTTGTTGTTATTATTGCAGTTCACATGCAATAATAACTCGAAAAACAAAAACAAAGAGTAAAGAAGAAAAAAAAAAAAAAACAAACAAAAATATGGAATGCATAGAAATATTTTTGAAACTGCATTTTCATTGTTGGAATTAAAAATTATTACGTTATGAAAAACCCAAACACAAACGCACATCCACATGCACACACAGAAGAGTGCAAATGAGAAAGAGACAGATAGAGAGACAAATAAAAATTGTTTTTCCATAAAATATACATGAGTATGTGTGCTTCCATGTTGCCAACTTGCTAGAGCTGCATACATACAGTGTCGGACAAAACTAAAGCACGGATTCTTCCTTGTTTGCATTTTGTTCAGTAATATAGCAAAACATGCTTGGACTGAAATTTCGTTTATGAATGTAGTAAGAATATACACTCGTTGTAACAAAATATAAGAAATATAATATTATTTATCAGAGAAAATAGAAATATTAACTCAAAAGTAAAATAATGCATAAAACTGGCGCCACAAAACTGAAGCACATATGGAATATATTAATGTAAAAGTTCGATTTCTGCACTATTTTGAAGCGTATCCATTATTTTTCAGAGCTGTTGTACATTTACGTAACATGTACTCAATAAAATTGTTCAAAACGTCCACAGAAATGTTATACCATGAAATCTCCGATTGGGAACAAATGGAATCCTTGTTTTCATCCTTTATGCGTTGAATTTTACGACCTATAATTTCTTATACATTTTTTCGGATTGAGATTGGGTGAGTGGGTGGTCCTTTATCAAATCCCGAACTTATTGGCAACAAACCACTTTTTTACACACCGTCCTGGGATCGTCATCGTACTGGTAGACTTGCATTAACGGCAGATCTTCTTCAGTATAAGGTAATATAACAATCTGGGGAATATCTTTGCACATCAGACGATTCATTATACCTCCTATTTTATGAATTGAACCGATTCCATGGCTGAAAAAAATCACAAGGGTACTACGTTGCCTCCCCCGTATTATACGATGCTTTTCAAATAACGCGGATTTCATCGTTGCCCTTTTGGTCTGCACACTAGCTTCAATCCATCGCAACCTTTCGTGTTAAATATCGATTCATCAGTAAGAAGAACGGTCTTTCATTTGGCAGTAGCCCAGCTAAAGTGCGCTGCTACAAATTCGAGCCTTGCCTGTCGATTCTTTCTAGAAATAAATGGCTTTTTCACGCTTTGGTTTGTTGCTAAGCCACCCTCCACAGCTCGTCGTTGGATAAACCTGTATGAAATGTTTAAACGCAATTTATTTCCACGATATAAAAGGATCTTTTTTTATAAACCAAATGATGGCTTGATCCTCACGTTTGGTTGTGCCGCGCGGTCTGCCACTTCCATATTTAGTATTTAAAAAACGGGAAGCGCGAAAATGGCTTATAGCTCGGGAATTAACGTAATGGCGAATACAAAATTTTTTTACAATACATGTCACTGATTCAGCTTTATTAAATCCACTTAGAATATTTTCTCTAAATTATGCGGAATATTTATTTCCAGCAATTTTGGGAAGCGAAATTTTGAAATGCGAACGGTGACGGTGAATGATAACCAGCAACTTATATACGCTTCCAATTTTTTTTTAAATCTGCTTTCGTTTTCCAAAATAACGGGTTTCTACTTTAAAGATAGTTGTTATTGTTTATTTCTAACAATTGATTGTAATTGAAAGCGAAAAAGATTATGTGCTTTAGTTTTGTCGCGGCAGGTTTAGGCATATTGCGCAATGTTAGTAAAAAAAATGAAAAACGTTACTCAGTTTTGAATGTAATTATCTTTCAACAAGTGCATAAATATACTAAATTTTATTGAACTAAATGTGGACAAGGAAGAGTTCGTGCTTTAGTTTTGTCCGACACTGTATATTCTGCTTGCCGTCAGAATTGAATAAAAATAATAAAATCCGTTGAAAATCGAAAACAATGCAATCCAATGAAATGAAGCAAAATTCCATACTCGATTTGATTATTTTCAAAAACTAAAAGGATGAGTACCATGGGGCTGTGTGGAATAAAGAAAAATATGAGAATAGAAATAGCTAGTGTTGGATGTGTACAAAAGTAGCTTGGTATTCTTGTTCAAATAATTTGAAAACTGAAGTTATGTTAGCTCATATATTTGTTGCCGTTTATTGTAAGAAAATTGTATAAAATTCGTAAAGTTTATGAGACAAGTTTAGTTAGCAAATTATTGAATGCGATTAACATGTGGAAAGCAGGGAAATCTGAAGCAAATATATGTACATAAAATTTTCGTTAACTCCTGGTGAAGCAGGTGGCATCAAGAGGGAAAGAAGTAGGAATATATTAACATAGGGTTAACACTTTTTATATGAAAAAAGTTATATTGCTCTTCAGTAACTTGAGTGGACTTTGGTTTGGAAAGGGACTGCATTTGCTAAATTAAAGAAAATCCTTGTTTGATATATTTTTAAATATAAGTATTCTATTAAGGAATAACTCAATTTTCTGTCATGATGGATGATAAATATGTTTTTTTTTTTAAATATTTTCCAACTGAGAAATTTTTTCTCTTAAGTAGCCTGCATTATAGCTTTAATAGCTAATATCCGAAGAATTGTCTGGATTGATGGCGACAATAATGTGGATTTAGTAAAATATGTGTGCGATAGTCTAAAGAAGACTACCACAGGCTGGAAACAAAACCAGATGCAAAGTAAAAAATCAGATGAAAGTTCATTACGAAATTAAAAAAAAAAAAAAAAAAGACGAAAACCAGAGTTCAGACCGATAACACAGTGCAACAGTAGATTTCAAATAGGGAATGGATAACTTTTTAGAGATAATTCGGTTTCACTGATTCCGACCTTGTACTCAGATTTTTTCTATCACATCTAGGATCCCCGTTATAGGGGCCAAAAACCATAATTTTGGTATAAAATTGTGATGAGCCAAATTTGGCAACATATTACGTTTGCACAATTATATTAAATGCCGCGTAAATATGCTGATATTAAAACAAAAACCTGCCTCAGCGTATGCTGGGAGCAGAAAATCAGCGCAAAATAAAGCGCGCGAAAGAAACAACGACACCAAAACACGCATAGCAACAACCAGCCAGCACAAGCGCCGAAACACACGTAGAGACGAACAGCTAGCACAATAGCAAAATCACGCCACTAATGTGCTACCGTTTGCAGAGGCGACAAACAGTAAAGCCTGGAACAGAATGTGAAGCGTGAAGTACGCAGCTGAGGCACAGAATGTAGCGTAGCAAACAATGAAGCGCGACAAAGAAAAATGTGAACAGAACGTGCACCTCTGAAGCTCATGTTTATTGTAATTGGAAACACACAAAATCATATTTTTCTCCACAGTTTTGCAATCAAAGTGCTTTAAATTGTAAACCAATTAATTTTTTTACAAGTTCTATAAATAATTCACTGCATTCTTCCACTTTTTTGTTTTGACAATCAGTTGTTATGTTTGAAGCGCTTCACCTTCAGCTTCAGCGGCAGCGACAACTTCACTTTGTGTTTGATTACAATGAAAATGTATACATTTTACTTTTGACAGGTTGTTACTTCACGCTTCAGCTTCACATTCTTTTCCTCACTTAAAGCTATACATTCCATTGGCGATAATCTACACACTGGAATAACGGGAATAGCTGGCTGTGAAATATAAAAATGAAACACAGCAACGATCTTTCTCTTTGACTGGCAGCTGGTATTGGAAGAAGACGTACAACTGGTAAGTACGATTAGTGTGAGACAATAACTAAAAGACAATACAAGATATAGCGAGGAAAAATTCGGACAGAAAAGAAAACAACAGATCTTGTAACCAGAGAAGACGTGTGCGGTTTGGCGTTGAATGTCGGAGGAATAACAAGCCGACTTGGTCTATCGAACAGGACAACACGATGGAAGCATGACTCCACATGGTACTAAACAACTCGCCAATCTAAACGTTAGCAGCGCTACAGCAGCAAAATCTAGCATATTCGGTTCATCACACGCCAGTCCATGCACAGCAGCGGTACACCAGCGCGATCTATCACATTTGTCCACTACACGCCGTTCTATGCACAATAGTGCAATTCATCACATTAGCTTATCACACACAGGAGTGCTACAGCAGCAGTATTAGTGTTAATTGAAATTAAATGAATTATTTAAATTGTGAATTATAAATTGAACTGAAATTGAATCAGAATTATTATTGAATATTGAAAATGGTGTGTAAAAGTGGGGGTCCCCTGCAAATTACCCCAGCTTAAGACCGAGAAACGGTTCGTTACAAAATTTTTAAATTTATAATTTTTTGTATTTTACCTTGTACAGATGGTTCTAAAATGGCCTGCGCGGTGGGTGTGGGGATGCACTCTCCGCACTGTAGGGGTATCAATTCTAAACCCTTGGAGTTCGTCAAGAGAGGCATGTACCTGCACTGTCTTCAATTGTCTGATCGGAAGTGAAAGTCACTAATATCCTGCATTACCAAGCGTGCGACATAGCGTAGGTCTCGCGAGTTTTAACCAGAGATCGTACCGACACTGCTAGGATAACAGCAGCCTACACCGGTCACTGGTGTATAGGTATACACGTACTCACGCAGAAAAATTAGGGACCTCTTTTAACACCCACTTTCTTTGTGAATGTCCAGCCTTGGCAAGGACAAGATATAGGTTCCGGGGGAAGTATTTCCTCGATAGTTTGTCTGATTGCTCGGGAGTCAGTCCAAAGAATCTGCTAGGAGCTCGACGGAGTGGGTTTAGAGTTGTGGGTGGGCCGGACTTAAACCAAAGCACTCAGTCAACGAGGACCATTGTGTTATACCCAAGGGTAGAACCAGTAGAAAAGAGACAGGAAAATTATGTGGGGATAAATGGGAAGAATAAAGGTCTAAGGTCTCTCAATCTCGAACTTATTTGTTTCACTGATGAACCTTAGAAGCATTATTCATACTCAAGACATCACTACCCAACAGTCTTAATCCGATTCTCGCGATCGCCGGGCAGCTACAAAGATAATGCTCCGTAGTATTGTCGTCCTCAAGACACGATTGGCAAATAGGATCGGTGATGACGCCCATGTTACTCATATGCTGACCACATGTGTTGTGCCCTGTGATGACACCCACCAGTAATCTCAGGTCCTTTCTTCTCAGTTTGAGAAGAAATTCCGCTGATTTCCTGTTAGGTTGTCTCACGAAGCACTTTGCGGTTCTGCAGGAGTCAAGCTCGGACTATCTTTCTCTATGGATAGAACCCAGAACTTACGACAAGAAAAGGTTCCGAACCCCATGGTGTAATTGCGGAGCATTCATTAGCTAGTTTATCAGCTAGTTCATTCCCTGCAATACCACAGTGTCCTGGAACCCATATAAGTCATAACTTGTTGTGTTTTGCAATACTATTTAGTTTTGCCTTACACTCGCTGACCAATTTTGGGGAGCTGATTGGGTTAGCAAGGGCCTTCAGTGCAGCTTGGCTATCACTGCAGATACTTATGCACTTCCCATGCCACCTCTTCTCAATTATCCAGCTCACCACGTCTAGTATAGCGAAAACCTCTGTTAGGAAGACTGACGCCAGTGAAAAAAGAGTACTTGGTCTCATCGTCCAAGTACCAATCGGATCCAGTACCGTTTCAGGTTTTGGATACGTCGGTATAGAAGACATGACGAAGACCCCGGAATACGACCGCTGGACTTGACCATTGATCACGTTTCGGGAACCTGACTTCATATCTTTTTCCGAAGCGGATGCAAGACACATGATTGTCCACGGTCATCAAGAATAGTGGGCACTGTACTGACAACTGGTGGCATATCATACTGTGCCCTACATCCGCCTCGACATGCCAGACTCCATTTTACCGGAGTTTGTAGGCCGCTCTCATCGCTTCTTTACGGAATTGAAAATTCAGAGGAAAGTCAAGGCAAGTCAAGCCAGGCATTGAAGAAATCACCAGATGTAGTACACATTGCACCGGTGATACCCAGGCACACACTTCTCTGAAGCCTGGTCAGAGAGGATACTGTGGACTTAACCAAAGTTCGTCTCCACCATACCATAGAGGCATACGTGACAATAGGTCTCACAAGAGCAATGTATACCCAGTATACCAGAGCTGGTATGACTATCCTGAGGAACTCCAGATGGAACTTCAATACAAGATGAGATAGAGCTCTTAAACAGCACCTTCTGATTTCTGTTACACAGATATGAACGAATCCATTTAACAAACAGTGGTGGAAAATCAAACAAATCAATACAATTAATCGTGTATCCATAATAGGATCTTAATTATAAATATTCAGTTAGGTCCATTTCAGTGAAAAATCTTATCAAGGATATCGGCTAGAAGGCAGTAGCTACTTAGATATGGTTTCCTTCTGAAAGTGAAAGCTTCGCAGTATTGAAGAATGACCTCCGACGTCTCATTTTCTTTCCGATAATAGCGACAGGTACTGTGATCTCCTATCATTAGATATATCATGTAGTTTTCTAGTTTGCAATATTAGTTTTGACTTAACTTGCGACCTACCAATCTTTTCCTCTCGATCTTCTCTTTCCCTCTCAGTATATCTTCTTATTACTAGAAAAAGTGTGAATGTGTCCGCCGTCTTTCTTACTACGTCTTACTATGTCAAATATACAGCTAAAACATCATTACCTTCGATTTTCAAAGTATTACTTCATACATAATGCTTAACAATATTGACAGATCTTTGTTTAGTACTTGATTAGATTATTGTAAGAGTTATAAGTAATTTTCGATGATCACTGCGGCCAGCTAGGGTCTTTTGTGATTGACCCTGATTATAAGAAATAAAGTTTTATAGTTTTAAAATAAGTTCATTGCTTGTGAAGAATTTGATTATCTATTTAGGAGATCGATTTGCTATGTTGTGCGGATGTAAAAAGGTATATCTTAAATAGGAAAGCCGCCGAGTCCTTCCTTGGCAGTGACACAAGGTACGCTCTATCGTTTCATCTTCTTCGCTATATATTCGACACACATTATCCTGTATTATGCTAAGATTAAACAAACTCTTATTGGCCCTAAAATGCTTTGTGAGATGCTCTGTAGCCATTCTGATTTGATTTCTGTTTGGTTTAATTAATACTAACTGCGAACTCCTAAGCACTCGACTCCAAAGCGTAAACTTGTTGGTTCGTTTTCTAAGCTTAAACGTCTTAATTAAAAATGATATCAATTTGGGGCAATTAGTTCAGAAAACTGCTTATATTTATTTATTAAATACAATCACGTACATCACTGCGTATGATTGATATTATTTGGTATGAACTAATAAATGTTCATCATACGCAATGTAGTACACATATGTAGCAAATTAGAAGAATTTTTTTCAATACAATTGCAATAAAAAAATGGAATTAACACACGAAATGCCACAAAAATTCAACTTAATACAATAAGTGAAGTGAAATTTCATTCATTTATTTGGTACCGAAAAAGGTTTTCACCGAAATGCTGTTTTTGATTTTCGCATTTCGACATACCAAAAAAACAAAACTGGAAGCAAAATGATGATGAAAGATATGCGCATAATTGTCTGTCTGCACATACACACGAATTCACAAACATATTAACACGAACCAGAAGACATATATTCAAAGCTGCATGTGTGTGCGTATGTATGTATGTGCAGAACCAAAAACATTTCATTTCGAATTGGAATTCAAACAAAATTGTTAATTAACATGTGCACATGTCTGTGTGTGAATGTACTTTTTTTTCTCCCAAACCATTTATTCATTTTCTCCTTTTGCTTTTCGGGCTAACTCCCTCACTCCCTCAACCTTCAAACAAAAAATTGACAGTAGGAAAGAAGGGATGCAGTGTAATGCAGAAATATTTCATTGAATTTGCAGCTATGCGGCCGCATATCTCAGTTTATAAATTTCAAATGAGGCACTAGAAATATAGTTTTAAAAATTATTTCCTTATTTAAAAATTCTTGTATTAACCTTAACTAAGTTTAAGTAGATTTTTGTGCTTTTCCATTATTTTTTTACAAATACCAAAATCTCTTCGAATTTCACAACACAAATCCTTGCGCTAAGCAACAAATCTATTTTAAACTGCATATGCTTCATCACCTCATGTTAACCAATATGTATGTATGACCAAAATGGGCGAGAAGGACAAGAGCGAGGAGGTACCCGCAATGAAAGGCAGTCAGCCCACCAGCCAGGCAGCGAATGCTAACCAAAAATCAGGCACATCCTGTTGTATTTCTCCGTTCGGTTATATACGAAAATGAAGAATTTCATGAAATGAAATGAATGAAAAAATGCTACAGCAATGAAATGAAATGAAACTCAACTGCAACTGCATGTGAATGTGTAGGTGCATATCTGTGCATACAAGTATGTATGCATATGTGCATGTAAGTATGTATGTAGTTGTTGAATTGAATGAGAACGCAACTGTGGAATGCACAATTTTGTTCATATTGCAGAAGAATGGAATTTCTCGGTTGTGTTTCTCTGATTCGGAAAATTTTGCAACTACGGCATGGAATTTATGTACGAAATTTGTGTGAGTTTGAGAAGAGTTGATGTTGATGTTGCTACTACAACATATTACCAGTGATGTTGTTGCTGTTGGTTGGCTGGTATTGCATTGAGTAGTAGTAGGTAGTTGTTGTAGTAAGTAATCCCTATATTCTCTCGTATTCCTCGATTGTGATTCAGTGTTGAAATTAATGTTGCAAATATTTTTCATCATCATTTTTTTCCCATTTTTTTTTTCATTTTTTTAGCTTTGTTTTATTTGCATTTCACTCCAGTTTTCGTTTTTCCTCATTTTACATTTTTCCTTCCATACGGATTTAAGCATTGTTTGCTGCATTACAAACTACTGGTGATTCTACTGTTGCTGCTGCTGTTCCTGCATGCATATGCAGAAAACCCAAACACACAAATGGACGTTACGGTATCCAGCAACAAAAAGACTTTTATGAATTTTTGTAAAATTTTTTTTTCATTGAAATTATGTTGTTAGTCTCTTGGAGTAGTCAAAAGTAAATACCTTTTTCATTCTGTTTTGCATGTTTTTGTGCGAGGGAAAAATGCACAGTAAATTAGTGCGAAAATTCATGCAGTTATTATTTTAATAAATGCATTTTTTATTATTTCGTATTCACTTATAATATAAGGATATGCATAATTGATTTGTTTAATTAAATGTGGAATCGAAAATGATTTTTCCGACTCAGTCAAATTACTCGAGAATGAGCTCGCCATATAATTTGAAACCATTTGCAGCTTATTAGCATGTCTTCAATAAAAATCAAGGTGTGGCAAAGGTAGTGAGAGATAGTCTCCTACTCTTCTTCTTTTTCACAATTCCTCCCTACAAAAGTCACACTCAGCTAAATCTAGCAGCGTGTAAACCCATGAGGCAAAGAGCAGTTAGTATTGCTAGAATTTTGCTTATTGGACTTTTTTCAATGGTATTAGCTTCTTCGAGCCTCGGTTGTTTGAACTTTATGCTAGCAGATTGCTAGCGGTATTAAGTAGATTAGATTGAATAAAGAGCGGGAACTAGTCACCTAGTCACCGAGCCCTCAGTTGGGTCTATTGTGACCAACTCCGTAGATTGCAAATCATCCCTGAGTCTTGTATTCGTTAAGAGTTCTATCACAGTCTTGAGAGATTTGTCCGCACTTTCCGACGGTTCTAAGTAATGAAGACGAGTCCAAACTAGACAATTACAGTGGCGCAATAAGTGTTCATCAGATTGCTCTTCTTCGTTTTATAACCTACATAAGTCATTCTGACTTATCTTCATATTATATAGGTGCTTGTTTACTCTACAATGTCCCCTTAAAAAACCTCAGACAATGCGAATACCTGTTCTTGTTAATCCAAGAATATCTATAGTTCTCTTTCTAGATTTATTTAACATGAAAGCTTTTGCTACTCTTATACCTTTTGCTTCCATCCAATATTGATGCGGTGTACCTTCAAGCCATTTATTGAGTTTATGCTTCGTGAAATTCCATGGCAGCACGCAGAATGGTTCTGGTCCCGTAAATTTGCTGGCAGCTCCTTTTCTAGCGAGCTCATCTGCCTTTTCGTTTCTAATATGCCCACTATGACCTGGCACCTATATTAGATGAACTCGGATGCGGGTAGCTAGTCTATTCAGTAGTTGCACCCAGCCCCAGACTAATTTTGACTTAATTTTAAAAGCATTAGGTGCTAATAATGTGGCTTTACTATCAGAGTGTGGCTAAGTTTAAGCCTTCTCGAAAGCAAAACTCTATTGCTTGCCTGAAAAACTGAGTTTTCTTGACCCATACTGGTAAACAGGTATCTTCTTTGTCTTTCGATATAAACCCCTGCACCAACACCATCATTCGTTTTAGAGCCATCTCTGTCCCACACAGGAAAGTTATACAGTGTTGGAGATTTTTTCTGTTCCCAGTTAACCCAGTCTGGGAATGTAACCTTAATTTGGTGTCTGAAATTATATTTGGGATGACAGAAGTCACTTAGGGCTAGATTGAGTGAGTATATTTCGACTTCATCCCTGCACCTATGAGTTCACCATAGGTGTACTGAATCTTCTTCATTTTCTAAGATGAGTTTTGCTACAAATTGCAGTGCTTTTTTCTTAATAACTAAATGAATTGGGAGAAGGTTTAGTAAGACCTCAAAGACTGCAGTCCGAGCAGACCTCATTACCTCAGTTGTAGAAACACAGGCTAGTCTTTGTAATTTATTGACCTTGCTCTGTGCTGCTTTCCGATTCAGTTTTTTACACCAAACAGGTGCTGCATAAGCAAAGGATTGGTCTAGTAATGGCTGTACACAGCCATCTAGCTAATTAATTAGCTTTGTTCTTGTGTATCACTATACCCTGGAACCCACTCAATCTATGCACTCAGAAATTGAGCATATCGGCTACTTCAGTCAGTAAATGCTGACTTCCAAAAACGACTTTCGACGATGAAGGTTAATGCCCTACTAGCTAGATATTTAATTGCAACTTGGCTATCACTAAAAGTGAATACATCAAGGGCTGATATGTCATTACATTTTAGTTGGTTTGTTGCTTCCCGTATATTCATGACTTTGAATGTAAAACACTACAATGAACAGGGGCGGGATAAGGTTAAACTTAATTGCTCAGAGAATACCCCTACCGATCCATCCTTTTTGGAGCCGTCGGTCATTTAATCACCTCCTGTATTTGAATCAGAAGAATATGTAAAAATAATGAAATGATTGTTAAAGAAAGTTATGGGAAGGGTGTGGTCAATTTTTATAAATAAAAAGGTAAATTCAAAAACAAATTTAAAGTGTCCAAAAAAAAGTTCAGACCAAGGGCTGACCGAATTTAGTCTGAGAGCCGAATTGATTAAAACCTGCTTTCAAAAGAGGGACTTACGAAGAGAAAATGATGCTGTTGGCAAAGGAAAGGTTGCTTAAGCCCTTCGGAAGGCCCTCTCTGAAAAGTTACACGAGAGGGCAGTAATTTAGCCGCAAAGCAAATTTCATAGTATCAACTGCAATTTTTCTTAATTATAGCAAATTTCTAGTTATATTGAAATGTATTTTAAGCATTTATTTTTAAATGTTTATTCGTCATCGTTTTAACTTTGAAAAAATTTCATCAAGCTACCCTTGAATTTTTTTGTTACACGAGAGGGCGCGCTGCAGCAAATTAGCCGCAAAAGCGAGATACCAGTATTCAAACACAAATAGCAGCTAAACGATTTAACGCAGAAGCCAACGGCTAACGGTAAACCACGCTGCATCTCGAAACTTACAAAATGACTTGAGTGGCAGCGGCCGGCTACTATGATTTGTATTTTAAAAGCATAAATTAAACAATTTGCGGATAATTTTCCTCGGCACACCTCCGCAGGATTAAAGACACTAATGATCAACAATGGTGTCGTTCATTGAATCTTACTCAAATCAACTTGTGGATATATTTTGAATGAATATAAATAGAATTAGTTTTTTAGAAGACTATGAAAATTAAATCTAAAGGTTAATTTTCAAAGTCATGACTTAAGTTCATGTCAATTTCGTTATTTGAAGTTATATATAAACAGGTTAATGAACAAATGTAGTCATCACAACAACAATGTGTATAGAGACGGGCAAATCATATAGAAATGATCCAACGACTGAAGTACAAAGTTAGTCATATTTTGCTTACTCGTTTCTTACATGTGTAAAGGGCCACCGTGTCCTTCTGAACTTTGAAAATGGTGTTAACTTTCCAGCTTAATTTCCTTTTAAATATTTCGCTCTGAAACCAATTCAATTTTTCGCAATAACTTCTTTTCTCTTTCAACGTTCTTGCAATTGCTCTCTAAATTACATATAAAAAAACATGATTTCTTTAGAAATTTCAGAAATGAGGAATATCTTTATTTTAAGAAGAGAAATGACACTACAAATGCCACGACAAAAAATTACTGATAGACCCGAACCACGACGCTGACGAATACGAAAATTACAACAAAAACCAGGAAATCACATTAAAAGAAATGAACCAGAAATGGCTCCATGGTAAAATCATATTGAAAGTGATAGCAAGATTAAAACAATTTCATCTTGTCAAAAACAACACATCTTTGGCGTCAGATATCACCGTACATCAGCCGTACAACAAAATAGTAACAACACATTTTTCTTATTGTGGCCATAATGGCGGCGTGAAGAGAATGCAAAAATGGAGAATAAACATAAACAAACAATGAAAAGTAAACAATGATTTTGACAGTCTATGATATTGACCACGAAGAAGAGTTGCTGGTAACTTTACCTGGTATAAATTCACCTTGAATGGCCCTGAAATGGAAAGAGTATGTGAGAGAGAGTGAGGGAGAAAGAGCGAAACTCATCTATTCTATGGTTTGCTGTTATAATATTGGCTTCTGAATCTAATCACTTTAGATTAGATTCGGATCGTGAGGTAACCAATTTTAAACGTGGCAAAATAGTAATGGTCTAACAGCAGCTACACGAAAGCACGACTACGAAATTCTGTCGGCTACAACTGTCGCCGTGTAGTCAGCTACTAAACACAATGGAAGCGACTCCACCTGCAGCAAACACAGCCAAAATAACAAAAGCAAACTCCCTTCTCTCTCTGTCGCTTGTCAAATTAGAAATAGATTTAAAATTGGCTACAGCCACAATTGTGGTCGGTGGTCATGTGGTCGTGTCATCGCCAAAATAATCGCCTCCATAAGAACATGTTGTTTTTATAATTTGACAGATGTAGTCGTGTAGCTGCCATCGTCAATGTGTATGGTGCATCATGCTTGGGTTTCACTGTCTTATATTCAATGGCAGAGAGAAAGAGAGAAAGATATGATTTTCTATGTGAAATTGCAAACTTAATTTCAACCATGAAAACCAAGAAATAATCACTTGTGCCTAAGGTGTCAATCGTATTCTGCCAATGGACCCGGTTAAAATCATAGTCAAAATTGGTGCATCTGTATACATGGCGTCTTCAGGGTCAACTAGCTTTACCCTGCTTGTATTGCTGATTTCTGACAGACGAGAATATTTCCTTCTCTACTTGTGGGATTATTTAAATTTCTATCTCTTTGGTATAATATAAACCAGTTGAACTGAAACCCCATTAGGGCTTAATTACTACTGGTTTTGAGCCAGTTGGAACGGAATTCGACAGACAACCAATATGCTTAACAAATAAATACTTTAGTTTATAAGAACTTCGGGTAGCTAACTTCGATTAGGGAACTTTGTATCAATTGAACAGAAATCCAACAGGTTAAGTGCTTTGAAAAAAACTGCAGCCGAGGTTCATCGAATACTTCCAAACACTTACGGTGAGGCTGCTCTGAGTGAAAGAACCTATCGTGAGTGGTTTCAACGTTTTAAAAGTAGTGATTTCAATGTCAAGGACAAGCATGGTTGTGGAACAGAAAAAATTTTCAAAAACGACGAATTGAAAGCACTGCTCGATGAAGATTCGTGCAACTAGTTGGGAGTGACTCAGCAAGCCTTCTTGAAATACCTCAAGGCCATGGAAATGATTTGTAAACAAGGAGATTAGGTTCCAAACGAGTTGAAACCAAGAGATATTGAACAACTGCTTCAGAGACAGAATTGGAAGAGATTTCTACATCACACCGTAATCAACGATGAAAAATGGATAAATTACGATAATCCCAAGCGCAGAAAGTCGTGGGGAATGCCCGGACATGCCTCCACGTCGATCGCCAAACCGAAAATTCACAGCGCCAAGCTTATGCTCTGAATTTGGTGAGACCAGCTCGGTGTGATATACTATGAGCTACTGAAACCGAGTGAAACCATTATAGAAGATCGGTACCAAACGCAATTGATGCGTTTGAGTTCAGCATTGAAGGAAAAATTACCACAGTACCGAGAAAGGCATGACAATGCTCGGCCACACGTCGCAAAAGTGGTCCAGGCATACTTTGAAACCCTGAAATGGGAGGCCTTGTCCCACTCGCTGTACTCTCCAGACGTTACTCCTTACGACTACCATCCGTTTCGTTCAATGTTGCATGGTCTGGCGGATCAGCATTTTTATTCGTACGAGAAAAACGCCAGGGGCGAAAGTTGTTGCTAGTGACAGACAATACTTTGAGTAATACATCAGTAAATACCTTTTGACAATAAAGCTTTTGATCCCAGAAAAAAAACGGCTGAAGCTAAGTTGTACACCTAATATATAAAAAAAAATATTATGTGAAAAGAGCCAGAGAGAAAAAATGTCGCAGACGTCGTACCTTACACTCTGACAATTTACTCCAATCTGCAATTTTTTGATACCATCGCTTGCAAATGCTTACACATCAATATATCTATACGAAACATAACCAAAACCAATAGTTATGGAAGGTAATGTTTATACCAGAGATGCATTAAAACTTTAGTGTTAACAGTACATAAAATATGTGCCAAATTTCTCACACTACCTTTCATCTTATCATTTCGTTTGCCTTTACTTTTTTAAATCCAAAAATGATTGGTTCAAGTAATTTCTTTTCTCATTTTACTATGCCAGAGTACCAAAGTTTAATCACAATACAGCTTCTTTAACAACTTTTAATTATTATAACACTCATTCTGCGATAACTTTTAAATCCTCTTAATTTAAATTACCAACCCATAACTACAACGCTGCCACCAATATTGCCTTCGTCATCGCCGCCTTTGCCAGGCCCCATCATCAACAACAACAACTCTATTATGAAATTTCTCAACATCAATCTCTGGACTCAACCATTTCGTCATCGTCACAAAAAACAAAAACAACGCAACAACGCAAAAAAAAAAAAAAAAAGAACTGCAGCGAAAAAACGAAAAAAACAATCGCCAACATTATTCTTCAGTTTCTCCACTCCATAAAACGGAAACATATTCTGCTGTTTTCAAGTAAAACCACACAATACGATTCTACGTTCATTCGACACCAATGCCACTGCGTCACTCCTCCTCCTACCAATTCCCAACCGTGTGCATTGGCTGCTTGTGTGTGTGTGTGTGTGTGTGTGTGTGTGCATTCTCTTGTGCTCGTGTGGCCAAAAGCCAATTTGGCATTCAGAGTGTAATCAACAAATGAAAAACGAACGTATTTCGTAGCTTGGCATTGTTTTGGTTTTTCGTTTTTCCTGACTGCTACCGTCAAAACAAAAAACCGCCATCGGCAATAACAGCAACAACAATAAAAGCACAACAACAATACAAAGAAGACATTTTGTGCTGCTGTTACTAGCTTTAAGCATTGCACTACTGCATAAAAACATTGCAGCAGCCGCAGCAGCAGCAGGAGGGCAAGCAAACGAATTCATGACAAACATTTTGCCTAGAAGCGCTGAAGTAAATGGTTGTCTCTGTGAATGAGTGTGTGCTTGTGTTGGTGTATGAGTAACTGGCAGCAGCCAGTTGAGACAAAGGGAACGTTAAAGGGAGTGGGGCGGTGAAATTTAGAACAAAAAAAAGGCATATATTGTATGAATTTCTAGCATAAAAGTTTAACGCATCTCTAAACTGCATTGAAAAGACTTAAAAAAATTAAATAAATCCTGCGCTTCTGTTGATCGTAAATTTTGTTGCTATGAAGGACTCTCACAGGATATGCTACGGTACTGATTTTTTGTTTGCTCTTCGGTTTTTCATTGCATATTTTGCTGTAGTGTAATATAATTTTCAGTTAGAATTTTTTTTTGTTGTTGTGCACTGGAGAATAGCTAATAGTTTTTATGATAACTTAGATCGGATTTTTGTGGAGGGCAGAATTGCATGTCGTATTTGAAATACTAATTGGAGTTAATGTTTTCGATTGCATTTGAATAGTATTTGCATTCAGCATCGTAATGCATTTTTATCTAAAATAAAATGTATTGAAGCATTGAAGATGCATTACTCCGTGCGTAAAACCAATCGGCGTTGATTCCTACTTCTTATGCTCTCAGGTTCGCATGTTTATCACGCGTATCTTGGCATGCAGGTTTCGGATATCCTCTATACATTGTAGTAAGTTATATGTAGGGTGTAATGGTGACTTATAAACATGTATTTTTGATGTGTAAACATCTATAGCGGCGGCGTGAACAAATTTTATATGGGAGTGAAATGACAAATTATTTCATCCCATCCCTAAAAGCTCGCTGTATTTTTTATTTTATGCCCAAAAGCTCGTTATTTTAACCACACTGCAATATGTGTAATCAAGGTCATTGTAACCAGTGCTACAACTAGAGAAACATTTTGGGTAGTTCTTAAAAAAAAAGGAAAATGTTATTCCAAAAAAATTGTGCAGTTTGATATGAATAACAAAATACGAAATATATAGCGAGGCTCGGATACCTGTCTCCCTTGACTACGGCCATCCACTTCAAGTATATGTAAAATAATAATATACAACATACTTTCGGGTTGGAATCTCTACACTCCACAGGGTGGTATGAAACTTTGACAGTCACTACATCACTTTAAGTATTTTTAGTTTGACAACCACTGTAATTACAAAACAGGTGTATAAATATGAAGTGCGGTTTTAACTAACATGGCCAGCTATTATGTATGGTTTGTGTCGAGGATAATTAAGGTGGCGGCTTGGAAAGTAGATATTTGTTAATAATAATGTCATAGGTTGTGATTGTACAAATAAAATATTTTTTCGCTTCAAAAATGTCGAAGTTTTTACCAGAAAAATAAATTTTGAGGTGAAGTTCAATAACTGTCTTTCATTTGAAGAAAACGGCTGATTTAGGTTATCGACTGTAGTTAGAGGCTTATAGGGAATATACCCGAAGCTAAAATACTTGTGAACGATGATTTAAAAACTCTTAAAGAGATGGTTTTGATGTCAGTAACAAAGGCCGTGGAGGACCATTGAAAAAATTCGAAGATAGGAGCTTTCTACTATGAACCGCCAAAGCCTTGTAAAACAATTACTGCTGAACGATACAACGACAACAACTGATCAAACTCAACCAAGCATTGAAGGCAAAACGACTAGAATATGTCAAAAGACATAATAAAATAATTTTTCAACATGACAATGCCCTGACCCATGTTGCAGATTGTGTTAAAAGCTATGTGGAAAACATCAAATGGGACGTTTTCCCCCACCCGCTGTATTCACCAAACTTGGCTTCTTCCGACTACTACTTCTTTCGATCGGTGCTGCACGGGCAGCACTTCAAGTTGTACGAGGAAGTGAAAAATTGGATTGATTGATCTCAAAAAATGAGAAGTGGTACTGGGACAAAATCCATTTGCCAAATTGCGAGAAACACAGTAAAAAGTCCTAGCTAACGATAGCCAATAATTTGATTATTCAGTTCATTCATTTTGTTAATTAAATAAATGCATATTTTAAGCAAAAAACCCGCATTTCATATTTATACACCTATTACAAAATATCAAAATAATAAAAACACTGCATACTTTTAGGGCTATCTTTTAATAAAAAACAATTATTTTATACAATAAAATATCTATCAAATACTTTACATCGCCTGAAGTTGGAAGTTTAGTTATGTTTTTTGTAGACTATGGAAAATTAAATCTAGTTGCTAATTTTCAAAGTCTTGACTACTGTTCCATGTATGTGCTTCATTAAATAATGTGTAACACGCTTAAAGAATGTGTATGTGTAGTCATCACAACAACAGTGTATACAGAGACGGGCAAATCAGACGGTCGTTTCGGAGTCCGCCACGATTCCTCATCAGTTATCTTAGTGATAGTTCTTAATCTTTCAATATCCTATATAAGCTACTAATATTTAAAATCATAACCAAGAATTACTGATTTGATTCCAAATATCTTCACTGAATAGAGATATTTTAAAGAAAACTACCACTACCATTCTGTATACTTATTTTTTACAACCGCGAAAAAAGAAACAAATTACTTCTAATGATTTCAATGTTTTGCCTTTAACCCGGCGTCAATGAACATAATTTTTGTTGCACCGTTGAACTGGGTGTGCGACACCCGAGAAACAATAAATCCTTAAAATAAAACTAGTTTTTCTTAAGGTTTTCTTTTTTATTTAAATAAAACATATTTTAAGTGCAAACAAAAAAATAATATAAAAATATTCTCTTCTTCTTAAATATATATTTTTTTTTAAACAAAAAGATAAGATCAACACAATTTACCTAAAATCACTGCACAGCTCTGGTGTAATACAGCCATGTTCATTGACGACGGGTTAAATCTCTTTTAATTAGTCTATAATAACTTTATACTCATAGACTAAGTAAATGAATAACTAAATAAATGACGAACAAATAATAAGTATATACGCAGTTTAACACTAATGTTTACACATCATCGACTGCGAGTGCCACCAGTCATTTTGGTTTTTTGTCCTATCAGTAAACTAGTGATGACTTTGTATTCTGATTAAGAAGTGATCAGTTCTCTGTTCACAGTTTTCCTAGATTAGCTAAATTAAGTCTGTTTTGGTTGAAATTTTTCTTCCTAAGCTTAAAAGGTTTGAAAATTGATAAATTATATAGGCCATAAGCGAATCTTTATAAGCTTATGGACTTCTTTTAAAAGTAATAAGAAGCAAAATTTTTATTAATTTATTTTTGTGTCGTTCACTGCCAGATGGCATGTTAGAAGTGGTTAAATTTATAAAACATTTAAAAAAAATCGGCAACGAGTGATTTTAATACAAAAAAAAATTATATTATTATTAATAAAGCTGGGAAAATTGCGTTCTGATCATTGATTTTGAATTGAAATTTTTAACTTAAAATGGGTTTACATGGGAAAACGCTTAATATACAGTGGCTCACAGAACTTATCACATGAAGGAGTATTTTTGAGATACAAGAAATAGCCAAGAATGGAGTCAAATCAAAAAGTGAAAGCTTAATTAAATTTATATTCATCCAGATGATCAGAAGTGGAAACAAAATTTTGAATTAATATCTTCAGGTTCCAAAAGGGTCTTGAAAGTAGTGCTTTTGTTACCCGTTGGGTAATACCCACAGACACAAATACCCGGGTACCCTAAAATGCGGATATTACCCAATTTCTTGGGTACCCGGATACTGCGTTCAACGGGTATCCGAAAATTTTGCGGGTAACCGAAAATTTACGGGTATTACCTGAATTCGGGTACCCGAGAATTACGGTTAATACTTGAAATCAAGTACTTGAAAATTGCTTGGCTTCTATATATAATTCTTTTTTAAATATGATAACAAAATGGACTAAACGAAATATGGCTCTACCATATTTTGGGATTGTTTTCATGAAACTACTGCTACTAATTTGTCTACAATTATTCACTACTTTCTTCTGATTCCATACAGGCGTAAAACAAATATTTTTATACGTAGCAGATTTTGCCGTCTCCTTATTTTATGAGTTTTTTGCAATCAATCTAATAGCAACGGGTACAAGAAAATTTGGGGGTAGAAAAATGGATATGCGGAGCATAAAAGATACCCCCCATAATAGCACCTAGGTAATACCCGAGACTCTCGGGTACCCGGGAAAACGGGTAAAAAGAGCACTACTTGAAAGTCGTGAAATTTTGACCATAAATTATAGTTTTTTAAAATTTTTTCGGCAGAAATATTTTTCAAATTTCACAACATTATGCAAAAATAATTTTTTTAATCATATAATGTGCCGCAAGAGGTTCATGGAAATAAACGCACCACATCAGAACCGCTCGCTTTTTGTACATTACCCCACTTTATAAGCCATCTAGTGATGGAAAAATTTTGAAAAATTTTCTAAACTGCCATTTATATTTCAAATAAAATTGCAATATAAAAAATTCAATATAAAATTGCAAAATTATGCTTATAATTTTCGCAAGCTTAACCACTTTTAATTCGCCATTTTGTAAATAAATAATAATGTACAATATTTCACATTTTATTACATTTCAAATAAGTCTAAATTTTTAAAAACCCGTTAATGCTTTCTATTTTTTATTATTTTTTTAACTTTTCAAACTCAATCACAAACCAAAAATTTTAAACCAAAAAACAGTTCCCTAACTTTACCAACTCACAAAAATTATAAATACAGAATTACTCAGCAGCTCTTCTACTTTTAAAATCCGTACTCAAAGTGTGAAAAAATGTGTCGCACATGTTTCTACACACATACAAATATATATAAAATATCCATTTGTATATAGTAGTAATCTAAGTAAAATTCCACTTCGCACTAAAATCTATCAATATTTTTTGAATATTTATTATTGTTTATTGTTTATAGAAAAAAAAAATTCCAACTAAATTTTTCATGCTTCATAAAAATATTTATTTTTATATATTTTATTTTTACATTTTTACACTCGTTCACACAAGTTTCATTAAAAACTTTTCATTTGAAAACTTAATTTACTAAACCTAACCATGAAAAATTCAAATTCCACACACAAACGCATACATACAAACACATACACACACACACACTCATATGCACCCAAATTTACACACACAATTCGCTTGAATTCCATACACATTATCAGCAACTAACCAAGTCAGAGTCAGCCAAAAAACTCCTAGCATTGCTTTTAATGCGCCCACCACACTCTCCTCTATAGAAAAACTGAAACAAACAGAAAAAAATTTATATATGTGAGGGTTAATTTTCTCGCGCATATTTTCAGCATAAATTTGCATACCACTATTTTTTTTTATTCATACACATATTAAAATATGTATATATGTATTATATTTAAGCGAGTGTTGCAAATAGTAAGCAATAGATAGTAGTGTGTATGTATGTGTGTAGCAGTGTTTGACCAAAATGAACTTTATCAAACCAAAAAATCGAAATTGTTCACTCACTCATCTCATGTAACATCGGTCGAATATGCGCCTTCACTCACTTACTCACTCATACTTATGCATTTAAAAAAGGATCATATGTATGTAGATGTACCAAATACCAATCATATTTCAGTTGAATTGGTTTCATTATTATGTATATGTGTAATATATGAGTATATATGTATGTGCACTAACGGATCCCGAGATTTCCTAAGAGGGGCATTTTTTAGTCCATTTAAAGTGTTTTTATTTTATTTTTTGATTTATAATCAACGATCAAAATATATGAGACTTTTACCGGTAAGGGGAGAGAGGGTGTGTTAACCCCTAAACCGCCCCCATAAGATCCACTAATGCATGTGTCTATGTGAACAGTAGTGATAGTGAGATGCATATGCCGCGCATTGTCCACAATCATTGTTGGCATGCTAACAAATCAAGTTAATTAAGATTTTTAACATTTTGACCAAATATGCAAACGCGTTTATACATACATACATATATTAAACCCCACATAAATGAAAAATGCATTGCGTATGTGTGCCTGCATTGTTGGTAGGTAGCGAAAATGATTTGTATTACTTTTTGTATATATCCTATATGTAAAGGATACACTCATATGGCATGTTGATGAAACATACAAACATCTCTTATCTATAATTTGTATTGCATTAAAGGAAGCGTGATATTTATATGTCACTTTACATAAATGTACATGGGCAGGTGGACTGGTACTCACTGATTCATTCTTTATTTGATTTATTCATTTAGTCTGATTAAAACTTGAACTTTTAATAAACAAAATCTTTCTTTCAAATAATAAAAAGAAATGTTGAGAAACTCTGCTTGAGAATGGAAGAAAATTTCGACTAGTTGTTCATAATCCGAGGGGAGGCCCCTCCCAAAGCATCTGCTGAATTATACTCGAATGGACCCCATTGTCTAACTTTAACAATATGACGGAGAATGTTCTTTCAATAATTTAAAAGCTGTGCAATAACACATGTTTATACTGCAGAACTTTTAGAATAATCAATTACAAATTTCATGGGATTTCTGAATAATTTAAAATGTAGTGTCCATTGCATGGTAACCTGGAACTAGCAAGAAAGCAGGAAACGTGAATACCCAAAAACGGTCAGGAAGTGTTCAATGAAACGAGAAATCTACGAATCGGGGAAATAATGAAGATAACTAATGACAAAACACGATGGAGAAGTTTAGTTCGCAAAACGGTACGTCAGGAAGAGAACAAAAAAAGAGAGAGAGATTTATTCTAGCCGAGTTGAGTTTAAAACTAGCATACTCTTACTGAGAACAATAGTGATAAATATATAAAGTTCTACTTCCTTTTCTAGCAGGAACTGAAAATAATTATAATTTTAAAATTTTTACATTTAAAATATATAGGTAAAAACTGGTCACAGTTTTGTGCAGATTTCAGGAAGAAACATGCCTTGATTTGGAAATAGTAATTTTTATAAATTTCCATTTTCGATAATAATTAAACTTGAGGAATAAAAATAAATATCAGTTTTAATTTTAAATATTGAAGAATAAAAATAAATAAATATTTTAATTTTTATTCATTGAAGAATATAAAAAAAATCACTCATGTTAGTAATACCAGCTTGAAGGAAAGACGGGAGCAAAGAAGGTCACTTCTTGGCGGACAGTGACCCAGTGACTGAGTTTGTCCCAATCTCGTGGAATATTTTCTACGGATAGGTTAGGTTAGGTTAAGCAGCTGTCCAGAGACACACTTACGCTAGAATGGAAAATTGTGATACCACATGGTTGAACCCAGGTCCATAGCCAGAATTTTTTTTTCGGGAGGGGGCGAGGTTTTTCATTCAAAGAAAATATTCATATAAAATTTTTATGAAACTGATGGACCTTATCAGACTAGGGAGAAAATTGGGTAAATGTCTTAAAGCTTTAGGAAAAATTTTTATTTCCGAGTTTTCTGAGTCGAGTCGCTGTAGCCTAGCGGTTAGTGTGTTGGACTGCTACGCAGAGGGGCCCGGGTTCATATCTCGGCATGCTTAACAAAAATAAAAAAATAGAAAATAAAGATTTTTCTACACGGCACCATGGCTGGCAATGGCAAACCTCCAAAAGTAAAAAATGCCTATGAAAAGCTTTTCACTTTGCCGTTCGGATTCGGCATAAAACTGTAGGTCCCTTCCATTCGTGTATAAATATAACTCACACAACATGAATGGATGCGAAAAGCTCGGCCTTGGCCCTCCATGGGCTGTTGTGCCATAATAGTAGTAGTAGTAGTAGTAGAGTTTTCTTAATCTTTACCTAAGAAAAATGGCAGAAAATGACAAAAGAATTCACAGAATAATCAATTTAAATTTTTTCAAATAAATATTATTCAATGAGGATTCCAATATATTTTTTATCGTGAAAGACATAATTTCGATAATTCATTGACTTGCCATTACAGATAGTGTACCCAATCTAAAAAAAATGATCGAAAAGCCAAAAATAGTCAGAGACTAATTTTTTTCAAATGATTATCAGTGGGAATTTGGGCCATTGTCAATGATGAAGAGCCCGGATAAGGTTGGCATATATTCCCTAAATTCTTACAGTCACAGCATTGAAAGAGATCTTCCGATTCAGGGTGCTCTGAGCAATAATTCGTTAAAGGATTAATTATATTTTAAGATTAAGAACTTTGAAGCTGATTCAATAACACTGCCCTGAATGGGTTTGGTGAACAATATGGTTCCTAGTGTTTGCGAATGAATTTTTCATACTAAACACGAATCTGAGGTCAAAAACTTCTCATCACGTCACGTTTTAGAAAAAATGGGGTCCAAACCTCTGAAAATACAGTTTTTGGCCATGACATGCTACAAACTTCGTACGATTTCAATTCAAATTTATTTAAAAATTTTTTTTTTATATATGACTTTTTAAAAAGAAACCGATTGAAGTAAAAAATATTGAAAAATCGTTCAATAGATTTTACTTTAATGTGTTTTCAATCAACTCATGTCGGAGGGGGGATGTCAGAACCCCCAAAACCTCCCCACCTAAATACGGCCTTGATTGAACCAACAGTTTAACGCCGGTTGCAAACGACGGTGTGGCAATTTGCTATCACTTGGTGGTTTTGCCATTGCCTACCAAGGTGTGTACTTGTACACTTTCTCATAATTCTCATTCAGTTCATATCGATAGTGAATATAACAAGATTATGATAATTAACAAACAAAACAAAAAATATGGGAATCAAGCCCGCAACTTGCCTTTAATAGGTGACAAAACGGGGGTGAAATCGGTCAATGAATTTTTTAAAAAATATACAAAAAATCATACATTTTTATGCAGCAATTTCAAAGCACACAATAAACAATTTCTAGTGGCACCATGAAAACACTTGAAAAAATCTAAGGCCTAAGCGACATTCTCACAACATAAAATAGCTAATGACCGGCATTGCCTAGTGAATGAATTTGCCCAGGTGTCCCCTTTATAACGGAACCAATTGTTGAATCTATAACTATTGATTTTATACATACAAAATTTGGGTTATAATTGATTCTGTTCAAAAATTTTTTTGGTTCTTGATTAATCGAGTAATTGGATTAATCAAAATGCAAATTATTCGATTAATCAGGATGTTGATTAATCAAACGAATTTTCATTTCTTCATTTCCTTTGATTTGGAAAACAGCAAAGCGACGTATTGAAAAATCAAACAAATTGAAAACCAAAAGATATTGCGAATAAATTAATTCTAAGTAATCGAAATCTTGATTAATTCAATAAATTAAATTTTGATTAATCAAAGTCTCCATTAATTGAATAACTGATTAATCAAGTACTTGGATTTAACGGTTAATCACAAAGCCCTAGTTCTTGAGATTACATTAAAAAGTTAAATGAGTTTCATTTATCAGTTTTAATGATGAGGTTAAGGATATGAGAGAGTAGCTCGCAAGTCTTTGAATCTGCAGATGCCAGGTTAGAGTCTTAGAAAAATAATGTTTCATCAACCTTTAAGTACCAATAACTCTTTATAAAAAATTTAATGCGAAAAAGTGTTAAGCACTTTTGATTTATGATTGGTTAAATTAAAAAAAAATATTTTAAAATAGAGTTGAAAAAGTATTAAATTTTTTTTAAATTTAATAATTTAAAATAAGTGAAGATGGGGCGAACCCGACCTACATATGTTAAATTGAGTTACATAAATTCATGTTTGCTGTTTCTTCACTATTAATAGCTGCGTTTTATTCGCCACTTGCTTCTAGTTATGTATAACTAGCAGCGATAATTGTATGGGAAAGCAACAACAAAGAGGCAGAGATAACACATATAATTATAGCTGTTATGTATACTTAACAAGTAGTTTAACTACATCAAATTCTATTGTGAACTGCCAATAATGAAAGAAGAAGCGTGACAGTTTGCAAAAAAATAAAAAAAAGGAAAAGATTCGAAATGGCTGCCGGTGAAAATAAGTTAAAATCATTGTAAAATGCTCTTATTAAGAGTAAAAACTAAAAACAATGCACACAATTAAGCGCAATGACTGGGATCCATTAAAATGTTTCACCTCTAGCTGTTGAGCAGTTTCATTGTGAATAACAATAAAACGAAGAATGGACTTAACAACTTGGTCGTTTTATTCGCACATGTTAAACTAGCTGGCGAATAAAACACAGCTCATATAAATAAATAATAAAAATGATTTTTCTTTCAAAAACTGTAAGTTTTATCTAATTTTTCTTTGAAAAAGTTTGGAAAAGGGGTGGGTGCCGGAATCACCTCAGGGGGAATCGGATTACACACATATTTTCACTTTCAGATAAATGGTTCTAGCGAAAAAATGGTAACACATAAATCAAAGGTTGATATAGCGAAAAGTTGAGGTATTTAATATTAGCCAAACTATAACTAACGTAAGTGTAGGTAATTCGGATCGATTTTTGCAAGGAAAACTTTGAGCGCTAAAAATAAGGATTACAAATTTATGAAAAAAATGTTATAATACAAAATTAAAGTATATTTCTTCCTCTTTTAAAGTTGTTAACTACCAAAAAAAAAAACAAAACACAACTTTTTTTTAGTAGTTACTTAGGTAACATCATTTTGAAAAAAAATGGATTGCATGTAATTCGGATCGAAAAACTGAGTGTGTATGTAATTCGGAACAGCAAAATTTATAGCAAACTATCTTTAATTTGAGGTTTATCTAGATGCAAAAGATAAATTTGGTGTTTAAGGAAAATATGTATATAAAAAATTTGTGTATGTATGCGTAAATACATGCACGCACATACATACAAATTGTTGTCCAAATCTATGTATTTTCCTTATGTAATCATATACCGTTTGTTCGAAATTTGGTGTTGAGATGCATTTGTGTGTATGTCAAGTTGTGGGCTATAAAATTCGGCCACATTTCAAAGTAGGCGTGGCATTTTCGCAAAAGTCCAATATCTTCGAATAACATATCGAGCTAAATTAATAAAATTTGGTATGGAGACTTACTTGTTCTACACCTAACTAATTCTCAATTATGGGCCTACTTATGGGCGTATCAAAATCAGGAAAAGAGGCTGTGGCTGGGCGATAGATGCGAATATATTAAAATCAAAAGTATGGAACTGCGCAATCTTATTTAGGAGCAATAGCAGATCTAAGGGGCGTAGGAAAGGGGAACTGACCTCCCTCCCAACTTCCCCCTAACCTCCCCCCCAACTTGCCCCTAACCTCCCCCCAACTCCACCCTAACATCCCTCTCCCAACTCCTCCCTAACCACCCCCTCCCAACTCCCCCCCAACACCTCCCTAATTCCCCCTTCCTTACTGATAAGAATTTTATATATGTGATCGCCGGCCACAAATAAGAAAAATTAAAAGGGATGAACAAATGTTAACTCTCTTAAGGTAAATCTCTGGATGCGCTAGTCGATGGCTACGCCCGTATGCTGACGAACAATGAAATATATATATAAAAATCATTTCTTCGAATCATTTTAAGAAATTTCTGAATTAAAATTTATAAGTATATTGACATAGTCAAAGATTAAAATGTAGTCTGGAATAGAAAAAATACTAATCATTTAACACAAACGAGTTTTTAAAAATATATTTCATATCGAATTTGACTAAAAATTACTTGTTAGTTTCAAAATTGGTGTAACTCTAGGAAACGCTATTAATTTCAATTAATATTTCAATTTAAAAAAATATTTTTTGGTTTTAAAATGGAAAATTTTTTACTAAAACTCAAAATATTTTTCAAGTTTATCTAAACTTTGAACTCAAATTCCACAAAAACTCTCAAAGGGTCGATCTGAACTGCCTCCAAACATCACCTATTATATCTAAATCACAACTAAAAACCTTTTATTAAGTAAAACTATACAGTTTTTCTAAATTTTGTAATTATGCAAACACCTCATTTGCATCATCGATACGAATTATATGCAAGTAGAAAAACGCATGCTAGCAATTCGGATAGATTTTAAAAGTCAATGTTTTTCTTAGTATGTTTTCTAAAATGGTGCTTATTTTTACCTAACTACAGCAGAATGTTTAGTGAACAAAACCCTATATAAATTATATAAATATTCTTACCAGCACAAAAATTATTATTGTTATAAAATTTGTGGGTTTCTTATATTATTTGCTAAGGCTTTGTATGAAAATACGCGCAGTCTTTGTTTCTTCGCTCACAACTGATTAATTTTAAATAAAAGGACGTTTCAAAAAAAGGACGTAATTTTAAAAAATACCAAAGAAAAGTTATTAGCAAAACAAAATCGATCCGAATTATATACATCGATCCAAATTACCCTCATTTACGTTATTGAATTAAATATTTATTTAAAATCTTAATGATACAAAATATAAAGGGAGCCGCTTTCACCTCATCTTCCCCTATAGCTTGCTTTTTGATTTCTTCACAAAAAATTATTTATTCAAAAATAAATAAAAAATCTCGACGACACAAAGAAAGTGCAATGTATGTGTAAATGTGTAAATAGAAAAGAGAAAAAAAAGCTACAAAAACGAATGCGTCTAAAAAGAAAATGCATGCAACACTGCAATTTTAAGTGTAAATAATTCTATGCCAGCATAACAAATTTAAGTAATAATGTAATGCAATTGTTATTGTAACTACAATAGCTGCTCTTGTTGTTGTTGTAAATGTTGGAGGTGGTGTTTGTGATGTTTATGGTGTTGCTGGTGATGATGATGATGTTAAAGTTACCTTTTGTTGTAATATATGCGCAAGACACCGTAAAATACAAATCAAGACACACTCACACATACAAAAAACCAACAATGTCTGTATTTGTGTGTGTGTTTGTCCGCAACGACAATAAAAAGGCGCGACAACTTTTTCATAACAATCACAATTTCATGCATTTACCCCGACAATACTTTTTCTTCCTCCTCTTCTTGTTTTTCTGTGCGGGACATTGTTGCATTATGCAGAAATACTCGTAATGGAAGAAAAAAGAAAAATTTGTTTAAGTTCGTGGAAAAGTGTGTGAGGTTTTGCTTCTTTTTTTTTTTTTGTGCTTGTTTTTGGTATTTTCAATTTTTCGCTTTTTAATATGTTTATATTTCCTTATTATAATTGCTTAAGTTTTTGTATGCAAATTTTGTGTATTTATGCAAGGAAATGTTAACGCATTTTATATTTTTTTTTAGCGAGGGAATAAATATTTGCAACAAAAGTTATTACAATATACAAGCTACCATATAAATTTTTCAACCTTCTTGGCTAGATGCAGTCTAGCCTTGACACAAACCACAGACTGTGCTAAGCTAATTTCTTACACAGAAATGGTAATTAATTGTTTTATTAAATAGTCACTATGACTATTTAGTTTTAACCCTACGCTCATTAATGGAGGAAAAAAAGTAGAGGGAAAATATTGTTCTCACCTTCTATAAGCGACGTTTTGGAACGAAACTTCATATGAAAACAATAATTCAAAAAGAATTCCATACAATAAAAATTGTTCCAATAACTTCACTGCCAGCTGCCAACTTTTTTTTTTATCAAGTAATCAACACACAGGGTTTATTCTTATGAATACATAATATTGTGCAGACTGGGAAAGGAAAATAGGTGAAAGAGAGGAAAAACGAGAAGAAGGTATCGGTGAACATTCACTTTGAATTTGATAAAATCATAAATATTATGAAAATATTTGCAGAGTGCATTGGAATATTGTGTCCAGGAATGCAAACCGGTTTTGAACCAAACCATTTTTGAACCGAATCATTCGCAATTTGAGTGTCTCAAACCGAACCATGAACCAAACCATTTCTCTTTTATTTCACTTGAACCAAAACACATTTGTTAGAAAATAGCGTTTGATGCTAGCCAGCAAAATTATTTCCAATATTACACTTTCCGAAATGGAGTCACTTAAAAATTATCAAAACTCTTAAAGTGCCCCGTCAAACTGTTAATCGGGTTTTGAAAAACTTTAATGACAATCTAAACATTGATCGAAAGGTGGAATCTAGCAGAAAATGCAGATAGAGAGATCTACACAGAGCTAAACGTATCAAAGACATTGTTCATAACAATCCAAATGCTTCGGACAGAAAAGTAGCTCAAAATTATAGTGCTCTGAATCATTTGTCCGCAAAGTGAACAGAAAAGCTGGTCTTAAAGAAAGTCCAAGATCGGAATGCTATGAAAAACATTAACGCAAGAAATAGAACAAAAAAAATTACGGCCAACTTTAAAACAAAAAAAAAATAAGGAGTAAAATCGAAAAAATTTGAACACACGTTTTACCTAATAATTTCCAATGTTATTAAACAGTTTCAGGAGAATTTGACCATCGATAGGAAACCTGGTCCGGGAAGAAAACAAGGACCACATGATATTATAGAAAGCAAGAAAATAGAAAGCATATTGAAAAAATCTCCAAGTACATCTGGTAGAAAAGCTGCCCGGTTAGCCCAGTGCTCTGAATATTTGGTGCGAAAACTTAAAGCCAATGCTGGTTTGAAAACATACAAAGCCCAAAAAGTTCCAGACAGGAATGCTGCAAAAAATTTAGACGCCAAAAGTAGGGCTCGAAAATAAAAATCGAATTTCATACGAAAATATTCATGTTGTATAATTGACGACGAAACGAATGTACTGGCAGATTTTACGCAGCTTCCGGGTCAAAATTTTTATGTTGCAGATGCTCGAGGAAATGTCGAAGAACAATTAAGAATCCAAAAGCAGACAAAATTTCCTAAAAAATTCCTGGTATGGCAAGCTATATGCAGTTGCTGCAAAAGAAGGGCTCTATAAATACCGAAATATACATCAAAGAATGTTTGAAAAAGAGAGCACAATGTGTCCACATATTTTTGGCCCGATTTGGCTTCATGTCGCTATGCAAGAAAGCTCTGGAGTGGTACCTACCAAAGTAATAACATAGTTTTTGTACCCAGAGAGGCCAATCCTCCAAATTGTCCGGAGCTAAGACCAGTGGAGAGATATTGGGCTCTTGTGAAAAGAAACTTAAAGAGCACAAAAAAAGTGTCCTAAAATATCGAAGATTTTAAAAGAAGATGGGCAAACTGTTCCAAAAAAGTGTCTGAAACAACTTTCAAATCTCTAATGGAAGGCTTACCAAAAAAGGTCCACGAGTTCATAAATAGTGGTTAGAACTATAAAAGTTATATTTTTCTGTAATTTGTAAAATATTATCAATTAAATTTAAAAAAAATCAAAACTGTAAGATAAACCGTTTAAAAATTATTGAATTTTATATATGTTAAGATTTTTTCGATCTCACTCCTTAAGTATGGACGGAAAATGTGCCAGAAAAGTACAAAACCAAAACAAAAAAAAAAAAAATCCAAGTTCTCTAATACCCTATTCACACGACCTCAAATTGAGCAAATTTCGACAATCAATTTCAATTTGAAAGTGAAGTCATTCGCACGGAGTTTTTCTTTCTCTTACATAATTTCATTTGACAGTTCAGTTTTATTGTTTATAAAATGGCTAACTAAAGTAGAATTCTAATAAATCGTTTTAATATTATGATAATATGGCGAAAACAATAGAGAAGTTTGGCGAAATATGTGGAAATATGAAGAATATTGCAGGAAACGTAAATGGAGAGAATGCACAAACTGTTTCTGTACGATTCTGCAGTTTCATTTTCGCTTCTGTACTCATCACCACAAAACCCTCTCTACACCAGTCCAGAGCCATTATGACCAATATATGACCGTTCTTTCTTGCCCCACGCAATTCCGCTATTTTCCCCTACCATATTTCCGTCAAAAGTGGCTCTGCCCTTTGAGACCACACACTTCTTTTTTTGTACCTTCTTTTTTCCATTGAAAAGAAATAAATGTTTTATGTTTGACAGTGATAGCGATGTGCTTTTCATCGACTTTTCTATCAATACTTATCGATTATCAGAGTTGTTTTCGGATAGTAGCGCTATTTCAACACAATTTCATCGAAATTGAGCAAGGCATATCAATTTTGTTTAGCATTTATTTCTATAACGAAATTGAACAATTTCAACTCAATTGCTCAATTTGGGTTTCGTGTGAATAAAGTATAAGAAATTTCTCGTGTGACAGGCCATATGCAGTTGCGGTAAAAGAAGCCAAACATATGAAACTTCTCGGTCAAGCAACACAGACATTTATGTAACTGAATGCTTTTAGTCTGGTATCTGGTATCTAGAGAGGCTCATCCGCCAAATTGCCCTGAGCTGAAGCCAATTGAACATTATTGGGTTCTAGTTAAGCGAAAACTGAAAGAGACGAAAGGTATATCAAAGTATAATAAAAAATACTTTTGCATAATTTGTATGAAATTGTTATAATGATAATTTTTATGAAAATTGTGAATATCAGATAATTAGCATTATCGTTAAAGGAAATTTCGATAAACTTCGTTGAAATATGGTAAAAAATAACTGCTGTGAATATTCTTCGGGCCATAAACACGCACACCTACCATACAAACGATACTTTTAAAGTGCAATATTAAATTGTATGGTATACTGCAAGATTTCGGAACCAAACCATTTTTTACCGAACCAGTGGTTCGAAGGTGCGGAAGAACCGATTTTTGAACCGAAGTTCAGAGAGACAGTAAACTGCTGAACTAAACCTAACTGCAAAATTAGCTTAGTAAGGGATGTCTCTGATTGTGTCCACCTAGAATACATGTGTTTCACATGCGGTTAGTGGAGCACACAAATTGGTGGTATCATGCATTTTTATAAAATATCCACCATGAAAATATCAGCAGAATAGTGTATTGCAAATCACGTTTCCACGACGTTCAATAGAAGCCAATAGAGCTGAAAACCCAACTGTTTCCTACTAGCCTCATCGCTTCTTCTTGAATACGGAATGTGCTCCTATTACCTTTTCTTTGATGGTAGAACAGCCCAAGAAAGGCCTAGGTCGAGTCCGGGCGCTCTGCATGACAGTTCGGGAAACTAACCACTACACCATGGCGACTACAGGAGCTTGATTTGTGATTATTTCAACAAATGACGCATTGAATAGACATTACTAGAACGCCAGAGACGTTAATTCCACAATATCCACGTTTAATAGCAATAAAGCGGTAAGTCAATCAGTGTTATTGTGTTCGAATTATTGAGGAAGCTCGGAGCTGGAACACAGATCGGTTATTAGAACTAATTAATAGCTATTCATAATTTAATAAATATTTTATTATGTGATCAACGCATTTAAATGGAAAGTGAAATCAAAAAGTTATAACTTGGAATATATATTACTTAACAAAGTAAATACAAAAAGGAGCAGACAAGCAACATATCAAATCCTGCACTTAAGCTACATACAATTTGCTTTGATATGCCACCAATCAACCTCATTTGGTTGTTATTTTCTATTGTTTTTATTTTTAATATTAATTTATTTATTTTTATACTTATTCCCTACCCAGTCAAGCAATAATATTTGTTGAAAACTTTTGCTTTTAGTTTAACCTGTGAATGGTAAAAAAATTCTCATCTAGAACGTTTATATTTATTAACAACTTGTTGAGTTGAACATGTCACTTCAATATATACAAACATATATTTTTATTTCATTCAGCGTTTTTTAAATCGCTTTTTTCCTTTGAATATCTGTGACCTGTTTCATTTTTTATTGTTGTATTTTTTATTTACTTTTAGAAAATGGTCTTTGAAAAAGTGTTTATATTTGATCATACATGGATATATGTATACATATATACAAACATATTGAGCTATATTCAAGTATCTATCATCATCAAGTTGAAGTCCTCTTGTCACAAGTATTTATTTAAAACTTTCCCATGCTCTCATGCTTGTATTTACTCATGCTCTTGTATTTTTTTTTTTTTTGTTATAAAGCTACTCCTTTTTTTTTGCAAACCAGCGCGCAACGATATGCAGCCAACTTTGCTAATGTGTGGTCAGTAGGAAATAGCAACAGCTTTTTTGAAACCAAGTATAATTTACAACTAAGCAATTTTGTCAGATTTTATATACAGTAGCAGACAAAACTGTGCACAAAAATTCATAAAACAAAATATTAATATTAATTAATAGATTTTCGACAAAAATATGTCAGAAAAGTAAAACGTTTTGGTACATACAATTGTCCCAACGAAAACGACTTCACTTTCATACAAAAATGTTTGGAAATGTAGTGTTGGTCTCGCCGCCACTATCGCCTGACATAAATCTTATAGAAAATTTGTGGGCCATGGTGAAAAGAAAATTGTATGATCAAAAGCATTCAGCGAGGAATATTGAGGAATTATGAGAGAGAGCCTTACCAACATGCCTGGAAAGCCTTGTTAAAAGTATACCGCGTCGTATAAAAGCCATTATAAATTCTTGTGGGGGCCAAATACTGAAACTGATTTAATCATATTTTCCTTATGTGCGTCAAAACTTTTCACACCATTTTTTCTAAAATTGTATGTGTTTTTAATGTTTTTGTGTTGGTACATAAAATTCAACTGCTAGTGATTTCATAGATCTAGCTCTAAACATTAAAAGCTCAATATTAAAATTTCTTTAAACAAAAGTTGTTGATATTATTATAACAAAATTTTCAATAACTACTTCTAGATTAACCCTTTTACAACCTATCTCAAACAGGTAGAAAGGTTTTTTTTTTTTTAACTCATAACTGAAAACATAAACTATTCCCAAATTTTATACTAAGAAAATTCGAGATTAAATGGTCCCAAACATGTTTAAAAATGTTATAATATTTAGACTTTAAGATGGCTTTGCAAGGGCTCGAAGAATTTTCCCCCTTCTACTCCTCTTGGCCATTCTTGTGATGCTGTCGGCAGGCTTTCTTAGGCTATGTCTTATCCATCTCCACTTTCTTCTCTTTATCTGCGTTGATATTGGTTTCTCGTTTGCAATAATCCAAAGGTCTTAATTTCTTATTAGATTTGACAAGAATATTCTGCATATGATCCGCAAACATTTGTTACTGAAAACTTGTAGTTTCTGTATGATGTTGCTTGAAATTTACTTCCATATATGAGGGTTGACTTTACACATGCGTTGAATATTCGGATTTACTAACTTCTCCACATTGGTTGTAATCTTTCAAACGAAGCTCTGGCTTTGTTGTGTCAGTTGTTGGCATCTGCTTCTGCTCCACCATTTGTGGTCATCATGCTGCCTAGATAGCAGAATTTGTCCCCGTAGTCAATAGACTGGCCCTCGATTGTGATGTGCTCATTGGTGACGTTGTTAATTCTCTTGGCTTTGGTCTTCTTGATGTTGATTTCTATGCCCCCATGGCGTCATGCTCTGATCAGATAGTCAGTTTTCGCTTGCATGTCACTGAGCTTATGCGAGAACAGACATTTATCATCTGCGAAATCCAAGTCTTTGAGTTAGCGGGTGTGACTCCATGTTATGACTCTCCTATCTGAGCACATATATCCCAAAACTTCGTCTAAGGAGTGAGATCGAAAAAATCTTAACGTATATAAAACTCAATAATTTTTAAACGGTTGATCTTAGAGTTTTGATTTTTTTTAATTTAATTGAAAATATTTTACAAATTACAGAAAAATATAACTTTTATAATTCTAACCACTATTTATGAACTCGCGGACCTTTTTTGATAAGCCTTCCATTAGAGATTTGAAAGTTGTTTCAGACACCTTTTTGGAACAGTTTGCCCTTTTAAAATCTGCGATATTTTGAAACACCTTTTTTGCGCTCTTTAAGTTTCTTTTCACAAGAGCCCAATATCCCACTGTAACAAATGAGTTGCTTCTTTTGCCGCAACTGCACATAGCTTGCCATACCAGGAATTTTTTTTTTAAATTTGGTCTGCTTTTGGATTCTTTGTTTGTTCTTCGACATTTCCTCGAGCATCAACAACATAAAAATTTTGACCCGGAAGCTGCGTAAAACCTACCAGTACATTCGTTTCGACGTCCATTATACAACATGAATATTTTTGATTGAAATTCGATTTTAATTTCCGATCCCTACGTTTGGCGTCTAAATTTTTTGCAGCATTCCTGTCGGGAACTTTTTGGACTTTGTATGTTTTCAAACCTGCATTGGCTTTAACTTTTCGCGCCAAATAGTCAGAGCACTGGGCTAACCGGGCAGCTTTTCTACCAGATGTGTTTGGAGATCTTTTCAATATGCTTTCTATTTTCTTGGCTTTCCCAATATCAAGTGGTCCTTGTTTTCTTCCCGAACCAGGTTTCCTATCGATGGTCAAATTCTCCTGAAACTGTTTAACAACATTGGAAACAGTTTGACGGCAGACCTTCAAGTCTTTGGGTAATTTTTTGTAGGACCAATTTGGATTTTTTTGAAAGTTTTTAATAATTTTAAGACGTACTTATTTTTCTTCACTCATTTTGATCAAACTCACAATAAATCAACATGTTTGTCATTAAAAATAACAACTGACATATTTTTCAAAGATGACTAGAAATTTGTAAATTTTACACCCAAAAGAATTATTAGGTATAACGTGTGTTAATATTTTTTCAATCTCACTCCTTAGTAGTATTGAGAAGAGAAGGAGTGAAAGTGGACATCCTTGTTCGACTCCTACGTTGGTGGTGAAAGGCTCGCTAGTGTTGCCATTGTGTAGTACTGCTAGCTCAGTATTCTCGTACATCGCTTTAATAAGGGCTCTGAAATTATTAGACCCCAATTGGTCATCATTATATTCTAAAAGCTACATATTTTTTTACTAGACAAATACAAGTTTGGCTAGAATGGTTTAGAATAATTATATCAAATGGAAAGAGAAAAGATCAGGTGTACACATATGCCCGAATGGCCGTGAAAGGCATAAGTTATGACTTGCACATTATATTATCACATCTAAATATAAAGCTTTATCATTGATCTTTAAAGAGTTTTCAAACTCATATCTTATGTGTAAAATTTTCAAAAATTGCTACATAATTTTTCTGACTTTTCTGTTCCCAAAAATTCAACAATTCATGCCATGCCATTGTCAATTTAGTTTGATGTAAGAATATTAAATCTAGAGAGCATTCATGATATGATTAGTCACTGCTTTTCCTACTAGGTCTTACCTATGTATGTGTGTGTATTTGTGTCAATAAAAACTCATGTTTTTGTGTTCAATGTTGACAACTATTTTTTTTTTTTTTTTTTGTATACATAGATATTCCTTTTTATGTTTCTTATTAATATTTTGCCTGCATAAATTTATTTATTTTTTTTATTACTTCTTTCCCTACATTTGATTTTTTTCTTTTACTTCTTGGAATTATTTTATTAGAAATTCAATTAAGTTTTTTATGTTGGCTATCATTTTATATATTTTTTGTTTTTTGCGAATTGTGCACAAATTTAGAAAATCACTTACATTTCCTTAATTTCATTTTATTTCATTTCTATTCTCATTTCACAATTTATATTTGCACTTTGGACACACACACACACACATATAATATATAAAATATGGCGGTACTTCCTGTTCTTCATTGCAACAAGAAACATTTTTAATGCGCTTTGCCAACTGAAGCTGAGAAGCAGCAACGCAACAGTAGCTGTGGCAGTTTGTCTTCTTATTTTGTATTTGTATCTCATTTCGACTTAAATTGTCTTTCATCATTTTTTTTTTTTTTTTTTTTTTTTGTTTGTATTTTTATTTTTATGCTAAACTTTTCATTTTCACCTCATTTGCCTGTTTCTTTTTTTTTAGATTTTTGCCTCGTTGTTGCTTGTTTCATTTTGCAAAATTTATATTTATTTTTATTTCTTCTATGTATACGTTTTGGTTTTTTTTTTTTGTGTGTTTTTTATAACTTAAATTCAATTTGGCTTTAGATTTCTGCTGACAGATTTATGTGTCTGACCTAATTTTGTAAGATAGTTTTCGGTTGAATTTTACGAGTTTCTTAACCGCAATTGAAATTGTTAATTTGTTTCTTTATGACGTCGTCGCTTCATATTGTCATAATGATCCTAATGACTATTATGATGATGATGCTGATGATGATGTTGATGATACATAAGAAGATTATTTTTTTTTATTAAGTTGAAGCTGATTAATTGACAGATAAATGCATTTAGTTTTGCTATTTTTTATCCGACATAAATGAATGCATATAATGATGAATCCTCGGTGGTCTAGGGGTAGATTATGAATGCTTTGATTTTCGTGAAGAATATTTTTTCTAATTATTTTAAATTTGTACTAAAACACAAAATAGCCACGATAAAAACCCCGATCCTATCATCAAAAATTCTTTCTGCGACGGACTTAAAAAAAAATTAGCATCATTGATATTCACATATAACAGTGACATCGTATTACATGGTAGGCTAATCACTACTTACTCAAACGATAACACTGTGCAACAGCCAAAATCGGACTGGCAATTTAACATATAGTTTTGAGTAGAGTTTGACCGAACGTTCAGCTTCGGCCATGTTCGGCCATAAATTTGGTGTTCAGCTTCGGTTCGGCTTCGGCCAAAATTTGGCCGAACAATTACCGAACACAAAAATATTGGCACTATAGTCAGAAATAATTGCAACCCAAAATCTTATCGCTCCTCCATCTAGTGTTGCTAATTAGCAACTCTTTAGTGCTGCAGTCCAGCTTTATAAAGATAGAGTTTGCCAATTGCTTGATACAAATGCCGAAAAATTTAAAATTGTTATTTTTACACTATAATATACAGTTATTTAACTTTGATTAATAATAATATTTTTTTTAGTGTTTGTATTTTGTGTTCAATGAAATATAAAAATAAGTGTTTTTTTCTAAGACAACGCTCAAAATTCAAACGTGATACTATTATAAAAATAAAAAAATATAATTTAAATAATATACAAAACATTTGTATTTCAAAATAGGACAAATTTATCATTTAAAAAGTAAAAATTATTAATTTATTTTTATAATTCGGTTTCTGTTCAAATGTTCGGTTCGGCCTTTGGCTTCGAATATTAAAAGTTCGGCTTCGGCCAAAAAATTGACGTTCGGTTGAACTCTAATTTTGAATAATTTGGGGTCGTTGAGCTCGAATCTGAAGACTATTCTGCTCTATCACGTTTTTCGAGATAACGGTACATGAAATCACGAGAATGACTTTATTAAGACTGCACCAGGGCATTCTTAATTTATGTCCTATCGTTTTTGATGCCTATGGAAAAGTTGCTTAGCAAAAGAAGGAGCACATTTTCTGTGAACACAAGAATCACCCATCTAAGCTCTATATCCCAAATTTTGAAAGTTGTTTGAAGTACAGCTTAGAACACTATTCCCTACATGCTAAAGGAATGATAATAGTATTATAGTGTGTTTGGGAAAAGTTTGCTTATTAAAAAGTACTAAAAAACACCCTTCACCCCCCTATTCTTGGAAAAATAACCTCACAAAGCTATTTATAAAAATTCAATCAAATTCCAGCGGCTAAAACTTATTTATCAAGTTTCCGGAAAAACCGTTGTTCATCTCTTTAAAATTTTGACAAAATCAAAATAGGAAAGACTGTCTGTAAGAAAGACAAAAAAAAATGCCACAATTTTTAAAAGAATCACAAGATCCCATGTATTCCTTTATGAAGCTATAAGCAAGCCAAGGGGTGGTGTTTGAAAGAAAATTATGTTTATTTGTTTGCAACATTTTTATTTAAAAAAAAAAAAAAAAAACTATTAAAAAGTGCGCACGAAAAAAAATTCTTACAAAGAAAATCAAAACATCAAATAAGCCGTGAATCCAAATTAAGCAAAAGTTTTTTGAAAACTTTGCAACGGAAATCGCGTTGTTGTTGCACTCATACAAAACTAATGAGAACGAAGTTATGCAGTTGTTAGTGTTTAGCGAACGAGGTCATATGGGAATCGGCTACATACAATCATGTAGAGAGTCTACTTTTCTCTGATTTATTTCATGTGCTTTATAGTTAGAGAACTTGATTGTATATTGTATACAGCTACTTTCCTCTCATGTATTGTATACGTGTACTACGTCGTGTTTGTGCCGATAAGTATTAAGAATACCGACAGAAAAAAAGGTTCAGAAAATAGAAAGAGGATGAATGCCAAAGCTTCAACAACAACGGTCACGTGAAAAATCGCGTTTTTGTTGCACTCATACGAAACCAGTAAGAAAAGAAGTTATGCATACATAACTTAGGCTACATACAATTAACGAGAGAGTCTACTTCTCGCAGTTTTATCTCATGTGCTTTAGTGAGAGAGTCGACCAATTTGCCTCTGTTTGGTTGCATATAGCGGAGCTGTCCCCTCTGGTGTTATATATGTGTACTAGGTCGTGTTTGTGTCGATAAGTGTAAAGAGTATCAAAGTATCAACAAAAGAAGAGCAACAACAAAAATGAGAGAAGAAGACTGCAAAAACTTCAACAGAATTAGTTATAAATATTTTTTAATAATATAATAATAATTATCACATAATTTTTTTTTTCAACTATACTTCACATTATGTAAATTCTTCGGAAAAAAAATTAATTATAATTCTCTGCTTTTAAGGAGGTTTGCAAGTTCTTTTTAGGAATTCCCTCCATCAAGGCTTTTATGGTGCTTTCATTACTGTTTTTGAAAGCTGCAACTCACTTAATGTTAAAAGCCCTTACGTTCTTCAATAATCCACTTCACTTAACTAGAGCCCAATAACATTCCACTGACTTCAGCTCTAAGCAGCTTGGCGGATGAGCTTCTCTAGCTACAATATTGATATTATTGCTAGTGTACCACTCCATAGCTTTTTTCCATAGGAGCATGGTGCCAGATCAGGCCAAAAGAAGTTGGGCCTTTCATGCTGCATTACAAATTGTTTTAATCTCTTTTGCAAGTATTTAGCCTGCCTCACGAGAAATTTCTTAGGGAACTTGGATTTTTTTGGGTTTTGTACTTTTCTCGAACATTTCTTTGTTTATCCTCTACGTCGTTGGAAGCTGGAAGCTGTGAAAAGTTCGCCAACTCATATGTTTCTTCATCCATGGTGCAACACTGGTATTTTGTTACAAAGTTTGCCCGCAATTTTTTTGTCTTATTTCTTGCGTCAATGTTTTTTTGATCTGGAACTTTCTGAACTTTAGAACAATTTAAGGCCAGCTTCACTTTTTACTTTTATGTATAATGTACTAGACACGATTATCTCTATGTAGATCTGCCGATTCACATTTTTTGCCAAATTCATTTTTCGATCAATGTTTAGATTGTCATTCAAGTTTTTCAAGACACGGTTAACAGTTTAAATGAACACTTTAAAAGTTTTGGAGTTGGATTTTGTTGAAAAATTTTAGCAATGATTTTTCGAATTCCAGCTTGAGTGAGGGGGGGCGGGGGGGGGGGGGGTAGGGGGTAGGGGGAGAGAAAGAGACCGATTTCCACATTTGGGAATTTTTTTCTTATGGCAGTCCTTGCGATTAATTTCGAGACTAAGGAGTGGATAATTGTCTTGAAGCTCTATGATCCGAGTTTCTTTGATCTTAACCTAAAACAATTGCCAAAAATTACAAAAAAACCGAATAATCGAAAGAGAGCATGTTCTCTTCAAAAGAGTACGGTTGGCAACCCTATGCGTTGATTAATTGAATGATCAAAAAATGCGATTTTAGTTTTATTTTCAATCGATATCGAGATGTAGATCATTTCTGTTAATCGGTTTACACACACACACTAACATTACTAAGGCTATATGAGGTTTGTGGTCTCAAAACACTACAATTTATAATAATTGAATCCCTGCCGGAAATGAGAGAAGTACTACTAAAAACAACCAATCAGTTGGATATTGTGGGAGAGATTTTAAAATATTTAAATTTCTTTATACATCGAAATCATGCAGCTGCAATTTCCTATTCCGTAATTTAAGATCTCTCAATTTAAACTTTTAATATACCTACCAAATATAAATAACCGATTTTTTTTTTTTTTTTTTTTGCTACACTGTTTTACTAAACACACATATTTTCTGTAATCTTCTTTCTTACTTGTTGTCTCTTCTGTGCCCTGGAACTTCATGTTTTTCCAAAGTAGCGACAAAGGATAAAAATAGAAATTATTTCAAATATGCTTTCAAGTTCATAAAATTCTATTGCACATAGCTACCTACTTATTTACTACATACTACATATGTACATACTTTTATTACTACTACATTTTTATATTCAAATAAGTAGCATGAATTGTGTGTATGTGTGGGTATGATGAATTTCTTTTCATTTCATGCTCATAGTTACATATAAATTTTGTTTTTTTTTTATTTAATTTTTCTTTTTCATTTTGCATAAATAATAAAAAAAAAAACCGACGACAAAAAGAAAAATTTACTTTTCCTTCTCTATTTGTTTTTTTTTTTTTTTTTTGCTTTATGTGAAAAGAAAAAAAGTAGCAAAAAAAGAGCTCTGCAAATAATTTATACTACATACGCTACATTCATATACTTATAGCATGAAAGAAAGATATGAAAATATATGATGCGAGGGACATTTTTGTGCTTCTCTGCCCTTTTCGCCCTTGTTTCCTTCATTATTATTTGCAAATATGTACCATAGATACATATATTTTATTTTGCAGAGTGGACAACACTTGCTTCATACATATACTCACACACACACACACACACTCACTTGCATGTATGTTTGTAAGTAGTCGTCACTCACTGACTGACTGTCTCACTCACTAAAATATAATTTATGCCAAACGCAGTGGCAACGCAACGACAACAACAAATAAATGAATGACATCAGCAACTTGATTCAAACATTTTTAACAAGAAAAATTAAAAAAGGGCACTGACGAGATGAATGGACACACATTTATTTGAGTACATGTAAGGTACTTACAGTGGCATGGAATACACTTTTTTGGCTAATAAGTAATTTATTGCAATTAAGTGGCTATAAACTAATTAGGAACCTGTGGTGAAAGTAAGCCTGTCATATACAGTGCCGGTCATATCATTTGCAAACAAAATCACTTGCACTTTAAATGACTTCTTAAGCTCACTAAAATAATTTTTGTCAAAAATCTTTTTTATTCAAAACCAAGTGTATTTATTGCCATTTATTATAAAAAAATTAAAAGTACAATATTATTTTGCAAATAAAATAAGAAAGAAGTAATATTACATTAAAGTCTGAATTGAAGCCGTCAAAACATTTCCAACTAGAAAAAGTTAGTGTGAAAATTGAAGAAAATTCGAAAAAGTTTTCAAAACTTTGTCGCATATCCATTATTAGCGATCACTGTTCCACATCTGCGTTGCATTGGCTCTATTAAATGTTTCGCCTGATCGATTTGAGCTCACTTCCATTGCTTTTGAACATCCTCATACAGATCCTCCCGTTTCTTAAACGTTTCTTAAACTTGCCAATCTTTTGCTTCACGAGCATCCAATGTCTCTCAATTGGGCTTAAATTGAAAGGGGGACAAATAGTTTATCTCAAAAAGAAATTTTGTAAAAATATTCAATACACAAGTCGACGGTTTCGCGAATTGTTAACAGCGGTATCGCTGATCTGAGTCATAGAGGTGGAAGACCTCGCTAAGAAACTTGTGAAAAAAACTAATGAAATCACAAAATTGATGAAAGTGAATCAGAAAGTGAAACCGAAAGAAGTAAAAAGTACACTTTAGTTGGATATATCATTATCGACAATCCATGAAAAGTGGATTAAGCTCATACAATATTGCCGAAAAAGCGTTGACTCTAAGTAAAATCGCTTAACTCATTTAAAATTCAATCATAAATACAAAACCTATGCCTTTCAATTTTGCAAAACGTTTTGTTCTTAGATGAAAGCAAAATTAATTGACGGAAAAAACAAAAATTTTTTAAAAGGCCACACTGTAAAAGAGTCGACCGTAGACACACGGTAGACAGACGGTATAGCACCAAGCAGGTTGTGTTGTGGTCAGGGGATTCTTTTCAGCTAATGGTATGGATCCAATGCATCACATTCGGGGAACTATGAAATACAACGATTATAAAAACGTTTTAAGGGACATTATACTTACGCAAGCTAGCTTGGAAATGCCGCTTGATTGGACGTTCCCACAGTATCATCACCCAAAGCGCACGTCTAAATTGGTAAAAGCTTACCTTGTCGCAAAAAAATGTACAACTTCTCATTTGTCCAGTACAGTCACCCGATCTAAACTCAATGGAGAGCCATTAGATGCTCGTGAAGCGAAAAATTGGCACGAAACATTTAAGAAACTGGAGAATCAGTATGAGGATGTTCAAAAGCAATGGAAGCCAGCTCAAATCAATCAGGCAAAACATTTAATAGAGCCAATGCAACGTAGACATCCAACAGTGTTCGCTAATAATGAATATGCGACAAAGTTTGGAAAACTTTTTCGATTTTTCTTCAATTTTCACATTAACTTTTTCTAGTTGCAAATGTTTTGACCTCTTCAATTCAGACTTTAATGTAATATTACTTCTTTTTTATTTGCAACATAATATTGTATTTTTAATTTTTTATAATAAATGGCAATTAATACACTTTGTTTTGAATAAAAAAGATTTTTGTTAAAATTTTTTTTAGTGAGCTTAAGAAGTCATTTAAAGTGCAAGTGATTTCGGTTGCAAATGATATGACCGGCACTGTATGCTCCGCTGCAGCTGTAATTGGTTTAAGGGAAGAAAATCAGACCGTAGAACTCTTCTTCTTTAAATCTTACTAGAGCTAATTTTCTTCAAGCTTTCAAAAGAAATACCTAATTTTAAGCTAACAAAATCGCCATGCTTCCTAATCTACACTAGATGTATTTAGCCGATTTGTCTGGTAAGAAAATATTTCATTCTGCGTTAAGTGAATTAAGTAATGCCAAAAGTGAATGAGTCCTGACATGTTAAATGGCTACAGAAGTTACAAAATTCAATCAATATCTAAGATGCAATCTGCCATTTAGTCCAGTGAAAACCTTAATCTCCCACATAATTAAGTTTAAGTTACTTCTTCAAACAATATATATTCTTACGAGAAATATTGGCTGTAAGCCTTTATACTATAAATTCCATATTCTAGATACCAGCAAATTACGGCTGTAAAATAAGAAAATAAAACTCCGTTGACTACTCGGTCAGGAAAGGCAGGCAGTTTTATTTGACTCAAAACCTTCGACATAATTTATAAACCAAAACCGGCAAGCAGTGACAGGACTCCTCACATGACAGTTTCTCCTTAATGGACATGCCTAAGGCTCTCAGATGGGTGGGAAATTCGTCGATCAGGGGAAAATAAGGGAATTTGATCAAAAATCGAGGAACTTGAAAAACAAAAATTTTTGCTAAAATTTTATTCAAAAAAAACATTTTTTTTTTATTTCTGTACTATCCCGCCTAGTCCCGGTTTAGTTTAGAGAAGGCCCTGGTTAGTTTATGTCGAGGGAAAACTAGACTAATAAACCTATTTAGTAGTAGAATAATTCCTTATGCGTAAAACAAAGATTATTAGTGTCCGGCCGAAGGTGATTTTTTGGGCGAAGCCGAACTTCGGCCATTCATCTAGCCTTCGGCCGAACTTCGGCCATTCATCTAACCTTCGGTCGAAGCCGAAGCTGAAGACCGAAGGATTTTTAAAATATAAAAAAAATAAAAATCTGAAAGCAAATTTTTTCTAACTATGTATTTGCAAACATATACAGAAAAATATAAATAATAGATTCCCCAAATAAAAAGCTGACCAGTTATACTAAACTATTCACTGTCGGAGCAGCTGATAAGTATTATTTATTTCAAGAATTATTTAAAAATTTGTTTACGTGAAAAAATATATATATATATCTGTAGAACGACTATCGCTCAACGACACCTGTGTCAAAAAAATCCTAAAATCAAAAATTTAATCAACGTATTAATCGATAGACCTGTGCCTATAGTCGGAACCAGAATTAAATAAAAATATTGGAAATTTAATTTTTGAGATAGTTTTATCGTATCTTCTTTTAGTTAAGTCATTAAAAGTTTGTATTTTTATCTATCTAGTTTTGAAAATAAATATTTGATTTTTGTCATTTTTTTTAACCATTTCAATTTAAATAAAAAACATTGAGAGATCACAATGATCCTGGTTCGGACGGAGAAGAACTATAGATGTATTGAAAATAAGATACAAATTTAAGCGCAATCGATTCTTTAGTTTTGGAGATATCGTGGCAACCATTTCGAAAAATGCTGTTTTGAGAAAAACTAGTTTCAAAGCTCAAATATGCATGACTGCTGTACCAGGGCCTGCCAAGTTCTACATCTGTAACTTTCAATCGACCGTAAATTTCAAAGAATCTATTTGCATACATATTCAAGAGCAATTTTATCAAAAACCAAATTTTAAATTTTTTGACCTCCTTGAAAGCGAAAAAAAAATGAAGCGCCAGTAATGGAAAATGTCGCCTTCTCTAACAATTCACTCTTCTTACCAATACGCTTCAAGTCTTCATTGAAAAGTAAAAAGTTTGGCTTGCTTCTGCTGGATCTAATTATATTAGCTCCTGCAGGTTGTTTGTTAAAAAAAACACTGCCTCTCAATTGCCTACTGAGCCTGTAGTAACACCTGTTGGCAAGAGTTATTCTTCGCTTGATCTCAAGGCTGACATTATTGTTGGTGTTGATGCTGGATCCAAGATAAAGGAAATCCTCGACGACTTCGAATTTGTAATTGTCAACAGTGACATTTTGTCCAAGACGCCGTGTCTTTTTGTTTGTTGACACACCGTATTTTGTTTTGTCCTCGTTCACCACTAGACCCGCTCGATGAAACTCCCTTTCTTAGTTGGAGAATGCTGCACTGACAGCTCGCGGGCGTATGCCAGCAGCATGACACTCTTGTAAAAAATATTGCCAGAGATGTCGATGTTCGCAGCTCGAATTATTTTCTCCGGCATTAGATTAAAGAAGTCGCACGATAGGGAATCACCTGTTCTGAAATCTCGTTTGGTATCAAATGGCGCGGAGAGGTCAGTCTCAATTTTCACTGAGCTAGTGGTGTCCGTCAGTGTCATTTTGCAAAGACGAATGAGATTTGCAGGGATACCAAAACATTGCGGCGTACAGATGGTATATAATCGTGCTGTAGAAGGCGGTTTAAAAATCAACGAATAGATGGCGTGTGTCGATTTGCTTTTCTCGGGTCTTTTGCAGGATTTGGCATAGTGTGAATAATTGGTTAATGGTGGATTTACCAGGCCTGAAGCCACACTGATAAGGTCCAATCAGTTTGTTGACGATGGGCTTCAGTGTTTCACACATTTCGCTCGATAGAACCTTATATGCGAAGTAAGAAAGGCTTATCCCACGGTAGTTGGAGCGAATCGGGGAATCACCTTTCTTGTGGATAGAGCAAAGTACCATATTCTGCAATCTCAGGCATGCGTTTTGTAAGCTCATCGCCTCCGGTCTTAAACGACTCAGCAGGTAGGCAGGCTGTGTGCATCCGCAGCCTTATTGTTTTTCAGCCAAGCGATGGCTGTTATTTCAACGCTATTAGTGATTTGGGTTTCCGAAACAGTTTCTCTAATGGCAGAATTATTGGCGTCATCACCGTTAAGCTGCTGCGAGAAGTGTTTCCTTCATAACTCTATAATACCCTGGACATCTGTCACCAGATTTCCATCTTGGTCTTTGCAGGAAGAGGCGCCGGTCTTCAAACCGTTAGTGAGGAATCTTATTGAAAATAGGGAAATTCCCCGGATTGCCTTCCCCCCCCCCCCCCCCTTATTTCAAAATGAAATCACTGAATCGGTACCGGACTAAAATGAGTTACGCTCCTCCTTCATTTTGAGTGTTATAAAATTGTAAAAATGTTTTTTTATGTAAATTGTTTTTGTTTTAACTTTGTGCATTTAGGTTTCTAGAGCCATTTTTGGTTCCTATTTTGCTCTAAAAAAAAAATATTTCAATCCATTTTTGGTTCCTATTTTGGTCTAAAAAAAATATTTCAAAAGCGGTTCTAGAATAAATGTTTGAAAAATCGGGAAAAAGTTTAACTTTTCTTTGAATAGAATTTTTTTTAAGAGAGGGTAAATACAAGATGATTAAAACTTTTTTTTAAACTCCGCATTTTTGAGTTTTATAAAATAATTAAAAAAAAAAATTTTTAAATGTTTTTATTGGTATTTGTGCACCACGTTTTTGTTTTTTAGGCCAATGAACCCATTTTTAGTCTTTAGTTTGATCCAAAAAATATGCCAAAGAGGGCTCCGAAGTAAAAGTTGTTAAAATGACATAAAACTTAACTACTTGTTAAGTCTTCTCGAAAAATTCATCGACCTCTGTACAAAAAATTTTGAAAAATCCCTAAAAATCGACTTTTATATAAGTAAATTTTTCTGTATGCTCTTTTTGAACAAAGTAATTTTTTTTTCAAAACTGTAAAGAGATGTCAATGAAAATCATTTCAGGGACCAATAGCAGTGTGGCCAACTCAGCGCTTTTTCCGCTGATTTTAGTGCTTTTTGAAAATTAAAACGCGGAAAAAAAGTGATTTAGCGCTCTGCACGTTTTTTCAATTTAAAACATTTTTGAAAAATCGAAGAAATTTTCATTGACTAGAAGTATCAGATGTGTGCCTGTATTAGTGAAAAAGTTTAAATGTATTGAGTTTTCTCGCACTTTTATAAGTAAAAAAATTAACGTTTTTTTTAAGAAAATAAGCGTTTTATTCTTCATTTTAGCGGATTTTGAAAAACAAAAGTTGGCCACACTGACCAATTGATACTTTATGAGGTTCTGACTCATGAATAAATCCTACGTGTGATGTTTTTCTTTTGACACTTCCGGACCTCCATGCACTTCCACTTGGCACTCCCATCACAAAATTATACAAAATTACTTATACATTTTTATATAATAAGTTTATCTCATGTTAACTTAATTGGTATTATTTTGGCGAGAGTTCAAATTAGGACTTTACATATGATGAACTGATCAATCCAGCAGTAACTCTTCACAGAACTTCAGTGTTACTTTGGACAACTTAAGTGCGCACCTCATTCCACTGTCCCTATCAAGTAGATTGAAATATAGAAGTGGACATAAATTGTATGGATACAATCCGAACATTCATCCATACTCACACACAGTGTAAAAAAAAAAGCTGTATAGCGCATAAAAGACCAGATGCACTTGATTGTACATAATGACGAAATAGTTGAAGAGAAAGAGACAAAGAGAGAGGGCAGGAAATATAACAAAATCACTGATTCAATGCATGAGAAACAAAAGCAAAAGAAAAAATAACAGGGAACAAAAGTAAGCCAGGCGAAAGGAGTAAGTAGCTACAGTAGTAAATGAACAATATGTATGTAAGTATCTCATAGTTTGCTGGTGCTTGCAAAAATAACAAAAAAAAAAAAATAATAAAAAAAAAAAGGAAAATTAATCATTTCATCTGCGCTTCAATGGAGAAAGCAATAAAAATATGAAAAGAGTTGAACTTAATAATTCGTACATACCGACAAACAGCGTGCAGCAAGTGCAACAGCAGCAGCAACAGCAACAACAGTAAAGCTTTAACGCGACACGCTGCTGATGAAGTATAATAAATAACAAGTACAAAAAAAATATATATGCTTATATGTATATCATTATTATGATGCATAATTAACAAAGCACCACATACAAAAAGAACTTGAAGACAACGAACAACATAAAGATGAAGCCGAGACAGTGACAGAGGGTTACTCTTTTAATTTACATGTCAAAAAATATTAATTATATTAAATATATTAATTAAAATTTATTATACAAAAAAAAAAAAAAAAAAAAATTACAATGGCAATGGCCAGCAAATAGCAACTACAGCTACATATATTTAAAGTTTTTCCGCATTTTACTTTAGGCATGAATGAAAATAAACGGACAATCTTCTCTATTAAATATGAATCCATGTATAAATGCATAGAACAAAAAAAAAAAAAAAAAAAAAAAAATGAACCTTCCAAGAAAAAGGCAAAAAACAACTTTGCAATATATTATAAGTTCAATCACTTCCTTTCTTTGGAAGAAAAAAACAACACAAATAATAAACAAAATCTTTCACAATCTTTGCTGTTGCAGCTGCAATTCTTGCAATGGCAATACTACAAGTTGCTTACAATTCTTTCATCTTCTTTTTTATTTGCTTTTATTTATGTTTGGCAAATACTAGGTATGTGAAGCAGGCTTAAAGAATATAACCAGGCAATAGTAATAACAAGTAGTTGCAGCAGCAAAAAAGGCTTTTTCTTTATTGAAAGCATTTAAACACTAGAAAGAATGGCGATTTTCTAAAGTTAGCTTGAACAACTTAATGATACGCTACTATTTCAGCTTCTTATATGTGTTTTTTTTTTTTTGTTTTTTATTATTATTGTTTTTCAAAACCTTTTCGAAAGCAGTCTGCTGAAATATTTTGCCAAGTTCTAAAGTGTAAATGAATTGAGAAATTGGGTTAAGTTCAAGTGGCAGCCTTCTGTATGAAATTACACTTAATGCCTAATTTTAATAACACAATATATTGACATTAAATTCGTAATCGGTGACCCCGAAAATCTCCTAGTAGCGAGTTTCAAGTGGATTCTATAAATTTTTTAAAACTCTTCCTCCATATTGAATTCAGCGTCTTGCATTTTCAAAATCTGATGCCAAATTCGTAATCAGTGGCCTCGAAAATCACCGAGTAACGAGTTTCAAGTTAAGGGGGTATTCTACCCGAGATGGTGCGAAATATCGATGTTTTGAAAAGCTTTTCGATATTTTCATTCGAGGTTTTTTGCAAGTTTTTCTACAAGTTTTGAACAATACTTTTCGTTTTTAATGTATCTCAATTCAATTTAAATCAGACGTTTGAAAAAAAATGACAATTTTTTGCCCTGTTTTTGTTTATATTTTGCATTAAAAACATTAGTTAAACAAATTGTCGCCTGAGAATTGATTTGGCGTATAGGTATATGAATTTGTGCACACATACGCCAAATCAATCCTCAGGCGACGAAATGCTTTCGCCATAATCCTAGATAAGGCCATACCTATACATTTGCTTAGTAGCCTTGTAAAATTTTGAGTCAATTGGACAAGTGGTTTTTTGTGAATCGTGTCCACCGTCCCGAAAAAAATGGTTTCGAGAAAAACGAGTTTAAAGATTTACAAACATCTTACTTACAAATGATGTAACTTACGGTTAATCAGCGATTCCAGGACCATACATTGCCCCTTCTTCTTTCTCATAAAACTCGTTGTCTACATCAAAAATATTAAATAAAAAGAAATCGATTTTTCCTACCATATCGGGTAGAATACCCCCTTATGGATGTGATATCCTTTTATAAAAAATCTTTCGCCATGTTGGATCTGTCATTTTGAATTTTTAAAAACTGAAATCCGATTCTATCAGAATCGCAAAAAAATACGTTTTCGAAAGTTAAAAAAAACGAAACTTGCATAGCTCAAGCCAGCAGAAGGAGCGGAGATCATTCTAAATAAGCACGTAAAGCGAGAAAAAAAGTCCCAATCAGAGGAAACGAAAGAAACTGAGAGAACTTGAAAACCTTCAGTATGCACGGATGGGATGGCTGACAAAAAGTAATTTGCATAATAGAATCATTTTTTTTTTTAAATCGTTTTTCTCAAAATGAGGATTTTTGAACTGGTAGGACTGATATCATGAGTTTTACTTAACTGGTTTCAAAAAACCAAATCATAGCTATAAATAAATAAAGACGACCTAGATAGTCTAGTGGGTAGGGTTCAATTTCCGTCTTCGTCTGGTGGTTAATTTTCACACCCAGAAAAATACCCATCTCTAAAACAAAGAAAAAGTTTCCTCAATTTGAATCCACGAAAATTTCTCTCGTTTAAGTAAATTTTCCCCAAAATGAAGAAAAATGTGCCCCTTTCAAGGAACCATGGTGTTCAATTTGAAGTAAGTTATTTCTTCAATTTTACAAATTTAGTTGCATAGTAAGAAAGAGACGAATATACCAAAAATGTTCTCCATACAAAATTTTTGTATACATAAAAAACTGGCTTTACTCTTTTGGCCTTAGCAGACAATCGCATTCGCTTTGTTTTTCTTTTGAATTTTTTAGTCGGCGTCTCTATTTCAAGCGAAGCGGTTGTGTTTGTGGCTGTTGATATAATTTGTGAAAAAAATTTATATATATTGTGAAAAAAAAACAAAATATATTCGAAAGAAATAAATTTCAATAAACTTCAATTTATAATTCTTTGATGGCCATAAGGATCTTTTGATAATTTCAAGGCGACGACGCCTGTAGTGTATGTAAAAATACGTATGAATGTAAACCTTAATACTTATTAAAAATAAAATAATAAATGAATACAAGTAAAAAAAGTATGATTTCTATGCCTTTGAATTAAAACAACATTGTAGAAAATATTCCATAAATTGAGGATTTTTTTTCTAAAAAGGTATTCCTTATTCCTCAAACTGAGGAAAATTTTACCTAAATTATATACAATTTCTCATATTGAAATAAAATATTATTCATTTGAAAAACGCAATTTTTACAAATTGAAGACATATATTTTTAATTTATAGAAAACTTCCTTCTTTCATAGAAATTTTTCTCTAAAATAAAGAAAAAATATTTCCTCAATTCAAAGAAATTTTATATATCTAAATGAGAAAACCGTTTCTATGGCGCCAAATCATTCCCATTTTTCCTCAATTTGATAGCCGTTTTTCTCAAACGAGGTAAGTATTTCTCTGGGTGCATAACTTTCTTATATTCAGTATCAATATTAAGTGTATGAGAACTATAAGATAGTTTATAAGTACACATTTTGGTTGGTAATGGCAAAACCAGCAAGCCGATAAAAGATTACCACACCACCGTTCGGAATCGGCGTTAAACTGTAGGTCCAACTATGTGGTATCACAATGGGCCGTTCAAGCCAAGTGTGTCTCTCGACAGCCACTCCAACCTAAACGTAAACCTAGCTATAAATAGAACCTCAAAAATTGGAATATTCCATCCTTTCTGCTTTTCTATAAGAACAATTCCAAGAAAAAATTTCTGTTTATTTTTGTTTTTTGTAGAAAATAGACACTAAAAAAAGGGGGAAGGGAAAAATTTCACTTTTATTGTGTTTCACTGTATAGAGAAATGTCTAGTGAACAAAATATTTTTCAGTTTATGTTTTCATCTTTATTAGGAAACTCGGAATCCATTCTACCACTATTGAAATCTTTGCAAGAATTGGTCTTTGGATAATTCCAGTAGATTTTGTTATAACAATTTTACAAATCTTTCCAATCAAATTTCTGCTTGTCATCTTAAAAATTCTTTTTATCCAGATCTATATTAACTTCATTCACACCATTGTGGAACGGGCTTAGCTTTATCAGAACCATTCAAGTTCTTTCCATTATTATTTTAAATAAGCGAATGAGAAAGACGATTGTTTCCACGTTTATTCCTACCCCGTACACCAAGTTACATCAAAAACACCGTCAGATTCCAATGGCATGCGAGAACGAATCGAAAAAAGAAGCTTGAATCGGTCTAATTTAATTCAATGAAATCTTTGAAGATATTTCGCTAAGTTTTATACTAAACCACAAATCAAGTAAAAGTGAATGCTTGAGAAAATTGTACAAGGAGCTGGGAAATTGTTAAATCGGTGTGACAAATAAAAAAAAAATTGGAAAAAATTCTGCTCATTGAAAATATACCATTGAGGTCCAATGTTTATCATGTGCTTAACGACTTGAGAATAAATAGAAAATTGAAGGAAAAATCTTATTTATTCCAATTAATTAATAAACCTCATACGATCTCATACAAAAGAAATTATTGATAGTATCGGGTTTTTTGATATAATTCAGTCAGATTAGGTGTTTCGAGATATACATTGATATATTGAGCTTATAAACCAAAACTGTTCAGGCTCGTAAGAATGTTGGATGCAGATTTTTCGCAATTAATTCCTTTTTCAAGGTTTTGAGTTTTGAACAATTGAATGCAGGGCATCATGTGAATAATGAATAAATCTTTTATAAGACAGAGTCTGCAGAATGAATCCCAATGAAATTTAGGAAACGATGACCAGTAGCCAGTTAGACCTCAGATATTTTCTCTGTTTTGATTTAATAAGAAATCCGACTTTTTTGGGAGAAAAGTCATGCCTTTTGTGTTACATTCAAAGCCTATTAATATCAGTATCATTATGTGTGAATGATTTGGATCAAGGGGTAGGTAGTCTCCTAAAACAATGTCTTTTTTAAGATATTTTTTTTTCATGTAAAATTTTTTTATGAATTTTAATTTCTTCGTATATAATATTACAGGTCTTGGGATAATAGAAAATAATAATTCATATGCAATGGTATATTCCATAAAAAAGTTCAAAGGTGTTTTCCTCAAAACAACGTAATTAGACCTCGTTGACATGATTCAAAAGAAAAAAAACTGTCAAACCGATTAGGCTCAAATTTGCAGAACTTATTCTACATGAGAATACCTACTGCCGAAATATGATTATTCAACGATATTTAATCATGATAGTTTTTTAGGAGACTATGAAAATTAAATCTAGAGGTTAATCAAATCCGTAATTCTGGGTTATGATTTCAAATATTAGTAGCTTATATAGGATATTGAAAGATTAAGAACTATCACTAAGATCACTGATGAGGAATTGTGGCGGATTCCGAAACGGCCGTCTGATTTGCCCGTCTCTATATACATTGTTGTTGTGATGACTACATTTGTTCATATTTAATCATATCAATAAACCATTAAAGTTGCAAAAAAGGTACAAAATTTCAAAAATCTGCCATTTTTTTTTTTTAATTTATTGCAAATATAAAATCCTAGTTCCGGCTGTAGCGGAAACCTTTATGGTATTTCAATAATCTACTTAAATTTTATCTCTCAAATATTCCAAAGTCTAAAAATTTTCCATTAGCCTAAGATCTCTAATATTATGTACCAAAAAATCAAAATTCATAAATAAGTTTAATTATGATAAAAAAAAAAATCTAAAATCCCCAAAAATGAATTGAAAAAAATTCCTGCTTGAAAAATAGACGTAAGATTAAGGCCTAGATTAACTGCATATGTAGTTACTAATGTGGATTCACCAAAAAATCAGAACTATTATAGTTACATCAATTAAATTTGAGTCATCTCTATACCAGATAAGTTCACTGAAAATGGTTTTCGGGTAAGTTTCCCGGTATTCACAAGAAAAAATAATAAATGAAGTATCGCCAAGAGCATTTTCGGATTAACTGACCTCCTTTGTGTATTAAAAACTTCTAGTCCAAACTATTTTTACACCTACATATGAGAGGCTGAGAGGAAAAGTGGTATAACTTCTACTTTCAGAAAAAAATGGAATAATTTTACTTAAGAGCAAAAGCAAAACGAAATATGTTCAGAGCAAAAGTGAAACGAAATATGTTCAGAGCGAAAACGGAATAAAAAACTATGCTGTTCTTGCTCTGAAAGAATGGTTATAACATTTTTGCTCTTACTTTTAAAGCGTTTCATTTTCACTCTTAACCGTGTTACTTATGCCATTCTTGCACTGACACTCTAAATTACTTCACTTTTGCTCTTATATAAATTTTAGCCCGCTTTTCCTCTCAGCCTGTCATATGATGAAGATATAATAATTTAATGTAGGGTATTAAGAAAATAACCAAGCCTTGTACATTTCACAAGTAAACTGCAAATAGCAACAAGTTGTGATTTGTTTTTGATACATACAAACACTTTTTGCTTCAATAATATTTCTTATTACTGTTTCGTTGTTATTGTTATTATTTATATTTATTTAAAATACATGAACAACTGGTTTATCTAAGTATGTACATAGTTTAAACATTAAAAATACAAAATTATGTTACAAGTATGTGACATTAAGCAAGGAGGTACTTAAATACCTTCATACTCAGCACTACATACATTTTACCCTATTATTATACTATATTTTATTATTTATTTGTTTCTTTTGCTGGTCATATTTTTCTTCATGGCTTTTAAAGAAGTTACGGCTCTAATAAAATAATGTAAATACATATTTTGTTATTAGCTTTGTATATTGCAGCTCTTTACCTTACCCTAAATTGAGTATATATATACGTTAACATTGAAATGATTTATTTGTGTATATGTTTTTTATGGCCTTTTTTACTATGCTGTGTATTGTATTAACACAAGAAGCTTGTGCAGAAGTTAAGCAACTTCTTTTTTGTCGTCTTAATCGTCTTAATAAAGCGTTTAAATAAAGTTTTTATATTTTATAAATTTGCACAATAAATCGTGGCTAATATTCACTAGGGTATTAAGGGAATTCACAAATTTAAAGTGCAATAGATTTATTGAAAGAATAGCGGTATTCACAGAGGTGGCGTGTTTATAGTAATACTCTTTGCAAAATATACCACCTTATATACAATACCATATTGTGAACGCATGCTATAGTAAATTTGTGAGCAAGAAGCGCAACCCGAATCATCGTTCATGTAATATGGCAGCATCGCATTTTTGTGTCAGCTGATTGGAAAATACACAAATACAATACAAAATTTACAATAGGGTTTTGCCGTTGTATTTTTGATATCTGTAGTGTTTAAGAATCGTATGTATTTTGTTTTTATAAATTTATTAAACTTACTACAAATATCAAATTTATCAAAAATACGCAATACAAGACCATTTACTACAGATCGTGAATACCTATAATATTATTTGTTGTGAACGCACTAGCCCACTAATATTCAATTATTCGAGGGCTAGTTTATAATATATAGTTAATAAAGTTTAATACCTAGTAATTTTTTAAAATATCTTTGCTTCTTGCTAAGGAGAAATAAAGAAGATTATGCACTTCTAATTATAATTTCTCTGATTAATTGCGTTGATAAAAATGTACAATTTCCGGTTCAAGCAATTTGGGTACATTTTGAATCTAACCCGAAAAATGTCTGGCACAATTAAACGGCGGATGCAATTAAGTGGAGATAAACCAACCAACGGTTACTGTAGTATTTATTACTAATAATATGGTTGACAATGTAAATCTATTTTACCTCTTGAAGGCTTCTCATTGCCAGCTAGAAGATGATGTTTACATTTTTGTTAATTTTTTCTTGGTAGGGGAACCAAACCCTGATCTTCCTCGCTGTAGTTCAAAAACTTGTTCGATTCTATTGCATTATTCTATATCAAATTTTTATTTGAAAATTTGCCTGCTTGTGTTATGTGAAAGTCACACAGTTCAATATTTCCAACGTATGAATACCCTCAATGCTCACAGCAAAGAAGCTTCTTTCGGCTATTTTAATTTTATGCATACTCACATCAGTATTTGCCATCAAATCTATGCTCAGATCATACTTAGCAACGAAACTGTAAACTTACCTGAAAAGACAATAAACATTGAATAAATATTAATAAATTAATATACGTAATTAAAAATGATTTTAATGAAATATATAAAAAATTTTAATATTTATGAATTTCTTAAAAAAAATGCTTAAATTTTTAAATAATAAAAAATTTTAAGAGACAAACGAAAATTTAATAGCTGTGGCCAATGAGCCAGAGAGTTTTAGTAAGGCATGATTTCTCCGAAAAGTTCGCGAAATTTAAAATTCTTTAGTGTCACTTGATTGACACAGTATTTATTTGGGTACATATGCACATTAACCCTTCCCTGCCCATGCTGCCATGTATGGTCCCACTACTTTGGACGGTAATAGTGGCGCCATCTTGCGCCCAACATCCAAAACCATAATATGGGTTTCGTAGATTGGAGCTTTCTGTATCGATGCGCATATATAACGGTATTAGAAAACGCCAGCTGTCAAAATTTATTGCCATTTTTATGTGAAAAAAATACATTTTTCACATAATAATAAAATAAAATAAAATTTTTGATTTTCTATATAGCCGAAAGATATTGTTTCTATAAATTTCACACTGAATAATTGGTATAAATTTTAATTTTTGGTTATTTTTCTCAATAAAGTGATAAAAAAAAGTTATGCATTTCTATTTTACTTTATACTGCTCAACGAACCATATATGGCCCACTAGGAAATTTCAGATTTTACACTTGTAATTAAGATATTGAAAAAGTCATAGAACAAAAGTTGTTCAGAATGAAGAATAGGTATTCCTTAATATTTTTTTAAACAAAATTTGCCTTGTTGGGCAGAGAAGGCTTAAAGTGGTACATAAAATTTGAAAGGTCGCCTTGGTTTTGTTTTCTGTCTTTTGTTTTGATTTAAGATAGAAAAAATAATTTCAGCTTTTCCCCTCTTTAATTCTTCTAAGGGATTAATATCAGTTTCATTAATTTGTTACTTACCGCTTGAGTAAGTATTTAGTCTAATTCAAGCAGTTCTTCAATTTTTGTCAAGGCTAACTTTTAAATTATAAATTACAGTTAGTGGGTCTGTAATGACGTTGCCATCTGATGTCAATCTTGTTTGTATATTTTTTAAATGAAAAAATACTGTTGCTGGTACTTATTTTTAATAGTCACTCAGCTGGCTTCATATTGGAGGAGGAATTTTTTTATGAATGGAAGGGTTTTTTTGAGGTTGGTTTGTAGCACGGCATCCCTTTATTTAGGACATCAGAAAACAATGCTATTGCAGAGCAAAATCACAAACTAAATAAACTTTTTTCCAGGCGATAACTTAGTTCCTGTATTCAGATTACCTCTATCATATCTCGGGTTTCCACTATCTTCGCTTTTAGTATAAGTGACGTGAGAGAGGAGGTTAACGACCAAAAACCAATTTTTAGGTTTTGACGGAATCTTATAGAAATTTTCACGCTCTTTTCAGTGGTGCAATTCCCAGACCCGGAGAATGGTTGGTTGTTAACCTCCTTTCCCTATTCTAATTTTGCGGACACATGAGAGGGGATTTTAGGCAAATTTAGCATTTCATTAAAATGTGCTTGAAATGCGGAATTTCACCATAGAAAAACTGTGAAATGAAATTCTGAATTTGAGAAGAATTTCAACGAAATTCACTTAAAATATCGAAATTAACTCAGCAACCCTCAAACACACGGTTGTAAAAAACAGGAAAATTAATTATTGGATCTATTATATTTTTTAGACATTTTGCATTCTGTTTTCATAACATCTAATCTTATAATATTTATTAACAAAATCAAAAGTGAAAACATTAAGTAATGAAACCGGAGTGCAACTCATTGCTATTCCTCCAATTATCCACAATAGCTATGTAAACTCTAGCTATCCAAACCCAATTGGAAGGCCACATTTTTATTTATTTTTATTTTCACAACACACACGTAAAAATTCTTCTTCTTTTCTTAACTTATAATCAGTCAAAAACGAAATTCGATTCTCAATGAAATTCCTTTTTTGTCGTGTGTCCACCTAAATTATTAATTCAGAATTTCAGCGAAATTCACTCTCGTGTGTCCACACTATTAGTAATACTTAGTAGCTTATTATGAAGATGTCAAAAAAATGGTTTGTACACCAACATCAACGATCGCTAAACCTTTTAAAATATCTTCGAGAAGAAAATTCTCTATTAAAAAGGAGTTAGGGTCACTAAAGCTCATTAATTCCGAACCCCATAAAAGGTTTAAACATTGTTTATTACAAATAAAATTAAAATTTACTACTAAGTAATAAAAGTTCACTTTTGTGCCCATTTCGAAAAATGCATCTCTAAAATGTTCGTCTTGCTTGTCAAAAATTCAAAATGGCTACTATTTTAAAAAATGTTTCTATTTCTAAATACTTCTATCATATACCTATACCTTGAAACATAAAAATTTAGAATTTATTGGAATATTCCAAAATTATGAATTTTGGGCCTTTATAACGAGAACCACAGATGTAATAAATAATTGAGGTAGTCTGAGTCCAAAATCGGTATAGACCAGCCCAAATTTTCGATGAAAAGTTATTCATTCGGAATTTGAAATATGCTGTTGCATTGATTCATCATGACTAGTTTTTGTCTATTAAAAAGGTTAAACAAAAAACCACTCCACCCAAAGATGAAAATCATTATGATTGCTTTGCATTCTCTGGAATTGAGTATGCTGTGGGTATATAAAAAATATTGTGTCGATGATTTAATCTTATTTAAGAAATATATATGTTTGTGTATTCGATTAAAAACCAAATAGAACTGCGTAAATTTCTGGATTCAACACAAATCCTATCAAAATTCTAAGAATTTCATTTACGGAAATTGTTTGTGCTCGTATGTTCATTTTTCATTCCTTTAATCTTAACTTTCTTCGTCATATCCTGATTTGGTTAAAATTAATTACACCACAGTATATATATAAAAAAAAAAAACAAAACAATAAAAATTCGTCAGAAATCTGCAAGTACATACTTAGGTATAGCTATGAATGTTCGCATAAATACGCATATATTGCAACTCATTAACATGCCATAAATGGCAACTGTCATATGCGGTTCTACTCGATTCTCTTCTCTATGGTATAACTAGAAGAATTTTTTACTCTTCTACAATTGTACAGTGGCGGATCCAAAAGGGGGGTTTCTAAAGTGTAACTGTTACTGTGAAACAGTGTTTTGTTTTTTTTACATAAACTTGACCTGCATTAATTCTGACATTTCAATGTTAATGTTGATAATGGTTTTTGGTCTGTTTTTAGATCTTATTTTATAGTCTGATTTTTAATCATTTTTTAATCTGAATTTCAGTTAGCTTTGATCCGTTTTTGGTCTAATGTTGGTTCAAGTTTAGGGTTGAATTTTGGTCCGAGTTTAGTTAGAGTTTTGTCTGCTTGTTGGTCTGATTTTTAGTCCTCTTTTGATCTGAATTTTCAGTTTGAATTTGATTTGCATTCATGTCTAAATTTTAGTCTAAGTTTGGTCTGCTTTTAGTCTTAGCTTTGGCCTGCTTTTGGTCTGAATTTGGTTAAAGTTTAGAGCTGAATTTTAGTCTGAGTTTAGTTTGAGTTTTTGTCCGCTTATTGGTCTGATTTTTAGTCCTCTTTTGATATAAATTTCAGTTTGACTTTGGTTTGAATTTATGTCAAAATTTTAGTCTAAGTTTGGTCTCTTTCTAGTCTTAGCTTCGGTCTGTTTTTGGTCTGACTTTGGATAAAGTTTAGAGCTGAATTTTGGTCCGTGTTTAGTTTGAGTTTTTGTCTGCTTGCTGGTCTGATTTTCGGTCTGAACTTTTTTCAAAACCTGGTCTTCTTTTGTCCTGCTTTTGGTCTGAGTTTAGTCAAAATTTCGTCTGAATTCTTAACAAAATTTTATCTCTTTCTGATTTGAGTTTTGGTCTGTTTTTCCATTTGAACTTTCTCTACACTTAAATCAGAATTTTGGTCTTAGTTTGGTCTTGTTTTGGTCTGAGTTACAGGTTAGTGTTTTGAACTCGCTTTGGCCTGAATTTAGTCAAACCTAACCTTGATTAGTTTTTTGGTTTGTGCTTTGCTCGAAGTTTTGGTCGGACTTTGGATGGAATTAAGGTCTGAATTTTAGCTTACATTTTAACCAAAATTTTGGTCTGACTTTGGTCTGAGTTTTGATCTCTGTTTCGGCCCCCTTTTAGGTCTGAATTTCGTTCTGAATTTGGTCTAAAATTTTAGCTGAATTTTTGTTTGATGCTTAGTCTAAGTTTTAGTCAGTTTGTTGGCCTGGTTTTTAGTACAGTTATTAGTCTGATAATTATCCTATAATTTCGAAAAATCATCGCTCTCTAAACCCAATTCCTAGAGCCGCCACTGCTCCTACACCTATGTATGCATGCATGTTTTTGCCAATGCAATTGAAAAACAATATATGTCTGTCTAGCTGCCTCCGTCCATCTGTGCATATTTTTTATTTGTTTATCTGTTTGTCTGTCTATTTGTTGCCTACTTCTGCTTCTGCTGCTGATTGACTAAACGAGTAAAAGCTTAACTAATTCAACATGTTCGAATATGACAGCATGTAGCGTGTGATATAATGCCATGCCATGCGATGTATGTGTGTGTGTTTATGTGTTACTGCACTGCAATGAGGAATTGCAATATTGAATGATTGAATGAATGACTCTACTGTGTAAAAGAAAAAAAAACAATGAATTCATAAACTGCGGTTTGATGTTGAATGCGTTAATAAAATCATTTGAGTCTAGAATGATTTTAATATGCACTCACATACACACACACACACATAGAGAAGTGTATCAAATATGTTCGAATGTGTATATAAATTCGCAAGCTACTATAAAAATTATTATTTTTATTATTATTGCTATTGCTACTGGTTGTTGTTTTAATGTTCATAAAATATTAAACTACTCTTTTTTTATATCGTTATGTGCACGATGTTGCTGATGCCTCGTTGCTGATTGCTGCTACTGATGATCATGGCAAACAAACAACAAACAGCCAACAACAACAAGTGCGATCGCGCGCGCACATTTGCTGATGATGTGTCACACACTGCGACACACACACAAACAGACACACACACACACATACATTCATACATATGAGGAAATTAATTCTAAGAGGCAAATTAAACATTTCATTTTATGTTTTTCTCGTCTTCTTTTCATTTCACGACAAATTTTTATTTTATTTTTTTTATCGCATTATGTCTGCTTTTGCCTCTGATGATTTTTTTTTTTTCTATTTATTTAATTTTTTTTTTATTTTTTAGTTTACTTATTTTTTATTTTTTTTATTTTATTTTTCCCCATCATTTATGGCATATGTTTGTTGCCTTTGTAGGGGGGCATTTTCTTCCACACTCACACACTTTTCTCTTCAGTTTTAATTTTTTATCATGCGAGGTGCCAATTTTTTATGGTTAATTGTGTTTCTGTTGCTGTGTGTGTATTTTTTTTTTTATATATGCACCTTATTTAAATTGAAATTATTTATTTTAGTTAAATGTCACGATTGTGTTTCTCTTAATTAATTTATTTGATAATTTTTTTATAAAAATTTTTTTGGGTTTTCATTGCCTGTCGTTGTTAATTGCCGAAATCGTCGTCGTCGTTTTATTCAGCGTTGAAAAACGTGTCAAATTTAAGTGAGATCAAGAAGAAGAAAACGTTGCAGGTGGTAGAATAAAACGAGCACAAATTTTACAGTATTTTGTTTTATAATTTTTAAAATTAATTCAAGTAATTTATCTGTCATTAGAACAATTATAAAGAGAACAAATTTTAGCGGATTCAATATTGTCGATTCTACCTAATGATCGTGAGAAAAGAGCTTAACAAACTTTAAAGGTTTTCCTATTCCCTATCAAGCAATTTCCAACAGTGGCGATCATTGACAAAATGACAATATGTATGTATTGTTTCAGAAAACTTTTGAACTGAAATACTTGTGAAAAAAACACAACTTTTTGGAAGGTCACCAATCATTTACGTATTAATGAGCTTAAAGCTTTTTTTACAGTTAAGTGTTTGTTTACCCTGCACTGATTTGAAACGCAGCAAACTCCCTCTACGCTCTATAAGAAAATTTGATTTAAAATATTGATTAAAAAAGTATTAGCAGCTGATAATCGTTTTTTGGACGCTAGAAAACTAAACTGGTATACAGATTGGACTAAGATGGACGCTGATATTTATATAGGGATTTCCATATTTATGTGAGAGATACGAACTCGGGGTATTTTTTTTTTTTTTTTGCTGATTACCAATTAGGCATCAAGACCTGACGCTAAATTCTTCAAACTTTGTACTTGCCATCGAGAACTTTAATCCACAACAGAATACAGAAATTGAGAAATGCTTCACGTTAGGTTTTTCGTTCCTTCAAAAATGATTTTTATTTCTTCCATCTGGTATAAAAATTATTATTTGATTTTTATGTTTTTGCTCAACTGAAAAAATAAAATTATGATTTTTTTTTTCTCCAGAATAAAAATTATTGGGTTAGTGAGCTTAATTTTTTTGCTCGGGAATATAAATTATTTTTGGAGTTTAATTTTTTTGCTCGGGAATATAAATTATTTTTGGAGTTTTATTATATTTTCTTGCTCAGGAATAAAAATTAATGCGTGAGTTTTATTTTATTTTCAACATGAAAAACTCAAAACGTCATTCAAGCACGAAGATAAATATATTTTTCTTATCTTGGGTCTTCGTGGTAGGATTCTTCACTTGATTGAGAAAACTTAATCGAATTCAAAAGACAGCCAAGTGCTGTGAAAGCAATGCAATTTTGTTAAGCGTTTCTTATCCATGCCTACCAACAACAACTCATTGATAAGTTTTTTATTCATTCGTAAACGTAAATGTAATTTAGAAACTTTTATCTCCGTACTCACACGTTTTGAGTTTTTCGTTTTGAAAAAAATAATAAAACACAATTAATTAATTTTTATCCCCAAGCAGTAAATAAAACTCAAAAATAATTTTTTATTCCAGAGCCAATAAATTAAACTCAAAAATTTTTTTTTTTTTTTGAGCAAAAATGTAAAAATCGCAATTTAGGGGGCACTTATAAAATAAAAACCTTTACTGTATGCAGTAAAGCATGCAATCAGTATAATTTTGGTGAACTCAACTATGCTCTCCGAAATTTTAAACAAGTCGATTTTTTCTCTTATGGTATAAACACAATTTGAAACAATGCATAACTTATAATTATTTACTTCGTTTATTTGTGCAGAAACATCAAAATTACCAATAGAATCAGGAAACAAAGCGGAACTTGAAAATAATACATGTATTTTCGGTGTAAAACTTGGCAGCACTTGCAATATGGCAATGTTTCCTCTCTCACAAAAGAGAAAATATTTTGAGGTTGAGAAAATTTGAATGGAATCTATTCTGGAGTCATTCATGTGGCAGACAATCACAGAAATTTTTTTCGATACAACCCAATATGCATTGAAAAATTATTTCTCCAATGTTGGAGAAAAGCTTAGTTCTCAAATTGATTTCTAATGTAATTCTCAATTTAAGTTCAAACATTTTTCTCCTTGTTTACTTTGAAGTTGACATCAAGTTGAGAATCAACATTTTTTTCAATGTTTGAAAAATATTATAATTCTCAATTGGATATCAAACACTTTTCTCCACTTGAAACCAAACATTTTTTCCAACGCTTTATATCAACTTGAATATAATTTGAGTTAAATTTGAGATATTATTTACAATATTTTATAAGTATACTCGTATGGCAATACTATTGATTTCTCACAGATTCTCACAGAATTTTAATTTGTGGAAAACATTTTCTGTAACTTCAATTCAATTGTGAAAAATAAATATAAAAAACTGAGTGAAAGTGAAAAAATTCAAAATAAAAGTGAGGTGAAAATGAATTAAAGGGAAATATATGCCTTACATAATGTATATTTTGTACATAATTATAATTCAATTTGCGGGATGCGCAAGAGCAAAAAAGTGAAAAGTGAGGTTTGACAGGTTGGAGAAATTCCTTTGATAACAAGTTGAGAATCATAAATTTCTCAATTTGATAACTAAGAAAATTACCATATAAAAAATGAGCCTTTTATGTTGAGAAGACTATAATCGGACTATTGAGGTGCATTTGAGAATTAACGTTGGAGATTTGAGAAAGGTATTTGACCTCAAATCTACCTCAAGTTGATATCAAACAATAATGTATATTGGGAAGTTCATAAAATTCTATGCGTTTGTTATTGAAGTTGTGATCAGCTTCTTTGGTTGTGTTTATACCATTAAATTTTGTAAAATAATCATTATTTTTGGTCCCTATCAAAAACCACTCAGCTTAAGAAAGAAATGCCGAACTGAGAATTGACAAAGCCTCGATTCTGCTTAGAGAAAAAGAAACTGAGAACTTTTTTATGTAAGTACATCACGCTCGCAAATATTCACAAATGAATTTCTTCTCAAAATAATAGTTCCGAACATAATCAAAGTAGAAATCCTCGAATTAAATTTATTCACATAAAGTTCAAAGATGAAAGAGGAAACAGATTAAAAATCTTCGCAATTCTTTATAATTTAACTTGTTATAATCAAACTTTCTTACAAATGCCGCGATTTTGCCTGAGGTTTCGTAATTTATAAAGCTATAATTCTTAGCATTGTTTAAGGTCTTATTTAATTTGAAAAAATTTCGTTTACGAAACTCGCAAAAGATATCATTAACGAACCTTTTTACGAGCTAGAGAAACCGTTTGTTGTCTCCTTTTCCTATTAATTCTTCATTGTCATATTCAAGCTCCCAAACTTATCGTTTCTGAGCAAGTTTACGGAGCATTAAGCTAATGATCTTCCGACGCTAATATTTTGGTTGTTGTTTCGTGTGCCAAAGAAACCGTTTTTTGTCTCTCTTACCTATTATTGTTTATTTGCCATATTTATGCTCACAAAAATATCGCTTAATACAATTGGCACTCGTCTTAAGTACTTTAAAAGGCAATTGAAATAGCAGTCAGGTGCTCGTCAAAGAGCATAAAAGTAGTGATTGAGGGATTAAAGCCGTGCCAAATGAAGTTACATGTAAACCCGCCCTTATAAGCACGCCCTTGATTTTTTAGTACATTGACACATAAAATGCATAAAATTAAATTTATCGGTAGTCGTAATAAAGATGTGAGTTTTAAATAAGGGAATATTATATTGTTAGATGTCGTTGAATTGGACGTCTACTGTATATCTTGATAATTTTGAACTTGTGCATTAAAAACTTTGACTTTGAAATCAGTTACCAATTAACTGTCAAACACTTTAAATACCCAAACAAACACTTTAAAAATTCAAATTGGGGTAAGAAGAAAACCGTAAATGGCTCTCATTTATAGCATTTACTCTAATCTCAATTACGTCTGACACATCTAAGTGGCATATAAATATACTTATATTTTTATATAAACATTTGTACGCAATTTGTTAAAAAACAAAAAAATAATTGAATGTGTCCTTTTTTGTAACACTAATAAAAAAAAATAACACGAACTTGAAAAATGCAAAGTATGGAGACATTCCAAAAATGGCGATAATGTTCCATTAGAAATTAACTTTTAAAGTCATAAATAAAATGAGAAAAGTCAAAGCAAAAATTATATTAATTGTAATAATTCGCGAATATTTTAAATGAAATTGTGCAAGTTATGGTTAGCTATAATTGAGTTAATAGTTTTATAAATGTGAAAGTTCACATTTGACATGTTTGTAATGCCAAACGCTGAATAACCCAGTAACAAAATTTACCATACTCATGTAACTGCGAGTGTTAAAGTAATTTGTCGATTCTATACAAACAAATTTATGTATGTATGTATATATTAAATTTATGTATGGGTTATTGTAATTGTATGTGCCTTTCTGACAATTTTAATATTATTGTTGTTGCAGTTTTGCAAAAAAAAAAAAAAAATTGCAAATTTGTCACGATGCCATGTTTCGGAAACGTGAGCAAACGACAAAACTGCAATTGCGGCGCAAAAGTAACAAAAAAAAGGTACACAAAAAAATTGATACAATTTTAAAATTTTGTATATTTTTTTTTTTTGTGTGAGTGTGGGAGATAAATAAAATGCACCTATACATACCAACCGAAAATTTTGTGTAAAATGACACATCTCAAAAATATTTATAATATAGTTTTCTCAAAAGAAATATTTTGTATTTAATTTATGGTATAAATTACTTGAAAAAGTACTTGAGGAAAAAAAAAAAACAGAAAGCAAAATCCGGAAGTTTAGAATTTCAAAACAAAAACCAACAAATAACCGCAACAAATGCATTTTTCTTATTTTGTTGTAGTTCTATTCTTTGTATAGAGTTTATGTTTTTGATTTTTTTTAATGTATTTGTGAGTGTGTGTGTGTGTGTATTTTTGGCGCTATTTTCATGAACATTTATTCCACACACTGGGTTTGGTTTTTCCTGCATCGTCGACGTCGTCATTCCTTGTTGCTAGGTTTTCTGTGTATGCTGTGCGGTGCATTGCTTGACTATCTGCCTATTTGCTTGTCTGTCTTTGGCTATATATGCTCGACTATATATTTGACTGCTTGCTTGCCTGCCTGCGGCTATTTTCAGTTTTTATTCTATGTGCACACACAAGTAAATCTAAAACAGCAGGGGATGCAATTCAAAGCTACCACGCTCGTCATCGTCGCTACGTTACATTAATATTGCCAGCTCGCTGGTGCACTGTATTGACACACAGTCGCTTACATACAACAGCAGCTCTCTCTTTCTCTTTCTCTTAGATAGCCAGCCAGCCACACAACACTATACAGCGCACAACTAAAAGCTTGTTGAGGTTAAAAACCGTTGCGCCAAAAATAATAAAAATAATATTAATAAAAATTTTAAAGTCAATAAAAATGGCCAAAGCGTTGTACGCTTCTTTTCAGCTTTTTTTTTTTTTTTGTTTTTGTTTTGTTTCTAATTTTTAGTTTTTTTTTTCTATTTAGTTTTTTTTTTATTGTTGCAATATTTTTCGCATTAGTTTGCAGGATGTATTCTCGAAATGAAACTCTTCATCTTCCAAATTTTGTTGCTGCTGTGTCAGTCCCAGGAAAAAATGTCGGCAGAAACTTCTAAGAATAGTTTGTTTCACAATGAAGTAATAAATTGTGGGCAACAAGTACTGGGTTTACCGGCCCAGAAACCTATTATGGCATAAATTGGTCTGCCAGGCTTATGCAAAGCCAAATGACTGGTCACACCATAACAAAATTTCCCAAATTTTTAACTTATTTATTCCTATGAAGTTGAACGAATTGATGGAAATACGACGACATGGCGACACGCCGACAATTGACACAGTCGCCGACTTTAATCTATTTCTATTTTGACATGCGACAAAGTGAAAGATGAACAAACTATCAACCGTGTAAATAATTGCATTCTGCTTGTTTCTGTTATTTTCGAAAGTAAGTAATAAAAATTAATAATTTAATGGAAAATAAAAAAGATGATGGAAAATGTGAAAAAGTGAAATAAGTTTGTAGTTCCGTCTTCATCAAGACCATCGATGAAGCTGACGACAAGACGAAATTTTGTCGTTTGTGCTGCAATTTGTTGGTTGCATTCAATCTGTTTCAGTTTAGGAATTTATTGCTTATAACAGCATTAAGAGAGGAAAACTGGTTGGGGCTTATTTCATTCCCTTGAGTTGACTTTTACTTATTTTTTTTAGGTTTTGAAGCAATTCCATTAAACACTCATTATTTTCGAATAACTTCTAAAAATCGTCCAGAAGTAGTTTGCATGTAAATTTATGCTGGGCTAGGTTGATATTGAGCGTTGTTTTTTCTGTTTTTTTTCGCTTTGTATATAATTTTTTTTTTTACGGCCAACACAAACAACAACATGTTTATTGGCAGGAAACACATCACTTTTCGGTAAGCATCAATTTAAAAATAGTTTTTGAAAATCGGAAAATACAACATTAAAAGGAAAAATCATATTAGCTGAGAAATATATACACTCGTATTTGTACCGAAAATATTATTTAATTTTACATTAAAACTATTAGAAATTTTGTTATAAGATTTAAATTTACTTAAACAGTTTACAAGTTATAAAAGTTAGCATTAAATTTCTGAAAGAATTGCTTTCATCTTGACTAGCAATGGATATTAGAATATGATTATAAAAGTCGCTACATAAAATATTTTCCCAGTCAGTTCAAGCAAAGCTCCTTAACCGGTCATCAGTGATTCTTCACTGAGGAGTTCTGAATCGCACATTTGGCATATAAAACAACGCGCTATATTTTTATCCATATTTTGAAATTAGAGCCCAACGAAAAATTCAAACGGCCATAATTTTAATTTTCGAGCCAATCTGAATAAAGCCAACCGAAATTTTGACTATACATACTATATTTGTACTTGAATCCCATTAAGGCTGTTTCTTGCACAATGTTAATCATATTTGTGGGCGCACAATCGCATATCTTTTAACCCATTAAGGACAGGACGGCCACAATTTCCAAGCTCATTTAAGTGGTTCCGTTAACTATAAGAACGAACTTAAAAAAATTTGAGCCATATCATTTTTGATGCAACATTTTATATTTTTTTAAATTTCAAAATTTTTAAAATTAAAAAAGTCATTCTAAAAATATTAGAACGTATTCTTTGACTAATTTTAAAAATTTTGTGTTACATACATTTTTTTTCTAAAGTTCACTCGTCTTATGTAAAAAATTCCTGAAAGTTTTGAAGCGACTTTTCGCGTTCATTTTGCATATTTACACGCTAAATTTTGAAACACCAAGTGACACATTTTTAAGTTGAGGATGCATGGACGCCGGAATTTTATCAAATGGAGATTTATCTTGATGATTTCATTCCGAAAATAATTTGAGAAAACAAATTCTTGATCGAAAAATCATGTTTTTTGTTGAATAAGTGAGAATAACTTTTTGAATTTTAATTTGTTATTTAATTTATTTTGAATCTGCAGATTTCGAAAGTACATAAAATTTTGCATAAAAAGTGATTTGGCTCAAATTTTTTTAAATTCGTTTTCATAGTTAACGAAGCCACTTAAATGAGCTTTAAAATTGCGGCCGTCCCGTCCTTAATGGGTTAACTCAGATCTGCACAATGTCCTAGTGTACGTTACATCAATTCGAAAAGGTTTGATTTTGATTGAATCAATTTCTGAATTTCTGTACTTCATATAGATCATTTGGCATGTTCGGGTTAATGGCCGAGTTCTTATTTTTTGCATATATTGATAGGATTACACTGCAATTGTGTTAACACGGAGACACGAGAGGACTAGAAAGTTCACTTAGTTCGGGGTATTTTATAAGTTTTTGAAAAATACCAACTTGTAATAATTTTACGTCGTTTCATTTTAATTTCAGAGAGGTCAGTGAGAAAAAGAGACGAAATATAGTAAAATTATCGATGTAAGGTCAGCAAAAATTCAACCACCAACACAGCAACAAATCCATTTTATGTTTTTCTACGGATATCGACATCAACTCCAGTCATATTTCGGTAGAGGACGACTCTCGTAGAGACCACCAGAAATCTTTAACCGACTAAACAAATGTGGCTAAATTGACGAGAATCCAAAATTGACAGATGCTCTTCAAGATTTACCATACCACGAATATTAGAAAATTATCTAGGATGCACAAAGAAATGTGCTCTATGTATTCCACAAAATTGGAATGACTGTCAAAAAGCAGCATATATTCGTTTTCCTTAAAAAATTTTAAAGTAAAGGGTCTATCACCTTTAATAATATTACAACATTTGATAAAACTTGGTCCTATGAGTGCGACCCTGATACCAAACAGCAGTTTATGGTACAAATGGAGCTAAAAAAGTTTAAATCCAAACATTAAAGTGACACAACAAAAGCCAGGTCAAAAATTGTAGCTGTTGTTCTCTTGGAATCTGGTCAGACGACAACTATCAAATGGTATACTAACGCCACGATAATACGCCAGCTGATAAAACAGCAACTTTATTTTGCTTTCAGGCATTCAAGAAATTCTTCCTGCTCTACAGTTCTCGAATAAAAGATAGCACTTTTTTTTTTTTTTTTTTTTTTTTAAATAGTTATTGAAAGTTAAAAATATAAAGGGATTAAGAAATTAAATAAAAAACATTTGCTTACGAGTATTACTCCAACTATTTAAAGCTGCGTTTTATTCGCCAGCTAGTTTAACATGTGTAAATAAAACGACCAAGTCGTTAAGTCTCTTCTCCGTTATATTGTTATTCACAATGAAACTGATCGGCAGCTAGAGGTGAAACATTCCAGTCATTGCGGTTAATCGTGGGTATTGTTTTTAATTTTTACTCTTTATAAAAATATTTGACGATGATTTCAACTTATTTTCGCCGGCAGACATCTTGAATCTAAAGTATTTCTTTTTTGTTTTTTTTACCAAACTGTCATGCTTTTTCTTTCACTTATGGCAGTTCACAATAGATTTTGATGTAGTGAAACAATTTGTTAAGTATACATAACAGCTATAATTACACGTGTTATCTCTGCGGTTTTATTGTTGTTTTCCCATAAAATTATCGCTGCTTGTTATACATAACTAGAAGCTAGTGGCGAATAAAACATAGCTTAAGTATAAAATACAACAGCTTTAAATTGTGAGAATTTTTTCTAGTATATGTGCTTGAAGTCGTCACACCTCAATGGATTTAAAAAATGTATTGCTCGTTGGAAACAGAACTGAATGTAGTTAATATACTTTTATATATACACTGGTAAACAAAATTGTCATTTAAAACGCCATTTAAGATTAAAAAATGTAGAAACAATTTCAATTTTCCTTGGAAGTTACTCTGTAGTTCGATTCAAAAGACAGTTCTATTCGAATGCCAAATTCGATTCCGAAAGGCACAAAATTTAATCTGAAGATCGAACAAATATTATTCGAGTAAATTTTCTTTCGAATCCAACTACAGAGTAACGTCCCTGGTGTCTTAAAAAAAGCTGGCTCCATTTCTTTACAAATGCCTTCAACTTCTAAAGGTATTTGCAGCATCTCCCTAGGACATTTTGGATTCCTTTGAATGTGAGCAAATAATGATAGCTTAAAGACATTTTGCATACACGGAGGTCGATTTAAAAATTGCTTATACAATGAAATTGTAATTGCGATTGTTTGAAAGATTATACAGCGCAATTCGCAATGAAATATTGAATGTTGAAAATAAAGTCCAGCTTTTTTTTTTTTTTTTGTTAAACTATGTACAATTTAAAATTTGGAAATTCCATCACTGGTTGTGCTGCTAAGAATCTTGAATCATCATTTGAAATGTCTTGTTTTGAAGCACGATCTCTCTCTCTCTCTCTCTCTCTCTCTCTCTCTCTCTTTTCAATTACCATAACAAAGTAGAGCATAGCATTTTTAAGACAAGTAATATTATTGTCCAATTATTTTCATATAAAAATCAATCATTCGCTTTTAATTTCAGATTTTCACCCTGTAATTAATGGAAAAAAAATCTCTTTTGTACATTAATGACTTTAATTATCTCCAATTAATGAGTTACATACATTTATAATACAAGAAAAAAAACTAGTTAAATCGCAGCTGTGAATTTATACCGAAAAAACCCAAATGCTTCTAAGTTATGCCGAGACCTGCGCGCATGTGCAACTGACACAATAGTTAAAAATATAATAATAATAATAATGAAAACAACAGCAACTATAATTACAAAAAGATGTAAAAAAAAGTTTCAAAATTATTATAACGTAACAAAATTAAAACGCAATAAATTACAAACAAACGAGAAACAATTACAAAAAAAATCGATGCAATTGGCGTACCGAAGAAAAAACAAACAAGAAATAAAATTAAAATAAAGTGTACATTTTTGTAAGTATTTTTATATAAAAAATACTATAAAACATACATACTTATGAAGTATGTAATAGAGTTGCGTAGTGTAATGAAATGATTAATCAGTAGATAATAGCACAGTTCTACAGATGGAAACTTTTGAAAACGAGCAGAGACGGGACAAATGCACTTTAGGGTAATGGGGCTCTGCTACGTCACAATTTTTTTTTATTGACATCAAAATTTTTTAAATTGAAAAAACAAAAAAATTTAAAATACAGTTCATATTTTTTTCAAAAAAAAAATTTTAGATTTTTTTATTTTAAAAAAAATTTTAGATTTTTTTTATTTTAAAAAAAATTTTTTTTTTTTTATTTATTTATTTTTTTGTAATTTTTTTCATCCTCGTTATCATCGTTCACTTTTATGTCGTTGTTAGCTTAACCCAGTAATGCCTGGTTGTGCCATATGGCACTGTGTCGCTAAGCCGTTCCTGAGCCAGGTTGAAAAAAAATTGTTTTCTCAAGTTACTTTCTTGATCTGTCTACTCTGGTTCCCGCTCGTCCTTAAAGGGTTAAAGCAATGATGGCCAAACACGTACTTAAGTGCAAAATGAGCTTTAAACTCTTTATTTAAATCGTATACGAATACGTATACACATACGCCAAATCAATTCTCAGGCGACGATACGTGTGTAAGAATGCGATTGGCGTACTTGAATAAGATGTTCACTACGTAATTCGAGAAAGAAAGCAACAACAACAGCATAACTTGTACCGATTTTAGAATGTTTAAAAGCCATTGCGTTTGCAAAACTACGTCTCCACAACCATGCCTTCGTCTTCGCTGAAAAATGCCGTTGCAACGTTCAAAAGCAGAGCAGTATAAAAATTTGACTTTAATTTAATGTGTTCTTGATCAATTAAATCCTAAAAATTAATTTAAATTTTGTTGTTAAATTTCGAAGCAAGCTTGGAATAGGCTGTCACCGGTTTTATTTCTGCGCAAACTATTTGTTTTGCTATTAGTGTTTTGAGAATCGCGATGTGTGCAAAAATGGAATCCTCGGACAAATTATGAATAAAATCTAAAATTTAAAAATAAATCATTCTCTTGTCAAAAACTATGTTCATAGGTACTTACGTTTTTTATTTTATATTATATATTTATCTACAATGTATTCAAAAATGGATACGTGAACGTGTCAAAAAAGAAACAACAATATATAAATTTATTTGTAGGTATACACAAAGAAATTCTTAGAATTTAAATATTCAAGAACACAAAGTAGATAGATCAAAAATGTAACTTGAGAAAAAAAAAATATTTTTGAACCTGGCTCAGGAACAACTCAGTGACAAAAATTAAAAAAAAAAAATTTTTTAAAAATTTTAAAATTAAAAAATTAAAAAAAATCTAAAAAATTGTTTTTGTAAAAATGGATGTTTTGATGAAAAAAAATATGAACTGCATTTTTAATGTTTTTGTATTTTCAATTTTAAAAATTTTAATGTAAATAAAAAAAATTGTGACGTAACAGAGCAAAACGGACCACAGATTCGGACTCAGCGACCCCCCATAACCCTAAGTACACTTGTCCCGTCTCTGCTCATTTTTGGCTGTTGAACAGTGTAATAAAGCATGAAGTTCGAATGTATGTTTAATTGATAAATAGATAGAGCATTTTCAAGAATAAATTAATTTAATTTAGAAAAAAAAATAAAATTACAGAAAAGCGTATCTAAGATATTTAAATTGTTTACAGTTAGTGGCTGCTGGTTTTTATTTAATTTTTACTTCATTTGATAATACTTTTTGCTGTCATGATATATCCATATATTTTTCCTAGATAATAAGCGATATTTGTGCTGCTTGTTGGTTGTTTTTTTTTTGTTTGGAGCTTTATATTGTTAGCTGCTAAGAATGTGACGCGACACAAAAATTATTAAAAGAGTCTGCCATGCTGTAACTGCAATAGCTAAAAGGAGAAATATTTTCTAAATATTTAACAAAAAAAAAAAAAAATATGGATAAAAATAAATTCTTTTAAATGAAATTTGAAATTGTTCATGGTGCTGCTAATTTTTCGATGTAATGCAACCTGAAAGAGGCAGGGGTAAAGCTGAGGAAAATACATCGGACCAACAGTAAAAGGGATATACATGCGACAACGGCATTAACTTGCAACAAGAATGGCGTCTCTGAGTCGAAAGCATTGCTACTCTTTTCTCGTTTTTATGCCGGCGACATTGTTGCTCACCCTCTCTTCCCTTCTCAGAGACCATGCCTTATTCTATTAACGTAAATATATTTGTATAGATTTTAAAGTGTGAAGCAAGAAATATAGCTCTACATATTTCATAAATTACTGCGAAATCAACAGGCAAACGCAGGCAAAGTGCACACCTAATTCCTTTTTCTGTTTTAAAACTTCCCTGATTTCAGTAGTAAATGGCAGCAGAAAAAGAAACGAAAAAACAACGTGACATTCTTGAAATTATTTTCATTTTAAGAAAACATTAAAAATATATATTTTTATTTGTTTTTATTTTTCCTGGCCGACAACACTAAAGAATGGAGCATCTACACGAAACGTTGAGGCAGTAAATTGATTTTCAAATGCGAAGATGAGAAATCACGCTCCAAGAAAAATATTCGTTCAGAAAACTCTAAGAAATAAAAGAGGATAAATAGTAAATCGTAGCATTTGAAATTGAATCAGTTAAAAAAATTCAACTTTGATTCACTAACTTTTCCTTAAAATAATAGTAAAAAAATCCAAAAATTAATAGAAAGAAATATCCACAAAATTCAAACCACACTCAAAAGGAGACCAAACTCAAACAAAAAAAGGCCAAATTTGAACAAAAAATTTGGTGCCAAAAATTAAACTAAAAGTAAATCAAATTAAGACCAAAAGAAGTCCTAATTCAAATAAAAACCAAACCAAAAGGATAAAAAATTTCAACCAAAATTAAGACAAAAAAATGTTGACTAAAAAAATACCAAAAAAAGACCAAATTCAGACCAAAACTACAAAACACTAAAATCAGATCAAAAAGCAGACCAAAACTCAATATAGAACTCTTCAAAAGTACCTACAAATCAACTCTGAAATTTCAGAGTTAATATAGTCCAAGAGTACACAAATTATTAAGTCATAAACATTTATATTTTTACTGCTATAGTCTCTTTCTGAACCCATCATTGAACTCACTATAATCTTTCATCTTCCAAGCACGATTTAAACGCAGGACTCCAGGCAATTGGATCAAATCCAGCTGCAGATTCGGACGGAAAGAATCGAACGTCGCTAATACCCTATAGCCAACCTGCAGGAAAAATACCATAGACGACTGGATCAGCAAACCGAAGTGATAGAAGATAATCCATACTCTTCGTTAAGACTACGGAACCCTCGCTCAAAAAGATATATTATGGAACATCCTCAAAGCAAGAGGCAGAGCTCATGGAACCTGGAGAAGAATAGTAAACCGTGAAATAAGTCAACTTGGCAAGAGCTGCTAGGAGCTGGAAATAAAGGAAATAGGAAAAATAAAGAAGAAGAAAAAGCAATAATACTGTGAGTCCAGCACACAGCTATCAGAAAATCGAAGAGTTTTTCCTCTTGCCGAATATTTAATGGGTTGTTGTTTGCCTGAAACAAAAATTAAACTCAAAACATTGCCTCGGTGTAATAGTGGAGGGTTTGGACCAAGGGTGGTTTTGGGGATTCTCCCCTCCTCCCCCAAAATTTGGAAACTTTGTTCTAATTTTTGATATTAATTGCCAGTGGAAGGAAAAAAATCATAATAAAATCTATTGAACAATTTTTGAATAGTTTTTACTTCCATCGGTTTTTTTCTAAAAAGTCAAATATAAAAAAGTAAATTTTAAATCTTAATTACACTATGCGACCAAATTCGATTTTCTTTGACATGAGGTTTGACTTCGGATTAAAAAAGAGAAGGCAATGCTGAGCAATCATAGTTTTTCTTGGTCAGTAACTGTTTTTGATTTAATGTTTCGTCCTGAAAAGTTTAAAACTTAATAAAAAATAGAAAAAATTATCGGATCCTTGTAAAGTTAGACTTATTTGAAAGGTAATAAAAAGCAATATTTTTTTATGTAGAATATTTGGAGTTTTTCTACCATCAGATGGCTCTTTCACCTTAAACTCGCCCGCCATATTTGATCCGCCATATTTGAATTTTTAAAATCTGACTGCAGGTTTGTAACCAGCGACCCTTAAAACACTTTGGACCACAGCACTTTTCTTTATGTCTAATAATCATCAGTAATGGCAAGTCAATGAGTTATTGATATTATGTCCTTCAGGATTAAAAAAATCCACATTGGATAATATTTATTTGAAAAAAATTTAAATTGATTATTCTGAGAATTTTTTGTCATTTCGGCCTTTTTTTTATGCCTAGTCTGTATTTTAGTATTTTAACATCAGTTTCATAAAAATTATTGGTGAATATTAAAAAAACCCAAACTTTAAATTACACTGTACAGCATTTTTGGGTTTTTTCTGGGGAATGGATGAAACCAAGTTTTTCTGAAAGCTTGGGTTGTATATAGAAAAGTAATTTCTCAGTTTTCCCAGGTTGGCGATTTTAAGATTTTTTTTTTTATTTTGAAGTTTATGATCGCGGTGGAGTATTTTAAAAAATTTTAATTCATTTAAATGCAAATATCTTTACCATCAAAAGGTCTTTTTGGGGGTTTTCGGGTACGAGGAATCTGTATCTCCAATTTATTTTTACCAATAACGACCGCTAGGGTGCGCTTTGGTTCAAAAAACATGAAAATTGCAATTTTTTTTGGTTTTTTTTTTCGGCTAAGAAGGTCATAAAATTAGATATAATGTACGTGATATTATTTTTTTTTATTCTTTTCATTAAGCTAAACAACTTTCTAAAACATTTCATTGACGTACAACCACTTCCAAATGGACTGAAGATAATTGAATAGCTTTCTTTTCTCGATTTTTTTATAAATTCTATATAAACTACATTTTTTTTATTGAATTAGAAATCATCTTCTTTTTCGCCATCGTCTTCTGCACTCTTCAATTTCATCTTCTACACACTCATCAAGGTGCTCTTTCCCTTTACCTTTAGTCAAGGCTTGACATGCAATCTTTGTGTTGGCATCTAATAGAGAAAAAATTCTTAATTGACATTTGTCTTCTATAATAGCAGGTTGCTCTAACACATTGCGCTAAGTGGTTCCCACTTTTCAAATAATTTCCAGTTGTTCAGATTGGGCCTTTGATAACGTAAACTTTCTAATTAATGCATCCAATTCATCTTCACTGAGCCAGTAGCTCCAACAGTTCAAAATAATGTTTCCGCCACTTCACATCAAACCGGAGCTTGACACAAATTTCATAAAATCTTTCATAAAAACATAGCAAAATTGAAGCCAGTAAGATGTAAAGAATTTATATTTTTGTTTTATTTTGCATTGCTAATAAAAATACTAAAAAGCGAAGACTTCATCAACATATCAGACGCCAACGCAAAGATGGCATGGCAAGCCTTAAAACTAATTCATTAAATTACAAGTGAAAAAATTAATCTCTATGGTTGCCATCTCCTAGTGGCTAAAGGTCTCTAAAGAGGACCTTGATGAGTATGGTGAGGATGAACTCATTACAGAAGATGAAATTGAAGAGGGGCGCAGAAGACGATGGCGAGGAAGAAGACAAGTTCTAATTGAATAAAAAAAAATTTAGTTTATATGGAATTTATAAAAAAAATCGAGAAAAAAGAACCTTTAAATTTTCGTCATTCCATTTGGAATTTCATGTCTTTTTGAACCGAAGCGCACCCTAGCGGCTTTATTGATCAAAATAAATTGCAGATATAGATTCCTCGTACCAGAAAATCCCCAAAAAGACCTTTTGATGGTAGGTTAGCTTAGGTTGGAGTGGCAGCCTTCTGCTTGAAAGCACACTTAAGCTCATTGTGATACCACAGTACGGCGCGACTCCCCCATTTACGGATTGGAGAGCCATGAGGATTCCATAATGAATCTGGCTATGTCCTTAATATTTACGGATGATAGCTCGGACAGACTAGTGAAGAAAGGTGAGCCCAGGAGTTTTAGTCTTCTCCTGGCCAGGGATGGGCATTCGCACATGAAATGGAGGACTGTTTCTTCCTCCTCCTCAGAGCCGCAGCCCCAACAGAAGTCATTGAATGGCAGTCCTAGTCGTGCAGCATGTCTCCCCATTATGCAGTGTCCCGTGAGCACCGAAGTCGTAATGCTGATGGAGTTTCTGCTAAGGTTGAGTAGTTGTCTAGTTCGTCTATTGTCCATAGTGGTCCATGTTATCCTAGTAATACCACAGGTATGCTCCGCTACCCAGGATCTTTTTGTTTCCTCAATGTAATGGCCAATTTAATAGACGTAAGAGGGACACCAATGGTGCAGGTAGGTGATATATCTGTAAGCTGCGAGCCCTGTTTTGCTAACTCGTCGGCATTACAGTTACCTGAAATATCCATATGTCCAGGCACCCAAATGTGGACCTGTGAGTGACTCGACAAAATGTTGAGTGAAGATCGGCAGTCGAGAATGAGCTTTGATGTAGTGAAAACACCGGCAAGGGACTTGATTGCTGCTTGGCTGCCCGTGTAGATGCAGGCAGATATTCTTATCGAATAAATCGTTGCGAATAAGCCACTTGGACGCTTGATAGATAGCCATTACTTCCGCCTGAAAGACGCTGCAATGATCTGGAAGTTCGGAAAGAGAGTCTGAGATCTAACCTACTTGAGAAGATGCCACAGCCGACTCTTTCCTCCGATTTGGATCCATCTGTATAGATGTCAGTTGAATTGTCAGTGACCACCTCGTCATTAACCCATTTCTCTCTACTGGGGATATGTGTGAAGAACGTGTGGTTTAAATTTGATGGTAAAGATATTTGCATTTAAATGAATTTAAATTTTTTAAAATACTCCTCCGCTATCATAAACTTCAAAATGAAAAAAAAAATTTTAAAATCGCCAACCTGGGAAAACTGAGAAATTACTTTTCTATAAACAACCCAAGCTTTCAGAAAAACTTGGTTTCATCAATTCCCCAGCCGATTGATGTACAGTGTTATAATTCAGTTTCTTCAAATCGTTATAAAATTTAATCAAAAAACAAATTGATTAAATAAAAAATAATAAAAACACAAATTTCAATAATTTTTGTTGAAAATAAAAAAATACTATGTTCAGACGGTAAGGAATTTTGACCCGAGAACTCGTTTTAGCTGAAAGTCTTTTGAAAGTCATACATATTAGGCCCTTGAAAAAATTCTCAAAAAAAAATCGAGATTTCAGAATTTACGAAAATGCATATAGACAGGAAAATATAATAGATTCGTGGTTGAAGCTACCAATAGGTTAATGTAAGTGTAAATGTGCTTGGGAAATTCATTTTTCTTGAGTGAACGAAATTTAATTTTAGACTACGAAAATCTATTTTCAACCTCTTTTGAATTTATTTTGACATAAATTATACTAAGTTTTAATCAAAATATATACTTATTAAGTATTTTAAAAAATTGTATTATTAAATACCAGAAATTGTAGCAGCGTTTTTGTCAAAATACACAGATATATGGTGGATCTCAATATTTTTTGTTTTGTCCTAAATCAATTTCAAAAAGATATACAAAGCATCAAGAAAACAACAACAAGCAAATGGGCCCCTTTCGATTTTTATAAAACGTAAATTCAAAACCAAAATGGCAACAACTCAGAAACATATACAACAATACGTTGATGTATTGCAATAGCAGCAACAGAAGACAGCAAACAGCAACAACAGGGAACAGCAACAACATTCAACATGGCGGATGTTGCTCATGGAATTTCATTTGCTGCTGTTGCTTGCTGCTGATTTAAAGTAAGAAAAACATTTTTCAAATTCCATTACGTTGAAAAATGTGCGCGACACTAACAACAACAACAACAACCAGCAACAAGGAAAACAACATCACAAGCAACAATAACAGCACAACCAACAACAACTTAAACTGACTGTAACAGCTGAAACACAAAATGCTCAGCTTAAAAATAGTAGAAAAAAAAAACGTAAAAGAAAAAAGAGTAAAAATAAAAGACAAACATATAATCAAAAATGTGCGTGTGTGTGTGTGTGTTTGTGTGTTTATGTGCTTGGGAATGATCATTTTATATAAAAATGTCGCCAAAATTAAGTGGAGCCCTTGGCATGATCATCTCAACAGAAAAAGAAGTGGAAGAAAAGAAGCACGCATTAAATGTGGAAAAAGGAAATATTTTAAAAGAAGATTTCTTTGTAAAATGCTTTTAGCAGGCAAACAAAAATTTTTACCCTTCTTTCATTTTTCTGCCCGAATGTTTCATAATAAATTAAAGAAATAGTTTTCAAAACCGAAATGATCAGTGATCGGGTGTTTTTTTTTTGTTCTGATTATGTGTGATGGAATCGATATCATTTAACAAGTATAAATAAATTTATGTTTTTATGTATAGTATTTGTATGTATGTTGCAAAAAGGAGCGAGTTTTTTTTCTTTTCTGTTTTCTGAACTTGTGTGTGAACATCTACAAATGACAAGCGTGGGACTTGTAGTAGATTTTATTTATTGAAGCGATATGATCATGTGAGAGCGAAAATCAACGAAGCGTTACATTTTATATATGTAGACGTAGTAACGCTTTTGAAGTGACCGATAGATTTGCAAAAAACATTGCAAAAATAAAAAACTAAATAGAATATGCAAACATACAAAGGTTTATAAGAAAAATAGAAATGTTGGAGGGAACTTATCTCGACTTAAGGCTTAATTGAATCGAACTGTGCCAGTATATTTCATTTGTGAACTGGCAAACTGGCTGAAATGTATTTAGTAAAATTTGTTTGAATTTAAGTTTATAAAGAATTTGTTAGTCACGAAATAGCAGACCACCTGGAATAGGGTGACTACCATATGTATGTCGCTCTTCTTCGAGGTACCTGCCTGTGGCTATATAGCTACAGCTGATAACACAGTGTGAAAAAAAACGAAAATTTGAATATACTTTCTTCGAGGTTTACACATATCGCAGGTCTAGCCAAGCAGAAAAAACTGCATACTCAGAATTTTTAATTGACTCTCAAAATCTGGACTTAAGGCCAAAAAAAAACATTTTTGATAGGTGAAAGCATATACTTGCCCGTAACTTTTTTGTTCATTTATTCCAGGAGTATAAATATTACATTATTGGAAAGAAAATATTTAGCTGCTTACAACGATATACAAATTGTTAACATATCTTAAGGAATACCGGAGTTAGAGGGCAAAACATAAGGGAAATCAAAGAAAATTTTACATTTTTTCATTTTGAATGGCGTTTTAAACGACTATTTTGTTTACCAGTGTATATATCAGAATGTAAGAAAATAAACTGCATTCAATTTTGTTTTCAACGAGTTATAAATTTTCAAAATCCATTGATGTGTGGCTGACTTCTTTAACTCTTTTATTAGACTACTTAAAAAATTTCAATACGTAGGATGTACAGGGTGACAACCGTAAAGTGACGCACACATTTCAGCAGTTATTTTCAAAAGGACGTACTTTCATTAAGTACAATTAAGTGTTAACATTGCTGAATATATAAGCATTCATTTGAACCCCACCTCATTCAATATAACCTCCTTTAGCCTGCACACATGCCTTCAATCGATCCGGAAATCGTAGGACTGTTCGCCGCAGGACTTCCTGATCAATTTCAGTCCAGGCTTTCTCTAATGAATTTGTCAGCGACTCCAGACTGTGGTGTTGAGATGCACAAGCCTTACTCTCTAAAATACTCCAAATAGAGTAGTCCATTGGATTCAAGTCTGGGGAGTATGGTGGCCATTCTTGAGATGTTATGAATCCAGATAAATTGTCTTTTATCCATGTTTGCGTTAGTTTTGCCATGTGGGAAGGTGCAGAATCTTGCTGGAAAGTCCAGTTTTCATTTCCAATTGTATCTTGGGCCCAGGGAAGAACATGTTCATTAAAAATGCTCCGATAAACAACCTTGCCAATTTTAACACCCTCTTCAACGAATATTAGAGGGGTTCTGGCATTAGCGGAAACTCCAGCCCATACCATAACGGAAGCTGGCTTTTGAACTCGGCCAACAGTCCTATTTTGTTGCGATGATGATGTTAGCCACATTCGGTCATTTTGCGCATTGAAATGTTGTTCAACCGTGAAAATTTTTTCATCTGTAAACAAGATATTTTTAACATTTTTTAACAGGGCCTTGCATCTTTGCAGTCGCAAATCTTTCTTTTTTTGTGTCAGATCTTGCAGATCTTGAGCTTTTCGGAGCTTGTACGGCTTAAGATTAAGCTTTGATTTTGCAATGATTCGCACTGTTTCACGGTTTACTCCCACTTCCTTAGCGATTTTTCTCATTGAGCGCCTTGGATTTCGCTTGATTCGTTTACAAATTTTTTCTGTTAAACCGAGTATTACTCCAACTATTTAAATATAAAATACTGAAGCTGAAAAATGTACGCAATATTTTTCCAGTATATGGAGCTTGAAGTCAAATATCTCAGTCAAACCTCAATGGATTTTGAAATTTTATAACTCGTTGAAAACAAAATTAAATGTGGTTTATTTGCTTATAAATTTATATATACACTGGTAAATAAAATAGTAGTTTAAAACGCCACACAAAATGAAAAAATATAAAAAATTTAAATTTTCGTTACATTTTGCCCTCTAACTCTGGTATTTCTAAAGATATATTACTAATTTATATAAGGAATGGGATTGAAAAAATCTTAACACACTTTTTACCTTATAATTTTTTTTGGGTGCAAAATTTAAAAATTTCTTTGATCAAGGTATCTTTGAAAAAAATGTCAGTTGTTATTTTTAATGACAAACATGTTGATTTATTGTGAGTTTGATCAAAATGAGAGAAGAAAAAAAAAGTACGTATTAAAATTATTAAAAATTAAAAAAAAAATCCAAATTAGTCCTACGAAAAACTGGCCAAAGAATTGAAGGTCTGCTGTCAAATTGTTTCCAATGTTGTTAAACAGCTTCTGGAGAATTTGACCATCGATAGGAAACCTGGTTTGGGAAGAAAACAAGGACCACATGATATTGGGAAAGCCAAAAAAATAGAAAGCATATTGAAAAGCTCTCCAAACACATCTGGTAGAAAAGCTGCCCGGTTAGCCCAGTGCTCTGACTATTTGGTGCGAAAAGTTAAAGCCAATGCAGGTTTGAAAACATACAAAGTCCAAAAAGTTCCAGACAGGAATGCTGCAAAAAATTTAGACGCCAAAAGTAGGGCTCGGTAATTAAAATCGAATTTCATACAAAAATATTCAAAACGTATGTGCTGGCAGATTTTACGCAGCTTCTGGGTTAAAATTTGTATGTTGCTGATGCTCGAGGAAATGTCGAAGAACAGTGGGCTCTATAAATACCGAACTATACATCAAAGAATGTTTGAAAAAAAGACTTCTTCCTTTCATAAGAGAGCACAATGTGTCCACATATTTTTGGCCCGATTTGGCATCATGTTGCTATGCAAGAAAGCTCTGGAGCGGTACCTACCAAATTAATAACATAGTTTTTGTACCAAGAGAGGCCAATCCTCCTAATTGTCCGGAGCTAAGACCAGTGGAGAGATATTGGGCTCTTGTGAAAAGAAACTTAAAGAGCACAAAAAAAGTGTCATAAAATATCGAAGATTTTAAAAGGAGATGGGCAAACTGTTCCAAAAAAGTGTCTGAAACAACTATCGAATCTCTAATGGAAGGCTTAACAAAAAGGTCAACGAGTTCATAAATAGTGGTTAGAACTATAAAAGTTATATTTTTCTGTAATTTATAAATATTATCAATTAAATAAAAAAAAAACAATGGATGTATGCAAGGCACGCAAGATATTTGATGTGTAAACAGTTAAGCTTACTGAATGCCATATACATAAGCTCACATATGTATAGCCATATATAGGGACTTGATGTAGAATCTATATGGTAGGTAAATAATTTAAACTAAAACAATTCTTTTATAAACTTAAAAATTTATTATATATAATAGCCCAATTCACTATAAATTGCAATTGGTCTTACATCATTGCAAATGCAAATTTTTATTATATATCACATATATTTGTTGTTGTGATAGCAAAAATATTTTGCAATTGCACCAAATCGTAGTTGCATTATTTTTCTTTTACTCAATGCATTGGGCACGATTTGTTCGCATATACGCAGCTGTAATTGCATCTTTTTTCCCCCGCTTTAAGTTTTTCTTCCTGTCGATTTGAAATTTTATTAGATGTGAAAATTTTACATAACGTCACCTGAGAATTGATTTGGCGTATAGGTATATTAATTTGTATACACATACGCCAAATTAATTCTCAGGCGACGATAAGTGCTTTCCGCATTTAATCTTAGAAAGGCAACAGGATTGACCAGTCAACCTCACTACTTTTTAAAAGCACCGCAAAGAGATTTGCCTTAACTGCATTTAATAAAAATAAGAAACAATATATTTTTATTGAAGTAAATAAGTGATTTTATAATACCTAAATAAGTTTGATTTTTTTCTGTTTAACTTTTTTGCTATTTACATAGATAAAAAAGTGTTGCCTTTCTAAGGTTAATGCACAAAGCAAAATTTTTATTATGCCGTGGTTTGCTATCATTATAACTAAATTTTGTTTATACATTTATTGAAACCTAGATTCCTTATTACTTATCATTTTGTATTGTTTTTATATTTTAAAAAATATTTAATTTTAATCCAATCTAACTAACCGAATGCAAAACCTATCAAACGCCTGTGTTTGCTACGGCGACTTCTCTGCTTGTATGGTATAGTCGATCTCCACACGTTTAACACCAATAAATAATTCTGCCACGAATAAATGTACACACACATTTTGTTTTCTTATGTACATATATGCGTGAGTAAATTGATCGAAACTAAAACAAACAAACTCCTCTCGTATTTTAATTTCTCCCTCTCTTCTTTTCTTATCTCTTCTCTTTGTTGTTTAGAGTAGCACAGTCATGCCGCGCAGTAGTGTGAGCGAAACGAGAACTGGACGTTACAGTTATCTTACATCTTACGTTACAGTTATTCTTACATTTTACACATTTGAAATTTTGCCCATACCGTGAGCTAAAATGTTTACACATCAAAAAATCAAAACTCTAAGATCAATAATATATGTTAAAATTTTTCATTCCCACTCATATTTCCAAAAATTTCGATGAAAAACTTTGAATATTATTTATAAAATTTAATGAATTTAAAGCACATAAAGTCCATACATACACATATTTACATTATAATTATGACTTTTATACAATTCCAAGAACTTGTGCTTATGAAAATTTAATTTAATTTTATGTAACCTCAAACTTCAAAGTATTTTACTAAGTTACGTATTCGTATTCATATGTGTATCAACAAAGTTTTCGTGAATGCGTTCAATGATTCATGACAGTTAATTTTAAAACATATAATTGAAAAAGTACTGACACTCGTACAATGACACCTTGTACACTACACTCATCACAATCATATAAAAATGAACAAACAAAAAAACACAAAATTGTATAGAAAAAATATTTGTTGCTATTGCATTTAGAGCAAAGTAAAATGCACAGGTGAAAAAATACAATTAACCAAAAAAAAAAAAAAAAAAAAAACAGAGTCAAGATATCGAGCAAGTTTTATATATGCACCTACTAAAGTACTCAAAACACGCCATCAAGTCTAACCACACCATATCAAATTTTATTGAACACTTCAAATTCAATTCAAATCAATTTCGTTACGATTCGTTTCATTTCATCGATTGCGAGTTGTGAAATTACAAAAAAGAGCAAAAAAAAAACTACAACAAACATTGATAGAAGAAAAGAAATTTATCAAAAATTAATTATTGACATTGCACAATTAGGTTTAATCATCATCATCACCATCATCATCGATATCTATAGCAACAACAAGAAGCACTTTGTTTAACTAATAGTATAGAAATTGAAATTGAATTCACACTTACGCGTCTATACACACAAATACATACATAGATAATTGCAGTTGCTTATCTGTGCGACCTTGTATAGTGTGTGCTTTTATTTTTTAATTTTTTTTTAATTTTGGAAAAATTGTTTAAGTAATTTGTAATAAAAATAAATTATATTTATTATTATTATTTTCTTTTGTTTTTCATAGTTTTATTTCTAAGTTGTGTAAAAAAACTTAAAATTTTGTTTTCATTAGCGTAAAAAAAACGAATGAAAAATGGAAAACAGATTTTGTTTTGTTATTTTGTGTTGATTTTTTTACTTGGCCGTAAATAATTGCAGGCAGCTGTTTTTTTTTTTTTTTTTTTTTGTTGCTTGGTATTATTTCTATTATTAGTGTTGGTGACAATATATGAAATTGTTTCAGTAATAATTCCAAAAAAAAAAAATAAATAAATAAACGCTCACACGCACTCATTTTTTTTTCATTTTTATTTGTAAATAAGTTATTAATTTTACAGTGTATTTATTTTTATACCAATGACGTCATTGACACTTGCATTTTTTTACCATGTTCTTTTTTGTTTTTTTATTTTTGTAATACATTTTGTTGTTTTTATTTATTATTATTACGGTTAATTAAATCGAGATAAGAGTCGTTGGTAGTGTGGAGTGTTTATTTTTATACGAAAGTGTGATTTTTGTATTATTTGTTTTATAAATTCAGATTAAAATAAAGAAATGTGTTAATTTACACAAAAAAAAATTACTAGAATTAATTGTGAATGGCACAGTGATTATGTAAATATTCTGGTTTATATTTAATTATGATATATTGATGGATCAAAAGTTTAGTTGTAACGAAAGTAAAACTTCCTTCAAGTATTGGATGAATCAAAAACAAATTTGTACATCATAATGATGGATTACATTCATCAAATCATACACACTTCATTATATTGTAGAACAATCTGTATTATTGATGTATTTACATTAATATGATTAATTTTACTATCAATATGAAATAATTCATATGATAAAAAAACATTTATTAAGTGTTTCGGTGTTTAATATAAATAACAGTAGGTGAATGTACATCATGAAGGGAAGACTTTATTTTGTACCTTAATTTTTATTTTGGAACAGGAAACAAGTGATTATTTGGAGGAGATTGAAGAAACTAAAACCCCTAACTATCTAAAAAACTAAATTGTGTATTAACGAACACAAGGCAGAAGTGAAACTTCTTGGGAACTAAACGAAACACAAGCGAATAACAAGCAAATGAAATTTTTCAATCGCTAAATTTTTTACTTCATTGGCTTGTGTTTTTTAATTTCATTTGCTTGTGTTTCGTTTAGTTCACAAGAAGTTTCACTTCTGCCTTGTGTTCATTAATACACAACCAATTTTTTTTTTTGGGGTTAATGCTAGAACAAAAATTGCAACTCTGTACCGGTAATTTCGATGACAATTGTAGCGAACTCTTTTTGTGTGCGACATCTTCATGTAATTCCTTGGACATTTGCGCCATCTGTGTGTGAAATGTATAACTGTCATAAACTTTAAGATGGCGACGCTACACATTGTTCTTTCTGCCATAGGCGTGTGTGTATGTGTGTGTAATTAAAATGTTATATTGAATTAAAACTATTTATGAATCGTTTATTATATAGTTTGCTCGTGAATTCAGTTACGGAATATTGATATTTAGCCCCTCATGCACATTGCTCGACAAAATTATGTCGCATTGCAAACTTACGCGCGACGTCACATCCGGTTGGTTTTACTCTAGGACAAGAGAAAAGAAGTTTCACTTATATCAAATAGTTTTTCAGGAAAAATAAAACAAATAAGCAGAGATTTCAACAAATTTAAGGAAAATCAATAGAGGAGTGAAAAAATTTTGTGATGTTAGTCAAGCGATGTTAGATGAAGAGCAATTTTAAAAATAAATTAAATAAAAACAAATTTTTTAATATACCACGTTTTTAAAACTGACTAAAAAGTATAAAATAATTTCTCCTAGCCCCATACAGATTTATAACCCCATAAAGATTGTTCTGAAAATACGTAATTGCGAATTTTAGTAGGTCTAAAAATATTTGCATGATTTAAAACGAAACATCGTATGACGGTGTAAATAAGTGATGGGGTTTTCGGTACCTCCAACTCATTCATTCAAACATTTTGTTCGCTGGATGTGTTGACAACCGTCGCTTTCACACCATCTGTATTGCACCTCGTTTCTGTTTTCTACATTTCTACGTTTCTTTGTTCCAATTTCAACAAGAGCGACTTGCGACCTCTTATTTTGCTAAAGTATTTCCGATCTTCATTGTGACAGCAGAATATGAAAATAGGGTGCTAAAAACCAATTAAGATGAAAAAAAAATTTAAATTTGCGAAAACTGGATGCGCTACTCCGAAAACCGTGATTTTAAAGAATGTTTCACAATAGGTTTGGGATTTTGTATGAAAAAAGTATTCAACTTGCATATAAAAGATATCAGATATCTAAAAAAATATATGTAAAAAATCGCGCTTAAGCGAATGGCGTACCCAGTTTTCTGATACAACTAAACTGAAAGCCACCCCTATCTCCAAAGTGACCATTTGGCACTTTTTTTTACGAATTTTTAAATTCACCCGTTAGGATTTTCCAGATAGCAGCTTATTTTTTTTAATTAAAGTACGTAGGATTATAGGTAATTTAATTTAGTTTATTTTAAGTACAAAAAATTTTCAAATCGAGTTATATTTGAACTAGTAAATTAACTTTTAGTGAACCCATGTCGAGTACAATCAATTTCACCTTTGACAAATGTTGTCAAAAAATTGCATGAAAAAACAAAGCAGGAGTTGAAAAAATGAAATTTTAAAAAATATCAAAACTTTTTCAAAAAATTCTGATAAAAATATAGCATATTTTATGATTCGTTTTAAGAAGTTTTTATTCTATACATTTTTTTCCAAAGCCCATAATTTTCAAATAAAAGTGGCTGTAATTTGAAACATGTTTGAAAAAAATGTATAGAACAAAAGCTTCTTAATATGAATCATAAAATATACAAATTCTTAAAAATTAAAAAAGTCGTTCGAAAATTGTAAAAAAAAATTAGAACATACTCTTTGATGAGATTTAAGAAGTTTTTGTTATATAAATTTTTTTTCTAAAATTCGCCCATCTTATATAAAAAATTCCTGAAAGTTTTGAAGAGACTTTTTGCGTTCAAGCCGCCATTTTGCATATTTACACGTTAAATTTTGAAACACCAAGTGACACATTTTAAAGTTGAGGTATTTCTTGATGATTTTATTCCGGAAATAATTTAAGAAAAAAATGTAAATTAAGAAAAACAATTTTATTGTTGTTGTAAGAGCGTCAAGTTCAATACCTTCAACTAGGGCAGTAGAAAGAAAATCGGAACGCGAGGTTACTGATCTGCTACGCGTCTGCCGCTTAACACTAGTTCATACTCTGATAAAACCATTTATATCGGTGAATAGAATACTGAATTCTTAATCTTGAAGGGCAAACTTATGTAAATAGCCAGACTGGAAACTATAATGAGCCTGATAAAGAAGACACATTAGAACCTCTACTTGGTCTCTGACCGACTATAGCTCGACGAAGGCTGAACTACTTTGGCCAGGCCTGCTACACATCGCATCGTTGAAAGAAGTGGTCATTATTAAGCTACAGCAACTGAAAGATCTCTCATTGAATACAACTGAAAGATCTGTTATCTTTGAGGTGATGAGCTAAAGAATGAGTTGTGGTATCACTATGGTTTAATGTTGGTCTATGTGAAGGAATATTCTACCACAATTAACCTTTCAATCCTTAAAAAATTTAAAAAAAATGAAGTTATTCGAATTGCAATATTTATCATAATTATAAAAAATATATAAGACATCAGTCTGTTTTTGTTTGAATAAAGACCGGAAGCGTTTAACTCTTTTCAGCGAACTCGGAAACTCTTCTATACTTGATTTTGTCAGAATTCAATAATGACTTATACCCAGTATGCACCATCTGAATCCATTTTCCTAAATCCAAATCTTCAAGTATATTATAGTACTAAAAGGACTCTAAAGATCTGAGATCCTGATATACGGTATATTCCTATAAAGCATATCCAGAGATATGTATGGGTCACGAATCCACTCGGGGCAAAATAACTCCGGGCTTATATTCTTCAAACGATTTCCATGAAAGTAGCCGCATTTGTTTTGAACATAAAATCCGACCGACGGTTCTAAACTGTCCTTAATCACCCAAAAAAATTAAGAAAATCTTTTGTACATTTTCTCAGCTAAATTTTCTAGTTAAGTTAAACAACCCATATAAACATGAACCATAACAAAAACAACTCATTTGACCTCAATTAAACTTTTATGAGAGATTTCGCAAAACAAAAAAAAAAAAACTAAAAATGTGGGGAAAAATAAAAATCAAACGCATATAAAAATTTATAAAAATAAATAAATAGATTTTACCCTGATGTATATATATTACAAAATCTTAAGAATGATGAGCAATCATTAATAAAGTTATACAATAGAAATATTAAAGATTTCTACTTTGAAGACAGACAATCAACACATGGGCATACAAACGAATAGAGACAGACAGTATGCCTACATATTGCCTCACTGGAGCAATTAGATAGCTATAGTAACTGATTTATAAGTAAATGAACGAGTATGTATGCATGAAGGTATGAACTGATGGAAACCAATTCTTTAGTAGAAAAATAAAAGCGTGAAATTATTACTAGAGAAAAGAGGGGGAGGGGGAACTAACAGAAATAATAATTAAGAATTGATTTATGTGCTACTGTTACTCACTATACACTATACATAGATTGCTACTTATGTACATATTTTCTTTATTTTTTCTCCTCATTCATTAAAAAAATAACAAAAAATAATCAAAATTTCCAGTAATTAATAATAATAAAAATAAGTAATAACAAAAAAAAAAAAAAACCAAAAGAAATTATACAAATTTCAACAGTGGCTAGCGTCAAAATTGGCAACACCTTCTTTTGTAATAATAAATTTTTTCTTCTCACATCGCTTGCATAAATAAATATGAACAAAAAACAAAAAAAAAAACAACTCAAAGGTCTTAATTTGTTTTTAATTATCATTAATGATCATTTTATTTCATATTATTTCATTTCATATATATGATTGCAGATTACTTCTTTTTTTTTTTTTTGCAAACACTGGCAATTCTTCTTCTTCTTTGCGCTAGCCCCAAAGCAACCCCATGTGCAAAAGTTGATTCTTTTTGTTTTTGTGTGAGCTGTCAGTGCGTATCCGCAAGTACTTGGCAACTTTGCTTTGTATCTATAAATTTATATGCATGTTTCGCTGTCTGTATTTGTGGCTTTGCAGAATTTATGACTTTCTGTTTTTTTTCGTTTTTCTTCTTTTTTTTGCTTTGGTTCATTTATAATTTTTATTTTTATACAATTCTTATTTTTTTTATAGTCATATTAAATGTCTTTGGCTTGAGGACATGTTTTTCAAATAATTTAATATCTTTTCTTTCTATTCTTCAATTAAGCGAGACAAATAAAAAAAAAAAAAAATTGTGTATAAGAAAAACAAAAAATTTTCGCGTTCATTATTTGTAGTTATGATTAACTAAAAACTCTTGACTTTTGCCATTTCTTCATTTTTATTTTTTTGCTTTTTGTTTGCTAGTTGTAATTAATTGATATTAAGTTCTTCTGTTCTTCTGAGTTGGTGTGAAAATTCATTCATAAATAAATTAAATAACATTTACAATCATTCTACTTGCCTTCAATTATTTACATACATAAATGAAAATTTCAGTTGTTTTTATAATTTATTTAAATTAAATTAAGCATACACAGTAAACTATAGTTAAATTTAGCTTGAGTTGTTGAAGGCGGAAATTATTGTAGAAATACAAAAAAAAAGTCTAAATATAGAAAATTTATTTAACATATTTAATTGAAATTGAAATTGAAATAATGAAATGCATCTACCAAAGTTTAAAGGTTTTCATAAACCGATCCCGCACATCCCGCATAATATCTAAGAATATATTAGCTAGACATTATCTTAAAGTCCGGTGGAGTAGAACTTCGCTAAGTCTAGTGTTTTGCGTAGACCGTGGTTGACATTTTAAGGGCTGCTATAGACAGCAATTCACACAAAGTCGAAGAAGAATAAGGTCACCGAATACGTGGATAGGACTCTTAGAAACCAAAGATCGTTTTGTGAACTTAAGCTGGAGCAAAATGAAGAGGCTGATACTCAACAGATTCGCATGATAGGCGATTTACTGTGACCTTAATAACTTCTAGGAACGCTAGGAATTTTTATACGGTTCTGTTAGGTATTCTTCACGTTTGCTGATTGCCGAACATTTGAAATTTTTTGTTTAAGTAATTTTTTGTTAATATTTTATCTTTGGTGTGGTCGTTGTAGCCTAGTAGTTAGTGTGTTGGACTGGTACGCAGAGGGGCCCGGATTCATACCTCGGCACGCTCAAAAATCAAAAATAGAAAATAAAAATTTTTCTACAAGGCACCACCTCTTGGCTGGCAATGGCAAATCTCCAAGAGTAAAAAAATGTCTATGAAAAGATTTTCACTTTGCCGTTCGGATTCGGCATAAAACTGTAGGTCCCTTCCATTCGTGTATAAATATAACTCACACAACATGAATGGATGCGAAAAGCTCGGCCTTGGCCCTCCATGGGCTGTTGTGCCATAATAGTAGTAGTAGTATTTTATCTTTGAAGTCCAGCAAAAATCTTAAGTGCAAAAATTATTAGTAAAAAAAGCGGAAATTTCCTTTATCAGATATGTTTAAAAAAGATAAAGGAACATGAAAATCAAAAAAATTGGAGGAATCAGATTATTCAGTGATGGTCTACAGCTCCATAACTATTTTATTAACCTTTAATAAAGGACAAACAAGCCATATAAAAACATTAACTTTGGTGTCATGATGGCAGAAGATGCAGAAGATCTAAGTAACCATAATTTCAAAACAAAATGTTTCTATCAAGCCCCATTAAAAATCGGGCATCAAAGGGTTAAGGACTTTTATCTCCTGTTTTATTGTTTTTGTTGTATTCCATATAATTTTTTTTTTTATGCTTTTGTATTCCCAGAAAAATTTGAGAGTAAACAACTTTAAAAGAGATGTGCGGGTGGCGAACAACGATGCCAACTTGTGGGGAATTCCCCGATTTGCGGGGAATCGGGGAACGAGCTGTTTTTTTGCGGGGAATTTGAAGTCGTTCAGCTTTCAGTCATACAACTCTGTAGAATATATTTTGTCAACTTTTTTGTAATGTAAAACGTTTAACTTACGCAATATTTCATATTTTGGGTCTTAAAATCTTTGTCTTTTCTTAAGTGGGCCCTGCGATTTATTGGTTTGGAGAAATTGATTTTAAAAAAAAGAGTGCTATTTGAAAGTATTTCGTGAAAATTTCAGAGAGAGACGCGGATTGCTTTCGTAGATATAGACGATTATAGCGCCGAGTGTCAGTGAGGCCGAAACAGTCGCGCGGCGCTTCGACTTTCCTTTCGACCGTTCAGAAAGCTATGCCTTAGTCGAGTACCTCCTAATTAATAACTCTTAATCCTTGCTGACTAATCTGTAAACTTACAAATTACGATCAGCCATCATAAAGAAGATGAAATATATTTTATATGTTAAAAACCGAACGTCAAAATTTTGAATCCGTTTTTCTCAAAACAAAGTTTTGCCATTTTTTATCTGAGTCAAAAGAGAGCCTATGTCTTTCCTTTGATAACTTTGATATCCAATAGTGGGCTGAGGCTTGTTTATCTATCAAAATGAACGTCTAGTAACTCGAAACACCCCACGTTCAAATTTGGTGTGACAACTACTACCCAATAGGATTAAACTTTGTGCAAGCTTGAGCCTGATCGATTTTGAGAGTGAGTTCCCTTGAAGTGATATCTCCCATGTGCCAAAAGAATTCCGGAGTCAGATAGTACATTTCTATTAATCTACCAGTCCCGTAAAAGTTGGGTTAGTTTGGGACCCACAAAGTTCAGGGTCGCCTTAATATAACACTCATTGAGGTCAATTTTAGGAAATTTTTCGTTTTTGTAAAATGTTTATATGAAAAGTGCGTGTCGTGCTGTTATAATATGAAATTATATCGATGCGGGGAATTCATCCGAAAATCGAGGAATTTTTCGAGAGTTATCGGGGAGAAAGAAAAAATGAGTTGGCATCCCTGGTGGCGAATCACACTCATTTATTATATCTCTAGTGTGAAACAGAACTGAAAGAGAATGCATTCAATTTAATTGCAACACTTTGAAGGTACTGTTAATTAACAACAATTTGTAATTATAGAATTAAAAATGGAATTAAAATTCTTTTTCAGAAACATCACTTATTCATTTAGAAAAGTTTTTTTTGGAATTAAGGAATGCAATATTTTTTTGTAGTCATGGGAATGCAAATCTTATGACTTGTAAATCATCACTGCTTCGAAGTTAGTTCGAGTCGCTTGAAGTCATTTTCAGTTATTTGATGCCAATTGGAATTTGAAGTCAATTCAATCAATTGAGACTATAAGTCATTTGAAGTCCTTGGTGTCAATTTGGGTCACACAATTACGATTTTGAAGTTAGCTGGAGTCACTTGGAGTTAATTGGGATTGAATTGATTGATTGATTGAAATGTTGTTCAATATTTTTTTTTCTTTTTTTTGGACGAAGTAATGAATTGCTTATGCAATTAATAATATATAAGAAATGGGATTGAAAAAATCTTAACACACTTTTTACCTTATAATTTTTTTTGGGTGTAAATTTCAAAATTTCTTTGATCTAGTTATCTTTGAAAAATATGTCAGTTGTTATTTTTAATGACAAACATGTTGATTTATTGTGAGTTTGATCAAAATGAGTGAAGAAAAAGAAGTACGTCTTCAAATTATTAAAAATTTTCAAAAAAATCCAAATTGGTCCTACAAAAAATTGGCCAAAGAATTGAAGGTCTGCCGTCAAACTGTTTCCAATGTTATTAAACAGTTTCAAGAGAATTTGACCATCGATAGGAAACTTGGTTCGGGAAGAAAACAAGGACCACATGATATTGGGAAAGCCAAGAAATTGGAAAGCATATTGAAAAGATCTCCAAACACATCTGGTAGAAAAGCTGCCCGGTTAGCCCAGTGCTCTGACTGTTTGGTGCGAAAAGTTAAAGCCAATGCAGGTTTGAAAACATACAAAGTCCAAAAAGTTCCAGACAGAAATGCTGCAAAAAATTTAGACGCCAAAAGTTGGGCTCGGAAATTAAGATCGAATTTCATACAAAAATATTCATGTTGTATAATGGACGACGAGACGTATGTACTGGCAGATTTTACGCAGCTTCCGGGTCAAAATTTTTATGTTGCTGATGCTCGAGGAAATGTCGAAGAACAATTTAGAATCCAAAAGCAGACAAAATTTCCTAAAAAATTCCTGATATGGCAAGCTATATGCAGTTGCGGCAAAAGAAGCAAGTCATTTGATACAGTGAGCTCTATAAATACCGAAATATACATCAAAGAATGTTTGAAAAAAAGACTTCTTCTTTTCATAAGAGTGCTCTCATATGTGTCCACATAATTTTGGCCTGATTTGGCATCATGTCACTACGGCAAGAAAGCTCTGGAGTGGTACCTATCAAAGTAATAACATAGTTTTTGTACCAAGAGAGGCCAATCCTCGTAATTGTCCGGAGCTAAGACCAGTGGAGAGATATTGGGCTCTTGTGAAAAGAAACTTAAAGAGCACAAAAAAGGTGTCCCAAAATATCGAAGATTTTAAAAGGAGATGGGCAAACTGTTCCAAAAAAGTGTCTGAAACAACTATCGAATCTCTAATGGAAGGCTTACCAAAAAAGGTCCACGAGTTCATAAATAGTGGTTAGAACTATAAAAGTTATATTTTTCTGTAGTTTGTAAAATATTATCAATTAAATGAAAAAAAATCAAAACTCTAAGATCAACCGTTTAAAAATTATTGTATTTTATATATGTTAAGATTTTTTCGTTCTCACTCCTTATTAATAAGTAATAGGAAATATTAAATCATACATATATTAAACCTGACTTCACATTCCATTTAACTCTAAGTGACTCCAATTGATTTAAAATCTCCAAGTGACTCACTCCAATTGACTTTAAGTAACTCCAATTGAATTCAAAATCTAATTGATTGCATATGCCTTCAAATGACTCGAAGTGTATTCAAATGATTATTCATATAACTCCAAGTGACTTCGAAGCAATCATGATTTTGAAGTCATAAGATTTGCAATTCCCTAACTCTATAAGAGATTTTTCTAAAAAACCAATCGGTGACTTTGAAAAACACTCGCCAACTGGATTTTTTTAAGTTGGAGTCTATTATGTCATCATCATTTTTATTCAATTACTTATTTTTCTTGATAGATTAGAATTTAAACGAATACAGCTTCTAGATTTTTGCTGTATTCTGATAATAATTTGAAGATAAACGACTTTAAGCAAGTGCGCGAAACTTATGAAGCAGTCAGTCGCAGATCACAATTACGACTTGCGTAATATTGTGTTGTTGTCATTAAAGTTTAAGCTAATAGAGATTTCAGTGATTTCTGGATAAACGACGATCAAGCGAGAGTTGAAGCCAATCAGGCATAATCATTTCCATGCCTTATAGATCAAGATCAGCAATTTTCTCTTTTTTTATTTGTTGCACTCAAATACCATTTTGAAAGCAATTGGCTTTAAGTAATCTGAGAGTTGGCAAATCTTTTGTATTTAATTTCTTCTGATAGTAAACAACTTCAGTTTTTTCTTTATTTCTTTCATTAAAAACAATTTATAGAACCATATAAATAATAACCACTCTGTCTGGCTGTAGAAAAGTTGTCATTACATCATCATTTAAAATAAAGACACACTCGTCATTTCTATTTAAAAAATCAAAAGAGCAAACCTAACTAAATTATTCTTATAAAATTGTGCTCAAAAAATAAATGAAGATAAACATATTTGATATCTTATCAGTTTGGCGAAGAAAACTAAAAATTAAAACAATAAGTACTTGCTCCTAGGTGCCTACAATTGCAAAAAAAAAAACACCTACGAAAAATTAAAAAAAAAAATAATAATACAATTTGTTATTATTAAATGAAACACAAGAAATTAATCATAGGTAATCAATTAAAGCACCTACGAGTATATACTTTAGCACGTATATGTTAAAAAAAATAGTTAGATTGTAATATTATAATTATTTGAAACTTGCTTATCATTTCAAATCATTTAAGTCAAAAAAAAAAGAAAGAAAAGTACTTAACATTGAAATAGTTAGCATTTTTATCAAGGACGGACATACCCGAGATAAACACATTTGCCTCACACTCAAAAAAAAAGATTTAATCATTTTCAAACCTGCCCATACTTTTCTTTTACAATGTAAATGTAACTATTTATTAATAGTTAGTTATCATTCATATATGAATTCCACTTTAATGACTTTTACTCTCAGAACTGTTTTTCTTTTTTTTATTTAATTACACTTTTCTCTTTATAGGTTAAGTACTTGAGGTTTTTTCACTCACTTATCATTTACACATTCCTATCTACTTTTTTCATTTTCCACCCATCACTTATCAGTTATCAGCTTATCATTTCACGCGATTTTTCTCATTTTTCTATATAATTTCTATTTTGATTGATAAAAATTATCAAGCACAAAGTTCTGTACAATAAAAATGACTAATATTTAAAAACAAAAAGCTATAAAATCTTTGTCATTCTCAATCATTTTTTTCGGTAATTTAAAGACTTTTTTCTTCCATTTTTTTTTTTTTTTTTATTAAAAGTTTTTATTTTTTTTATTTTACAGATTAGATAAGATTAATTCAATCATTATTAAAATATAAAAAATTATTAAATTAAATACATATGTGCATTAGAACATGATTTAAAGCAAGTAACCTTTAGTTAATTAGCCGTTAGAGATTAGTAGCTAAAAATAGTTATCGGAATTAGTTTGTAGCTGCTAGAGATAAGCGAGTGCCTACGTTAATCCTTAAGTACATTAAAGTACATTTATGACTTTTTAAGTGCAATATTTTGATGATTTCAAATTGCTTGTTTTTCCTTTTTGATATTGTTAATTTAAAGTAATAGAAAGTAAGGAAGACCGGGGCAAAATCGTTCACGAGGCAATTTTGAGTTGTGAAAATGTCCTGAAAGGAAGTGGTCGCTCCTGAGAATATTTAGAAATTTTTGAGAGTGAAGTTTTATTAATGTAAAATTGCGTCAGATTTCTTAAAGAAATTTGTGAAGTGTCACGAAAAATTTTTAAGGTTTTTTTTCCATTTTTGTACATTAATTTCAGATTTAAATTTGACTGGGCAAGTATTTTCTGCGCTTTAAGGTGTGGTGTTTCGCTGCGATTCTAAATGCTTTCATTTTCTTTAGTAATAACTTAACGTATGGGCAATGAAATCCGAATATATTTGAAAAAGCGTACTCAGCAACACATAGCGCTTTTCAAAAAATTTAAATTGGCAGAGTAGGCGTTGCACTTACAGTTGCTTTAAAAGATATTTGGAATTCGGCAAGAAATAATAAGTCACGAAAATGTTTTTAAACGAGAAAGAACGTTGAAAATTAATACGAAGATTTTGCGAAGAAAATCTAAACAAAAATAAAAGTGAAATTTATAACCATTTAAAAAAAAATGATTTTCAAAAAAACGTTCATGTACCGTACAATTAAATTGTTGGAGAATAAAGAGAGCATAGAAAAAAAAACGTGGCTCTGGGAAAAATGTTTTTTAAATCAAAAGTTCGCGCAAAATATTATAGACAATTGGCAAAAAAAAAATTACAATTAAAAAGTACTTAGAATTAATGAACATTCAACGCAAAAGTAAAAGTTTTGCACAAAAATTACAAAAAAACAACTAAAAATCATTAAAACTAGATTACGCAATCTTCCCAAAAATTATTTTTCTCAATCTAAATTCGCAGGCTTATAAGGAAACCAACCAGTGCTTAAAGAGTTTATTCATGCCGAATTAACACTTAACGTTTTAGAGGCCCTAAGAATTAAATAAATGCTGAGGGACTTAAATCTGCCAAACTTACCACAACTAAGACCGATTGAGACTTCCTGGGCTAACCTTAAGAGGAAGGTTTATAGTAATGGGCATCGGCTAAAAGATGTGTATTGGTTAACCTCTAACTGTGGAGGTGGTGGTAAATTTTACCTCACCTTGTGAAATAAAGTGCCAGTTTTGTTGAAGTTAAAAAAAAAGTTTTCAAATTTTAGATTTATTTTAATTAAAAATATTATTAGCATGTTTTCAAAGAACAAATAATTATCAAAAAATTTTTTTTTTACTAACATTTTTTAGTAAAGTTAAAAGGTAAAAAATTCACCTCCATAGTTAAGGGTTAATGAAAAGAGTTGAAAAATATCGACGCAAATAACACTCAGAAGTCAATGAAGGAAGTACCTAAAAATGTATGAAAAGCAAATCGCAACGGAATTTAATCTTTTTTGTAAATTTCAAGTATATATCAATGTTCTTAAATATAATTTAATAATAGTTGAAAATCTTCGACAATTTTTTTTTTTTTGCGTAATTTTGTGGTTTTTCGGATTTCATTGGCCAAACGTTAGTTCATGTATTTTTATTTTAATGATTTTAAACAACAAAATGACAACAATGTGTGTAAGACAGAAAAATCAAACGCCCGTTTTAACCGATCCGCTAAAAAGTGACCTAGTTTGCCCCGATCTCTCCATGAGCTGATAAAATGAGTTTGCAAATTTTTGGAAACGTTGGCATTATATCAACATTACTTTGTGATGATATTGTTAAGAGTTCAAAAGAACTTTACATTACTGCTGAAGTTGGGCAAAGACAATAAAGTTGTCCTATATTGAACCCACGAAACATTGAAGAGAGGGCAATCAATAAGCTGGATAGCTGGATAAAAAAAGGAGCAGCTATTCATTCAAATAGCAACTTACGTGTCCAAAATGAGGAGGAAGAGGAACTATAAACCAGTGCTTTTCAAAGTATGTACTCCTATCCCCAGAAAAACCATGTAATCTTTGAAAAACAAATATTTTTAACAACAAGAGGACCCAGGGAAAGGGTTTGAGCCTATATTCGTTAGTGCATTGGGGCATAACCCTTTTATGGATTAGGAGGCAGTAATCATACCTGGGGATAAGCCTTCTTAACATCGCATATAATGTTCTATCGAGCGTACTATGTGAGAGACTAAAGCTCATCGTCAACAAACCGACAAAAACCAATCGACACACACCATATATTCGTCGATTATAAAGCCGCGTTCGACTGCACGATTAGAAATCACCTGTATGTCGCAATATCTGGTTTTGGTATACCTGCAAAGCTCATTCGTCTTTGCAAAATGACACTGACAGACACCACTAGCGCAGTAAAAATTGGGACTGACCTCTTCGCGCCATTTGATACCAAAAGAGGTTTCAGACCAGGTGATTCCTCATCGTGCGACTTCTTTAATCTAATGCCGGAGAATATAATTCGAGCAGCGAACATCGACATCTCTGGCACTATTTTTTAAAAGAGTGTCATGCTGCTGGCATATGCTGATGATATTGACATCATTGGCACCAACGCGCGAGCTGTCAGTTCAGCATTCTCCAACTTAGAAACAGAGTCTAGTCGACTGGGTCTAGTGGTGAACGAGGACAAAACGAAATACGGTGCGTCAACAAACAAAGAGTCACGGTGTCTTGGACAAAATGTCACTGTTGACAATTATAAATTCGAAGTCGTCAAGGATTTCCTTTATCTTGGATCCAGCATCAACACCAACAATAATGTGAGATCAATCGAAGAATAACTCTTGCCAACAGGTGTTACTACAGGCTCAGTACGCAATTGAGAAGCTGAGCCCTCTCTCAACGTTCAAAATTAACGCTTTTCAATTTCCTCATCCTTCCCGTCCTAATGTATGGCTTGAGACGTGGACATTGACCACCAACGATGCGAGGCTTTTAGGAGCATTCGAGAAGAAGATACTCCACAAGATCTATGGTCCAGTGCGCGTGATCGACGTGTGTCGTATAATATGGAACCATGAGCTGTATGAGCTATACGCCGACATTGACGTAGTCAAGCACATAAAAATCCACTGGCTTCGCTGACTGGGTCATGTTGAGCGAAAGGGAGAAAGGGCTCCTGCTAGAAGGATGTTTTTTCGAGCCACGGAAGTGGAACGCGCAGAAGAGGACGACCTAATCTCCGTTGGAAAGACCAGGTACAGAGAGACTTGAATGCGCTTGACCTCACTAACTGGCGCCGGCGCGCGCATTGCGGAAGCGACTGGCGAGGCTTAATAGAGGCGGCCAAGACCGATCATCGGTTGAAGAGCCAATTAGGTAAGTAAATAATTATTTATTTAGCTAGTAAATATATATGCAGAAAATAAGGGATAAACACAATCGCCAGAGACTGAAGCAAACCAAAAATTTCGCTTCTGTGTAGGTATTACCAAAAACGGAGTACGTATGTTATATGGACGTCTTACTGACTTAAAGAAAATTTTGGCATGACTAGGGTTGAGACAAAAAGGAGTAAGGAGGAGACAAGGAGTAAAAAGAATTATCGGAGTAGATTTTATGAAGTTTCCTTGAAAACTTATCTACAAAAGAAAAACATGCTGCAAAATTTTTGGTAGTGAACCGTACTAAAGTAGAATCAATGGATCTCGCTAGATATAAGACTATTAAAGAGAATTGTACATAGTTCGCGGTACAATTGATATAAGTTCAAAATGAAACTAAGACAGTACTGCCGCATTGAGAACCCTTATACAGATTATTGGATGAAGTGGAAGGAAGCAAATGCCAAAAACAAAACGGTTAATGAAAAGAAAATGGATTGAACTTACATTCCAGATGCCACATACTGATATCAACAGACAAGCACTGGAGTGAATTCCACAGGGTAACAGAAAACGCACCAGACCAAAGTCATTTACGACCGTACTATAGAAAATGGAAACTCAAGCTACTGAAAAGCTTCTCAATGGATTTAAAAGTTTGAAACCGTTCGAAACAACTTTTGGTTGAGGCCTTATGCTCTACAAAAAGTAAGACTACTTTCCGTTAGTTAGATTGAAAATTATTTCAAATACTAAGAAAATAGTTTTAAAGCCTATCAGTATTTTCAATTTCTTTAAAGACTTCTGGACACCGATATCTTAAATGTTTCTTGGTTAATTTCTCTCATTTTATTCAAGAGAAAATCGATTTATTTTAATAAGAGTTTGGCGGATTTTAATACTGGAGAGTAAGCTTAAAAAAATATAAATATTTCCTTTTTTTGATATCCCATTCAGAGCTTAAAGTGTTAATTAAGTTGTGTGTGTTAGTTCAAATATGCACGTATGTTAATTAAACTCCTCCCCCGTACTTTAAATTTTGTAAAAATTTTACTAACTTTTGCCCCGGAGCCTTTTTTAGAAATGAAGGTCAAAAAAGGAATTATTGGCCCAAAAAACCTTGGTGCAAAAAGAAAATCAAAAAAAATTAAACTTTTCCCTAATTATTTTTAACTTTTGCTCCGGAGCCCCTCCATTAAAAATTAAAGTCAAAAATAGTTCATTGGACAAAAAACCCAAGCGTAAAATATCGGTTAGTCCATAAAAAATTCTACTGTCCTCTGATTTTTAAAATAAAATCTTCATATTTGTAAGTTCTAAAAACGCATATTCAAAGAAAAGTACTGTTAGAGTTTTTTAGACCAAGAAACCAGTTTTTGGCCTCTAGTTCTATTTAAAAAATATTTCAAATGGGGCCCCAGAGCAAAAAAAAAAAATGCAGGGAGGAGTTTTTTTTTAAGTGGCAGCCATCTTGTATTGACCCCCTCTTTAAAAAAAAAAGCACTGCAGAGGTTACAAAATCGATTATAAAATGCATATTAACATTATTATTAATCCACTTTTTACAATCTTTAAAACGTTTACGTTTTCATATAAAAACAAGGTTTTTTCCAAATGTGCAAATGAAACACAAATGTCAAACATTTTCTTATTCTTAATGTTGCACTTTGGTGTATAGAAATACCACCTTGATCAAAAAGTTCCCGGAGTTTACTCAGAAAATTAAAAATACAAGTTTATTCATCTAAATCTCTATTGTCCCCTTCAAAGTAATCCCCATGGACTGTAACACACTTATGCCATCGCTTGATCCAATCCTCGAAACATTTTTATATTCGGTTTTCGGTATGTGCATCACTGCTTCCTGCAATTTTGCCATTATTTCCTCTCAGCTGCTGAAACGCGTTCCCCGTAATGGTTTTTGAACTAAACTGAACAGAAAGAAGTCACAGGGAGCCAAATCATGTGAATTCGGTGGCTGTTGGATGGTATTTGTTGCATTTCTCGTCAAAAAATTACGAATAATGGTGGCACTGTGCGACGCACAGTGGTATGCAAAAAGCTGGCCATAAGTCGAAAAATAAAGTTTTTTTTGGGAAGGTTCTGACATTTCAAATAGTTGCACTGATAACCCTAGCAGCGTTTTAGAACAACGCTTAAGTACAGCTATTCTTCAAAAAATTTGTTTGCCTTTTCAAGTCTAAGTAAAAATATGTGTCGAAACGTGTGGAATTTTCATGTGGAAAAAGTGTGTTATTAAACAGTGCCTAATTTTGAAACTGTTTCGCCGATTTTAACGAAACAACATGCAATCAATTTGTAAGAGTAAGTACTTTTCATATATTTAAATAAAAACATTATTTAACTAGAATCAAAACAATAAATAAGTAATGAATTCACCGGTGTTTTTATCATGTAAGCTGTTTTCAAGGCTGAGAAAAAAGGGTTTTAAAAAAATTCCCAAGGGTTCCGCCGAGTTTTTAGTTTTACATTATTAATTATTCATTTTTGTAAAGCATATAAAAATATCAGTTGCCGGAATGGATTTTACACAATATTTTCAATGCAAGGTACAGATGCGCTATATTCTATGTCCCAGCAATTGTAACATCAAAAAAGTATTTGTATAATAGAAATTTGCTTGTGTAAAATTTGTATAGATGAGGGAGAGGACGGTTAAAGATTTTTGCGTCCAATAAATGTTAATATTTCCTTGAGCTGACATTAGCTGTATTATACATCTTCCTCTATTATCTCTTTTCGTATTGACAATAGGGACAACATCAGCATGTATTTCAAAAATCTACCACCTTGAACACGCTATTTTGTTTTTTTACAAATTAAGAACGGATTCGTAATCAGAGATTCCAAAAACCCCCAAATGTCTGTTTTCGTCAAAATTCGATATTTTTTTTGGAAATGGTACACCATTTTGGAGCCGCCATTTTGTTTTTTTTAAAACTGAGATTGAATTCGTAATTAACAACTTCAAAAACCCCCAAATGTCTGGTTTCGTCAAAATTCGATAATTTTTTTTGCAAATGGTCCACCATTTTGGATCCGCCATTTTGTTTTTTTTTTTAAAACTGAGATCGGATTTGTAATCATCGACCCTAAAAACCCCCTAGCACAAATAATCATTACAAAAGAACGATTTTTTTGATTCGGGATTCCAGACCACAGTGTAACGGTGCGTTTTCATGGTACAAAATCCATGAGTTTTCTGTCCAAAATTCTGGTCTCTTTCGGCGAATTGCTTCACTCAAACGCCTCATAATCCCCAAATAATACTCTCTGATGGTTAATTTGCGGTTACGGACCAAAATTTCTTTTACTTTGTGAACGTTTCCGTCGGTTTTCGATGTCCATGGTCTGCCACTGCGTTCATTATCTTCGATTGACTCACGACCATTTTTGAACCGCTCGTGCCACTGGTAAACGACCGTTTTCTTTAGAGAATCGTTGCCGAAACAACATTTCCAACGTTCGCGCACCATTAAATCCGTTTTTTACGCAAAATTTAATACAATACAATTCAATAAAATGGTAAAAAATCGCCAACACACACAGAGATAGATGTACTCTTGGCTACGTAACTTTTGCAAATGTCAAGCTATGACGCTAAGATTTAGAGGGCGTATCAAAAACGGATGTACCAACTTAACAAAACAAAAAAAACAGAACCCAAATCGGAACGATAGGAACGCAACACGGTGGTTATTCCGGGAACTTTTTGATCAAGGTGGTATTCATATACAACTCAGGTAACAAAATTGTTCGTTGACGCCATACCTTATACTTTTCAATTCTCTTTCGTTCTAGCTTGATTTGATGATTTTCTGGTATCCTCGCGTATAAATGCTTAAACACAAATGTACGAAAATTTTACATCATTTTATTATACAAAAATTTCCATGTAGTAATATTTTCTATGATGGAAGCAAGCATATGAAGGAAAAAAAAAATGATTTTGCAAAATATTACAAAAAGAAAGAAGAATTCAAAACTTTATTGGTAAATGCTCCAAAAACACAATAAAAAAAAATCGAGAGCAAATATGAAAGAAATATGGTATACTTTAGTCCATAACGTCTTCATCAGGTTGACAACGCAATACATTATTTTGCATAAATCTGCAACAGCAGCAGCCACAGCATAGCAACATCAAGACAGCAACAGTGACAACGCAATATCTTCATCATCGACATCAGTAGATCAAATACTTTGTGATGTGATTTTAATGATTACTTTGCACATTTCTTGATTTCTTTAAAATCTTTTTTTTTTAATATGAAATTATTTTTTTTTGTTTTTGCGATTTCGATGTTTGATGTTTGCATTTTCGTTGATGTCATTTTCAACATTGTGTGTTTTTTTTTTCAGCACAACTTTTGCGATGATTTCTTAGCTTACATTTTCTTATTTTTTTCATATATTTTTGCCAGTTTTTCTATGATGATCTCTTTTAATTTTTCTCCTACTTTTTATACTACAAAAGAAAAAAATTACTTAATATTATTTTTTTTACTTTGTTTCATTCTTCTTCTGTGTGAGTGTGTATGTGTGTGTGAAATAGAAAAAATTATTTTCAGCAATTTATTGCCGTGATGATGCAATATCGCACAACATCATCAACACTTCTTCTTCTTATTCTTCGTCTTCCACTTGTTGTTGGTATTGTTGCTACATTATAATTTTTATTGTTGTATCTTTCATGTTTATATTGTTCTGTTTTTGTTGTTGTTGTCTTTTTTTTGTTTTTTGTTTTTGTATATTTTAAAGTAGTTTTCTTTTAGTAATCTCATAAAGGGACGAAAACAACCCAGAGAATTGCTATTAATGTTGCTGGTATGGTCTTGGTGGTGGTCATAGCAACAGCTGCTGTTGTTTTAATAGTTCCTCAATAGATACGAATATTTTCTGCTACGTTTGTGTATTTTAATGTTAGCACTTTTTTATGAACCTTTTTAATGCTTGTTTGGTTTTTTTTCTTTTTTTTTTGTGCAAATTTTAATGTTTTTTTTTTTTTGTTTTGTGGTTTATTGTCAACCAGAAATTTTATGTTTACGACTGGAAAATCTGTACAATAATAAACTTATACTTAAGCATTTTTAATTTATTTTTGAAAGTTTTAATGAGTAGGTACCTATTCTAAATCGGTTTTATGAAGTATACTTGGAATTTGCCAAGTTGAAAATTAGTAATAAAATAAAAGAAAGAATTTTTACTGAGTTTTTAACATTTTCATAGTAATAATAATTCATTGGAATTCTAAAAATATACAGAGAAGTTTGTGTTTTGGTTAATGTTGGGATATATTTTCAATGTAATTTGTGTAATTCTTTGGAACTAGATTGATTTTTAAATAAGAGATTGATTTCAATAAAAATGTAATTCACAATTTACAAAATTAATCAAATCATTGGATTTTTTTATGTGGTCAAATATTTTGCGTAGAAAAATAAATCATTCTTTCCTGAAGTTCATAAATTACTCACTTTTACACAAAGGAGAACAAGCTCTAATTCCTGGATCATTATTGTTGTTAAGCTGCGGTTAAAATTTCGTGATTTAAGTTCGAATTGCGTTCTAGATAATTGCGTTCCTCGGGTAATTGTGTCAGAAATTGTAAATTTCTATCGACGCAATTGGACGAAAAGCACTGTAGATATGTAAATAGTAAGCGCTTCTGAGAAACAAAATGCATTTCATTATTCTGCTAATTTTTAGACTGTCATAGTGTTTCTTCAGAAATTTCAAAGGTTTTGGCAGAAAGCGTCAGCTATTAAATATTAAGTTCGAAATTTGTTCGAAATGGTTTGTGAGATTTAATCACTATCGTGATCTGCAATACGGGTGAATATGTTAAATATGAAAGGAAGATAGATGCTAAGTATATTGTAGATGGCGAGACGACAACTCACATTCTGTGTAAATGTCTAGCCTTAGCTCGACAGGGAAGGGAATTTTCCCTTTTGTCAAGTAGTGGTGAGTTCTTGAGGTGAACTCCAAGTCTATAGTGGAAGAAAAACCCCTGCATAATTCCTTGGTCATGCTGTTCAGTTAGTTGCTCTTTAGTGTATAGTTTTTTACAGTTCACTTGTGATTCGTGACATGTGTCAAAGTCAAACATGCACATTTCATCATTGAAAGACTTAAACCCGAACAATGCTTACAAATTATTGAATTTTATTGCCAAATTTCGTGCGCTGTAAGAAATATTCTAAGCAACAAAATTTCGCACCAATTCGTGTATGTAGAGTAGAGTGCGTACAGAGGAAGATATTGCTACCGTAGCCAACAGTGTTGATAAAGACCGTTAGAAGAATAATATTCTAAAATCGTATAAAATACCACAGCGTCGAATTTTCGTTAAGTGAACCTTAGAAAAGTGAGGAATATCCGATTTTTTAACCCAAAGTTGTGTTCAGTGACGAAGTTTATTTCTGGTTGAATTATCGCATTTGGTCTGAATGTCAATTGTCAGCAACCAATGCATCGAGCAGAATACACTTTTGGGGGGAGGGGGGTTATGGGGCGGCAGAATATTCCGGCCATATATCAATAAAGATAACGATAACCACAGCATCACCGTCAATGGCGCCAGCTTACATTCTATGATTACGTGCTTTTTTTGACCCAAAATGCACGAGCTGAATCTGGTCGGAATATGGTTTCAAGCCAGGTTTTTTTTCGGGGGGGGGGGGGGGAGGGGGTAGGTTTTCATTCGAAGAAAATTGACATTGACTTGCCATTACTGATGATGAGCCCGACCTCAAAACAATTACCAAAAATACTAAAAATAGTCAGAGGCTCATTTTTTTTCAAATGATTATCAGTGGGAATTCGGGCTATGATAAGGAATCCGGATGAGGTTGGCTTATATTCCCGAAATTCGTGCAGCTACTGCATTGAAAGAGGTCTTCCGAGTCGGGGTGCTCAGAGCAATAATGGGTTAAAGAATTAATTACATTTTAAGATTGTTCCCTAGAACTTTGTAGCTGATCCGCTACTACTGCCCTACATGGGCTTTGCGAATAAAATGGTTCCTAGTGTTTATGAATGAATTTTATATACTGAACACGAATATGAGATCAAAAATTTCCTATCACGCCACGTTTTAGAAAAAATGGGATGGAAAACCCTAATATAGAATTTTTGGCCATTTTTTTAAATTGGAAAGCTGAACACTGGCGCGCTACAAACTTCAAAATCCAGAAATTATAGGCTGAATCATGCTCTTCCAAATGAGCCCTAAACCCGAAACTGTAAATCAAAAACAGTTACTGACCTAGAAAAACTATAAATGCAAAATTGCTCAGCATCACCTTCTCTTTTTGTATCCAAAGTCAAACCTCATGTCAAAGAAAACAAATCGGATCTGGTCGCATAGTGTAACTAAGATTTCAAGTTTATTTTTTTATATTTGACTTTTTAGAAAGGAACCGATGGAAGTAAAAAATATTTAAAAACTGTTCAATAGATTTTATTTTGACTTTTTTTTCATCCACTGGCAATTAATATCAAAAAATAAAAGGAAGTTTCCACATTTCGGGGTGAGGGGGGAGGGGTCAGAACCCCCAAACCTCGCCCCCCCCCCCCCCCCCGTAAATACGGCCTTGGTTTCAATAAGACGGCATTACATGCCACAAAGCTTGTGATTGGACTTATTGAGAGATGAGGTCGACATGAGCATGAGCAAAAAAATGTAAAAAAAATTGTCGATTTTTGTTTAAAAACTTTTCTAAAAATATTTAAAATTGAATAGCTAAAGATAAATTAAATCTAGCTCAAGTAAAATATTCTGAACGAAGGCTTAAGTCCCTTAAAGTTTACACTAGATGGTCTAAACTGGAATCAAATTGGTTAAACTATTTAGAAGGATCCTAAATATTGAGCTCAAAACTTAAATTCTCAACTGAGTAGTTTGAAAAATTTTGTTGGAAAAAAGATACAGTTTTCGAAAAGTCTTTAGATGTTATATTTAAGCCTATGCTCGGGGTTTTTTTTTCTTGTTTTGTCACATCTGATTGAATATTATTAAGTTTTCTGTCAAAATTAACTCTTCCTCGATTTCTATCAAATAATTAAATTATTTTTAATGGCACTTTCATTTTACTCATTTTTATATAAAAATGGACATTTATTTTTAGGAAAGGTTTTTGATGACACATTTTTCTTATTCATTTTTTTCTTAGCACTTTTAAATACGCAAACAACAAAATGTTGCAATCAAGCAGAACTAAGCTTTGGCTAACGAGAAAAAAAAACAAAATTTAACGCTTATCTAATTACATATTAAAATAAAACAAAAACAATAATAGAATGAAATGAAATGAAATACAGCAAATGGAGGTAAAAAAATCGCATTAAAAGGGATTAGATTAGCATTGGATAAAATACTAGCATATAAATATATATAAAAAACAAACAACTAAGAAAAAACAACTAAGCTAAACTGGATTGTCTAGAGTAGTAGAATGGGGCGAGGAATGAAACTGAATTGAACTGGTCGGGACAATGCATGAATGGCTGCTGCCTGCTGGCAATGTCATGCCAAATAAAAAATAAAACGAAAATGGCAATAAAACTAAACTAACTAAAGTTAAATGATGTCAATATGTAATGGCAACAAATAAAAGTGTTGGCTAACAAAAAACCAAAAACAACTACAAAAACTAAAGTAGCAATGACTATACAAAAATAAAAAATAAAAATACCTTCGCAATAACAACAAATATAACATAAACTAACGACAAAATAGTTAACCAAAAAATTTAATTAACTTTAGGTCGAAATGCTCATTTTTTCCTTGTAGTTGTTGCTACTATAGTTGTTGTTGTTGCTGCTCTTATTAAATAGTAAATGTACTTGGCCATAGATATCTCGTATTTTTATGAAGTTGCGCGGCAGGAATTTACATTTTTTGTTTTTATATTCACTTAAACTCATAGTGCCCGTAAAAATAAGTTGTGGGTATTTATGGGGTATTTAGTGTATTTAGTGTTAAGGCTATCACTAGCTAGTGGTGGCTACCTACCCAAATACCTTTTTGGCTGGACAATTTTGTTAATGAAATTTTATTTTCGAGGTTTAAATTAAATTAATTGCCTAAGTTTATGGTCACACACACACACACACACATACTTATATAAATACTTCCATTTAAACACACAAGTCACCCATAAGACACCAGGAAAATGAAAACTAACACCCGAAGCAAAAAACAAAAACCTAAGCGCATGGTGATAAATCATTTAGTTAAGGCGGTAAATTTAAATGGCGACATGAGCTTAAAAGGGATTTCTCCCAAAGTGGGTGTGAGTGAGTGAGTGAGTTAGTGTCACCGCTTGCAATTGGCGGCTACTAACTGAAGAAAAAAAAACAGAAAAAATAAAAAACTTAACTAAAAATAAAGGAGCATAAAATTCTTTAACTCTTGTGCTTAAAATAAAAGCTTAAGTTTGTAGTTTATTTGCTTTTTATTTTTATTTTTTTGAGACATGGTCAAACAAAAACCTTAAAAAATCATAATAAAAAAATAAATATTTCACTGAGTTTTGTTGGTTGCTTTTTTTAATATTATTTTGTACCTATATAAAATAAATTGCATGTTAACATGCAACAACAAAAAATTGCACAATATTCAAATTGAAATTTAAAATTCAAATATTTATTGGCGACTTTTAATGTGCAGCAAATTATAAAATTTGAAATGTTTCTTCCTCTCTCTGTGGCTGTGTGGTATGCCTGTCTGGCTGGCTCAAGCAATGTAACGCCTTCTTTTTTTTGTATGCCAACCCAATAAACATTTGTGTTTAAGAAAATGTTAGTTGCGAGTTGGAAATATTAGGTAACGATAGCGTTTTCAATGCAAAACAAGATGGAAGGCTAAGTTCGCCTGGAACTGAATCCTCTGAAAACTACCTCCTTGTATTGAAAGGCGGGTGGGCGTGATTTTTAAGTGATTGTGATATTTTTGCGGCAGGCCTTGGGGGCGGAGGACACAAGGTAAAATCTGTGACCACCTCAGAAGAATCCATATTCGATCCTTGCGCTTCTCCGTTTCAAGTCGACATACAGCCACTTCGCGGCGCCCCCTTGATAGCAATCTGACACCAGTCAGTGAGCTCACTAATGTGTGAGGCGGGTCTCTCCCTGACCTTGAATGAGAGGTTGTGCGTCGGGCTTGGAACCCACCACGTCAAAAACAATTCCCAATGAATCCAATAAAGAAGCCTCGGATAACGGAGTCCCCTAATGTTGACGACCCCCGCAAACGCCCGAATGACTACGATTTACGGATATGCACCTGGAATTTCCGAACCCTTTACAGGGAAGGTGCCGGTAGATGTCCTCGGTAAATATCGAGCTGACAGGGTTGCTCCAAAAGAGCATCCAGTGACCTCTACTACAGCTGTCATGATTCGCGAGATGAATTTGGTGTTGGCTTTGTGGTTGGGAAGAGACTGCGCCATCTTGTCCGCATCAAAGCAAAACTCTTTAACATCAGCCTGATTTGTGTCCATGCCCCGACTGATAAGAAGGACGAAGCGGCCAGAGATGACTTCTACGACCTCCACGACAAAACTTATGAACCCTTTCCCCTCCACGATATTAAAATCGTGTTAGGCGACTTTAATGCTAAGGTGGGCAAGGAGAGTTTCTTTCGTCCGACGATCGCAAAATTCCGTCTCCACGACAAAACCAGTGACAACAGTATGAGACTGATCGACATCGCCGCGGCTAGTAACATGACAGTTAGTAGCATCATATTCCAGCATCGAGATATATCGGGCTGTCCCCCGATCAAAATACACGCAACCAAATTGATCACGTTGTGATCGACGGAAGGCACGCTTCGAGTATACTGGACGTACGCACAATACGTGGCGCTAACATCGGCTCAGACCACTTCTTGGTTGCAGCCAAGGATCGCACACGCCTCGGTGCAGCGAAACGTGTACGTACCAGTACACAGAGAATGCTGAATGTCGAAAAGCTGCAATCACAACAGACAGCCAATGCCTTCGCTAATCGACTCTCACTCCTCCTTTCCCAAAACACCCCTATACTTGATGATATATGCGTGCAGTGGACACACATTTCCTGCTCTATGCGTACAGCTGCCGAAGAAGCACGATGCCTTACTAACTGGCGCCAGCGCTCGCATTTCAGAAGCGGCCAAAACCAATCATTGGTTGTAGTGCTAACTAAGTAGGTAAGTAAATAGTGATATTTTTGAATGAACTACTTTTTTCAAATATTAGCCAAGCTCATTACATTGAATTCCGTTGTATTTTTATCAATTTTTCACTTGATATTGTCCTTTGAAGATATTATTTGTATAGGAGAGAGGCGTGGCTATTGTCTAATATTGAATTAGTAACTATTTTTTTAATATCACTTGTATTGGAGATATAACAACCCACTTGACCGACTTTAGCAGTCACGGATAGACAGACTGACGTACAGACGCCCAGATCATGCCATTTACCGCCGTTGAACTTTTTTTTGGGGCTTTTTTGAAATCTGAGATTTATGCCAATAAGCCCATGTTCAGCCATATCTCGAAGAACGAAAAACGTAGCTTACTACGTATTTTGTCGCAGTTTTGATGTAACATTTTTTTCAAATTTTCGAAAAGTCCAGAACATAAAAAAACAATCGTTCATAAAGAATTTGTAAAAAAAAAAATTATTAAATATTTTTTTTACAAAACTCACTAATTTCATATATAGTATATTTGGGAGACTGATAGGAAAAGTAGTATAACTTCTACGTTCAGAAAAAAGTGAAATAATTTGACTTAAGAGCAAAAACAAAACAAAATATGTTCAGAGTCAAAGGGAAACGAAATATGTTCAGAGCAAAAACGGTACAAATCATTATGTTATTTTTGTTCTGAAAGAATTATTTTACAATTTTTGCTCTTACTTTTAAGTTGGTCCATTTTCACTCTAAGATATTTTATATTATATTTTCACACAGAGATATTAAATTATTTCACTTTTGCTATTATATAAATTTTAGACCGCTTAGAGAGAGAGAGAAATCTCAGCCTGTCATTTAACATTCGAAAGTGAAATAAAGCCGAATCGTCCTCAATTAACACTGAATAATAAAAAATAAATTTCGAATCATAAAATAGTTTTATTTGTTTATCTTTGTAAGAGTCAAATTACTATTTGAATTCAGTTTTGATACCGTATGTTTTGTAATACATCAATATATGCGTCATAGATTTTGCACATATGAAAACATATGTCTAGAAAGTTTTCATGATTATAAATTAACTATAATTTTAAAAGAAATTATACATTACTTCAAATGGAACATTTTTCTCTTTCTGTTTTTTTTTTATGGAGTGAGATATTATTAAGTGAGATATTATTAAGTAATCACAGAATTTGTGATTAATTTTCATTTCTTCCCTTTTCATTTTCTTTCTGCTTTACCATATAAAAGAATCTGATAGCAAAAGTGGTAGAACTTCTTAATTCAGGAAAAAAAAATGGAACAATTTTACTTAAGAGCAAAAGTGACACGAATATTGTTCAGAGCAAAATCGAATCAAAATATGTTCAGAGCAAAAGCGAAACGAAATATGTTCAGAGCAAAAGTAAAACTAAATATGTTCAGAACAAAAACAGAATAAATCAGTATGTTTTTTTTGCGCTGAAAGAATTGTTATACCATTCTTGCTCTTACATTTAAGTCATTTCATTTTCACTCTAAGCCATATTACTTGTGCCGTTCTTACACTGAGATATTAAATTATTTCACTTTTGCTAACATATAATTTTTAGCCCGCTTTTTCTCTGCCGATAATTTTATTCACCGAAAACTTCACTTTTTTCTAACTTTACTACACTTTTTTATAACTTTCAGTCATTATTATAGTCAAATAGGAACGTTTTTTTAAGCATATCGATAAAAGAAATGAGTATATTCATTTTTTGCAGGCTGATTTCATGAATTCTGACTCATCTATCAAAATTACGTTTTGCATGAATATTGAAGCACCCTTTATTTGTTCAAATAATAGGTACATAATAATAAAAGTAAAAGTATTGCATAGAGATTTGGTTTTGTTTTTTTTTTTACGTAATATCAACATTAAATTTATTCATTTGATTCATTTGACAATATTATGCGCCCATAAATTTATGCTAAACAACCAAAACTCCTTCATTTCGTTCACAAATATCTCAGTCTCCCTCAACTGCTACAACTTCACAGCCCCTCCCACACCTTTGACTTGGCATTTCCTCGCTCGCTCAGTTACTTATAAGACAACAAACAACACTACAAATTTTCCACCTTCAAAGTTTTACTTTGTTTGTTCCATTTAAATTTGTTTTTCATAAGTATCGCTCAGATACAAATTGTTTCTTTTATTTGGTTGTTTTTTTTTTTTTTTTTGTAGTTTATTTTTTCGTTATAAAACGTGCTCTTATTTTTACTTTTTTTTCTTGTAGTGCTTTATTTTTTTGTAATATTGTTGTAACAAAACAAAAATCTTGTTTTTCTTTCGGTGAGCGTTTTGGTAGAATTGAAACAAATCTTCGTTTTGGGTTTTTCATTTTTCTGGTTATAGGAAATACGTGATTTAGATTTTATTTCGTGTCATTTTATTATCTTTACTGAATCTTAAAATATTATATTTTACTATCGAAATTGTAACATTTTCTTGTTGTTGTTATAATTTTAAGTAACAAACATTATTTGTTGTTGGTTTTATTTGTGTGCGGTTTGTTGCAAGTCATTTAACAAGTTTGTCTTTTGAATCTTTTTCTTTCTGGTACAAACTGGATGAGCACTGTAAGAAAACTGGGAAGAGAATTGCAAAAGTTTTATAAATACTTTTTTTTTCATTAGAAAAAAGGAACTATTTGAAGAAGTAAGAGTTAGTAATAGATAATTTTGAAAAAAAGAAACTATAGAAAATTACATACGATACTTTAACTTCTTTGTAATCTTTATACTTATTAATTTTTGGAATATAATATTTTCTTTTAAACTTCAGAAGAAGTTAAAGTAAATAATCTTGAAATTTTTCAACGTGTAGTTAATTTCTTATGTGATCTAAAGTTAGGTTTTGCTCGAACATAAGATTGTTCCAGGTAATTGCTTGAATCAGTAGATACAATAACTGAAAAACTGATTACATTTAATTATGTCACAAATATATTTGTGTCAGGCAAATAGGGCTAGTTATGATTTGGTCTATACTTAAAAATACTTTTATAAGAATGGTGGAAATGTAAGTAGCTGAAAGTAAAACTGTAAGGCATTTAGTTATGTACCAAAGTAGAACATGTTGAAAAGATAATTTTAGTAGAATTAATTTGATAAGTGGTGTGAAAAAATAAGTATTCCATTCTATAAGCAATTGATTGAGGTTTTGAAAATAAAACAAACATAAGTTTGCAAAAAAGGCATATATCAGAGTACTTGAGCTCTAGGATTTGGGTTTCGGGTGGGCTGATTTTACTAAATTAAAAGATAAATATCAGACTCACTATCGACCAAAACCCAGACCTAGACCAAAAACTAGTGCAAAAATTTTATCAAATACAGGTCAAAAACTAGAAGGTAACTGGAACAAAACTGAGACCAAAATTCAAACTAAAATCGGATAGAAATTTAGGCGGAAATTCAAATACTTTTTTCAGATTGAAGTTCAAACCAAAAAAGAACCAAATAGAGATCAAAAATCTTGATCAAAATGAGACCAAATTCAGATCAAAATCTTGATTATAACTTTTCTGATTGATTTATATTGTTAAATGATCTATTTTGAGAAAACAATTTTACGGAAATTTTAATTTCCTTTGAGAAAAAATTTTTATGCAACAATTTGATACATCTCAATTTTTTGAGTAATTTTTGTCAAAACAAAAACCCGAAAAAAAAATTAAATTAAGATAGCAGTTGATTTGGATAGTACTTTAAACGAATTTTTAAAATATATATTTATATCACTCTTAGTATCGATATCACTATTAAATTACAAATGTGCAAAAGTAAAAATTGCAATAATAAAAAAGAATAACAATATAGTGGATAAATAAATTACAGATTAATTATAAATATATTAAATCTAAGCTAGCCTTAAATGCAGCTCTGCTTTTAGAGAAATCAATATCTGAACGAATTGCTAATCTATTAAATTCTAAAAGGGCCCTTGTGATTGGAGCATTTGCCAAATAATTAGTTTTTGCCATGGCAACATAGAATGGAGTAATATGACGAGTGATTTTGGAAGGAGCATTTAAGCTAACTTGGCTTAACAAGAAACCACAATCTATATTTCCAACAACTAAGTCATAAACAGACATCAATGAGTGAATGATTCTTCTCTTTTCAAGCGATTTTAAATTGATGAGCAAACAGCGAGCATTATAGGAAGGAAACGGGTCACTAAAGCGCAAAGGTTGAAGAGCAAAACGAAGAAACCTTCGTTGAACTCTTTCAAGATGAATTGAATGCACATTATAACAAGGGTTCCAGATGAAAGAGGCGTATTCAATCTTCGAACGCACAAGACTAGTATATAATGTTTTACGCGTATAAGGATCTTTGAAGTCCTTTGCATAGCGTCTTACAAAAGCCAAAAGCTTGTGCACTTTTGGTACAATAAGATTTATATGATTAACACAAGTCAAGAAATTCATCTACCAAAGCCAGAGTATTATTTCCTATTTGAAAAGAAGAAGGAAACATATTGGCCTAGTGATAAGTTTACGATCTCACAACTCCATAACCAAGCACTTCATTTTTATGAAAAATTAAATACGTTCCTTAAGCCTGTTATACATTACTTAAAATGTAAATATATCTTAATTTGACCAAAAAACCAATACGTTTTAAGCTTCAACGAGATCCGTACGCGCTTTCGGGTACCGGGCAACTACCGGTTAAAAAAATAGTGTTCAGACCACGAATCGGAATCGGAATCGGATCCCGAATTCAGGTCAAAACTCAGACTAAAAACCCAAAATTCAGGCCGAATCAAAACCAAACTCAGTTTTAAAATTCATTCCAAAATTCAAAAAAAATTTAGACCACAACTCAGACCAATAATTAGACAAAACTTTAAGCCAAAATAACACCAAATACCGAACGAAAGTAACCCAAAATTCAGACCAAAAACTAGTGAGAATATCTGATAAATATTTACATCAAAAAATTTTAACTTAAATTAAACAAAAACTAGACCAAAATTCCAGACGAATTCAGACCAAATTTTAAAACAAAATTTGGACCGAAATTCAGACCAAAATAGTATTAAAATCAAGCCAATTCAGACGAAAATATTAACCACAACTCAAACTAAGAGTTAGATTAAAACTGAGGCTAAAGAGACGCCAAATACAAATTATGAGCAAACCAAAATTTATACCAGCAATCAGATCAAACGCTGGTCTGCAAACGCTGGAAAGTAAATCAAAATTTAGACCAAACATGGATTAAAACTCAAACCAAATTCAGATTAAAATTCAAACTAAAATAAAACAAAATTCTGACTTACAATCAAACCAGAATTTAGATCAAAAACGGAAAAGTTAAACCAATATCAGACTAAATTTCAGTACGAAATTCAATCCAAAAACTACATCATTATCAAGTTTTCTAAAAGTAAGACATTTATAAACAGGCGTTGAAATTGTAGATTTAATGTTTAACTGTGCAGATCGACGTCGACTCGATGTTTCTGGAGACCTTTCAACACTGGCCTGTACGGCACCGACATTTTCAACGGAACGCCTTGGTCTTGGTTTATTTGGACGCCTGGCATTACTAAGACTACCACTCGATAGAAATTTTTCGTACAAACGCTTTATGGTGTTTTTTGCGGGAGCACTTTTGATTTTATTTTTTAAACGAAACGCACGTTGAGTAGCCACGATTGAGAAATTTTTCTGGATGTATAGCTGAATAATTTCAGCGCGTTCAGGCGGAGTGTAGTTATCCATGGTAAATAACTTCTTGAAATTATGCATCAACTGTGGTATGACGTTTGTCGATTTGACAACGTAAATCAAAGTTATTAAGAGTTTACATGGGTCACATGTAGTGGCCCACCCTGTAGTCTGAATGTATTTAATAACCAGTTGCACTGTAACGTGCTTCCTGTTGGCACGCACAGCATGGCAGCTAATCAGAATTGATTCAAATATCCGACCCCATTTTAATAGTTATATTAAATTATTATTATTATTAAAATAAAATATAATATAAAAGAGTATTTTAAATCCTAAAGTTGATCGTTTGTTGAAAGTATATGCTTTTCACTGCTGATAACTTTTTTTTTTTTGGGAAAATCTAAATATTTTCATTTTGAAATAATCTGAAATAGTTTTGGAATAATCTTAAATCATTTTGGAGTATTCGGAAATTTTTTAGAAGTGATCTAAAATAGTTTTCGAGTAATTTGAAATCGACTTATTTTATTCTGAAATACATTTCATTATTCTAAAGTTCAAATGGAATATTTTTAAATCAATTTGGAGTTTTCTGAAGTACTTACTGTTGAAGAAAGTTTAGTTATATAAGAAAAAGTAAAGAAGTGCGACTGAGAGTAAAGTCCAGCATGACACTTTTTATATGTACTTATACTATACAAAGCGTGATTAGCCTTAAAGAGTAGGTGTGATGCCACATCCTTATATATATGTACATTGCTTATCCACCTTGAGAGGCTAAGGTATGAAGTAATCTTCCTAACTGAATTTTTATGATCTGATCAAGGTCAACTAGGAAGGGTAAATAAAAATGAAAATAGTAGAGTCTCGCTCTAGCTGGATAAGTTGATGGAAAAAAAATAAAGGTTTGTTACTCGCTCAAGTTTATACAGCTGGGTCAGAAAAGCTAATGCATAAAGATTTTTTGAGATCGTTGATCAAATATGGCGGAAGATTTCTAAAAATCACTCGAATTCGCTTGAGACTTGTTGTTTGAGAATTTTTGAGGTCGCTAATACAGAATCTAACATCACATTTTCAAAATTCAGAATGGCGGATCCAATATGGCGGGAGAGTTTTTTAAGAATCGGTCGAATTCGCTTGAAACTTGTAACTCCAGAGTTTTGATGTCACTGATACCGAATCACTTTTTCAAAATTCAGAATGGCGGAAGAATTCTTAAAAATCGCTCAAATTCTCTTGAAACTAGATATTGGAGGATTTTTGAAGTCGCTGATACAGAATCTGACATCACATTTTCAAAATTCAGAATGGCTAATCCAATATGGCGAATGAGTTTTTTCAGAATCGGTCGAAATTCGCTTGAAACTTGTTTTTCAGGAATTTTTGTGGTCGCTGATACCGAATCTGGCATCACATTTTCAAAATTCAAAATGGCGACTCCAATATGGCGGATTTCTAATGCGAGCGATCAAAATTTTTCGGATTTCATTTAAACTTATTAATATGGAGTTTTTGAGTTCGCTAACTCTAAAAATAATGTTTAAAAAAGCGCGACATACTTCATGAATGCTGATTTTGAAAGGGAAAAGATCCTACATAGTCTACAACGATAAAATAGGTCCACCATAGCCCAGAAGAATTACAACTAAATATGCACGGGGTACGTGTGGAGTCGATCAATGTCTAGCAAATTCGATTCCTATTTCATAACCCTCGATGTTTCTATGGTTCAAAACCATGACACCTAGATAAGCAAGTTCTTTCCCACACTAATTCACCAGTGTGCATAATATCACTAGGGCCTGGATAGCACCTTAGCGGCATGCAAAAATAGCTATTTTTCCATACTATAAATACGATTGTTAACCTCAGAACTGGGTGAACAGAATTTATTTATTAAAAAAAAGCTTTTGTGGAGGCTCTATTTAACAAGGTGGAACGTTAAATAAAACACAATCTTGGAGTGCAAATATTATCAATACACCCAATAATTTTTTTTTTTTTTTTTTCGGGAAATTTTTAACCAGTAAGTAAATCTATTGAGTATTTGGTTTTTTACTGATTTTTCAACATTCTAATATTTTCAATAAAATAAATTTTTAAATTATTCATGAATTTACTATTTTTAAAAATAAATGGAACTTTTGAAATTTTTCCATTTACCATTTTTTATTTATTTTTATTTTTTTTTTCAATCAATTGCGCGCTGTTTATGTTTTAATAAAAATGTACAAGTCGCTGAAAATGTACTGAGTTTTTAATTTAATTCAAGTTTAATGCACTAAATATTCAACTTAAAAATCTGTCTATTCTACACCAGCTACAATTGAAACCTACATACATAATTTTCCACGTCGGCATGTTAGAATTTTAACGTCAAAATTATACTACATAGACAAAATTTGCATAATCTCTTTTATAAATTCATCATCATCATCATCATCACTTGCATTAGAAATCCACATTAAAAATGAAAGAAACAAGGAGGAATACCTTCAAGCATTCTCTTCTCACTTTCTTATAATTTTACTGTTGTATTTCATTATACATACATTTTACATTTTATCACTTTTTTACCAAAGTTAAGTGGAAAACAAACAGACAAGCATGTAAACCAAAAAAAAAAAAAATTGCTGCCAATGACAACTTTGACCTCTTAACCCAGTAGTGCGCTAACAGTAATGCACCTTACATAACATGGCTTAGCATTTAGAAACAAATTTAATTAACTTTCGCGTCTTTTGCTTCACTTGCTATTGTTGTTTCTACTTCTTGTTCTTATTGTTGTTGTTGGTTGGTTGGTTGGCTTTGCCATTTTAACAAATTTAAGTGCGCAAATTAAAGAAATGCATGGAACAAGAAGAAGAAGAAAAACTTGAGATGTAGAAGAGAAAAGAAAAGAGTGGGTTAAGTTAACAAGCTGGCGGACCGACTGACTACTCACAAATTGTTGACAATAGCATTTGCGTTTTAAAAATGTATAAATTTTTAAGTTGGTCGACAAAAAAAAACAGTTGGTCTACAAAAAAAAAACACTACTTTTCGCGTATAACGAACCCTCTTGAAACGAACTGTCGATTATAGGTTATATAGAGCAAGCGTTTATAAGGCAACATTTCGGATCGGAGCTACAAATGGAAATTAAAAAAAAAAAAAAAAGCAGAACTCGCCACTTTTTGGTCTGGCAACCATGAAAACTTCTTTTTTAATCCTTTCCTTTCGAAGTTTGATATTTCTGTTAATACGAGCTTCGCTTAGAATGAACTAATTTTCCTGGTGCCCTGCAGTTCGCTTTAAACAAAATTACTGTAGTTGCATGTGTATGAGTGAGTATGAGTGTGTGTGCCTAATACCCTTTAACAATTTGCAGTCAGCGTATGTTCCGTCTCAGCCTAAAAGCAGGCAGTGAAAAAATAAATTAAACTAGAAGAGAGGGAGAAAGAGAGAGTGAGTGCAATGTTTCGTCTCAGCCTAAAAGCATGCAGTGAAAAAGCAAAATATACCAAAGAAGAGAGAAAGAGAGAGTATAATGTTCTGTCTCAGCCTAAAAGCATGCAGTGAAAACGTAAAATATACTCAAGGAGAGAGAAAGAGAGAGTGAGTGTAAGAGAATGACAGTCTCCACATTCAGTCCAGTGATCCAACAAAAGAAATGCTACGTTTTTATCAATTTATGCAAAAAACCTCAAGTAAAATTTCGCAAAAAAAATTTGTATTTGAAAGAGACACTGAAATTGAAGACACGAAAAAGCAACAGCAATTTGTAGGCACAGACAATACGAATTAAGAACAAGTCAAGTTTGAGCGGGCATTCTAGAAGAAGCCGGGGGGGAGGATAAATGAAGAATGAATGCCTATTAACAATTATTATATATTTATTTCTTCTTTATGGCAATGGCGCTGAAGTGCGGGCATACATTTCCGGCGTCGAAAGCATAATCCAAAAAAGAAAATAAAAAAAAGAATATTTTTACTACACCTTTTTTCCTCCTCACTGTTGAGAGTTAAGCCTGTGTGACAAACAAAAAAGCAAAAAAAAAGAAAACATTGGGCGCCAACGTAAACCTAATTTTACATAATTAATACAACTTTTTTTGTATCCTCAAATCTTAATTAGCGTTGTATAGCTAATGTATAGTTATAAATATAATTAAGCTAAAATTCTTCAATTTTTGTCTAATTAGTGTTTTCCTACTACACTCGCTCCCTATTCTACCTCATTTCCCTCTCGTTGTTAAGCCTTTTTACCTTTGACTTTTATTATAACTGAGTAAAAAAACGTCTACAAAATTTTATTTATGCAAAAACCAAAAGTATCTTTAGATTTCCGGTGAATGTGTGTTTAATTGGTAGCAATTTTTAAAAATTATTTTATTTCATTTCATTTAATTTTTTTTTTTTAACAATCTAAAATTTTGATTACATAATATGCAAAGTAAATCCAAAAATCCAAAGCTAAATCTAAATCTATGCCAGCAGCAAAAAATATTAAACAAAAAAACTAAAACTAGGTAATGAAATGATCAAGAAATAAAAACACAAAAAAAAAACAAAAACCAAACATGCTTTTAATTTACGCTAGTGTGTATTTATCTTATTTTATTCTATATATATACAAATATATACTAGTATGTATGTGTGTAGTATATAATTGTTATCTGATTTTGAATGAGTTTATTGTATTCAATTTTTAACATTTATTTTTAACATCGCGTCGAGTTGCGTCTCTCGTTTATTTAGCAAATATGTATTCATATTCAAACGTTTTTCATCTAATTTCAGTTAATTTCTTAATTTGTTTGGTTGGAGAAATTAATTTGTATATATTTATATGAGTGTATTTGTCATATATGCACACACACACACACACACACACACTCATATATGCACGACATCTTGCGTTATGTGGTTGCTATCTCTAAGCATTACTTAATTCTTCATTTATCAGCTACTTGAAAGTTAATTGCATATGTTATTTTTATCTTGTTTTGTTTTGCATTCACTAAATTTATAATTATATGTGTATGTATGTATGTCTGCTTATTTAGCTAGACACTTTTAATTTTTTTAATGGTTGTTTTAGAATTTTGCCTCATGCAGCAAAATATTTTAATAGCTTGAAGTCTTTTTTTTTTTTAGTTATTGCATTTTAGTTATTTTGGTTTTTATTTTTAGATAGTATCTGAACTAGCAATAGTTTTATTTGACGAGAAAGCTTTTGTTCGAATAACATTATTTAAAAAAGCCGCTGGTTTTGGCAGCACTATAAGTGATCACGTGTTTGCCGCATTGTCTGGATTTGGTATCTATTTAAAGATTGAATGCTGATCGATACCATTAATACCAAACTAGGTTTTCGATAATATGATTCCTTAATGTTTGACTTCTTCAGTCTTATAAATGAGAAAATAATTCGAGCTGCAGACCAGTAGCACATCTAGAGGTTGTGGAAACCGCGAGTTTAGAACATTTCGTTTCTTTCAAATAAACTTTGTTTACTAGTGGCACGAGCGGTTCAAAAGTGGTCGTGAGTCAATCGAAGATGATGAACGAAGTGACAGACCATCGACATAGAAAACCGACGAAAACGTTGATAAAGTAAAAGAAATGTTGGTCAATAACCGCAAATTAATCATCAGAGAGTATTATTTGGGAGTTATGAAGCGTTTGCGTAAAGCGATTTGCCGAAAGAGACCAAAATTGTGGACAGAAAACTCGTGGGTTTTGCACCATGTAACGCACAGTGCCATCATTTTCTGACGAAAAATGCAACATCCACCGAATTCACCTGATTTGGCTCCCTGTGACTTCTTTCTGTTCGATCGAGTTAAAAAACCATTACGGGGAACGAGTTTCAGCAGCCGAGAGGAAGTAATGGAAAAATCGCCAGAAGCACTGATGGACATACCGAATATTAAAAATGTTTCGAGGATTGGATCAAGTGCTGGCATAAGTGTGTTGCAGTCGATGGGGATTACTTTGAAGCGGACAATAAAGATTCTTTTAAAGGGTTTTAGTACAAATGCTTCCCAACATTTTCAATTTTGCAAATCAAGAGTTTGGGCAGTCCAAAGATGATATTGCTTAGTATGAAAACATCATTCGAAGAAAACATTCACGTTTCTGATCAGTGATCGTAAAACTAATGAAAATAGCTCAGTTTTAGTTATTACTCAGACCTTACTTAGGGCATAGAGTAAACTATACCTTTCCATCTCTCTACAGACAATGCCATGCTGTCAACACTGAAACTCGCAGAGCCAATTGCATTATTGACTTCACTTTGAAAAGCACATTTTCGATAGTATCGCAGTTAACTTCTGGATATTGTAGAGGGCTGCCTAGTATATAATTTTTGCCATGAAAGAAGAATTTATTGCTGGTGGAATTTATTTCTTTACGTCGACGTATATTTTAGTATTTATTCTGCTTTTAAACAAAAACACTTTTATTAACTTTTTTTAACTTTTTCTTCTTCTTCAAAAACTTTAATGTACGATTGTGGGCTAATCGCCTGTAGATAATTTTTTGTGAGAATCAACTGAGTGTTAACATAATAACTATTAGAGAACATGAACCGTATTCCACATACTTATTTACGATAGAATACTGAATATTAACAATATTTGTTTTAACTGATAACCACGTCCACCGCCCAGCAAATAACTCAAAATACAACGTATATAAATTATGTGAATACACATAAAATTTTTAAGGAGCAGAAATTATACCTCGAATGTTAAAAAAATAAATAAATCTTAAATTGCACATAATTTATGATTTGTCGCATAAATTTCAAAACTTTGTTTATTTTTTTGCGCAAAAGTAAGTAAAAATAAACGTCGGTCATAATTAAAGGTGCATTGCAAAATGCAATAAAAATAATAATAGCACTAAAATTCATTTTCCGACGGCATTGACATTAAAATGTATTAAAATCCAAACTTTTGTGATACTTTTGTGAATAATATTACTTGAAGATTTTATTCCACAGTAAATCAAGATTTGAATTTCTTTGAGGCATTTGTTGTTGTGGCATAAATCATAATTTTCATACACATTCAAAAAATGCACATACACAATTTAGGCCAAACTAAAAAATACATACATTTTACATGTGTGTGACTGAAGGTGCAAAAATTAAGAAAAATTATTTAGATTTTTCTTCCGTCTTCTCTCCCACTCTTGCACGCATACTTACATGAACAAGGAAATTCACCGACGGGCAGAAAAACGTCGGTAATTCATCATTTTTTGTCAAAAATCAAAGCAACTGTACAGAAACAGAAACAACAACAGTTGAGTAAAAACAACCACTGAGCATATGAGTACAAGAAAAAAAAGTATACAATGAACTGTTTTTTTTTTTTTTGCTCTCTGACTCTCCTACTCTTTATTTGAAGTGAGTGTGTGTGTGTATTTCTTATTTTTGTTTTTTTATGTTGAGTTGCGTGTATCGCCTAAACGACAATAACAACAATAGAGTAAAGAAAACACTAATTTGCTGCAATTAACATTAGGTGTGATGTTTTTTTTTTTTGGGGGGGGGAGGGGAGGTTTCTCCTACTCACTCACTTTTTCTCTCACAAGTAAATTGCCATTTTGTTGTTGTTGTTTGTTGTTATTTATGTTTGCTTATAGCGCATTGAGCTAACATCGCTTTGAGCCAAAAATATAAAAAAATAAAGGCAAATAAAAAATGTAAGCAACAACCAGAAAATAGCAGCAACAATAATTTCAAAAAACCAAAAATTAAAAGGTAAAAACATTAGCGCCGGCATTTCATGCTGTCATTAATTTCCCGCCTTTTTTTATGTTTTATATTTTTGTAGCCATGCATTTTTTTTTTTTTTCTTTTTTTTTTTTTGAAGAACCAAAGATGAATTATTTACATAGTATGTGAAATATATCATTGCAAGAAAAAAAGGGTGGTTTTTTTTATTTATTTGTAAGCAAATTAACCTAATTTAATTTAAAAAAATTTCCATACCATTTAAACTGTTTGAGAAATCTGTTTTTTTTTTTTTTTTTAATTTCCCTCATAAATTTATCAGACAATAATTTCTGTTTACACCAAGTTAACGCTAAATTAAGCTGCAAATTCAAAAACCATTCAGGTTGAACATATTTTTTACAAATTTAAAAATTATGACCTAACCAAAATGGAAAAATACACAGAGTAAAAAAAAAACATAAAAACAAAATATTTTCACGGTTTTTGAGCATGCAAAATGAAAAATTTGTGAGTCTTTTTCCTTAATTTCAAGAAATCAATTTAATTTGCAGTAATACTTAGTGCATACGTAAGTAATATTGATTTTAGAAAGGAAATCAAATTAGTTGAAGTAATGAAAATGAAAGCAAATCGCTACTACAACAACAACTGCAACTAATAATAACAACAACAACAACAATAACCACTTCATTACTTCAGCATATTAGTTCTAGCGAATGTTTATCGGAAATGGTTTTGGTTTATTATTATTATTTTTGTTTTTTTGCAGTTACCATTTCAAAATTAAATTCAAATCGTTTCTAATTTTTTCGTACCTGAATATATTTGGCACAAGTTCACTAGCATTCACATTAATATAGAAATTATTGCTTTGCTCATATTTTTTTCATATTTTTTTAATTTACATTGAGTGAATATTTAAGTCTGCTGATTAAACTTAGAATGTCAATTAAGTTTAAAAACGACGGGAGTTTCAAAATTTCTTAGTTCAATGGAAATTTAACAGAATTGAAATTTGGAAGCGGTTGACCGATGTAATTATGCATCATCATAAATTCTTTTGGGCAAATAGAAAATTATTTTATGTTATGTATAATTACGCAGAGAATGCATTTAAAAGTACTAGTTCTTAAAGATTTTATCTATAGAATCAATGTGGTCTTTGTGAAGCACAATAACCTATTCTGGGCTCATGCCTGGTACTATTATGTAAATCAAAAATTTCAGTACACAAACAATTAAGTCGCGTTTATTTCGACCTCGATAGCCTAGTGGATAGTGCACTAGACTTTCATCTGGGAGGTTCGGGTTCGATTCCCGTCTTCGTCTGGTATTTAATTTTCATTACTTTCTTATATTCACTATCAATATGAAGTGTATGAGAATTATAAGATAGTACACACATTGGTTGGTAATGGCAAAACCACCAAGCCGATAAAAAATTGCCACACCGCCGTTCGGAATCGGCGTTAAACTGTAGGTCCAACTATGTGGTATCACAATGGGTCGTTCAGGCCTAAGTGTGTCTCTCGACAACCACTCCAACCTAACCTAACCTTCGTATACTGACAGTTAGAGCGCAGAAATTTTGCAGGAACTCCTGTTAAAGAAGTGAGCGGAAAATTGAAATTAAAGCGCGGTTCACGCAAAATTGGCACGCAGGAAAGTTGCTGTATCTTTTTAACCAAAACACGCAGAATAACAAATAATGCATTAAATGATAAGTTTAATATTGTGTTTTAATACTATAATATTAAAACATCTAAATTTCTTTGTTGTGCAAAAAGTTCCGGGTATTCCTTTTAATGGACCCCATCAACCTTTGAACATCCCCTCTGGATACTTTTGCGGCTATTTGGTTCCATTTTAGTAACATTGAATTCACATTTTTGACAATACCTGCATTTTTCTTCAACTTATATTTTGTATTAGCCCAGTATTTTTCGATCGGTCGAAGCTAGGGGCAATTGGGTGGATTCATATATTTGGGCACTACATCTACTTTATTTGTCTGATACCAATCCATGGCTTTCTTAGAGTATTGGCAACTGGCTAAATCAGGCCAAAACTTTACTGGCGAATGGTGGTGACGAACAAATGGCAATAGTCGCTCCGAAAGGCACTTTTTGATGTAAATATCAAACGTCATAGAAGAGTATGTCACAAATGCCCTGGATTTGAGACCACAGCTGCAAATAGCCTGCAACACCATTGCTTTCTTTGCAAATTTATCCATTTTTATGTACTTGAATTTTGATGGTATATTACCACGATTCGTTGCCATATAAAATTTTTGGCCTGGAAGCTGTTTAAGATCAAATTTTACGTATGATTCGTCATCCACAATCCATCCACATTGAATTTGGTCAAAACATTATTATAAAGAAGACGAGCACGTTTTTTGGCCAGCAAATTCTGTTTGTCTGTTCTATTTGGATATTTTATAGCACGTTAGCACTTTAGTCCAGCTTTTATGCGTATTCGTCTAGCAGTACTTTTGCGATTACTATCCGATAGTCCGGGATTGCCTTTGATGGACCTCAAGATCTTTGCCTTTAATTTTAGGTTGGTGGTTCCCGTTTTGTTCACAACTTTTTTAGCTCTTTCAACACTAAGAGTTTCTTTATATCGTTTTATAACTCTACATACCGTTCTTTTGGAGATATTTAACACTTTCGCAATCTTTGAACCAGACCACGACGGATTTTCAATAAATTTGTTCACAATCAATTTTCTATTTGCAGCTTCCATTGTGCACACAATCATCAACTTGCGATCAATTAATATGAAAAATTTATCAACTAACGGTAACGGTATTGTAAGCAAATCCCAATAAAATTTGTTGTTCTTATGACTAGGGGCGACGTGGTGACCACAACAAAGCGTGCCAATTTGGCGTGAACCGCGCTTTATTTGACGTTAAGTATTTGAAGTATTTTTGCGATAATTGAAAAGTGATTGTTAATTCAAAATATTAACATTAATATTAGTTAAATAACTTAAACTCAGGTGTGTTAATCTATAACTAGTGTTATACTTATTTGCCATATACAGTGCCGGGCAAAACTAAAGCACGAACTCTATCTTGTAGGCACTAAGTTCAATAAAAATTAGAAAAATGTATGTATTCCCTTATTCTATTTTTTTTTTTAGTAAAAACATTCAATTGGTGCAATAAAATAAGGTGAAAAGTAATTATTAACTGTAAATAAAAAATTTATTTACAAAATTGCAACCAGAAGCATAAATTGAGTGCGAAAAAACTAAAGCACATAATCTTTATGGTTCACTGTTTCAGTAAATTGTCCGCAATGAGAAATAAAATTACCGTTAGAATAAATAATTGTCATTTAGGAAACATAAGAAAACCATATACAAAAAATGTAACGCATCTATTTATCGTTCGTGATCATTCATAAAAATTGTGTGCTTTTCAAAGTATCAAATTATTAAAATGGCTCGCAATAAATATTCTACTCTTTTCAGAGAAAAAATTGTTAGTTCATTTAATAAATGCGAATCGGTGACGAATATTTAGCATTCACCATAGTGTTATTTCCTGCATTATAAGCCGTTTTCGTTCTTCTGGTTCCTTAAACACCACACATGGAGAAGGTAGACCTCGAGAAACAACCCAACGGTAAGACCAGGCAATTATTAGGGCTATAAAAAATTATCCATTTATATCAGCACGATCTATTCAAAGTGATTTGAAGCTGAATATTTCTCGCAGGTCCATCCGACGAAGATCTGTGGAAGGTGGTTTAAAAACTTACAGAAGGGTGAAAAAGCCATATATTTCGGAAAAGAGCGGACTGAATTTGCAAGGACCCATGTTAACTGGACTATTGAGAAATGGCGTACCGTTTTTTTTTTTGACGAATCAAAATTTAATACCAAAGGTTCTGATGGACTAAAGTTTGTGCGCAGGCTAAAAGCGCAACGCCTAAATTCACGATATTCAACAGGTACGGTGAAACATGGGGGCGGAAACGTAATGGTCTGAGGATGTTTTTCGGGTTATGGAATCGGTCCAATTTATCAAATTAATGGCATAATGGATTGTTTAATGTACAAGAACATTCTTCAGACTGTTATGTTGCTTTATGCGGAGGAAGAGATGCCATCAAAGTGAATCTACCAACAAGACAACGATCCGAAGCACACTGCTAAATGTGTTAATGAGCGGTTTGTGTTTGATAACAAGATCGAAGTTTTGAAGATAGAAAATCTATAGGAAATTGTAGATCGGGAAATTTTGCGCGAAAACTGCAACAACCAAGACCGTGTTTTCGCCCAAGCACAAATAGCATGGAAAAGCATTTCCACAAATGTATTAAACCATTTAATTGAATCCATGCCGCGCAGATGTGAAGCAGTATTCAAAAATAAAGGGGTGTGCTATGAAATATTGAAAAAAAAAAAACCTTTTTTCCTGCACTTACCCATAATGTGCTTTAGTTTTGTCGCGCTAGTTTTAAGTATATTGTTATTCTTGAATTTTTTTGAATGAAGTACGATATTAAATTTTTATTAATTTACAGAAAAAAATGTGTGTTCTTAATGAATTATTAAACACAAATGAATTTTAAACTTATTTTGCAATTTTAATCAATTAAATACTGACAATGTGAATTCCTTCCTTTAGTTTTGTCCGAGACTGTATATAAAAATTAAAAGCAGTTAAAAAAGGGAAACATTCTACTTTTGAAATTATAAATAACCAAGGGAACTAGGACTCTATAATTGTTTTTTTATTTTTGGCAAATCTTTGTGGGGTTTTTGATGTGATAACATCTTTACTCGGTGCTGAAGAAAATTTGTAGTAGAGTAAATTGATAGAAATTAAAATCAAATGTCATGTCGGTGTTGTGTGAGATTTCATAGTATTGGTGAGTTTTTAAGTGTGTGTATAAATAAATAAATATAGTGATATTTATGTTAAGCTTTCGTACCGCCAGGTAAAGGGTGGTGAATTGCACCCTGAAAGTATGCTGTCTTGTTATTAGATTAAACTGATCAAGATAAGTGGATTTTTAATATTAAAAATAGGGTCCTAAAAGTACACCGCACATTTATTAAAACACGATTCTAGAACATCTAAAATTTCCAAATTTTAGAATTCTTACACAATACCATTAAAATATTTTTATTACCCAGTTGAACTTTGGTGATCGTAGGAGTAATCATTGACCGCTCCAAAACGAGCAATCGATTACTCCCTATTGCTCCAGAGCTCTTGCATTTTGTACTCCTCTTTAATATTGCATGTCCTAGGGCATGGAGTACTCGTTTTAGCCCTCAAAAGGAGTAATAAAGGAGGACACGATTACGAGCATGAAATCACTTGCATCTCATAGAAAAATAAAACTCCGACTGAGCCACACACGCAAATTTGTTGTCGTTGAATTTTGTTTCTTTTACTCTTGCAATGATTCTAGTACTAGTTACTAATTTTTAACTCTTTGATGCACACGATTTTAAAAAAATAAAAACACCAGTTGCACAGAAATTTGTTGGGTTTATATCATGTGTGACTATAAGTAATTTCAACTTTTAGAGGTGGGTTAAAATATATCACACTATGCATAAAAAATATGCGGGGCAGTTTTGACCCTACCTACGGTAAAGGGTTAACTGGGCAAGAGCGAGATATACAAATTTGAACTACTCAATCAGGCTGTCTTTGTTTATCATTATTTCTAAAAATAGATCATATAAAATTATGAAATTGTGTTGGTTAAATTCAAAAATTTTGTTGCTGTATTGGAGTTGCTCGTTTATCCCTCCTTTTGGAGTAATGAAATCATTAATCGTTTGAGGAGTACTCACTGTTTGTGCAACTGGGTAATTAGTCATTAGTCAACATCGACTTCGATAGCCGAGTGAGTAGCGCATTCGGCTTTTATGGTTGAGGTCGCGGATTCGAATTCTCTCTCAGCCTAGAACTGAATACTAAAACTTTTTTGACACTAGATTTAAGAGCAAAAAATACAAATTTATTTTTACTGAAATCCGTCATATGGACGAGTGTTCGGAAAAACAGTTATACCACATACCGATATTTAAACTTAAGGTATCCAACAGAAAATGAATTGGAAAAAATATTTATATCAATTAATCATAATTCATCATGATTTTCAAAAAAAAAAAAAAAAAATTATTTTTTTTGTTAAATAAATCTAAAATTTGAAACCCGTCAAATTGAAGGGTTTCGTAAATCTAGTGTTAAATAACTCATTACCAGGGAGTGGAAAAAAATGCAAAATAAAATTTCCTGTCCATAGTTAGCAATGATTTTAAAATTTCAAATTCAAATGAGAAAGAAAAAGATGGAAATAAAAAAAATATTTGTAAAATCATTGAATGCTTTAGATTATAAATTTTATTTTGTCTTCTTCGCGCTCCCCGCTCATAACAATTCTGGCCTTTCTTTCATGTCATTTACAAAATATCCTGATGTAAAGTAAAAAAATGTATACTTTTTTAGACGCTTTTTCTAAAATATATCAAAAACATAAAACGGAATGGCAGAAAAAAAATTAGTCTAGATGCGTATAAAAAAGATTCAAGCTTTATGTACATGTCGCTAATACATGTCGCTAATACTGCCCTTAGTGATTTTAGCACAATTTTGACACAAAAATTATGTAATTTTTTTGTACTTTAGATTTAACCCTAGAACCATAACGATCTTTTATACTACGTTAATACTAATGAATTGCTTCTGATACGCATTAATTATTTGCATTTTCTGACTGTAAAGTCTGAATTTTAATTTTTATTGTATAGAACTATTTATTCGTAAATAAACCTAAAATAAAATAATAAAATAACACGGTTTTTGTACTGCTGACATTTCAAGTAACTAACCATGAGCCTACAATCACAATTTGAAAAATAACTACTCGTAAAATTCACATGCATTATGGTTCTAGGGTTAAAGAAATCTTTCGATTTTATTTAACATAGCAAAATATGGAGATCTCTACAAACAAACCATTAAAATTATGTAAAATAATTCTGAACTAGCGAGCCATTCTTCTTGGCACCTACGTAAGAGTCAAACAAAGATGGACACTTTAATCGCTTCACTTTGTAATCGATCTGGATTGGTTTTTGACACACATATACTCCGAAAGGAGAGACAAAACTTGGAGTCTTATCCATCAAATCGAGAATCTAGAGTTTGCAAACTTCTGTTCTCTTTATTCTTCTTAAGACTAACATCAGAAAGACCAAAGGTATGAGAAGTAACAACGTCAACGCTGATTACATTATAATCAGAGGCCAACCTGTTGACTACGTGGGCAAATCCTGCAACGTAGGCAACATGATGCCCATGGACGGTGGAGCATATGCAACGAAGTCAGAGCTCCGTTTGGACGGTCACAGAGAGTATGAAGAACTTCGTAAATTTCCAGAGGAACAAAAATTCGAATGTCGCATTTAGAATTTGATTAACGTGGCAAAATATCACCCAAAAACTGGGTAAATTTTATAAGAAATCAAGTTCTCTGGAACCTTGTAAATAAAGAACCTATAACAACTCAAATAGGGGACGGAAATGTAACAAGATAAGATTTAATCTAAAGGAACCTACAGAAATCTAAAAATAGCAATTCTGGAAATGCAAATCGTTCAAATCTTTAACTCAAACACTAATCAATTAAATGCCTCTAACTGTTATTTCTATCACCTAGAAACTGACATGGCTGACATGTTATTCTAAATGTCAAGATTTCATCAACGACTACTGAACCTATGCAAGATAAACATTTTAAAATAGGGCAATGATCAGTGTGGCTAACTTTTGTTTTTCAAAATCCGCTAAAATGGAGAATAAAACGCGCATTTTCTTAAAAAAAAAGCGTTAAATTTTTTTCTTTCAATACATTTAAACTTTTTCACTAATACAGACACACATCTGATACTTCTAGTCAATGAAAATTTCTTCGATCTTTCGAAGATATTTTAAATTGAAAAAACGCCGTGAGCGCTAAATCACTTTTTTTCCGCGTTTTAATTTCCAAAAAGCCCTAAAATCAGCGGAAAAAGCGCTGAGTTGGTCACACTGGCAATAATTCAAAACCAAATCGGCGAAATTGTTGTCGAATTTAAAAAATAATAAACAAAAATGTAATTGTTCGTTTGTTCAAAACCGCAAATCTCTGAAAGTTCTTCACCGATCGTTTTGAAATTTAGACATAACATTACAATCGAATACGAGTGCGTTTTTATAAACCTAGAAAGCTCAGGGTCAATCTTTAGAATTTTACAGTCTCGATCTAGACACGGATTGCTTCTCATATGGGCAAATATATGCTGCGTGTTCTAAAGTCAGCAAACCAGACCGAATCCAGCTTGTTTTAAATAATTTTAGGGGCCTTATAAGCTTTTCCTTCCAAATAAATTAAGGACTTAAAAATAAATTGAACATAAATATCTGATTTTGCTATACGTTCATTCATCATTCAAATCAGGTACAAATTTACTTTCACTTTATCTGTGGTTTGTATTTTTTTGACCGATTCGTTCAATGAGTTCGTCATCAGCGGAAGTATCACATCTTTCACTTAGCACATATGAATCGGAGTTGAATGTTTAAGAGGTTTTAAAGAATCACATTTTTTTCAGAGAATCTGTTTTTTTTTTTTTTCTTTTTAGCCCAACACTACTTTACTAAATATTGAAAAATACACACAAAATCCTTCAGATATTTTTATAATTTACTGAGAGAGAGCTACAATAATACAAGCAAACAAATTTCTGAAAATTAACTAGAATAATTACGAAATGCATTACAAAACTGTAAGGATTGCTTGGAATATTTCGATAGTTTTCACTTTTGCTGGAAAAAAGCAAAGCATTATGACCAGAGAAAATACAAAAATGTACAACAAAATTTATATGTATAAACTATTTTGGTAAATATATATTTTTTTCCATTTTCTTTTTTTCTCAGCTAGAAATATGCAAATCTGAAATTTGAAATTTTAAAAATCATTGCCAACTATAGATAAGAAGTTTTATTTTGCCATTTCTGTGGTCACAAGGCATAACAACACAAATCGAGTTTTGTCGAATTCGAGTTAAGGAGTGAGATTGAAAAAATCTTAACACACGTTTTACCTAATAATTTTTTTTTTGGGTGTAAAATTTAAAAACTTCTTTGATTTAGTTATCTTTGTAAAATATGTCAGCTGTTATTTTTAATGACAAACATGTTGATTTATTGTGAGTTTGATCAAAATGAGTGAAGAAAAATAAGTACGTCTTAAAATGATTAAAAATTAAAATGGCCAAAGAATTGAAGGTTTGCCGTCGAGCTCTTTCCAATGTTATTTAACAGTTTCAGGAGAATTTTACCATCGATAGGAAACTTGGTTCGGGAAGAAAACAAGGACCACATGATTTGGGAAAGCCAAGAAATTGGAAAGCATATTGAAAAGATCTCCAAGCACATCTGGTAGAAAAGCTCCCCGGTTAGCCCAGTGCTCTGACTTTTTAGTGCGAAAATTTAAAGCCAATGCAGGTTTGAAAACATAAAAAGTCCAAAAAGTTCCTGACAGGAATGCTGCAAAAAATTTAGACGCCAAAAGTAGGGCTCGGAAATTCAAATCGAATTTCATACAAAAATATTCATGTTGTATAATGGACGACGAAACGTATGTACTGGCAGGTTTTACGCAGCTTGCGGGTCAAAATTTTTATGTTGCTGATGCTCGAGGAAATGTCGAAGAACAATTTAGAATCCAAAAGCAGACAAAAGATTAAAAAATTAATAGTATGGCAAGCTATATGCAGTTGCGGCAACGGCAAAAGAAGCAAGTCATTCAGAGAGCTCTATAAATACCGAAATATACATCAAAGAATGTTTGAAAAAAAGACTTCTTCCTTTCGTAAGAGAGCACAATATGCCCACATATTTTTGGCTTGATTTGGCATCATGTCACTACGGCAAAAAAGCTCTGGAGTTGTACCAAAGTAATAACATAGTTTTTGTACCAAGAGAGGCCAATCCTCCAAATTGTCCGGAGCTAAGACCAGTGGAGAGATATTGGGCTCATGTGAAAAGAAACTTAAAGAGCACAAAAAAGGTGTCCCAAAATATCGAAGATTTTAAAAGGAGGTGGGCAAACTGTTCCAAAAAGGTGTCTGAAATAATTATCAAATCTCTAATGGAAGGCTTACCAAAAAAGGTCCACGAGTTCATAAATAGTGGTTAGAACTATAAAAGTTATATTTTTCTGTAATTTGTAAAATATCAAATAAATTAAAAAAATCAAAACTCTAAGATCAACCGTTTAAAAATTATTGAATTTTATATATGTTAAGATTTTTTCGATCTCACTCCTTATTATTATAATTGAAATCTTCATATTGTGATACCAGATATTAAAGGAAAAATAGCACAACTCAAATTGATTTATATTAGTATTTGAATCATAGAAGTGCTCTCCTGTAAAATTCAAAAAACTGACTTATGTTGTTATACATTGTGACCACTGATTTTTCCTTTTTCTGATTATAACTAAGCTTCATATTTTGTAGACGGAACAATAGTAGAAATGGGGAGGGCTTCTAACTCCGCGGAAATTTGCACTTGTTTTAAATGCGGAAAATAGCGCAGGTTTTCGAAATTTCGGATTGTTCTAAATCTTAAAGGCAAAGTAGCCATTTTTATGGAGTTTTTGGCGTTAAATCAGAATCTGCCTGTAGAATTTTGTGATATTCTGAATAATAAATGAAGATATTGGTAATTTTCCAACATGAAATCGACAAAAAAAAATTTATAAATTAGTTTTACTCTAAAGTATAAATTTTTAAAATTTTTCGAATTGAATTTCCAGATATTTTTTGATTATTATATGGCCAGATTCAAAAAATTTTGTGTTCAAATATGGATTCACCGTAACAAAATTCATCGGTTATCTACTTTGATTCTTCAATCTAAGAACCACAGGTCTTTGTTATTTTTATGGATTGATATATTTCATAAAGTAGTGACTATAATTTAAATCCCACAGTAGCTAAAATTCGTTTTGATATTTTAAAAAACTTTTTCTTTCTGAGCGAAGGTTAGTTTTGTAGCAAGAAACTAACCATGAATAAATATGACAAATTTATAAAATTCTATGACTAATAGTTAAAAAGTTGCACGAAAAAAAAATTAAACTTACGTTTGTATAAAAACTTTGAATAATCACAATCCAAGTTCATGTTTGAATTTGTTGTCTACGCTGCCGCTTTTGTTGCACCAAAATGTATAATTTTATTAATTAATTATTTATTTTTATTTATTTATTAATTATTTTTTTGAAACAACTTCACTTTTTCCACTTATTTCCTTTTTTTATTTTTTTTTCTGCCAAACTAAAACTTTTCAAAACTTTAGACACAAATCGATAACTATACAAAAATTATTAAGCAAATGCATTAGTTTTCAATTTAACTTTATTAAAAATACACATTTTTAATGAGATTTTAATTTTTACAAAAAAAAGAAAAAACAATTAAGCGACGGTAATTGTGAATTTATGAAAAACGATTGTAACTTTTAGAATTTAGATATTTCAAGGAATTTTTCTATTTGCTGCATTAGTTAAAATATTTAATTATAATATCCTTAGAACATTTTATTAATTATAAGTAAATTTATAAGTATGAAACTTTTGTCTAGCAGATACTTTCACAATTGCTGTAGAATAAACTAACTGCATAAACTTCAATTTCTTTAAGTCACACTCGTATATTTTGAAATTAGCGACGGTATTAGCAAATTTCCGTTTGCTCACATAAAATTATTAAATTTTTTCTCAGAATATTTATATATATATGTTTTCTGCTTAGCCCTTAACATCTCTAAACAACTTTTGAAATGTTTTACAATTTTCTTAGAATTTTTATGTTTGATTTAAAAACTTTTTCTTTTTTTCATTTGGTTTTGTATTTTTATATATATTTATTTAATGCTTTAACACTTCATTTTTCTTTGTTATCATACTTTTGATTTGATTCGCTACCATTTTTTTACATTTATTTAATTAAATATTTATGCTTTTTATATCAGTGCAAATAAATATCTTCAAATTGCTTGATTTTTTTTTTTTTTTTTGTATCAAAAAGAAATGTTGACATCAATTAACCGTGACTGAATTGCAAGGAGGGCACGGCACGCCAGAAGAGACCAACAACATATACAGGTGATATGAGATATGAGATACTTTAGTTAATCAACGTCAGTCAGCGTGTGATGTAAATACATAGGGCGATAAGGGGCATAAGTGGTGGCACATATGTGGATACTCTCTCTCTTCTGGTATCTTATCTTAACAACAAGGCATTTTATTTAATTACACATCAAACACAAGGCTCTTGTGTGTTGCTGCTGCTGCTGCTGTTATTATTTGCTGATAGTAATGTTATATGAAGCAGCCAATTGTTTTTGTTGTTATTGTTGCGTTTGAGCTTGATGTTGTTGTAGATGTTCTTGTTGTTTTTATTGGTCTCACTCTTATTGTTGTTGTTGTTGATAATAATAATAGTTGTTGGTTTGTGCCTGTTTGCAGTTTTGCTGATTGATGATTGCACACAATCTTGTCACAGTAGGCAAGCAAAAAAAAAATACAAAAAAAAATGAACACTTTATCAGAAAAAGAAACCACACGCACTTAACTCGACTCGGCGCGGTAACGAAAAGTATCTCAAAGATACATATACACTCCTGCATAAATGAAATATTTGGAAATTAAAAATTCTGTCTTTTCACACGTAAATTTCGTAGAATTTCTATATTATTCATTAATTATTATGTATAAATCAAGTGGCAACATATAAAAACGAAATGAAATTTGTATTAATTAACACCTACAACAACTGAACAGCAATCGAAATAAAGGTGATAAATATCCAAGAAAAATAATAATAAAAAAAAGAAGAAAACAACACGCAAACGCAAAAATATCGCACAAATGACAAATTAATATTTTTATTATTTATTTGATTTCTTCGTGACGTTTGATATCGAAATGAAACGAAACGATAGGAAAAAATCGCGCGCGCTAATTTACACTCAAAGAAAAAAAAACGAAAAAAGAAGAAACTGTAGCTGATAATGGGGGGGAAAAGCAACAGTTGAGTTTTTGGATTTGTATGTCACAAAGATACATACATGCAAGTATTTCTTTCCTTTCGATTAGAAAAGATTCTTAAAATTTCATTCTTATAGATCACAAAACACTTTCGCAATTGAACGCACTTCACTTTTTAATTTTATTTTATTTTGTTTTGTTTTTATTCTGACCGTTTGCTCTTTTTATTAAACGCGTCGGCTATTATTGTTTTTTTTTTAGCTGCAGCGGCGGCGGCTGCTGCTATTTAATTATACTTAGTCTTTTGTTTTTTTGCAAAGAGCAACGCTATTATTTTAATCCGCTTCCTATTTGTTATGTACAACGCGCGGCGACGACGGATACAACGAACGGCATAAACAAAACTGCCAACTCAAAATTGGCTCAAATCGCGTACAAGCAGCACACAGCAAAAACAACAACAAAATCTTTTTCATCATCATCAACATCAGCAACAACAGCAATAGCACAAAACACCAACAACTATATTAACAACAAAAACTTTTGTTGTTGCGCACATTTTCTGCCTTTTTCATATACACTTACAGATACAGATACTTTACTATTAACAACAAAAACAAAACAGACCCACTCGAAGCGTATGCATAACGAAGAGAAATGTACTCATTTTTTTTTACTACTAAAAAACACTCACTCTCAAACTAAGAAAAAAATTAATCAGTTTTGGAGCACAACTCCCAAACAATTGAGTGAGTTGAATCCGCTATAAAGAGAGATCCGAAAAGAGAGAGAGAGAGCGTACAACAAATTCAATTGAGCTTTTATGCGCGCATTCCCTCACATGTATAAGTAGAGCGAACACAATGAAATACTCAAGTTGTATATGTGCCCATGTTAAATAATGAGTAAAAACTTTAAAATTGAGTAAACTGAACACTTCACACTCACTCAATACAACACAAGACAAACAACAACAATAACCACAGTAGGTAGCATTAGTAAAATGTAATAGCAGCAACAGCAATAAAACGAACAACAATTGCAGCACGATTTTGTAATTTGTGTATTCGCGTGTACGTGGTGCTGTTGCTGCTACTATTGCTTCTACTACTCCTTGCGACTATAGTATATGTGTGATTCTTATACTCTAACACTGAGTATTTTATTTGCCACGAGTAAGCAAGCAAGCCAGCAAGTAGTAGGTAGCAGTAGCAACAGCAGCATGTTGCATTCACTATAATACGCAAATAGCATAAAAAGAGTATAGCAGTAACGTAATTGTATGTATGCAAATGTAAGATACTCGTACTGCTTATTTTTGTTTTGTCTTATACGTTTGATTTTGTATTATTAGAATTGAAAATGGAGATTGTTTTTAGTGAATGGTTTAATTGTTTTGAAATAATATCAACGACATACATACTTAGGTATCGTACATTTACTAAAAGAAAAATGAGTCATTTGCTTGTACTTTTAAATAAATTAAATTAAATATTTCAAAGCATTAGGTTCATAGCAGTTGGTAAATGCTTGAAATTACTTATGATGGGGGAGCCCTGTAACTTTCAAAAACTCGATTTTTTTGTGTTTACAAACTTTTAAGTTGATGCGGTGACTCTTTATGATTGGCAAAAAAAAAATTGTTTTTTATATTAAAGTAAGTTAAGTTTTAACGCATTTTTCGCAAAATGATGAATCAACAACTACTGAACGGATTATTATTCAAATTTAATACATAATAATTTAGTGGTAAATCGAAGAATTTTTTTTTATGCAAAACTATTTTTTATACAATTGGAAACCATCGTTTTTTAGTGAAAATTTAACTTTTAAGTTTGACAGCTCGCCATTTTGTTAAATATGTATATTTTTTCACATCCTTCGATCAATCACAAGATAATCTTATTGTAAAAGGAAATCTATTTCATTTTTGCAAATTTGCAAAATGTTGGCAATGAGAAGCATCGCACACTGTTTTTTCTTTCGTGAGTCCTCATTATATTTTTATTATCTACCCTTGAAGTAGACTATCATAAATTGGTTTGCAAAATTTTGAAGTGTCTTTTTTGCCCCTTCGGAAAATAACTAAGTTTTTCTAAGTGAATTCCAGTTATGATTTCCAAATTTGACCATTTTAAGTTATTATTGCTAATGATAAGAACAGTTGACAAAAATGTCAACTATTTTGTGTTTACCCCCTTTCCCCCTTCTCAAGAAAGGAGATTACAAAATGCCATAATAGGGATTACAAAAGTTCCATGTACTGAGGGGCTCACAAAAGTACGCTGAGTTGGCTACAAGGAAAAGGACAAAAGCAATTTTAATTTCATAACTTTAATCTTCAATTTTCGAAAATTTGTGGTAAGCAGATTTCAGTACCTATGCCATTTAGCAGTTACCGTCTGTTCAATTTGTAGAGGAATAACAGATACAATTTTTTCTCTGGTGAGATAAATTACTTATTACTTATGCCGCTGACTTCTGCTGCTTGGCCTTATTGGATGGATTAGCACCTTCTGGACTCCATAACATCGACTGTTGCTTCGTTTCTGGATCGTACTTAAAGAACTAAGCTTCATCACCTGTTACAGTTTTATTGAACGACTCGACATTTTTAAATTTTTGAAAAAAATATTGGGCAAAATGCACATGCTCCTATTTTTGAGAATCAGTTAAAATTCGAAGAGTCCACCGTGCTGATCTCTTCATGTTTCCAAAGTAATCTTTTAATTCCTCAGCAATCTTGGATTGTCCTCAATTTTGAACTTCGCCAGAGTCACGCTTACGTCATAAGTCGAAGATTTTGGACGTTCTTCACGATATTCGTCCTCTGCACAAAAATATTCGGTCTGGAATCTCCCAAACCACTTCAAGACGGCCACAAGCGATGGTGTATTCCCTTCATATGCTATTTGGCACTCATTAAATATTTCCACAGGCTTGAAGTTACGCCGTGAAGAATGGAAAATTAATTTCATGACGTAATGGCGATAGATCCTACCAACTCTCTCTCAGTAGCTTTGTGTTTTCTTGTATCCATGTTGACTGTTTGCTTACTAAGAAAAATCATTTGACATATTTTAATTTGTGAAAAAAATTATTCAGCGAACTTTTCTTAGCCCCCTCCGTATGACGATCCACCCTAACTTACATATTAGCACTAGAGGATCTAGAAGGGGAAGGTTGGGGTGAAACCGGCCCCTCTCCTACCTCATACTCTTCGATCGTTGGTCATGAAACGAACAAAATTTAAAGAAAGAAAATAATTAAAATTACCCCCCTTAGGAAATCTTACTAATCCCTCTAAATAAATGTAAATATATATTGCGAGTGTGAATGTATAAACTGGTAATTGTGACTAACTTCATATCTATCATACGCGTCATTTTTTTTGACATTGACATTGACAGCTATTCTATCTCGAAGAGCGCCAAAAATACTATAATAATTGATCTGTCAAATAATTTTCATAATTTTACAAAAGTGTTTTACTATAGCTGAAAATGTCGAATTTCGTGCCAACAAAACAACATTTGCGGGAAGTTTTAATTTGCTTCTTCCATTTAAAGAAAAACGCAACTGAAGCACATCGTTTACTCACTAAAGCTTATCCTGACTGTGCTATAGACGTTAGAATGTGTCAGGTGTGGTATGCCCGTTTTAAAAGTGGTGATTTTGATGTTGAAGACAGGGAACGTTCAGGCGGCCCGAAAAAGTTCGAAGATGAAGAATTGAAGGCATTACTCGAAGAAGATTCATGTCAAACGCAACATGAACTTGCAGAATCTTTAGGAGTTGATCAATCAAGCATTTCTAAACGATTAAAAGCATTGGGAATGATTCGAAAGGAAGGAAATTGGGTGCCGTACGAATTGAAGCCGAGAGACGTCGAACGACGATTTTTCACATGTGAACTGCTGATTGAACGACAGAAAAGAAAGGATTTTCTGCATCGTATTGTGACTGGCGATGAAAAGTGGATACGTTACGATAACCCAAAGCGTAAAAAATCACGCGGACCGTCCGGGCATGCATCAACATCAACGGCAAAGCCGAGCATCCATGGATCCAAGCTCATGCTGTGTATTTGGTGGGATATGAAAGGTGTCGTGTATTATGAGCTGTTGAAACCGAATGAAACGATCACTGGCTACCGATACCGACTACAATTGATGCGTTTGAGCCGAGCATTAAAAGATAAGAGGCCAGAATATGAGAATAGACACGACAAAGTTATTCTTCAGCACGACAATGCTCGGCCGCATGTTGCAAGGCAAGTAAAAACATACTTGGAAACGCTGAAATGGGAAGTGCTACCCCACCCGCCGTATTCTCCAGACATTGCTCCTTCTGATTACCACTTGTTCCGATCGATGACACATGGCCTGGCTGAACAGCACTTCCGTTCTTTCGAAGAACTCAAAAAATAGGTCGATTCGTGGATAGCCTCAAAAGAAGAGGAGTTCTTTCGACGCGGAATCCGTATGCTACCAGAAAGATGGGAAAAGGTTGTGGCTATCGATGGACAATATTTTAAAGAATAAATTTTATAATCACTTTTTCACAATAAATGTCCAAATTAAGAAAAAAAAACGAGTTTAGACATTCATAGTCCAAATACATAATTACATTTTTTACAACAAACTTAACTCTGGTTCTTACCCTACCCCTCATAAGTACCCAGAAATAATACCATCAATTTTCCAACCTTCTTCCGTTTTGTTTATTTTTTTTTTTTTCAATTTAATGTGAATAACATGAATTCCCATTTTAAAAATTCGTCATTTCATCGTCAGCAAATTTAACGCAGTTATATTTATTTATTTATTATTATTATATTTTTTTTAGGAATTTTTTTTTTGCCAACTTTTTTTTTATTCTAACTGTGCATTCGAGTATACCAATTTAGGGTTCATGCTGTCGTCTCTATTTTTGTATGTGGATAGGAATACGTACATATGTGTGTCCTTGATAACAATAATATAATATTAAAAAAGAAAAGAGGCATAATTGAAATGCTGACAAAATGTAATGAATACGTAAAAAGGACAATCAAAAAAAAAAAACAATCAGTTAAAGAAGAAGAAAAAAAGCTTTAACAAAAAAACCAAATGCTGTTTGTCATGAATAATTCAACTAAAACAACAGCAACAACAACGAAAATACAAAAACAATAATTGCTTTTGTTGTAAATTGACGGTTTTTATATACGAGTTACAATACAATACTACAAGCGTAGAGTTCTATTTGTTGTTGATATGCGAATACACGCATGTATGTATGTATGTATGTGTTGCTGCTATTAAATGCTGACGTTGCTGACGTTACTGATGTGATGATCATGATGATAATATTAATGATATTGCTGTTAATATGATAATGATAATAATCACTCACCATTCACAATCATGATGTTGATAATATCTTAGTAATGATAATGACGACGATGATGAGACATTTATATACAAACATATGAAAATACGACAAGTTTGTCGTAAATTTTGCATATCAAGACATTTGAATGATAAGAATTTAATATTATAAAAAAAAATGTATGCATGTAAATATGTATGCATGTGTGTATATTATTTTATTTGCAAAAATATATAAATTGCTATATGAATTCTGAATTCTGGGAAATTTTCGTATATAAAAATGAAAATGAAAATTGCGCTTGTAATCATTTTGTACATATTTGAAATATTTATTAGAAAGCGAATTTTATTGATAAACTGCGTGCTCGTACAAATTTCATGGTTATACCTGGCATATCTGCCAGAATATGCGATAGCTTTTTCAAATATGTAGGAATTGCCACATCCATTCCGCATTCATGCTTTCTAGCCTAAGAAGGAGGAAAGGGAAGAGTGGGGAAGTTAACATAACAACCAAATATTTTATAACTTTTGATAAAGATCAGCTTTTTTTAAACTGAAAATGTGTTAGTTGAAATTAAAACATTACCCATAGGCGCCAGGCGTGATAATTTTGGCACTTCCGGTTTCTGAGGGCCAATTTCGTTCAACTACTTAGCCTGAAGCAGTTTGCCAATAACCTGAATGAAAATGAGGGAATGAGATTTAAGGTTACAACTAACAAGTGAAGGAGCATCCTCATCTTATATATTTGATCCAAACGTCTGTAGGAGTAATATGTGATGCAGGTGTGGACTTCATGAAGGGAGGAAAGCATAAGCTTCACATAGTAATGATATTTTATCGATGGAGGGCCTTTGGTCCTTTTAAAAGCAAGGAGGGTATTGTAAAGTATAGTTAGGGGTTATTATTTTTGTACCGTGAGCTGTATGATCTATTATACGTCCCTTTTTTCCATCTAGTTAATCTGCCTAGAAAACCTCATTCAGTCCAATCTCCCTCAGGAATTTGAATACAGCGCCGGGATCTGTGGATGCTAGTTTAGTGCTGGGCACTTGGTACATGCCCAACCATTTCATTCTTTTGTAGATCAGTGCTTTAGAATAAGCTAAAAATATTCTGATAATTCCTCTTCCCCTCTTCTACTTAATATCTATTGTGTTCTCTAAGCCCGTAGTGTCCAGTCAGAATACCTGCTAATATAAGCAAACCATTTTATTAAGACCAATTAAGAATGCATATCTTCTTCTATTATACTTAGTTGCCTAGAAGAGCTTTGGATTTCCTTAGAAGATTGGTGAAGAGTTCTGGCCTCTTATTTATCTCTTCCTTCCTGAGTACTTCCCTGATTATGCTGTCTCATATTCCACAAAAATGTTTAGGTCCCTTGAATTCGGTCGCTTCCCCTTCTTAGCAAGCTCGTCGGTTTGTTCGTTCTCCTCTATTTTTACGTGTCTAGAGACCCGAAATAAAGCGATTTTATTGACCGTGCCCAGCTGATTGAGCTTGTTCAAATAACCCCACACTAATTTAGAGGTGATCGCAAAAGAGCATAGTGGTCGAGTGGCTGCTTGACTGTCCGACATGATAGCAATATCTTGTCTTTTGTACTTTCTGTATAGGTTAAATTGCACACATATATTGATTGCATGAATCCCATCTTGAAACATGTTTGAATATTTCCCCATTGGCTTAGAGTGTTTGATTCTTGGCCTCAGTTCCATCCTCGGTTCGTAACCCATCTGTATACCACGTAATCGTGTGTCCTTTGAATGTGTAGTTATATTCTATACCCTTCCATTTGTTCTTACTACTAAGTCTTGCAACAAAGTGTTTCTCAAAGTTATACTGTTTATTGTTATCTCGGTCTTCTGGCCCTATAGATCTTCCCGTCAATCTTTTATCTCTTATTAATCTTACGATTGTTGCCTTGGTGGTACCGCCTTGATAAAATTCTGGTTTTTCGGCAGTTTGGATGAGGCTCTGGTTAGTTTGCGTCAAATATAAACTAGGCTAGTAAATTTATTTAGTAGTTGAATTGTTCCTCGTGAGGAAAACTAGGATGGTGAAGTTTAAGTGACCAAATAATTAATAAATAGAGTCAATCATGCATTATCTTGGGCTAGGTCGTATTTAGGGGGGAGGTTTTGGGGGTTCTGACCCCCCTCCCCCTGAAATGTGGAAACTTTATTCTAATTTTTGAGATTAATTGCCAATGGATGGGGAAAAAGCCAAAATAGAATCTATTTAACGATATTTTTTACTTCCATCGGTTTTTTTTTTCTAAAAAGTCAAATATAAAAAATAAATTAGAAATCTTAGTTACACTATGAGATCAAATCCGATTTGTTTTCTTCGATATGAGGTTTGACTACGGATTCAAAAAGAGAAGGTGACATTGAGCACTCCTGCATTCATAGTTTTTCTAGGTCAGTAACTGTTTTTTATTTAAAGTTTCGTCCTGAATCAGTTTGAAAAGTTTAAAAATTAATAAAAAATAGAATAGAAAAAATTATGGGATCCTTGTAAAATTAGACTTGCTTGACCCCATTTTTTTCGTAAAACGTGAAAGTTTTTGACCTCAGATTCATGTTCAACGTGAAAAATTCTTTTGCAAAAACTTCATCTTATTAGCAGTTTTAGGTGAAAATCTGAAAATGTAATTAATTTTTTAACCCATTATTGCTCAGAGCTCCACGACAAGAAAGAACTCTTTCAATGCTATGACTTCACGAATTTAGGGAATATAAGCCAACCTCATCCGGGTTCCTTATCATTGATAATGGCCCAAATTCCCAATAATGATCATTTCAAAAAAATGAGCCTCTACTATTTTTGGTAATTTTTTTGAGGTACCCAATGTGGGAAGTCAATGAGTTAACGAAATTATGTCCTTCACGATAGAAAAAAAGCATTAAAAAATTCAAAAATTTAATTTGATTATTCAGTGAATTTTTTGTCGCTTTTGGCCATATTTTTGAGGTTAAGATTAAAAAAAATCGGAAAATTTTTTCTAAAGTTTAAAGACATTTAACTACTTTTGTCCTAAGTCTGATTGGGTTCATCAAATGTATCATCGATTTAATTTATTGTATTTAAAAATCAGTTTGATAAAATTATTTATGAATATTTTTTTAGAATGAAAACCCCCCCGAAAAAAATTTCTGGCTACAGCCCTGATCTTAAGTGATTCCTAATGTTGAAGTTTTTGAGAGTAAAAGGTGGTCGAGAAATTAGCCAAAGGCAAAAAAAAAACACTGTTAAAATTTATTTGAACTAAAGTTCTTCGAAAATGGTAGATTTTTTTTTTAATAATAGTTTTCAACAATTTGTCGTATTTTTGCGGTTTAAAGCTATTATCGATGCGAATTTAGACCATTTTCGATGCGTCTCTGCAGCACACATTCTTGCGATTTTTTCGCATTGAAATCGCAACAGCTGATTTTCATTTCTTTCTGCCACATACAAGAGACTTTTAGTTGAGATTTCTACCAGTTCAATTAACTATTTAAATATAAATATTAAATATAAATATTAATATATAAATATTCTGAATTTGTTTCTTTTTGTTCATTTCACTTGCTCTTCTTCTTTATTCTGTTACTTGTCGGCATGAAAACGCAGCAGTTTGCGTTCTCGGAATGACAAAAGAGAGGAACTATGAATGAATCGAAAAAACGATGCGTCAAAATCGCAGATGCGTGTGCACACTCATATGAAATAATGGCTTACATTGTTGTAATTTCTTACGTTGCGGATTCGCACCAATAAAATCGCAACTGTATGAGCATACCTTAAGTCAAAAATGGAAAATGTGAAACTAAAAGGTGCATATTGTCGGTTTTAATATATGTATAATATGAAATAAAAACGAAATTATTTTGTTAAATACAAAATATTATGATTATGGTGCATTACAGAGTATTCAAATATTTGTTTATTGAAATATCTCCGCGCCTCCCATCAAATCCGTCTACCCCCACCACTTGAGAACCACTGCTCTAATGTATCGTTTTTATTAGTCCATCCTGTTCTAATCTCATATTCAAAATCTTGAGAGGAATAATACTGAATAATTTCTTCTTTGGCATTGACCTTCTCTTTTAGAAATAAAGTCCTCTAGATTAGTAACTTTAACTGTTGATGATCGTATAAATCTGAGCTCATTTCCATCCTAATTAATTATTTTCAACAGAGTGAGTAAATTATATAACTATAAAATATGGTAATTTTAATGAATGATTTGGCAGTTATTTCACCCTGCTTCATTAATATATACATTCAGAAAAAAAAATACATGAAACAGCTGTAAAAATAACATTTTTTGTTTACAATATTCAGCCAACATTAGGTTAGGTTAGAGTGGTTGTCCTATGATAATAGGACCTACTTAGGCCATATAAGGCCCATTGTAATACCACGTAGCTTATCCCCAATTCCCTAATCTTACAATGAACTTTGTGGTTCTCTGAACTGTAGAATCCCTGATGCCAGCAGATTCAAACACAGTAAGCTAGATAACTTACGTAGAGTTGAACCATTTTGTGGTTTTAATAAACCTATCTAAATCTCTGATGTCAGCAGATTCGAGATCAGCAAGATTGCTGTAAAAGGGTTGACCTAAAGATTTTAGTCTACATGTGGCAAGCGCTGGACAGTTACAGAGAAAGTGGAGAGTAGTTTCCTCCTCTTCCTCGTCTAGGCAGCTTCGGCAGAAATCATAAGATGGTAGCCCCAATCTGCTGGCATGTCTGCCAATCAGACAATGTCCAGTGATTATCGCCACAGTGTTGCTAATGGAAGGTCTATTAAGCGAATCTAGAGAATTTGACCTTTCTGAGTTGTAGGAGGGGCAAATTAGTTTTGTGTGAGAGCACGTGTACGTTTCTCTCCACCTTTTGTTAGCTATGTCAATCATTTGGCTATATATGCTCAGTTTGCAGGTTGCCATAGGCATACCTGGGTCTACGCGAGGAGTAGGGAATGTTGTGCCTAGCCTAAAACAGCCACGATTAAAAAATATCAAAATTGACATTACAAAATGTAATTATAACATTACTGAAAAATGTATAAATGATGCGAAAACAATGCAATTTTAACATAAAAAATGTAAAAGAAATACATAATTTTAATGTAATAGTGATATGGCAATAATGTTGAATTGACATGACAACATTGTATAACTGATATTGCAAAATGTAAATTTGATATAAATTTAACGTATAATTGAAAACTTGAAATTTTAAATAAAACACAATAAAGAAGTTTTTTGCACTTTATATAATTTTATTTCTGTAATAATAATTATTAATAATAATATATAAACGTAAATAATTCCGAGAAAGCAAAATTTTTAAAACACGTTTTAGTTTATTTTATTCTCTTTTATTATTATTTGAACACTTTTTCACAAATTTTTTTTTGCACACTGTTTTTATTTAAACTATTATTGTGACTGCAAATAAATAGATACGTTAACTCTCACCCGACGAAACGCAAAACTATTTCACAATTAAAAAGTGTTGTTAGTTTAAATTTTTATGTTATACTTATTCAAAAAGTATTACCAGTCTTAATTTTAAATGCTATACCAGCCTGTTTACATTTTGAATGTTAAATTTAAACAGAATAACTACCGAGACGGCTCTGCATGACTTAGCGGGGAAGATTCAAGGGGCACTAGATGTGAAGGAAGTAGCAGTATGTGCTTTCCTGGATATAGAAGGAGCTTTCGACAACACCTCACACGAGGCTGTCAGTAACTCTCTAAGGCGAAGAGGAGTAGATAACACAACATCTAGATGCATGTCAGAAATGCTCTCCTCTAGAACAGCTGAGATGGAAACAGGGCTAGGTACCATATCAGTCAGCAAAACCAGAGGGAGAAGTACTATCACCTCTAATGTGGAGCCTGGTAGTAGACGAACTTTTAATGAAACTCTCAGAGGCAGGCATAGACTGTCAAGGGTATGCGGACGATATCGTCCTCATAGCCAGAGGGAAATTTGAAGAAACTTTTTGTGACAATATACAAAGAGGGCTAGGTATTACTACTAGGAGATGGTGCAGGTCGGTAGGGCTAAATATTAACCCTGCAAAGACCACTATAGTTCCATTTACTAGGAAAAGATCACTCCCGCGCTGGAAATCGATATCACTAGCTGGGGAGGTTATTGAACAAAAGCAAGAGGTAAAGTATCTGGGCTTAGTATTAGATAGTAAACTCACATGGAAATCACATGTTGAGGCAGTAAAGCCACTCGCGCTCTAATGGTATGCAGAAGGCTAGCAAGGAAAACTTGGGGATGTAAACCAAGTGTACTGCGCTAGATGTACACAATGATGATAAGGCCAATCATTACATATGGAGCATTAGCGTGGGCAAGGAGAACTCAACTAAAAACAGTGAAAGCTAAATTAGAAAAAGTTCAAAGGTTGGCATGTATCTGTATAACGGCAGCGATGAGAACATGTCCGACTGCTGCATTGGAGGTACTAGTGGAGCTAACTCCATTACACCTCGTGATAGAGGGTACCTCCAAAACAGCAGTCGTAAGAGCAACAAGAAATAAAAGGTTGACGAGGAGATCTATAGGGCCTGAAAACCGAGATAACCCGGCGAAAGACAACTATCTCTTGGACTGTCCCCAGGACAGAATGGACAAACAGTATAGTTTTGAGAAAAACACTTTGTTGCTAAACTTAGGAGTAAGAATGAATGGGAGAGTGTAGAACATAACTACACACTCAAAGAGCAGACGATTAAGTGGTATACAGATGGGTCACGAACCGAGGATGGAGTATTTGGGCCAAGAATCAAACACTCTGAGCCAATGGGGAAGTATCCTAGCACCTTTCAAGCTGAAATTCAAGCAATCGATATATGTATGTGCGCAATTCAACCTGAATAGGAAGTACAAACGGCAAGATATCGCTATCATGTCGGATAGCCAGGCAGCCATTCGAGCATTATGCTCCTCTGAGATCACCTCTAAACTGGTGTAGGACTGTTTAAGCAAGCTCAATCAGCTGGGCAAGGACAATAAAATCGCACTATGTTTGGTTCCTGGACACATAGGAATAGAGCAGGCAGACGAGCTTGCTAGAAAGGGAGCAGCGACCACTTTCGTGGGACCTGAACCCTTCTGTGGAATTGGAGATAGCGTAATCAGGGAATTACTCAGGCAAGAAGAGAGGAACAAGAGGCAAGAACTCTTTACCAATCTTACGGGACTGAGGCAATCCAAAGCGCTTTTAGGTAATTATAATAAGAGTAGATACGCAATCTGCATTGGTCTCAACAAAAACAGACTGCGTATATTAGCTGGTGTTCTGACTGGGCACTGCGGGCTCAGAGAACAACTTAGCAAAATAGTATTTGAGGAAAGCTCAATATGTAGGTTTTATAAGGAGGAAGATGAATCATCAGAACATATCTTAGCTCAGTGTGGAGCACTGATCCACAAAAGAATGAAATATCTGGGTATGTACGAAGTGCCCAGTACAAAACTAGCATCCATAGATCCGGGCGCAATACTCAAATTCTTGAGGGAGACTGGATTGTATGAAGTATTCTAGGCAAATCAGACTAGATAGAGAAGAGGGACGTACAATAGATCTTATAGGTCGCGGTACAAATATATATTTAAACCTCACTAACACAATACATAGAATAATATCAATTTTACATGAAAAACGTATTAAGTAATGAGAACATTTTGAATGTAATTTTAACATTTAATTTGATATGACAATGTAAAACAGATTATTATCAATACGATCTGATATTTTTTGCCGTAAAACTAACATTTTTTATTTTTACATTGAAAATAACATTACAAAAATATCAATTTTACATTGCACTTTTTTTAGTGTTTTAATAAATATGAAATATGTAAATTGAAATTCAATCAAAGCTCAATTGTGTGAATGTAAATTTAACTTAAATAGTATTACTAAAAACATAATTCACTAAACAACAACTAAATAATTCTCAAAATAAACCATGACTAATATTTTATAATAAATAAATGCATTCATTGTCAATATCTATATTGAAAATTTCCTAAGAATTTTTTTCTTTTTTTTTGCAATTTATTTTCTATTTTTTTTTTTTTCCAAACATAAAAACATCAAAAGAGTTTTTCATAATCTGCCGCCATTTCAACACTTACATGAGAAACTTACAAAACTTACACATATGAAAATTGCTAGCAGACTTTATTCTCCTGAAATCGATTTAAATCTCAAAAAACAAGTAGGTCAATTATAGATTTAAAATAAAGTAGAGTCCATAAAAAGAAAAACACTGCTTAAAAAACTTAAAATGATAAGCATGGGAAAGTCAGCGGACACGGTCGACCAAACGAGAAGGAAAAGAATGAAGCACAGAAAAAAAAGCAAGCAAGCAAGCACAGAATTAATGAATGAATGAAAATGTTATCAAATATTGCCGCTAAGCTCAACTGCCGATGCAAACAAACATTTGTAGATAGAAAAGCCTCTTCAAAAGCAATAATCAACATATTAAAAAAACAACAACAACAAAAAAATGTGGCACAGTACAAATGAAACGAATGAAGCGAATGGGTTCGCTCCCTCGTTCAATCTACCATGCTATAATACTCTATGCTATACTACTCGAATTAACACTATCAGTTGCAGTGGCGGCAATTTTCATTTATTTACTTTAATGAAAACGCATATACACTTGCACCTACAGAATAACAAAAAAAAGAAAAAGAAAAAAAAAAAGAAAGATGTCTAGAGAGCAACAAAGTCAACAGAACAGGTGCTATTCTTTACTTTTTGCTTTTTGTTTTTGTTGTAGTTATTTACAATACATTCGCTTTAGGTTAACATCTATTGACCTTTCGTTTAGCCAAAGAAGTCGACTCAGATTTTTAGAACTTGTTTTTTTTTTCTCAACAGCTTAGCTTTATCTATATTGTTTTTTATTTATATTCATGTGTGTGTATGTGTGTGTGTGTGCATATGAGTGTATCTACCTCGTAGCTATGAGCTCCGCGCGCGTTTGCATTCGCTTTGCTTAGTTAAAATAGTAAAAAAAAAAAAAACATTTTTCTTTTATAATATTAACGCTTTTATTTATCGTTAAGTTAATTTTTATTGTTTTCGATTGTATACAGTCACCACGTCAGTTCTCCTTTCGCCCCTTTCCCGATCTCTGCAGCTTTCGCTGCCCTCACACCTTTCACCTCTTGCTGCTCCCAACACCGTTTTTCAAACAACTTAGAACTTTTTCTTTTTTTTTTTATAAATTTTTTTTCGAATCCAAGTTAAACAAAACAAAACAAAAAAATTAAAATGTAAAGAAGACAAGTATGAATTTAGTGTTAGCTACTAGTGGTGCCAACTTGTACGGACTTGTACGTCGAAGTCGTTGTAGTCGACATCGTCAACGTGGTGATGGCGGTGGTAATGATTTTGTTTTTGTTTTTTTGCTTTCAATTTATTCTTCTATTTTTTTTTTTTTATTATTATTATTTGATTCTTCTAACTATTACTTAGAAAACTGGTTTTTAATTTGGTGTTATCTGTTTGATTTTGTGACTTGTATATTTGAACAAGTGTTCGGTTCTTTTTTTATTTATTATTTTTTTTTTTTTTTTTTTGGTCGCTGGTAACTCTGACACTGACTCTGGTGTTTGTGACTCTATATAACCAAATTTGGTGATTGTGCTTGTTGTTTTTGTTGTTGTTGCTGTCGATATTTATTTATTTTTGTCATTTATTGCTTGGTTTGGTTAAATATTATAATTCTCTGTTTAAAGTGTTTTCTTGTCGTCTTGCTATTGACAATGTGAAAGTTTCATACATAAATGGAAAATTATAAATATTCATTTATGATAACCACAAAAAAAAAAAAAAACAATTTCATAAATAACAACAACTACAGTATGGTATGCAAATTTGCTATTCCGGAAATTCAAAGGAAGCACTTTATCATTATAAATGTATAAGTGTGTATGTAGATTACTGTCGTGATCTATGGCAAGCGATCAGCTGATATTTTTTAAGTGATGGATATAAGTTTTTGAATTTTAGAATTTACAAAATACTGCGATTTGTTTGCTCTATTTAGACTTTGGTTCGAATATTCCATAATCGTTCGCAAAGTTTGTTGAAAAATTCTAAATGCATACAGCTGCGGTCAGAATAATAGTAGTGACGTAAGGAACAATTCTCATATCAAGCAAACAGTATTTTTTAGTGTTATATGCAGTGGCGGTACATCCATATAAGCCCAAAAGCCGGGCTTGCCTAACTGAAAATTTGTACGATAAGTATTTAAAAAATTACTACTTTTGTTTCAAACTGAAAGAATAATTTCTAAAATTTTTTTATTTGTATTACCTTGTTTTTCAATAGCTAGTATATGTACCAAAAAAAAAAAATGTGGATTATATAGAATACACACAAGCATTCATGCTATCGCAGTCCATCAAGTTGGCTTTTACGAGGCTTTTAAAATTTGAAAATGTGTGTTTTCATAACATGCTATCTCGCTTATTCTAATAGGAAGTCCAATAGCTTTTTTAGTATGTGCAGTTCCAAAAAAAGTAGCAGCATACCAATTTTCTACTACTATGTATGATTTTATGTACATAGAATTTAAAAGCTGGCTTTCAGTTTTTGTTTGCCATTTGAAAAGTATTTGCTCCACTTTCTTTTACTCCTATATTTTTGCGCCATTAGATTTTATCAGAGTTTCGAACCGGTTAAATTTGGGCTCGTGTTTAGGTTCAGGTTCAAGCAAAAAATAACAGTGTGTTCATGTTCAGGTTCAAATAAAAATGAAGCAAAACAAGGTTTTTCAAATAATAGTTAAACTTATTTGCATACATCAATACATTTAGTTTACATTTTTTCATTCCTTTAACATTTTTCTTATATTTGATAATTTGCTGTTTTATTAAACATTTAATAAGGCTTATATTAAGGGAAATTATAGTTTAGATTGACAAATAGTATATCTCTTAACGATTTGTTTTTTAAATGATATCTTTGCGGAGCCAATATCAATTTTAGTCCAGAAAATGCCCTTTCTACATTCAGTTTGTGTGGTTGGAACGGGTGAGATCATTTGTAAAGCTTCAAACAATAAAGGAAGCTCAGTTTTTTGATGCTCCCACCATATTCCAACGGGCTCTCTAACACATCAAAAGTCAAATTCCATACTGATTTCCAATTTTAGCCTTTTTGGTTTAGAAAAAAAAATTCACTGGGCTTACCTCATCGGTAAGTCCTAGGCACGCCACTGGTTATATGTATATAATTTTTAAATATAAATAACAGCTTGAGATCTTCAGTATTATTATTATTTGAAGGAAGGACGACTCGAAAGTCAGGCACTGCGACCTATAAGATCTATTGTACCAAAGCCCCAAGAAAGAAAGAAAGGAAGAGAGAAAGAAAGATAGATAAGAAACATACCCAAGCCGAGAATCGAACTCGGGTCTCCAGAAACAAGAGTCTGGCACTCTGCCACTAGACCACAGTGGCGATGGTAGGACCTACAGTTTAACGCCGATTCCGAACGGCTATGTGGCAATTTTTTATCAGCTCGGTGGTTTCGCCATTACCAACCAAGGTGTGTACTTGTACACATTCTTATAATTCTCATCCGCTTCATATCGATAGTGAATATAAGAAGTTTATGAGAATTAACCACTAGACCAAGACGGGAATCGAACCCTTAACCTTCTGGATGAAAGTCTAGTGCACTATCCACTAGACTATCGAGGTCGTCGAGATCTTCAGTATCTAATGGATAAATCATTTTTTCTCTTAAAAATATTTTAAAATATACAAAAAATGAAATCTCTCAAAAATCAAGAGGTCAGAAACTAGTAATGTTTTGTATGGATCCCTATTTCCAAACAAAATATTACCGATTTAACATTATTTTTAGAAAAACGTTTATATTTCTATTAACCCTTTCGGTACTATGGTGACACCGGTGTCACAAAATTAATTTTTGCGATTTTTTTTTAATTCAATTTTTATAAATTTAGGGTTTTTGCAAAGAAATTTGATTGTTCTTAAATTTCATTAAAAAGAAATGCACAAATAATTTTTTTATAACGGTACTGTAGCGGATCAAAGTGAAAAAATTGTGTTTTATTTTTTGTGCAACACATTTTTCCAACGGAGAATCGGCCAACACAGGTCGATAGTACTAGTGTAGAGTAACGAGACCCTAAAAGGGTTTTGCAAAGTTAGCTCGCTTTTAAAAGTTATAGACATTGAAAATTTGCCTTTTGCAGCTTATTTTTCAAAAATGAAGTGCTAATTTTTTACTACTTTCTTCAGCATTTCGCTGAAGAACAAAAACAATTTTAATATTATAGAGTTTTTATATTAAGAAGTTTAAACTATCCATTGCATGACTTTTGCAAAAAATAAGCACTAATACTAGTAACAAAAATGTATAGAATTTAATAATGTTTGGGTTTTCAAATTTTTGTTTTTATTATAAACAAAAAATAGAACTGGAAAGGCTATAACATTTAAAAGCGAGCTAACTTTTTAAAACCCTCTTAGGGTTTTGTTACTCTGGACCAGTTCTACCAGCCTGTGTTACTCGATTCTCCGTTAGATTCCATGATCCTAAAATTGTAGCACAGTGTTTTCACAATTTTTACAAAAAATTTTTAATATTTTGTAAGAAAAACATGATTTCCCATATTTTTAAATTTTTGTTTGCTTTTTTGGAAATACTAGTTTTGCTATGGGTCACCGGTGACCCTAAATTCTTCAATGAAAACAATTTAAGAACTTTTTTACAATGAAATAAAGGTCGAAGATGCGAATCTGTACTCGATTTTGCTGTATCGATTCTAGTTTTCATACAGACAAGAAAGGGTTAAGTGAAAAATTATACTAAGTTACTTTGCCAATCTTTAAAAAAATATCTAATAAAAATATACAGAAAAATTCCGTAGAAAAAATCCAATTGAAACCAAAATATTTTTAATAAATTTCAGATCTGTGACTTACAGATTTATTTCTACTTCGAAGATCCTTATACTGGTGTAATATCCTTTTGAGGAACATATACCGCTCAATGTTTCCGAGTCCATCGGGTTCCAAATAAATAAATCCAAAGACTAAAATTCGTTGAAGACTGCTAGGTTCAGCAGTGCAAAAATTATCATTTAGAACATCAGTTCTTAAAACAATATTAGTCCCATTCTTTGGATCAAGAGAGGCATGGATATCAAAGTAAGTAAGTATATGCCCCTCTAAGAATATTTCACAATGATAGTGCAAATAAAATCCTGTTTAGTAAAACTCATCTGAAAAATAAGTTTTTAATAAGTTTTTTAAGTTTCAGTTTTGTATTCAACAAAATTTAGAATAAAACTTTTTTTGTTAACGCTTAAAGTATGCAATCATACTGAAAAGTGACTAAAAGTGCAAAAATTCAAAAATTGCATTCATTAATATCACTTTTATTCCAACATTAAAAGATTCTAATAAAAATTGGTTAACTTTCTGAAAAGGCCAATATCAATAGAACTAAATAAAATAAATTTCTGACTTCAGATTTGAATTTAGGGACCCAAAATTTAATACACACGAAATTTCATCAAAATCGGAAAGTTCCTTCTAACTTTGTCCCGTCGCTGTATGGGGTCGAATCACTGTGCGCCAGGACAAGAATTTCCCCTGGTCTCATGGAATTTTAGTTTTTGCTTTCGCGCATAAAATATTCACTCATAAAAGGAGTATAATTTTAGCAATTTGTCGCGGGAATAGGTAAAATGAAAATGGCAAGCCTAGTTGTCACCTTGAAACCAACTTCGGGACCCCAAAACGTAGAGTGGATGGCTATCACTTCCAAGTCTGAATAGAGCTGGGACATATTCGAAATAAATGGCATAAACAGCACATTTACCAAACTGACAAAGTCAATGCCTCGCCAATGTTTAAAAATGAAAAAAAAAATAATTACATATTTCTTTGATTTTTTTATAATAATTTTTTTTTTAAAAAATTTTTTCGAACTTTAGCTTTTTATTACATAATTTTATCATTTAAGAACGAATTAAATCCATTTTCTTTTAAATTAAAATTAATAAAAGTCATAGATTTGTTGCTTTTGATTTGCACAGTACTGTATACATCATTACTTTTCGCAAAAATATTTCAATGAATAAATTGAATTTAATTCACATTAAATGTTTTTACAATAAATTTTTAGAAATCCCAATCTCCAATTATAATTTAATTTGGAAATATGTAAATATAAATATTTGTGCAAAGCATTTTAATAGATTTTAATAGCTAAAACAAAAAATAATAATATCGAATAATAAGAATAAGATAATAAAAATATTGTTGCCTAATAATTGCACTAATAATGCCACGCATTCATAAATAATACAGAAGACAAATTGAAATAAGAATCAATTACATATTTTAATGCAAATCAATTAATTATCGATTATGGGTCATAAAAAACATTAAAACTAATTTATAACACGCACACTTACACACACGCACACACAAGAAGAAAACCCTAAAATCAATTACACTCATATATACATACATGCGTATGTATGTGTGTGTGTGTGTGTTTTATATAATTAAATGTTAAAGCACATTGATGAATGTGCCACATTATGTAAGCCGAAAAACTAACTATAAATTATTCATTGCATCATAACAATAACAATAATAAATACTTAAGTATACACTACAAACGTGAAGAGTGGAAAATAATAATAATAATAATAACATAAACACCAAAAAGTCAACCATAGATTTTTCCGACCTCCAACACCACCGCGAAGAGGCCAAATATTATATGTTCTTATATATGTGTGTGTATGTGTGTTTATCTGCTTTTAATATTAACCAATATACAGTACAATAAAAACTTCATGCAATTATGTCAAAGAGAAAAAAAAGTCATCGTATATATTATCCAAAAGTCAATAGAAAAAAATAATGGCAAAATAAATGCCAAAAAACAAAGGGAATACATATATGTAGGGTAGAAGTGTCGGTTGTGGGCACCCCTGGGTATCTTTTGATGTAAATCAGATTAGGTTAGTCTGACCAATGTCATTTGTTTCTCAAAATGGCTACAAAATTCGACTATGGGCACCCGAATTAGTTCGGTTGTGGGCACCCATTTTTTTTTTTTTTTTTTTTTTTGAAAAACTTCTTTAAAAATAATATTGACACATTTTTTCATGTGTTTACAATGAAATGTCGGTACAATGGTATTAAGGTCGTATTTAGGGGGGGTTTTGAGGGTTCTGACCGCCCGCCCCCCCCCCCCCCCCCCGAAATGTGGAAATTTTATTCTAATTTTTTAGATTAATTTCTAGTGGATGGGAAAAAAGTCAAAATAAAATCTATTTAACGATATTTTTCGGTTTTTTATCTAAAAAGTCAAATATAAAAAATAAATTTGAAACCTTAGTTACACTATGCGATCAAATCCGATTTGTTTTCTTCGAATGAGGTTTGACTACGGATTCAAAAAGAGAAGCTGATACTGAGCACTCCTGCATTCATAGTTTTTCTAGGTCAGTAACTGTTTTTGGTTTAAAGTTTCGTCCTGAATCAGTTTGAAAAGTTTTAAAATTAATAAAAAATAGAAAAAATTATGGGATCCTTGTAAAATTAGACTTGCTTGACCCCATTTTTTTCGTAAAACGTGAAAGTTTTTGACCTCAGATTCATGTTCAACGTGAAAAATTCTTTCGCAAAAACTTCATCTTATTAGCAGTTTTAGGTGAAAATCTGAAAATGTAATTAATTTTTTAACCCATTATTGCTCAGAGCTCCACGACAAGAAAGATCTCTTTCAATGCTATGACTTCACGAATTTAGGGAATATAAGCCAACCTCATCCGGGTTCCTTATCATTGATAATGGCCCAAATTCCCAATAATGATCATTTCAAAAAAATGAGCCTCTACTATTTTTGGTAATTTTTTTGAGGTTGGGTACATCATCAGAAGTGAGAAGTCAATGAGTTAATGAAATTATGTCCCTCACGATAAAAAAATGCACTAGAATGCACATTGAATAATATTTATTTGAAAAAATTTAATTTGATTATTCTGGGAATTTTTTGTCACTTTTGGCCATTTTTTTGAGGTTAAGATTAAAAAAAATCTGGAAATTTTCCCAAAATTCTAATTTTATAGGGTCCATCAAATGTATCATTGATTTAATTTATTGTATTTAAAAATCAGTTTGATAAAAATTATTTATGAATATTTTCTTCGAATGAAAACCCCCTCCCCCCGAAAAAAATTTCTGGCTACGGCCCTGAATAGTATGTTTTTGTACTGTCACTTTCCGACAGAAAATGAAAAATGTCGGCAAAAAGAAAATTTTTTTGGAATTTCTCTAGGAAAAATGGTTAACATGTTATTAGTTTTTAAATGAATGTATTTACTTTTGTAAATAGTGAAATATTGTTGATGATGATTTTTTTAGGCATTTTTTTTTTATTTTTTCAGCTATGTCTTCTAATAATAAATCGGGCAAATCATCCGATATAAATTTCAATGTGCTGCTCGATGCTATTAAACGTTGTCTTTTGGACAAACAACCCACAAAATCGACTGCCAAGATATATGCGATTCCCCGAACTACACTTCAACGCTACGTTAAGAAAATTACTGAACATTTTAGGGACATCGAAGCCGTCGACGATGGTGCTTTATTGAGTTTTCTTTGTGAATGTAGAAAGCGCGTGCCATCGAATCAGGTACATTGGTGTTTTTATACTCCCGGACAGCACACTTCGTCTCGGGGACGTCCAGGAAGTTCCAGCAGGCGTCCTCAGAACGTCCTGGGGATGTCCTGAGGACGCGCTAATGGCCGTTCTGCAATCAATTTTGGATAAAGTTGGTCCGGTGTGCGGTGTGGCGCCGAAGAAGCCATCGAATCGTGGCCGAAAAGCTATGAAGAGCTCGGTGCTGACCTCTCCGTACGTACTTTCTGACTTGAAGAAGAAAGCAGCTGACCGAAATGCTGAAAAAGATGTCAAGACAGCTAAGTAAACAACACTAGGTAAACGCGTCAAGGCAGCGAAGGTAGCAAACCCAGGTAATCGCGCTAAGGCAGACAAAAAAGCGACACGAGTTAAACGCGCCAAGCCCACTCCAGCCAAGCAAAAGAGTCCTCGACATTGGACGTAGATGTTGACTTCTGCTTGATTTGTTTGAAACTTGAACTCCATCAATTGCAACGAATGTGATCGGCTCTCCCATCTAAAGTGTGCTAACATGCGTGCTGGCTATTTCACATGTAAAAATTGTACCTTCAGAAGATGAATAATGCTAAAGGCTTGCAAAATTAATAAACATTAATTTTTCCAATATTTGTTGTAGTTTTTCTTTATATTTTTTCATTTCCTGCAGATTTACTTAGGGTGCCCACAACCGAACCACAAAAACAAGTTGGCCAAAAATTACCACTGTACAAAATCAGAAAAAAAATGTCTGTTTGACGAAATCGGTAACGTTTCTTAATTCGTCGTTAGCTAAGGTCTCTAGCTTTCTATAAATACCTATACATCCGTATTACATGCATTTGGTCAAAAGTTATGAGTAACAATGAAATGGGTGCCCACAACCGACACTTCTCCCCTACACATATATGTATGCATATAAACACATGTATGTATGTATGTATGTATATGAAATTTATATATTTGTATATAAATTTACCCCTTATCATCAAAGTTAATGTGTGGCATGTGGCAGTTTCATTCAACTTTCAGTCTCACAATCTATCGGCGCTCTCTATAAAACGCTTGTCATGGCAATCGTTTCTTCTCATTTTTTGTTCACCCACTCTTTTCCCCCTTCTGCTATCATTTATAGACCATTGAACGATAAAGCAATAGCGGCAAGCCACAGCAAAGAAAGCAAGCAAGACCTTTAATTTTAACTTGACATTGAAAACAATTTCAAAAAGAAAATACCGCACATTTTATGATAAATCTTCAATGTATTGCCTTGTCTTCTCCCCCTCTAATCATCGCCTTTCCCCTCCCCTTGCCATCATCCTCTTTGTTGTCTCCCTTTCCCTGTCGCTCCCGCCGCTCTTTGAGTTAAGCGCAATATGAGAAAATCTTGAATATAGCACAATATCCTCTAGATTTGTTTTTTCTTACTTGACTTACAACAAATCAAGTGCAGCAGAAATAAAACGACAAGAAAACAATTCTTCTTTACAAATAATAATAATAATAAAATAATAATAAACGGGGAAAACAAAAGCAAAAGATCATGGAGTATAAAGCATCAACGTTCCGCCATTCCGACAACGAAGAATCATCATCATCCTCAGCGTATTTTCAATGAAAGTGATAACGGGGTACTTCAAGCAACAATAAAAAGCAATAAAGCGCTAAAAGAACCCTTAGTTTTCATGCCCGTTGTCCCCTCTACCATACAGCAGCTACATGGCAAACACCCTTCTTTTATAAAGTAGTATGAATAATGCAGAGCGAAAAGTAGGCAGCAGAAGCAACAGCAACAGCACAGCGTAGCCAAATAGCGCGACCCATTATCTTAATCACCACGACAAAATGATAATTTGTAATCTGAACCCTCTTGGTTGTTGTTGTTGTTTTTTGTTTACTTCAAGGCATCAAGCATCACACAGCAACAACAACAATAGCTCCCTATATTTGCTGTATCTCATGTCATTCCCCCCCTCTGTTCCTTTCATGTTCCTGCTGCTGCTGCTGTTGCTATATGTCATCGCATAAACTCTTACTGCCACAAGAGTTGAAAAGTCATGCAACAACAAGCAACACTCACTCCCAATATTTCAAATTTAACTTTATTCGACTTACAAACCTCAAGTTGACTACGTACTCTTTTGAGCAGCTCCCTTACCTTCTTTCCTCTTCCTCCGCTTTCGTCCCTATACACTTCTTTCAGCTAGCGCTTTTTCCCACTTTCTTCTGCTTCTATCACTTCCAGCACACTTCTTTTTTGTTCTTCTTCTTCTTCTATTTTCAGCTTGACGTTTCATAAGAAAACCAATAAAAATGAACGTGTCGCGTGTAGTGTATGCTTGAGCAACTCAACGACATTTTCATCGTCATCATCATCGTCAACTTCTGCTCCTGCTACTGCTAAATCCCCGCAAGTGTTACTATCTTCTTCAGTACATAGAACATCGTAGCTACGTACAGCGCACAGCGTTTGAGTTCGCGTTTATTAAAATCCACTTTACTATTTGTTGCTGCTAGCTGCTGCTGCTGCCGCCTGACTCTTTGGTTGACTGTTTGCCTGACTTCTTTGCATTGCGCTGTTAATAGCTCCACTTGTGTGTTGTATTTCACTACACACTACCATCTCCTACCCTCTCTTCCTTCCTCTCCCTCTCTTTCTCTCTCTCTCTCTATCTTTCTCTTCCTCCCTTGCGAAATTTCATGCATGTTCTTTCTTCTCATTCCACATTCACAAATGTTCTATTTATTTCGCGTATATCCTGCTGGTTGTAGCGCTTTTGTTTGCTTCTCTATAAAGGAAATCACACGTCGCTACTATTGTTTTTGTTGCTGTTGCTGTTGTTGTTGCTGTTAACTTTTTGAATGCTCCCTGTTGAATGAATTCAGCTCTTCATATTTGCTCCATGTTGGAGCTATCGTCGCACATTCATGCACACACTCACATACACACACACACACACATATATACAAGTATATGTATACACATTCGCAGTTTGTTTTGCATGTATATATATAAGTATTTGAATAAAACAATGACGCTAAAGAATTATCGTTGAAATCATGACGACATGACCTTTAGTGTTTAAGATTTGAAAGTGGATAGGAACTTTACAGGGTGTTTATTAGATTAAGGTATTAAAATAAATGGAAAAATTAATAGTGCATTAGGGTAGGAAACATTTGTGTATACAATTTTCTATTTTAATTTGTACCAGGAAAATAACTAAACTCAAACGGTTGTAAAAATGTTCCATAGGAGGATATCTGAGCAGCCTTTTATCATATTCGCACACCTTAAAACTTTTACCATCAATCATATTCTAAACAACCCACTCCAAATGGAGAGCCCATTGTCTCCTTTTTCTATCGGCTGAATTATAAATTTATAAAAATCACTCTCAAGTCTTTGCCTTATTACTTCTAACTCAAGGAAGTTATGAGTTCACTCTAGACCCCTTTGGTTTAAAATATCCACTATATGTACTGTAACCCAAGTTACTTTTTAATATCATTAAAATGTATCAGACTTAAGAGTAGATATGTGTGATTCTCGAGATGTCAGAGAGCACAGCACATCAGTTTGTCTCTCAATTCATCTGTTTTAAAAACACTAAACTGATTCGAAAAAAAACCCATAAGAAATGATGACTCTAGAATATATCTCTCAAAGAAAAAACGCAAAGAAAAATTTAAAATGGCCCTAAAAATCAAAATTCATATGAAAAATTACCCAAAATTTACAATTTTTATTGGACCGAATTTCATTTAATTTTTTTTGGATAATTTTTCGTAATGAAAATTGCGCATAAATGGTATTTGAAAAATCACCCATTTTAAAAATTCTATAACTCTTGAACTAAATAATTTAGATATGTAAATAACGGACACATAACAGTTAAAACTTAAATCAAAAAACGTTCTAATGGTAACTAAACCCCATTTTGGTTGCCGATGACCAATATGACCAACCAAAACTCATTTTGGTTGCCAATAGCCATTAATACTAATCAAAATTCATATTGGTTGCAATAACCAATTATGATCATCGAAAATCTGTTTCGGTTACCAGTAACAATTTTGATCAATTTCCCTAAGCCTTGCTCAACACCAGAGATATCACACTAAGGTTTATCCTCTAATGAAGAGTCAACTTCCAGGTTTCTTAAGGATTCCCGTATTAGAAAAAAAGAGCTAATGTTAAAAGGTGTAGTATACTGCGACCTAATTTGGAGTACTGTACATTAGAAGCATTCAGATAAGCTGATCCCATTAAGGAATCTTAGTAAGGGTTTCCGTTTTGCGTTTCTGATGTTAAAACTATCTGGCCAGTAGCAGAGCTATAAAATATTGCAGTCTTTTTAAGTTTGAAGTCAAATGACTTCTAAAAAAAAATGATTGCAATATTCCAGTCTTCTTGTGAATGCAGAATTAAGACTGTAAAGTCACAAGTCATATTGAAGTCAATGACTCATCCTTTATTTTTGAAGTCATTTTTTTGTAGTCGGTCATTCATGACTACAGTCGATCATTCATACTACTACTATAGTTTCTTAATTGCAGTCCTAATCTCCACAAAATATTAATTGACTTGAAATCATTAATTTTGAAGTCACTTAAAGTCAATTGAAGTTGATTGCAGTCATTTGAAGTCAATTGGCTGCAATTTATTTCAATGAAGTCAATTGACTTCAGCGATTAAAAACCGCAGTCTATGTTTCTGTTTGCATCGATTATAGATTGATTTCAAGGCAAGCCATGCCTTCTTCCATCAGGAGTTGCTCGTACCAAATACAAATATTGTTTAACAAACAGGACGCAGTGTCGATACAACTTCGTCAATCTGGGTCCACTCGTACGAGGATCTTGAAGATATTAAGCGCACACATCCTTATACTTCAAAAGGCTTTCCAATATTAAAAAATTCGAGTTTCATCTTGTTGCAACGTCTATCGGTGGCTTTTGCAAATTAATCAATTGCAATATGTGCCTAAGGTGTAAATAATATAGTTTTAGAATAGTAAAAAAATGAGACAAAGTACGTAAAACACAAATTATTCTGTGTCTCGAAAACAATCCCTGAGTTCAGATTTAAATTCGAACGAACTAATGTCTATTCAAAAATCAAAAAGTTTCTGAAATTCCTAGGCTCAAACTTAGGACTCATCGATTCAAAGGCTTCTACTCTAATCTCCGAGCTACAGATGTAATAATAACAATAATAATATCATCATAGGGATTGCAACAATTGTTACACCGATCTGTAGCAAAAAATTATATTGAGGAATCGAACCCAGGCACCCTGAGCAATGGGTGGTCGTTATGGAAAGAAATTTCTTGCTTGTATTCGTTATCGATATATTATTGATAACCAAAACACATTTTAATTTGTTAATGGTAACCAAAATGAGTTCTATATAGTCTTAATAGTTATTGGCAACCAAAATGAGTTCTGGTTATTCATAAGGGTTACTTTTAACCAAAACATATTGTGGTTGCCCATAAGAGTTAAAATGGATTTTTAGGCATTACTGTTAAGTTTCAATTTGTTTAAAGTAATTAAATATTTAGTATAAAGAAGCTCAAATTCCTAGCTACTCACAGCTAGTTTTTTATTGGCTACTATGACGGGAAGTATTTTATTTATTTTTTTAATTTTACTTCAAATTCAATCAAAATAATTAATTTTCCAGTTTTTCACAAATTTTTTACCTTGACTGTCACAAACTTCTGAAATGGATATTTAATGTCATGTCGCCAGATCAGCCCAAAAAATAACTGGGGCTTTGCGAAGCTTCTGTAAACATTCAATAACATAAATTAATTGGTTTGGTGTACAATTTCGCTTTTAAAGCTGCACTGGAATTTGGCCTGTCAAACAAGAATTTTTTTTGGAAATTTTTCGAGCTTTTTGTTTTTAAATTTATCGGCAACATTGCCTTTCTGTTTGCAGCATAAAATTGGCGCCCTCGATTTTGTTTAAAGTCCGCTTTTACGTAGGACTCGTCGTCCATTACAGCACACAGTTGGAAATATGCATGAGCTTGTTGTATAATTTTGGAGCACGTTGTTTTGACTAAAAATTTTGGTTGTCATTGGTGACATTTCCACTTTTATATTGGCTACATCTCTTACCGAAAGTCCAAGATTTCTTTTCAAATAGGTCAAACTTTTTTTCACCTTAATCTGCATTTCAAATTCTTGTTTTGTACCACTACCGGCCTTTCTTTTCAAAGATAAAGAGTTATTATACCTTTTAAATACAAAAGACACTGAGGATTTGAACATTTTTAGTGCTTCGGTGATGCCATTGTGAGACATGCCCGGATTTTAAAGTTTTTTGGGCAAAAATAACTCGTGACCGTCTTCCTTCATTGCTGCGTAAATTCACACAAATCAGTTTTGTGCAAAAAGGATGATGCAATAATATCGACAATAAAGTAAGCTTCTCATGTTACTTTAAGTTTTGAATTTACCGTTATAATTGTTTCAGGTACGTAAATTTTCATGCGACTGGTTTTTATCGTGCACAAAGAGTTAGAGTTGAAGGTGGGCTGGACTAAGAGAGAGTAGAAGAGAGTAGAAAGACAAGAAAAATATGGGAGAGGATAAATGCGAAGAAGAAAGGTCTAAGGTCTCTCAACTTCGAACTTCTTTTTTTCACTGATGAACCATAGAAGCTCAGGAAGAGGGAGAGTATGGAGATTATTCATACTCAAGACATCACTACCCAACAGCCTTAATCTGATTCTCGTGAACGCTGGACAGCAAAAAAGATAATGCTCCGTAGTATCGTCGTCCTCAAAACACGATTGGCAGGTTGGATCGTGCACATACTTTATGAAAAATAACCCACATTGTTAATCATTTCATTTATTTTTTTTTCTTTGGTGATTTTTAATTTTTTTTTTTTGCCAAATATTAATTTTATTTTTTTGAATGATTTTTAATTTTTTTCTGTCAGGTTTTACATTGAACCTTTTTTATTTTTTTTTTTTTTTTGTTTTTGCGATTTTTCTTTGGGCGGTATTTTCCAAAGCCAGAAATAACCTAAATTATTGACCAGAAATAAAAACTACATGGAGTTCTATCAGCAGCCACTAGTAATCCGTTAGACAAAAGTTTAAGAGGACAGATAAAATTAGACTTGTAGATGCTCAGGATAACCATGGACCTTCCACAACAATCAGTCCAGAAGAAAGAAATGTACAAATTTTTATTAACTTTGCGACATCATCACAATTAGGATGTCAAAAACAAAACGTATTGTCTCTTCTTTCTACAAAACTATCCCTCAAGCCCTTACTTCTTCTAAATCAAGAGAGTTGTCGGATTGCTATAGGCCTTTTTGATTTACACCCGAAAAGCTTTTCAGTCGCCATTATTTTCAATCATTTCTATGAGATATTGGACGAAATTCTCTATTCAAATTTCTGCAAATCATTTATCGTTCGAAGTGAACTCGCAACTCATATCAAACTGGTGAGATTCAAGTCACCAAAACACCACGATAAAGTAATACGTCTACGAATCTTTATTTTGCTCATACTCAGCGTACAGGATTGGATTTTACCGAATAATGGTTGCTTGCAGCTTCTTTAAGTGAGCGTCATATTTATGGACAGCCAAGTCTGTCCAGATATGGTCCAGCTATGAACGCCACCTTGTAGTCATATAAGTGACTTTTAAAACTTAAATGCAAATTTTAAAACTGAATTCTTTGCTAAATCTCCCTGTTGATTTTGTGTAGTCTTTTGCCAAAATTCTATTGTCTTCCATGATATACAGCAAACATACATATAGACAATATACACACACACACACAGAAACGCACAAGAGCACATTCAAATACACGAGCACACATTGAAACCCCCATTGAAATCAAGCGAAAATTTCAATTTAATTTGCCCCAAAAAAGACGGCAGCAACATACACACACACACATCACACGACGCCGCCGCCGTCGTCACCACCAACACACACACATAGTCACCGCTCGCTACCACTGTCGCCGCATCACGTCGCAGCAACATGCCACAAGCTAAAACACAAGCTTAAGCATGGCGTGGTGTGGCGTAGCATGGTGTAGAAGCATAAAACTTATTCCATTCACAGACAACAACAAATAAAACAATTACACCCAACATGAACGCAACAGCAACAACAACGAAACATACCAGAAAATCCCCATTTACCCGAGTTTGTATATTATTGTCTTTCCTTTCCTTATTGTTATTATTATAGTTGTTGCTACTTTTATGCTCTACGTTTCTGTTGTATACACACACACACATACACATTCATACTACCCGCTCGCCATCATCTCACCTCACATAAATATTCCGATTCGCAATTCGAGCGAGCAAATGCAAGTAAACATCATGTCATCACAATTCTCATTCTCAATGGCAACAACAACACCAAACACTAACACCACCACTACCATATGCACACATTCACTTACCTCACACATTTCCGCTCTAAATTATACTCATACTCGGCACACTTCCGCTTCAGTACGACGAAATTGCACATTATCGCACGAAGTTTTACGCTCATGGCACGTCGCTCGTAGCAAACGACACAACAATATGCTTCGGCAAATCCTCTTACCACATTCAGAAGCAGCAACAACTACAACAACAACAACGCCAGTAGCACATCTTCTTCCGTTCACTAAACACTCTCAAACACACGGACACACACACACATGCATATATAATATTCGCACAGAGATCATTTTATCGTTTCATTCTCGATGCCATACGAAGGACCTTCCGTCCGCCATCATTTAGGAAAGCTCTCCCCAAAGAACACCAATAAAAAAGCATTTAAAAATTAATCTAGTGTTTGTGTCACGTTCACACATACACATACACATACAATATAAGAGGGCATCATCATCATCATCGTTGTAGTCGTCGTTGTTTTTGAAGTTGTTGCTGTTGTAAGCCGACAAATATCCGAATGAATAAATGAACGAATGAACGAACTTGAAGGAGGAAGTGCAGCAACAGCAACAGCAGCAGCAGACAAATAGCAAGCTACATACGTGACTGGAGGAAAGAAGAGAAGAGAGAAGCAAACGACAAACGCAATCGTATTTTATAAAGAAGACATGGTGTTGAAAGGTCCTTTGAGCGTATATTCGCACGCTCACACACACACACACACACGCACACAAACACATATCCATAAAAACATTTTGCAAACAAACATAAATTGTTGCTGTGCTATCTTGTCGTCATCGTCGTCGTCATTCTATTATTGTAGAGTAGCATTCATTGTATTACAATATTTGTTGTTTATATTTTGTTTATGCTCTTGAAACGCTCATCAAAAGAGTTCTCAATTCACTTACCTACTTACATATTTCAATGAGTATGAGTGCAAATGTGTGCCAGTGAGTGAGTGTAATAAAAAATGAGAGTGTATTTGATTTTGCGCATGGTTCCTTAGTATTGAGTAATTTTCATAACTACTCAATCTCTTTCTTGAGAGAGTTGAGTATAATTGAATTGTGTTGCGCTGAGTTGAGTTGATTATTTTTATTTGATAGGGCAAAGGTAAATGAGTAATTGTATTTTCCAACAGCCCATTTCAAGGGAGTTTAACAAATGAATAATTGATGGTGACGTAAAGAAATTACATATACATATACGAAAATTTTATCTTGACGAGAGGGTGCTTTATATTAATGCTACTACTTTTTTGTTTTCTTCTTCTTCTTTTTTTTTTGTTTTGTTAAAGAGTTTATAAAATTAGTGTAAATAGTTTAAAGATTGTTAGTTGAATAGGCGCTAGAAATATAATCTCAATACTAAAAAGAATTTTATTTATTTCTTTATTTATTGGTAGGAATTTTGCATAAGATTAAATCTTTTTCATAATCGTATTTAAAAACAAAACAAAAGTGTGGAATTAAATTTTTATAATTTCTAAAAATATTCGCGTATAATTGGCTGAATACTTTACTTTCCCTTGATGTCAAGTCCTGAACATTTCTTCTAAGTCTTCGAGAAGGAACTTACTTAGTTTGGCTAGAGCAAGAAAATTTAAAAGAGAATGCTCTATAGTTCACAGTTTCGCCATAATTGGTATCGTTGCTCTTATTTATTTTGAATCATCTGAAATTCTCTAATTTCGCATTACTGCAAATTTGTAATCAACTGTTAACACTCCGAATGTCAAGAACACTATTTTTGCAACGCCCAGTTTACCAGCTAGTGGTCAGCTCAGGTATCTTTCTAAAACGAATGAAAGCGGACCTACTTTACAGCCTACCCAACCAAAAGACATATCCATATAACGAGTGGATCAGTAGCCAAACTGGATACAATCTGGGATGCTCTGAGAGAAAATTTTTTTTTTTTTTTTTTTTTTGGAACTGCAAAAGTATTCAAGAATACAGCACTGTATTCCCTTTTGCTATTATTTAAATCTAACAGATTTATTATTAGTCTTAGCAGATCCTGCTCAGGTGTTCATCTCTCAACACACCAGTACCAAACATGCTTGCTCTGGTCCGACAGCATGCGAAGCAGACATTAAGAAAGTGATCAACTATCTCTTCACATCCTTCCTCCGAATTACAGGCAGCGCAGTAGGGAGTGGCTCCCAGGCCAATCATATTCAAATGTTTGGTCCAAGGGAAGTGATCTGTATATAATCCCATTAACTGCCTGCAGCTCTTTCTGTTAAATGATAACAGAAAGTCTGTTGGACGCTTCGAGATAACAGTTCGTCCTATTTACGATTGCGAGTTAAATCGACCCACACATTAATGGTGGTCTTGATAGCTGTAGACGACAAAGAGAGTACAAGTTCTGGTCCCAGTTAATCAGTTTCCGAACCCTTACTGGCCAGAAAGTCAGCAGATTAATTTCCTGAAATTCGTGAGCGTCCAGGCTATTGTGTTTTCCATACAATCAAACCTGGACTTACAATGAATAACCAGATGTGGTTAGAAGATTAAGCAAGGGTTTAAGAGTAGCCTGATTGTTACTAAATACACAGATGCTCCTTCCTCTCCAACCATTATCAATAACATGGTCCATTGCCTTGATAATTACAAAAATTTGCTGCTTTAAAAACAGAAACATTCAACCCAAGAGAGAAGTGAAGGTGCACTCCATCATTTTCAATAAAGACCCCAGAACCCGAACCGAATTCTGTTCTGGAGCCGTCAGTGAAAATACGCTTACAATCAACTCGTGAACTCCAGAATGAGAAAATCATATATAATAATAATTTCAAAGACGCCTCTGGACTTTTTTCTTGACGATGCTTTGTCAGAGTTGTACTCATCTTATACTAGATAAGATCTTCTATAATATTATAGTTTATCCCCTACTAGACACTAGTAGACCCAAGGGATGGAGAAAGAGTAATTTCAAAACCCGCTCATAGACGACCTCGATAGCCTAGTGGATAGTGCACTAGACTTTCATCTGGGAGGTTCGGGTTCGATTCCCGTCTTCGTCTGGTGGTTAATTTTCATAACTTTCTTATATTCACTATCAATATGAAGTGTATGAGAATTATAAGATAGTACACACATAGGTTGGTAATGGCAAAACCACCAAGCCGATAAAAAATTGCCACACTGCCGTTCGGAATCGGCGTTAACCTATAGGTCCAACTATGTGGTATCACAATGGGCCGTTCAGGCCTAAGTGTGTCTCTCGACAGCCACTCCAACCCAACCCAACCCAACCCCGCTCATAGATCCATTGACAGCATTACTTTTGCGGCTAACTTCTGCGACTTGGCTTTAATGGGTGAATTATTACCTTCTGTGCTCCATTCCATCGTCAGATGCATGGAGCCCAGGACCTGTTACAATTTTATTGAAAATGCTGGACTTTCCATTTTTAAATTTTTGAAAAAATTATTATATTAGGCAAAATACACATGCGCCTCTTTTTGAGCATCAGTTAAAATTCGAGGAGCCCATTCAATTTCTTCATGTTTTCAACATAATTTCTAAATATTCGCGATACAGCCATGGCATTCAAGCCCAGTTTCTCAGCAATCATTTCTTGGATTAATCATGCATTATCGTAAATTTTGGACTTCACCAGAGCCACACTTACATCTTTAGCTGAAGATTTTGAGCGTTCTCCACGAGATTCGTCCTCAACAGAAAAATAGCCAGTTTGGAATCTCCGAAACTACTTCAAGACGGTCACAAGCGATAGTGCATTCTCTCCATATACTATTAAATATTTCCACAGGCTTGAGGTTACGCCGAAATTGGTAAAAAATGACAAACCGAATCTCTTGCTGTGATAGCGATGGAATTTCTACCGACTCTTTCTCAACAGCTTTGCGTTTGCTTGTCTCCATGTTGACTGTTTACAATGAAACTTAAATGGAATATGGTAATACTATGCCAAATCATCTGACATTTTTTGATTTGTCAAAAATTTATGCAGTGTTGCCAACTAAGCAAACTTTTGTTAGCCTCCTAGTAGGAATTCTGGTCATAGAGCACAAAAAAAGAGAGAATTCATGTTCAAGTTGTAGTTGGTTCAAATTTACAGAACCACTCTGTGACTGTCATCTTAGCTTGTATTTTCAATTATTTACATTCACAATTCATTCAGTTTAGGAATAAAATCGATAATTCTAATGACACTACTTATAGTGCCCAAATTCGTGCAACAACTGAAGACTACCCAAAATACCATAAGCTGTAAAATTTTTAATATTGGTGTAGGTTCCATCTTTGAAAGATAATGTAGACAAGGATAGATACTGAGTGCGTCATTTGAAGTGATAGGTTAGGTTTAATAACTGTTATTGCTTAAAATTTCTTTGGGTAATTCCCAAATTCAGCATAACCGCTCCTTTACACATTATCTGTCAAAAGCCGAAGGCATTGTGTCATTGCTGAAAATGCAATCCAAATATGCAGCTTAGCATTAAAACAAAATTCAGTTATTGGATTCTTTTTGAATGGTAGATCGAACATCGGCATACGTCGGGTGGTGCAGAAATTAAATTTGTCAGAGGTTTTTATTTATCGTTCTATCAAAAGTTATAAGGAAACCGGCAGCATTATGAAACGCTGCAGTAGTAGTCGATAACGCACTGCAACTGCGCGAAAAAACGTCGAAAAAGCGCGCAAACGAAATGCGCGGCAAATCTCATTTAAACTGGCGTACTAAAATATTATCTTTTTAAGAAAAGAATGCAAGAACTATCCGCTTTGCAAAAATTTTCTGCTTTCGTCAAACCTGCAGGTCAAGGCGTATGCTTCATTAATAAGCTGCTCTTCAGAAGCCCTTAAAAAGAACATCTTAACAAAAACGTCATTCAAGACTCTTCCGACATTGCAGCGGAATAGATCCATGGAAAAACTTAAAAAAAAAAAAATTATTTCAAAAACCCATCATTTTAATTGGCACACCCTATTGGGTGACATTCTAAGATCGCGGGAAATGAAATGGAATCTTATTCACACATGGACGGATAATGACGTTTAGCTGCAGGGGTAGACAAAATTTTTGAGAAATTTGTAAATAATTTTGAAAGACAGGAGTGAGTACTCTTAGTCTTCTTCTTTTATGCCACAACAGCCCATGAGATCCTCGACCAAGCTTTTCGCATTCATTTATGTTGTGCAGATTATATTTGTACAGTTTTATGCTAAAGCCGAACATGCAAATTAAAATCGTTTTTTAAGCAGTTTTTTGCTTTCAGAGATTTGTCATTGCTAGCCGTGAAGTGGTGCTGTGTAGAAAATTTTTGTATTTTCTAATTTGGATGATATCAAGCATCGAGCCCAGGCGCCTTACGTAGCAGTCCGGCACACAAATTACTGCACCACGGCAATTACTTGATATAAAGCGCGGTTCACGCTAAATTGGCACGCTTTGTTGTGGTTACCACGTCGCCCCTAGTCATAAGAACAACAAATTTTTTTCTGGGATTTGTTTACAATACCTTTACCGTTAGTTGATAAATTTTTCATATTAATTGATCGCAAGTTGGTGATTGTGTGCACAATGGAAGCTGCAAATAGAAAATTGATTGCGAACAAATTTATTGAAAATCCGTCGTGGTCTGGTTCAAAGATTGGGAAAGTGTTAAATATCTCCAAAAGAACGGTATGTAGAGTTATAAAACGATATAAAGAAACTCTTAGTGTTGAAAGAGCTAAAAGAGTTGTGAACAAAATGGGAACTACCAACCTAAAATTAAAGGCAAAGATCTTGAGGTCCATCAAAAGCAATCCCGGACTATCGGATAGTAATCGTGCCAAAAAAATCAATACCAGCAAAAGTACTGCTAGACGAATACGCATAAAAGCTGGACTAAAGTGCTAACGTGCTATAAAATATCCAAATAGAACAGACAAGCAGAATTTGCTGGCCAAAAAACGTGCTCGTCTTCTTTATAATAATGTTTTGACCAAATTCAATGTGGATGGATTGTGGATGACGAATCATACGTAAAGTTTGATTTTAAACAGCTTCCAGGCCAAAAATTTTATATGGCAACGAATCGTGGTAATATACCATCAAAATTCAAGTACATAAAAATGGATAAATTTGCAAAGAAAGCAATGGTGTGGCAGGCTATTTGTAGCTGTGGTCTCAAATCCAGAGCATTTGTGACATACTCTTCTATGACGTCTGATATTTACATCAAAGAGTGCCTTTCGAAACGACTATTGCCATTTGTTCGTCACCACCATTCGCCAGTGAAGTTTTGGCCTGATTTAGCCAGTTGCCAATACTCTAAGAAAGCCATGGATTGGTATCAGACAAATAAAGTAGATGTAGTGCCCAAATATATGAATCCACCCAATTGCCCCTAGCTTCGACCGATCGAAAAATACTGGGCTAATACAAAATATAAGTTGAAGAAAAATGCAGGTATTGTCAAAAATGTGAAACCAAATAGCCGCAAAAGTATCCAGAGCGGATGTTCAAAGGTTGATGGGGTCCATTAAAAGGAATACCCGGAACTTTTTGCACAACAAAGAAATTTAAATCTTTTAGTATTATATTATTAAAATACAATATTAAACTTATCATTTAATGCATTATTTGTTATTCTGAGTGTTCTGGTTAAAAAGATACAGCAACTTTCCTGCGTGCCAATTTTGCGTGAACCGCGCTTTAGTATAGAATCCTAAAATATGTGATTGATTGTTTGGAATAAATTGACAAACGTGTAAATGAGGGAATAAAATAGAGTCGTCAAATCCAAAAAAATCTTCGCAGAAGCTCAGATTTTGTCACTCGTATCTCATAAGTTTAAATTATGCAATGTAAAACATTTGATTAGTTTAAAAAAAAAAACATACATTTCTTAATTTTTGTTCAATTGTTTGTTGAATTCCTGTAAATTTTTACATTGTTAACTTATCTGGGTTTGAAACTTGACGACTCAATTATGATAAGAACGCAGCACATGAATGAATGCTTTGTCTAATTCTTTTTTCGTGTTTTCTTTGCTTCTTCGTATTTCTCTCTCTTCCAATCATTTAGTCTTTTTCTTCTTCAGGATTAATGGCACGATGGACCGACCCAAATATGCATTTACGAAATCGTTTGAGTAACAAGATCTCCCCTAGCGATAAGCAGCCGAACCAACCACTGTGCTTGAGGTGGCTGACTCCTTTCTTTACAACTGGTTGGCTTTAGAGTGAAATACTAAGTGTTCATCATTACTTAAAGATTTTTCCAATATAGATTTTAATATTGTATGATTCAATTTATTTGAGAAGATAATGTAGTTGGCACGATATCATTAGTCTTTATAATGATTGACAGAAAGTCTTGGAGCGCCACTGCGTAGTATTTACATAGCATGCAATAATGCCTCCAAATGTTAAAATTCTGAAACACTTAAACGACTAAATAAGTAAGCTAAAAATAATTTTCTTAGCAAAGGATGAATATGCAGACCACAAAATACCACGTCGATGGATGAGAATCAAACTCAGCATGCGTACCAAAAAACAAAAAAAAACAAAATTTATTACAAAAATAAGTATAAAATTTTCCTGAAATGAAAAATTCTAATTATGCTCTGTTTGATTCGACTGTGTGCTATTTTTATACCTACATATCTACATAAAAGAGACAAAATAAATAAAATTTAAATAAATGAAAGAATAAAAGAAGCTTCGACATGACATAAAAAATAATTCAATAACATCAGCATTGAATTAAAATTAAAAATATATTAAACTAAGAACGTTCTTTAGAATTTGCTATTATTTCTGTAAGTATACACAATGTAAATATGTATGTAAATATGTATGTAAATATGTATGTAAATAATTGTATTATTCGTACCTACTACTCAAAGGAAACACACAGAATTACATCCTCTGATTCTTATTCTTCTACTTCTTCTTTATATAATTACACTATTTTGTATCACAACAACAATTATTTGCTGTTGTTTGTTACACTGTTTTGCTATTCATTTCTGCCTACACATTTATTTTATGCTATTATAACATTCACTCTCATTCTCTTTACCTCCCTTTATCTTTAAATACTAAAACTACTACTACTACATAATCATTTTAGCATTTTGTATTCTTCATCATCTTTTACAAAATGTTCATCGAACGTCACGAGTATCGATGATTAATGAACGCGCGCGCGCCACTATCTAAATATGAGTACGAGTTTATCTTTTAAAATTTAGCTATATCAGTGATGGCATTTTCGTTACTTTTTTTTCTCAGTACAATTTTGTGTGATTCTACTTCAAAGAAAGCGATGCAGCTCTTCTAATTGAATTTCATTGCATTACTAAATAATTTAGTAAAAATTCATTCAAATAGTTTGTATTAGTACAAAATAGCTTAACTCATTTTGGTTCGATATACTAGATGCCATGATCCAATTTTGAACATTTTCAAAACTCAATTTACATATGCCTTCAATAAGAAATTTTAGTACTTAAAATATAGAAGAAATTTGTTTCTGAATTTTAGAGGGTGTAGTAGTTTTTTGTTTACACCGAGAAATAAGGTGACCAGATGTAAACAAATTAAAATTATTTCTACGCCATATCATGAGCAATAAGTATTCCCTGGTATTACTTAAATGTATTTAACATAGTAATTTAGAAGTTATTATAAGTTAAAGACAACACGACAACGACAACAACCTTCGCAAAAAAGTAAGTCTGTTCACCTGGACTTTAAGCCAGGTGAAATAAAATATTTTTAAATTATTCAAATGCAATTTTAAAGCCAGTATTTATAGATGTGTTTAACAGTGATTATTTTTGGAATAAGTTTATAAATGTATTTTTAACGGATTTTCAAAGTTACTATTTGTTTAATCGCTCAGCAGACCAAAATGGATTTAGTTAGAATAGAAAGTATAACTCAAATAAAAATAATAACAGTTTAATAATAAAATAAATATCTAATTTTAGGTACTAATTAATTATTCGATTATTTATCATACGGCTGAAAAAAAACTCTTTAAGTTTCGTCTGATAATCGGCTTCAGTCATCAGTTACGATATCGTTTATTGTCGACATTTGTCATTCGGATGCCACTGAGAATTTGAGTGTAACTTTCGATAAATGTGGAATGCATTGTTTGTTCTCATTTTAATATTTTATAGGGTTTACTTAACTCCTATTAAGACCGAGAAATTCTGTTCATGAGTTGACCAAATAGAAGACGGAGCAACAGAACTAACCTTCAACGGTGGTGAAAAACTGCATATTTTATTTTTTCCAGTATTTTGAAACGGCAACAATTATGAGTAGTGGCTTTCTAGTTTTGACGTTAAAAAAAGTACTAAGTAAAAACCGGGTTTTTCACACAAGAAATCACTCATTCGATTTAACCCATCGGCTTTTTTAAGTTTCACTGCCAACAGTCAACATGAAGACAAGAAAACGCAACGCTACTGAGAAAGAGTCTGTTGAAATTCTACCGCTATCACAGCAAAAGATTCGCTTTGCCATTCTTTATGGATTTCGGCGTAATCTCAAGCCTGTGGGAATATTTAATAGTATATTGAGAGAATGCATCATCGCTTGTGACCGTCTTCTAGACGTGGTTTCGGAGACTAGACATTTTTTTGTGGAGGATGGATCTCGTGAAGGTCGCCCAAAATCTTCGACTCATGACGTAATTGTGGCTCTGATAAAGTCCAAAATTGACCCAGAAAATGATTGCTGAGGAACTAAAATTGAATGCCAAAGTTGTATCGCGAATATTAATAGATTAATTTGAAAATACGAAGAAATCAACACGATGCACTCCTCGAATTTTACCTGTTGGTCAATAAGAGAAGCGTATCCATTTTGCTCAATATTTTCGTTAAAAATTGAAAAAATTGGAGAGTCCAGGACCTTCAATAAGATTTTAACAGGTAGGTAATTCAAGTAATATCCAAAAATCCAACAACAGTCGATGGTAAGGAGTCCAGAAGGTGCTAATCCATACATTGAAGGCCAAGCAGCAGAAGTAATGATGTCTATTTATCAGCCAGAGTAGCTGTTAGGGCTGGAGAGACGATAACAACCAAATGGTATATTGAAGTCTGCTTAAAATCAGAAAAATATGTATCTCCATTGCTACTTTTTGCATTACGATATCGCCCCATCTCACATTGAAAAAACGAAACGATTGAAAAAATTCGTCCAGCACCATATTCCCCGAACTTAGCGCCATGTGATTTTTGGAGGTTTTTAAAAATGCAAAAAAAAAATTGAGGGGAAAGGCCTTCGACAATAATAAGGAAATAATTAATGCAGTTAATGTTGAAATTGCAAACATTGAGGACTGTTTTTCAAAGTGAATCTACCGGCTTCAGAAATGTATAGAAATTAATGGCAATTTTGTCGAAAAATTTAAAATTGATGAAGATTAATGTTATATACAGTGGTGGCCACGAGTTTAGCACACATGTTTTTCAACGCAACCAATTCATTTATTTCATATATTATTTTAAAAAACTTTAAACTTAAACTTATGTAGTTCTACATTGTACATGTACATGTTTTTTGAGTGAAAATATATTTACATATTTTGTACCTATAAAGAAAAAATTTAAAAACATTAATATTTTGCTTGGCCACCAATTTAGCACACTTAGCATACGCTATAATAATAAGCTGATTAAGCAATTTACCTTAACTGATATCAACTTTTTTTTTTAGCATTTAGTAGGAAATCCTTTGTTTTTTATGACTGCTGCACATCTTTTGTCTAAGCTCTCCACCAGCACCTCACACAGTCTCTTTTGTATAGCGCTCCATGCGTATTGGATTCTGTTAAATTCTTGGGTTTTCGTTCTTCCACGTGGTGTTTAACATCATTCCATAGATTCTCAATCGGGTTGAGATCGGGAGATTGCGGGGCCACTTCAAAACGTTGATATTATTGATCCCTAAGCTACTCTTCACCAGTCGTGCATAACAATTCAGCCAGTTGGTAAATTTTGTTCAGCAAATGGTATCATATGACTCTGCATTATATTTTTGTAAATATGTTGATCCATTCTGGTATCAATTTTTACTATGGGGCCAACTCCGTGCCAGGAAAAGGCTGCCCAGACCATCAAATTTCCACCACCTTGCTTTACAGTTTTAATAGTGTACTTCGGGTTATGCTGCATATTTTGGGGACGCCATACATATTTTTTCCCATCAGATCCAAACCTGCAGAACTTCGATTAATCACTCCAGAGTATATTTTTCCAAAAACTAAGTGGTTTATCTAAGTGCTCTTTTGAAAACTCCAATCTAGCTTTCAAATTTTTTTTAGACACTATTGGAAGAGACATGAATACCGTATTCGGACTCTAGTTCCTTTTTTATAGTGTTGGAGCTCTTAAATGGGTCTTTAGCTGATATTCGATACATGATTTGGTGAAGTTTCCAGTGCTCTAGATACCTGTCTTACATTTTTAGTAACCCCAAAAGCATCAACATGTCGCATCGCATTGTAAATCATCTTTCGTGAACATTTTAATGCCCGAGAAATTTCTGAAACAGTCTGACCCTGAGCTTTCATTTGAATAATGACGGCCCTTTTTGTCTCTGAGCACCACTGACCTTTCGCCATACCTATTTTCACTTTTTTAATTAAATGTATTATTTAACATTATAAATTTTATAAATACTTCGTAACTAATTGTTGAAACTTACAAAAAAATAAAAATATTACATAAATTCCAAAATGTGCTAAACACATGTCCAACTCGAAACGTACTACAACGACACAACTTACAATTTTTTCTTAAATTAATGAAAAATAATGTAAATAAAGTATTTATTTATTATTGTTGTTTTAATGAACTTGTAAAATTTCACCGCAATATCTGAAAGCAGTGGTGAAAAAAAGGACCTTAATGCAACGATTGCGATATGTGCCAAACTAGTGGCCACCACTGTAATTAAAATTGTTTTTGGCCTTTTTCTTCTGCTTGTCCCTCCATATATTAGCTTCGTTTCAGCTCAGGTTCATAAAACGAGCTTCAGTTGTTCGAAATTCTCATTCGGAGACCCGCTCCTATGACTTTCTTGAGAATTCCAGTCAATAATAGTTCTTGAAATGTCATAAAGATATCTGCACAAAAAGTGGCTGATCAACCCCAGGTCCTTTACCGTATCTAAAATTATAAAAATTTCTTGTAAAATTCAAAATAAAATATATAAAGTTAAACCAGAAAAACGAAAAGTTTCCAAAGAATTAATTTTTGTACTACTGATGAAAATTTATCCTCAGTCACAAAAAAGTAATTTAAAGTCCCCTTCTTCCCTTCCCTTTATTTACGGGGTCAAGCTTTTTACCATTGAATTTCTCGTTTTTCATGAATTTAAAAATAAATTATCATCAATACCTCAAAAATCTTATATAAAATTTCAATACACTTCACTTTAGAGGGATCGGTACACTTTGAGTACCGATTCGATACGAAAGAGATGAGGTCTAATGCGAAGACTTTCTTCAATATGCACACGCATTCAAAATACCTCTCTACTACTCACATATATGTACATAACTCTACACTTATATATGTTTGTATGTATGTATGTATGTATATACAAGTATATCTTATAATTTTAAACGGGGATTTTTATTCCTCATCATTTCATTTTAGCAAGCATCAGCTTCATAACACAACAGCGCAACCACGCGTTGAACTTTTGTATTCGCATAATAAACTCAAACTAAAAAACGTAAAGAAACTGGTCATAAAACTTCAAATTTCAATAATCATTATCGTTTATTTAATTAAAATTAATGATGTTTTTCTTTTTTTGTTAAGCTTTTTTGTAGAAACTACGAGTATACACAGCTAGTAAAAGAAAAACATAACGAAAACTGCCACACGATATGAAGAAAACAACAACAACAAAAAGTGTTTATTAGTTTTTGGGATAATGAATGAATGAATGAGTGAAAATGATTTTTTGGCGGTTTCGAATTCATGTTTTTTAAATGCCTTCATTCACGCACATGCACATTCATGGTTCGTAGTTTTTTTTTTTTAATGCATATTTTCAAGTGTTTTGTCTATTTTTACATTGTTATTTCCCCTGGAGTTTGGGAATTTTTCTGAGTTATTTATTTATTTTTTTTTTTTTTTTGTTTGTTGCTAATATTTGCAAAATTGGGTATGGCTAAGTAACCTATAAAGTTTTTTAGATTTCCAACTAGTTATGCTTTATAAAAGTAATTTTTAATTATTTCTGGGATTTGAGTGTTTCATTCAGTCAATTTCAATTAAGAATTTACTTATCTAAACAACCTCCTACCCAAACTCATTACTTCAGTGCAGAGCGAGTAGACCAAAAAATACTTGAATATCAACGATAGTCCCAAGGAAAAATTTTATTATTTAACTTAGATTTCCAACAGCGGACAGGATTGATTGGAAAATGTTATTGCGCTATGTGCCATGTTAAAGGGCTAGAATATGAAGAAGAAAAATCTCGTTTAAAACTCAAAGCTAAATTAGGAATTTTTGAATGAAATTTTACGTTTTCCGATAGATGGAGAAGCATACATATTTCCAAGGAAAATGGGATTGGGCATATTAATTCGCCTTGAGTTTTGAAGTTTTCACAAAAAATGTAAGAATTTGTGTCCATTTCAAAAATATGCGGAATAAAACGAATTCTATATGCTGAAATTTTTGGTTTTAAGAGTCCACGAATATTGTGGAAGTCCAAAAGCATCAATCTATCCTTGTTATAGTGATCAACCTTAGATAGATAGATAGATTTTTTATGGCTGTAATGTAATGCGACAAAATTTAGTCTATTGTACACCCAGTTTATGCTTATTATAAGCAGTCAGATAAGCCGATACCCCTGAGAAATCTCAGTAGAGGTTTCGGCTTCGTGTTAATTATGTCCAAAGTGTCTGGCCAGTAGTGTTCCAAATATCTCTTCCTCTTGCAAGTAAGTGTCCCGCAGTGTAGAAGTATGTGCTCGGTGTTTCAGCTTCCTTCTGACAAAATCTACAGGTGTTGTCCTGTACTATGCGGAGGTTCTTCAGTTTACAATGCCCTGAAAGAAATCCCGTGAAAATTCGGAGTTGGTTTTTGCTCAGCTGTAGACATAGAGCTGCTCTCTTTGAGTTAAAGTCCACAATTAGCAATTTTGATTGTCTAAGTCCAGGGCTTTGAAGCCAGTAGATTGACCTACCGATATTTTCGTCCACCCTTAATTTGTCTCTTATGGTGTTGTTACCGCTAGAAAGTTTTCAGGACCAATGCAAATTTTGACCGCTGCCGTCCTTGCTAGATGGTCAGCCACCTCATTTCCATATATTTCTGTATGTCCCGGGACCCAACATATGGTTACCTTATTTGTCTTTCCTAAGCCATTTAATAGTTCCAGGCATTCCCAGAATAACTTTGATGTTATTTCAAAGGTGCTCTGATCGCAGCTTGACTATCTGAATACATTATAATATCCTAGCCTTTACGCTTACGTTCGAGGTTGAATTACGCGCACAGCCTTATGGCGAGAATTTCTGCTTGAAAAATCTGATCGACCTTAATAATATCAATCTTCAAAACAGATACAAGCTGAACATATGCAGTTTTTACGATGTTTACGTTCTTCAGCTTGCAATTTGGTAGAAATACCGGAAACTTGCAAGTGAAGCAGATGGCCCATCTATGGACGACATAACCTGCAAGCTTGGTTTGGATTATTCAACTTTCAGGCCTGGCCTTCTTAACTGTAATGAAGTGACTCAATAGCGTAGGTAAAGGGGGGATAAATATCCACTAAAATAATTCAAAGAGCATACAAAATTTGTAAATGTCCTAATATTTTGAAAATAAAAAAACTGTTAAACAATTTTAATTTTTTTTAAACTGACATTTCAATTTAATTTCATTCTTTGAAGTCACAGTTAACCCCCTAGTTCCCAAGCGTGTCTCTAGACAGTCTTCATCCAAACGGGTGTAATTACCATCTTAATAGTTTTTTGATACATTTTACCATATCGTTTATGGAATTCCCCAAGCTTTTAAAAAAATGGATCAGTTATGAGCTATGATGCGTATTACAGAAGTTATGGACAGTCAAAGTAAAAAATTTGTGAAAAATAGGAAAATTAATTATTTTAACTGATTTTAAGTTAAAAGTAAAAAAAATAAATGAAATACTTCCCGTCATAGTAGCATGATACAAAAGTAGCTGTGAGTAGCTAGGAATTTGAATATCTCAATTTAAATTTTTTTTAAATCAATCAAAAATTTGGGAACCAGAGGGTTAATGGACAATAATTCTGTGCGGCTAATTGCAGGTAATGGTTTCGGGTGGGAATGATTCAAGCACCAAATGGAAGTAGGCATACCAAGTAAACAGAAACTGCAAATTCTTTGGTCTGGGCAGTTTAATTTTTTTAAGAGAACTTTAAGTTTTTTGAGATATGGGAAATTTTTTGACTGAATCATGGCTGCTTTCAAGTTATTTGGAGTCACTTAAATACACTTTGAGTCCTATGAAGAAAAAAATTATATTAGAAAATCACAAACTATTTGTAATGTTAAAAAATTAAGTCCCCTTACCCACGCTTTTGGGTGTTATATGACTATAACGGGTAAACGATCGCAAAAACTATCACATAGTTTTAGTCAAAAATGTTCCTCATCGAAAAATAGTTAGAGTCATCGAAGGTCAAAATAACCTCGGTCCAACTTTCCTTAAGAAATTACCCCGTGTTAATAACCCCTTTATATTGGATCACCATTAGAAAAAATAATAAAAAATCTGCGGAGAAAATATTCTCCATAAAAAAAAACAACGATAGTCTAAACCAGTGACTGGGTCACCCATGGCGAATTATTTTAGCGAATGACTTTGATTGAATGGCTGGTCAAGCGTTTTGGAACAATTGATGGTAAATGAAGAATAGCTAAGCCTTAAGTAAATGATTGGGTACAGAATGCGGATGGATTGCAGAATAGACTATTAGATGCTCACTCCAATTTCAAATTTCTATGTAGTCTTTACAAAAGGTTTGAATCCACTGTTCTATGTGATGCATGTCTATAAGACGATGAAGCTGTAAGTTCTAAGCTTTCATGTAGATGTGGGATCTTAGAATCTTTAGCCAACCTTCATCTATTCAGAACTTGAAAGCTCACGAAAATTTTAAGCTATAGAACAATCTAAGCCTAACTAAATTAGAAGAATATCTCTGTTAGGACCGAATTATATAGTAACAACAACACTTATAATCTACAAATATATATTTCCTTATTACATCATACGGAAAAGTTTCAAATTTAAAATATTACTCCAACAAAGAAAGTATGATGTGCGAAAAATTTAGACAAAGTATTTACTTTACAAATCATTAATTACCTACGAATATGCGCGTAATTTTTGGTTGCTTTTCTTTTCGTTTTCTATTGTATTCTAAATTTAACAGTTTTATGGGTGTGCGTTTCTTTTATTTTATGGAATATTTTTGTACATGTCTACATACATTTCAACCTACTTTATTTTCTTAACTTAACGCTTAATCCTCAATTATTTCTGTGGTGCTTTATTTTTTGTTTCATTCCAACTAGACGACGAGTACGACAAACATTTTTTGGGTTTGGCATTTTTAATAGCTTTTTTGTTTTTGCGTAGGTTCATCTTCATTTTTTTTATACCATACTTATATATATATGTACTTACTTACCTACTATTTGTAATACTTTATAATCTTTAATTTTTTTCCATCAACGACTTATCTCCATGGGATTTTTTTCTTATTTTAATGGACTTTATTGTATTATTTTCATAGAGGAAGAGAACTGCATAAGTTCAATTAGTTAAAGAGCATTACTTTATTGTTTTGCATAAGAATGAAAAGATAATAATCAATTTTAATAATTTTATTGAAGATAGGTATTTATTATGACTTCAGAAGAAGTGGATATATATAAAATATTGGATAATTTGAAGGTTTGCGTGTAAAATTAGAATAAGGTAGAAAGTTCTGGATTATTAAGTTTGTAGAGTCAATGATATTGCTGCAACATAAAAACTCAACAACAACTTACGATACTTTACAGCAGAGTTCATTCCAATCCAAAGGGCTTGTTAAATGGCACCCGAGTTAAAGGAAATAGTTAAAATGGAATTGTTCCTATGTATACAACAAAATTACGCTCTAAATGCCACACAGCGACATGAAATCATATGAAAAGCAACGAAACGAAACTCGCAGAGTATGGACACTATTGAGGCGGCGACAGCTGATGACGAGAGAACCACACACAAAACCACATAGAAAAACTACAAACGCGAAATTTGTAAATTTTTCTGCTGAACACTTGGAAACGCTTAAGAAATTTAATAAAAAAATGGCAACAAAATCCTTTTAAAAAAAAACAAAAAATAAAAGTGATACCATTATGACATCAAGAAATCGAAAAGATTATGTTTCGGCGATTTGTCGTCACAAGTTTAGTTTTTTTTTTCTCCCATAAGGTTTTGTGTGCAAAAAAGTCACCGTCGCATTCGCTGTCGCCCCAATCGTGTTCAATCTCTCAATCTTACGCAAAACAACGCCATGAATCAAGTGACAAGATATACCGAAAATTCCGGTACTGTACCGAAATTTCATTCAAAATATCGTGATTCTGAGATTCTTAGTTGCGGTGGTGTTTGTTATGTGATAATTAATTACTTCGTAATTATCGATATATAAAAACTTTATCAATGAAAACGATGTAGTTATCTACAATTAAATAAAGAAAGAAAGAAAAATGTAAGGGGTTTTCGTAGTACTTTTTTAGGTATAGGTTCCAATAAGACAGTTTTTTTATACAAAATATTTAGTTATTTAAAAAAAATTGCTAAAAAGTTGATTCAACAACAAATACTTTTAGGCATTCAACTTTTCCGGCTTCATAAAACCACGCCCATTAAATTTTTTAGGGTTTTGAGATCAGATTTATGCTTTTTACATTAAAATTTATTAATCCCAATTTTTTTTCAATCAATCAAAAATTTGGGAACTAGAGCGTTTATTCTGGTTCCGGTTCAATTAATTCAATCTTTGATTTTAGATAAGCATAATCATGGCAGCCATCGGCCAACTTTTTTTTTGACACAGGTGTCGTTGAACGACAGTCGTTCTACAAATATATAGTCGATGTGACTTTATATTTCGACGCAAACAAATTTTTAAATGATTCTTAAAATAAATAATATTTGTCAGCTCCTTCGACTTTCAGATTTTTATTTTTTATATTTTAAAAATCCTTCGGTCTTCGGCTTCGGCCGAAGGTTAGATGAATGGCCGAAGTTTTGCTTCGGCTTCGGCCAAAAAATCACCTTCGGTCGGACACTAGTTCCCACACAATAACACTACTCTTTCGATCCTCCTCATCAGCAATATATTCACACAACAATGTCACCATCACTCATATCACCTGGTTTCCAGAGAGGAAAGTGGAGGTAAGACGACAAAATGTATAGGTTCAAAAAAAGAAGAAACGATTTCGTTACAGGTTGCAGAATAAATATATACGAAACTTCTTTAAGCAACTAGAAAATATTCAAGTGTTTCTTAAGTCCATCGTCATGCTTCAAGTAAGTAACTAAGGAACTCTTTCTGATCTGTAACAATCAAGAAGCTTACTACAAATGAGCTCTCATTCGCTCTATGTGGCTTAGAGTTCAAATTCAAACAAATTACATCAACAAACTGAGAAAATAAATTCTATCTAAAGCATCCAAGAAATTACCTGAGGAGCTCTTCTTTTTTTAAATAACAAACTGAAAGATCCGCGAAAAACATATGAAAGCCTGGAGTTTATGCATATATGCAACTCTTGAAATCGGCCGTGAAAGCCTTTTATAGTAAACGCAGAAATTCCATTTACTATTACATTGTAAATTGTTAATTCTATAATTAAACAATTTTGTAGTTACCACCTACTTGAGTGCACCGCTACAACCAGCAATCAAAATGAAATATTTTATAAGAAGTGAAGAAGTTAAAAGTGGATGAGATAATGATAACTTGTAATTTGTACAAGAAGCAGCAACAACAATAACAGCAAAAGAAAAAACAAAAAGCTGAGGCAGCAACATTTTGTAATTCCAAGCAAAATATAAACAACAAGCAACAGTAGCCATGACGGTGATGATGATGAGCAACTAAAGCGATTATAGCTAAAGCAAAAACAAAACAAAAATAATTGTTCAATTGCAATCTGCTGCAACAATTGTTGCAAACAGGTTGACAACTTAACCATATTTATGATTTTTTTTTTCTGAGAAATCACTGAAGAAAAAACAACAAGGCAAAATCTTGAAAATCTACTTAAATACTTGCAAAAAATCAAAAAAGAAGGAAGGGAGAGAGGGAAGGAGAAAAAAGGAAAACAGCATACAGAAAGTGACAACAACAACAGCGATGAAGGCAATGACAACTACGTCAGAAAAAAAATAACAAGTGCCAGCAATAATAATAATAAAAATAATAACAACAACAAACAATAAGAAAAAACCAACCTAGTTAATCAGAAATTTCTTGTGAATGAATGAATGAACGAACGACCGAACAATAAGCAGCAGAACAAATCAAACAACAACAACAACAAAAACGCGGTAACAGCAAACAAACACAGCAACAATTGTGCTAAAACCAACGCAACGCATTGATTTGTGCGGATATAAAAAACCCATCAAAAAGAATCATACATATTTGAGTTTTATATAAACCAAATAAAATTCACTCAACGAAAATGAGCAAGACCAACACTCTCTCGCCCACTCACTCACTTGTGTGAGCGTTCTCTCTTTCTCTGAACGCACTCTTTCTTTCTCACACACACACACACACACGCATGAACAAATACGCGACAACGACATCTATATTAAAATATTTCAACTACTTCTAACGGCATACACAAAATTTTCTACAAATATTTAAAGAATTCAAAACAACGAAAGCAAAAATTCACCGGAAAAATGCGCTGAAGAATGTACGGCGAAAATATCTAAAATTATTTTGTAGATGTATCTATCTATGATATACAAGAAAGAGATAGTTAGATGTATGCAAAACAGTGTCAATACTATAGAAAGAGAAGGCACATGCATTTGTATGTTTGTGTGTGTGTGTCGGAAATACATATAGCGCTGATTCAGCTTAATTCAGCTCCTAATATTTGTTGGTATTCGTATTGTTTTTGTTTTTAATTTAATGCGCAACTGCGGCGAATTCACACACACACACATGCATAGATAATGGAGAACTTTTAATATGCAAATGTGTGTGTTTGTCTATGCATAGAACAGTGAAGTGTTTATACTCTAAACAACTTTCTCAATGAAAATGAAATGCATATATCTCACAGTAAAGCAAATCAGTTAAGTTCTCATAAAATTTCAAACTAGTACGAGTTAACGTAGTTGCAAGTTAAAATTCACTACTAATGCTTTCAAAAACTATGTATATTTATTCTACAGATCAAACTACACAACTCTGTATATTTCAAATCAATCACAATCAATGCGACTATTCAATTTCAATTGAATTTTATAATAATTGTCAAAAATGAATCCTAAGGCATTAGCACAAGCTCCAGTGCGTGTTGCTCCCCTCATCAAATTAAGTAGATGGGTATTGTTGATAGCGGGCATTTTTTATGGCATTTCCCGTCATGCCACGCTATCAAAGAAAGAGAAAAAACTTCGCGAGATCCAAGCTAAAGAGAAAAAAATCCGTGATGCCCAACTCAAAATAGAAAAGAAGAAAAGTGCTGAAAGAGAAGCAAGAGCTTTGGCGACACTTTCAAAGCCAGCAAGGAAACCATCATCAGATCATTAGATATTCGAAGATGGCGATGATATATTTTTGGAATAAATTTTATTTTCTATTTACTTTTTAATGGAAAATGGCTAATCAAATACAACAAATATTTTTGAAAAAACAACAAAATTCAGGTGTATGAAGAATGCAGCGGTATGCCAAGTGATTGTGATTAGTTACTAATATGTTATAATTGTGAGAAAAGCAGCAATTATTTGTGAATGTTATAAGAAGAAAAAAATGGAATGTTATTAGAAAATTTCAATATAAAAAATAACATTCAATGTAAAAACCAATTGGTTAAATAGTGGCGATTCGGGGTTTTACTGAGAGATCGGCCACGCGTTATTACCAGCAACCGGACATCGGCTTTTCTGAAATATATTCAACGTAGCAGCCTTAAAGACTCAAATTTCTTTTATAACCGTTCATTTTTCAATGTCTAGTAAGTGAAATTCGATAATTTGAATTTGATTTAACTCTTAAGTGGTGTAACAGATAAAGAACAACATAGCGCATGCGATAATGTAGCAATGTTCTAATGGCATTGCGATAAAATTCCACATCCTGACAAGAGCAGATTTAGCATGCTAATTTATCACACTGATGTATGCTTTGATGGAAAAAAAAACTTCTGGCAGGACCATTTTCTCTATCCACTTTTTTTAGGTCCAGTGAAAGCTTCCTATTCTCGGAATTTCGACAAGGATTTCATGGCTTAAAATTAAACAGATCGCAATTTCAGATCGTACCACCCAAGTTACGCTCTAGACAAAATAAAAAATTGAACGAACATTTTTTTATTCCAATTGAAGCAATCTTATTAATCTGCAAAATATTATGTCATTCGAAACTTAATATTTGAAAACAGCGTTCAATATTTTAATTGGAAAAATATCAAAAATACAAAACTTTACAATCCAAACAGTGAACCTACAAATGCATTTTTTGCTACTTTTGCTATATAATTTGAAATATTCTGATATAAATTTAGAATATTCTAAAATCAATCATTCAGGAATCAATTTTAAAATCTTTCAAAATCAATTCAGAATGTTTTGCAATCCATTTGGAATATTCTACCATCAATTTGGAATGCTCTCAAAGCAATCGGGAATATTTCGAAACCAATTTGAAATCAGTTTCCAAAATTCTAAAACCAATTTGGAAGATTTCATTCCTAAATTAATTTGAAAGATTTGGAAATAAATTTGGAATATTCTTAAATCAATTTGTACTATTCTGAAATCAATTTGCATTGCTCTGAAATTTATGTGAAATACTTTGGAATATTGAGAGTTTGATTAATAATATTCGAAAACAAAAATTTGATGAATTCTATTTTGAAACCAAAAAAAAAAAATTTCAAGGAAGAAATCTGAAATCAATTTAGAATATGCTCAAACCAAACTGGAATATTCTAAAATTGGTTTGAAATATTTTGAAGTCAATTTGGAATGCTCTGAAATCATTTTCGCATATATCGATTTCTATTCGCAATATTCCGAAATCGATTTAGAATCAATTTGAAATTTTTGTAAATCATTTTGGAACATTCTGAAACTAATTTGAAGGATTCTATTATGAAATCAAGTTAGAGTAATCTCAACTCAATTTAAAATATTCTGAAACCAATTTAGAATACTGTGAAAATGAATTGGAATGTTTGCGAATAAGTTTAGAATCATTTGAATTTTCCAAATTTGTACACCAGCGGAAAATATTCTGACGTAGGTACATTTGGTAATTCTGAGAACTTATAAACATAAAAACATTCACAATTCATACATCTGGAGCTTGTGAAGTCGTTAATTTCAAAATGGTGGACTGAGACAGTTCTAGTTTTTCAGCATTCCCCCTAAATTTTTATAAAAAATATTTTTTCTTGTAGACGTGTGTTACTTTTCTCAACCATTTGTTATTCATATTAAAAACATTATTAGAAAATTCCAAAATTGAAGAGTAAAGGCCGGTGAGGTCAGCGGTATAAAAACTTTAACTACGCAAATATTTGTGATCAGGAACCCAAAATCAACTTAAAATATTTAAAAAAAAAACAACATTTGGGTGAAAAGAAAAAGATGATTATTGTTGCACTTATATGCATTTTTTTTTTATTATTTCGACGAATTGCTTAACACTAAAAAAAATTGTATATTTAATGTAAGCTCAGCAAATATATTCGTTAAGAAAAGAAATATTTAAAATATATCCGCATGTACTTACCTCACTAAAAAGTTAATTAATGCCCACTGTTCTGCGGCTGCTTACAAAGCACAAATACAAGCGCGTGTATTGAATCGTCTGCGTGTGTGCGTAAGTGTGTATATGTTAACGTGTGTCAAGGTATATGGATGAGCTTCAGCTGTTTTTCCAAATTCACACCAACAAGACAACGACAAAACACACAGCCGAGAGATGAAAATGACACTTGCGCGCGGCGAATTCAACTGTTGCAATTGTTTATGCCAAAAAAAAAAAATTAAAAAAAACACACACACACAAAAAATCACAGAAATTTCAATGAAAAATTAATGCAATTGTGTATAAACACGAACAGAAATAATATTTCTTTAAGAATTCTTTTCTTGCATTTAAAAATCTAGTGAATTCTTATGAAATCTGCACACAACACAAAAAAAAAAAAAAATATTCAACACATTTGGCCACATTCAATTGGCAAAACTGTAACTGTGTGAGCTTAATTAATAAATGAGCTCTTTGTTGTTGCTGTTGTTGGTTGGCGGCGAACCGGTTACTACTATTATTATTATTTTCTAGATGCTTTATTGCTGGTGTTGTTGTATTTTCATTTCAGAAACTGTGTTTTGAAAAACAATTGGAATTTTCATTGCCAATTACAGCCAGCGAAACGCAAAAATTCTTAAGCAGAGCACGAAAATTCCGAAACGAAGCAAAGAATTTCGCATTCGAGATACTTAACTTTTTTTTGTTTAGTGCTTGCCGCACTCACAACCTACACTGCAATACTACGCTACGCTGAAGTAATGGTAGCACAAACAGTAACAACAAAAACAACAACAATAACACCAGCAACAACAAACGAGACGACGACGATGACTATGTATGCAGAAGAAGAAGAAGAAAAAGCAGCAACAGAAAAAGTAGAAGAACAACAACAACAACGTATCCAAGCGAAACACATTCGAAATGAAACGAAACGCAGCGAAATTGTTTTCATGCACTCACTCGCTCGCTCGCTCACTGAATCTTTTTTGCTTGTTTGTTTGTTTTTGTGTTGTTGTTTTTTTCCTACAAAAACCGCACAGATTTTTTTTCTTGCTTTTATGGAACAACAATTGGGAATATGTTGGGGAGCAAAAAGTTTCGAAAGAGTTAACTGCACGAACTTTATTTTTTTGTGTGTATATGGGCACTAACGAACATATCGAAGAATTCCTGAGAATGTACAAGAACAGCACAACGCGGCACGGCGCGTTTTTTTTTCATTTAGTTTATATCTCGAGATACATTCACGAGAATTGCTTGTATCTTTCGCTAAGTATCTCGATATATGTTTGTATGTACTACGTATCTTAAACAATTTAGAATGTTTTTTTTTTTATCCATCACGGTCGTTCGGCTCGGTTCAGTTTGTTTATTTTTTTGTTTGCCTTTCACGTAATGCAACGGCAACGGCAATGGCAGCAGTAGCAATCGCAATGTTGCAACTTGCAACTTCTACTTTTTGTGTTGCTGCAATTGTATATAAAATTTTAGCAAGCAAAAACATACGCTCAGGTATTTTTGGAATGGCACAAAAGAATCCCGAATATGCAATGCACAGAAACCTAAACACAACAACGAGAACGCTGATAGAGTCTGGCTGCCTGATGCCTGCTGTTGCTGCTCGCATGTGAAATTCACTCGAATACGAAGAAACTTGAAGTTGTTGCAGCAGCAACAAAAACAACAGCAGCAAAAAAAAACATTGCAGCGAATTGCTGCAATGAATGGAATTGACCAAATATTGTGTGGCGCGGCGCTGCAGTAATCTCGCTCGCTCACTCACGCGGGCTGGATGCATTGCATATGAACCCGTACGTTTTATATGCACATGTGTGCGTGTGTTTATATCTGTTTTTTTTTTATAATAATGCAGTTAGTAACTTGTTGACTTGGCTTAAAAATAAAAACAATTTACAGCAGCCAACAGCAAAAACTTAAAACGAGCAAAACAACAACAACAGCATACAATGAGTAGCTCTCCAATGATAGCAAAAACAACGAATTCCCGCATTCGCCGTACAATGACGACAACAACCAGTGTGGCCAACTTTTGTTTTTCGAAATCCGCTAAAAAAAAGAAAAAAACGCGTATTCTCTTTAAAAATATTTTCTTTAAATTTTTTCCTTTTAACACGTTCGCGGACGTGAATGCTATAACATTCATTTTCATGGTGTCACAATATGACATGAATGCTAAGGCATTCAAATCCGTAATACAAATTTCGGCATTCAATTTCATATAGCATCCACCTAATCCACAACTGAACTGATCTATGTATCGAACTGATTGCTTTAGTATTCAGTGTATATAACTAATAAAATTGAATATTGTTAGAACTTGGAACAAACATGTATAATCAAATTTAAATATTGTAATTACTTTAAGAGTGCCGCCATGTGTCTCTTTTTGCACCTCGATACAATTTTGAGTGTCCGCGAACGTGCTACAAGTGTTAAACACAAATTTTTTTATATACAGTAGAATCTCAATAATTCGCAACAAACGGCTGGTCCCTTAAAAGAATCGTTTTTATTCGCAAAAATTCTACACATTTTGGTCCCCTCGCTAATTCGTATTTTTTTTTTCAATACAAGGTCTGTTAACCTCTTATAAATCAAAATTGGTTGTTGACAACCTCTTATAATTCGTAATGCAAAGCAAAATTCTATGGAACTATGATAAAGAACGCGAGAAGAGCCTTAAACTACAAAACCGTTAATCCGTATTTTTCTATCCCAATAATGTTCGAAAAAATAAGTAAAATGGGAGATCCGGTTTAAATTTTATTTGAGTTTTCTTTAAAATACGGGGCGAATGAGTGGATTGTATACATGCTTTGCTATAATTCCTGGTTACAAAGGTTATAGCAGACATTATGCCCCATTGGAAAACTTAAGGATAAATTTAAGGATTAAGAGTCCTGAACATATTATTTTTTTAAATTTATTTTAATATTGCGATTACGAATTATCGGTATTCTGCTGTATCAAAAAGAAAATTCATTAAATACATGTATTTTTAAAGTTTTTAATTCACAGCATTTCTAAATTATACAATCACAAGAAAAAGTAAAACAAGATAATGGAGTATTTTATACACTTTGATCACGAAAAAATATACAGAGTAATAATTTACAACTATCACATATCGATGTCGAAGTCTAGATTCTCTTCATTACTATCAATTTCTTCTGGCCATAACATACTCTTTAGTCTAAATTCAGAAGAATTTCAAACATTAATGCTGTTTATTTACGTCATCAGGGGGGTTACTCTGTAGTTCGATTCGAAAGAAATTTACTAGAATTCAAACGATTGGTGCTCTGGAAAACATTTTCGCATAATATTTGTTCGATGTTCAGATTTAATTTTGTGCCTTTTCGAATCGAATTTGGCATTCGAATAGAACTGGCTTTCGAATCGAACTACAGAGTAACCCCCCAGATATTTTGTAGTTTTCACAATATGAATTTTGGTGTTTTAATTCATTTTTTATATGAAGTAAAGAATTTTTTGAATTGAGTTTCTTGCGGTTACGAATTTTGGTTTTATATAAGTTCATTGCTCAACAAAAAATACTGTTAAGATTATTTAGGAAATGGATTATGTAGCGGAGCATTTATTGTCTTTTAAATTGAAAAAACTCGTTAAAAAACCCGCTGACCGCTAAACCACTTTTTTCCGCGTTTTAATTTTCAAAAAGCACTAAATTTATCGGGAAAAGCGCTGAGTTGGCCACACTGACAACAACCACGAGTACATACTCTCGTGTTTGCCTATCGTTGTCGTCGAAGACGTCAAAGGCAAAGACAACGATGGAGACAATAACAACAACAACAAAAACCAGAAGAAAAACGAACTTCTCACTGCTTGGAGCGTGCGAAATTTGAGGAGGGCAAAGAAAGAGGTTGTTACTCTCATGTGTATGCTGTTGTTTTTTACTTGCATCAGACAGTGGTGTTTTCAAAAGTACTTGACAGTTTAACTCTACTAGGGCAACTCCTTGATACCGGCTTTCAATATTTTTTCTATACCAATAGTATTTCTGATAAATTTGCTCCAAAATAAGAGAAAAATATTATTGAAATTTTCTTTTCTACAGGTAATTCGCATTAATTGTCTTTTTATAGAAGCAATGGTGGCAAATTAATCTTTTTTGTTTTCATAGTCTTATCGACTATAATTTGTCTTTTTTATAAAATTAGGCTTCTTTTGGTGAAATAAGTAGAAAAAAGTAGAGAAGAATCATAAGTCACCAAAAATCACAAAAAAAAATGGAATGACGGCTTTACTTACTCTTGACTGGGCTTTCTTTACAATGAAATACCATTTTTTTTTTTAATTTTCGGTTTTATTTGAATCGTATAGTTTCAAACAAGGCCGTATTTAGGGGGGGTTTTGGGGGTTCTGACGCCCGCGCCCCCCCCCCCCCCCCGAAATGTGGAAACTTTCTTCCAATTTTTTATATTAATTTCCAGTGGATGGAAAAAAGTAGAAAATAAAATCTATTGGAAGATTTTTGAATATTTTTTACTTCCATCGGTTTTTTTTTCTAAAAAGTCAGGTAAATTTGAAATCTTAGTTACACTATGCGACCAAATATGATTTATTTTCTTTGACATGAGGCTTGATTTCGGATTCAAAAAGAGAAGGTGATGCTGAGCAATCCTGCATTCATAGTTTTTCTATGTCAGTAACTGTTTTCGATTTAAAGCTTCGTCGTGAAACATCTTGAAAAGTTTAAAAATTAATATAAAATAGAAAAAACTGTCGGATCCTTGTAAAATTAGATTTATGTGAAAAGCAATACAAAGCAATATTTTATTATGCTAAACTTGTCCGCCATATTTGATTCGGAATTTTGAATTTTTAAAATCTGACTGCAGATTTGTAACCAGCGCCCCTTAAAACACTTTTCATTATGTCTGGCTGTGAGTGTGAGTAAGATAAAATCCATTCTTTGTAAATTTTTTCCTGCACCCGTAGACATAAATACATCCCCTGATTTAAGGTGACGTAATGCGAAGTTCCTGACCTCAGATTTATTTTCAGCATAAAAAATTAATGCTAGGAACCATATTATTCGCCAAACCCATGCAGAGCAGTGTTATTGGATCAGCTTCAAAGTTTTTGGAGACAATCTTAAAATTTAATTAATTCTTTAACCCATTATTGCACCCCGACTCGGAAGATCCCTTTTAATGCTGTGACTGCACGAATTTAGGAAATATATGCCAACTTCACCCGGGTTTCTCATAATTGATAATGGTCCGAATTCTCACTGATAATCATTTGAAAAAATTAGCCTCTGAATATTTTTAGCATTATTAGTCATTATTTTAACTTTGGGCAATGGAAAGTCAGGGAGTTATCGAAATTATGTCCTTGACGATAAAAAAATGCATTGGAATTCACATTGAATAATATTTATTTGAAAAATATGAAATTGATTATTCTGTGAATAGGGTCCATCAAATGCAACATCGTATCTAATTTATTTATTTAAACATCAGTTTCATAAAAATTATTTATGAATATTTTCTTCGAATGAAACTCCCCCCCCCCCCCCTCTCATTTCATTTCACTTTTGCTCTGAACATATTTCGTTTTGCTTTTGCTCTTGAGTAAAATTATTCCACTTTTTTCTGAACGTAGAAGTTATACCATTTTTCCTCTCAGCCTCTCATTTATCAGTCAAACGGTTTCTCTGGTGGCCAGTATTTTCATTCTGCATATCTTCCTGCTCATCAGCATCACCTTCATCTGAACTGTTCTCCTGGTTTATATGCATTTATACGCATGCGACTGGACGTCAAATAGAAAGTTAACGTTATTTATTAATACGTGGTGCAAAGTTATGATTAAACTGGGCACTTAACACCAACAAAATTTTATTTATTTTTTCCGTTTTCGTTAATTCCATAAGCGCAAATTAGGTTTCTAACAGTTTTGTTACACGGCATTATAAAAGGTTAATAGCGTCTGGCAATACTGCTGAGAGTCACGTGCCTTATTAGTGCGCGGTGATGGGTCAAAAATTAATATTTATGTTTTTTTTTTTTGAAACTGAAGTCGTGTGAACTTTTCTGCTTTGTCATGTGAACTTAGACTTTGTTTTACTTTGCAAAAATGACCAAATTTCAATTTCGGGAAAAAGTGACTTATCTTGATTTGTTTCGACTCTTTTACACAAATTTATTAATTTATTTTATTTATTAATTTAATCCTCTGACATCCTAGTACTACAAGATACAAATCTTATAATTATTGTACTAGCAACATGAGAACATTACATAAAGTTACACTTGACTTGACTTAAAAAAATATATCTTATAAAATAACAATATATGGTAATTAAGTCGAAAGTTGGTTTTCAAATTACACTGCGTTGTTTATGAGTTGTAGGTAAGGGGAAAGAGAGTTCCAAAGACGAATTGCGTAAATGAAAAACTGTCACTCCTAAGTTAAGCAAATATGTTCTATTTGTGTTATTTAATTGATTTCATAGATTAATAACAAAGTTGAACGGATGGCAATGACAGCCTCTTCTACACACGCATATTCCCATAGCAACGTATTGAGCATCAAAAGCGTCAAATTTTCGCTCTCATTTTGAAGATGGCGGTATGTTCTAAAGTTTGATTTTCGAAATAAAATTAGCCCGTTTGTGCTCAAAATTTTTTGAAAATATACAAAATAAAAGTATATAAAATATTCAAAACCAATTTGTATATAACAAATAATATAAATAAATGTGCAAAGAATGCCGAGTTCCTGCTGCGTCTGCAAGAAAAAATTGCCAGAAAGAGGTGTCACTTTATTGCTGTAACTTTTTGGATAAAGCAGACGTAAATGATTTAAGGTGGCAGAAAATGATAAAAACTATTTTGTCAAAAATTACTCAGAGAAGAAATGACATTCGTTAATATATTGCCAAGGAAACATGCATCAGTATCCGTTCAACTTTGTTATTAATCTATGATTGATTCGATTTGATTGTGAAAAATTTAATTTGGTATACAAATAAGATGGTTGTTTCGTACACATCACTTTATGTAAAAGTAGTAGCGTTCTAAGTTTTAAAATATTGTCAAAGGTCATGTTGTAGATTTTTATATTTTATTCTGAAATGTTGTCTGAGCGTTTTAGTCCGTAAATATATCTAGCTACACCTGCGGTCAAGCACATTTTACCACTTAATTTTTCTCAGAATTTTGTACAATTTTTCAGCTTATGTTTGAGCCACATTGATAACTTTTTAAACGTGTATTTAATTGACAAATATATGCTATTTAACAAAAATTTTTTGATTTCTAATGTGTATTTTTCGTCCTTTTCATATAAAATAAAAAATAGAAAAAATTGTTTTTCATATATTTATTTCGTTTTCCAAAATTTTTCAATTTTTCAAGAATTCAAAAAAATTTGTGTTTTGTTTTCTTGAACATTAGATAAAGCAATACTCTAATCTTAAATTTAATAAAAGTTCGACTCGACTTTGGATGCAATAACAGCTTCGATTCGAGCAGACATTGACTCAACCAGATTTTGTAAAATACTGTTTGAAATTTTCTTTTCTCAAACTTTTTCCAAAAATATTCTTAGGTTCAGATTACTCTGCGGTTTATGCTGAGCCCTTTTACGTTTCATCACGTCCCATAAAAGCTCAATTGGATTAAAATCTGGCGAATTTCTAGGCCAATCCATATGTTGAAAACCGAGGTCCTTGGACATTTTCTGCAGCAGCAAAAAAATTCCCAAATTTGCCATTGTAGTATTTTTTGTCTCTTTCACAACTTGTTTCCTTATAGATTGAAATTGTTTATATGTTTCCAGCGTTTTATAACGTTTCCAGTGATTGTAAACGGCGTTTCGTTTAACTATCAATTTTTTAATATTGTAGATAAACCAAGGCCGCTGAGGATCACTCATTGTTTTATTTCTTAAAACAACAAATTCGTCGAAAATATTAGAAATATTAGTTTGTAATAGTTTTTTGCCTCTCCTGAAAATTTATGTATTGTTGCTATAGACTTACAATTATAATTATTCTACTGCTATTTTTTAATAATTAGAATTGGTTTTTCTAATGCTAATACTTATCGGCTTGTAATTATAAATGATCTAATGCCAGTGAAGTGATTAACTAATTGCCAAACTAATTCATTATTCCCATGACTGACACAACCACATTTATATCCAATAAATTGATAACTAATTCTGGATTTTTTAGCTACCAAAAAATTATATTCTAAAACCGCACTTCTTCACTTCATCAAAATTTAACTTTACTTTTTAATTAAAAATATTGACAAAAGCAGTGCAAAATGCAAATTAATACAAGCAATTCAACTTTTCTCATTCTAATTGTGACTGTTACAACAACAACAACCTGACCGGGTGCCTAAATTATTTATGTGGCATACATTTAATGCGTGTATCTACGACCGCCCTTTGTCAGATTTTATTTTCACCTAAAGTCAGAATATTTTCAAGCCTCCTTCATTTACACCAAATTTTTAAAACTGAAATACAAAAATAATTCAAACCTTAAATTCAGTTCCGAATAATTTCACTTACCCAAATTTTCTGCTGGATTAAATTTAAATTTAGGGATAAACTTCCAAATTAAACGAACTTTTGAAACATCAAATGACCTAAGTTCTTAATGATAATTTGTACTTACGTGGATAAGATTGTCAATTTAACTTAGGTCAACATGGTTGGAATCAACAAGCAATTGCCCAACCCAGTAAATAATTTCCTCTGGCTTTTTAAGTCCGACAGGTTAAAATGTACGTTTTGCTTCAAAAGCAGTTCGCTAATTATGAAGCTATAGATTCTCTTGTGAAAATTCGGACTTCCCTAATATCCATATCGCTCTGAAAATGTTCAAGAATCAAACTTGCCTTTTAATCATACGGACACAAAATTTTTACATTTCTTGATAGCTTGCCCTCGGGCTTGGAACGTTGTGAAATCACGTTAGTTTGAGCCCAGGTTACGGATTCATATTGCTAATACCCTCTATAAGCCAAGTTAACTTTATACCAATCAGATGAAAGAACACGCCACTGCCTTTATATTTTACTATGTATGCCGCTACTCGCATTACCCCCAAAAGCAACTTTCCGCCAGCAAGAAGAGCTAACAACAACAACAATACCATCATCTCATCGAATCAACGACAATTCCATCTAAGAAATAAATGCGAAAAAGAGCGAAATATGCGGGAATTTCAATACGAAAACGTTCAGAAATTCAAAGAATTTTTTTTCTCATTCGTGCAGAAAAAAATGGAAGCGAAAAAGCAAAAAAAAAAAAAACGAATATTTTTGCGTTTGCGTTGAAGCACAGCGATGAAATCGCGCGCTACTCTTTTTCTTGTTTTTAGCTTTCAGTACAACAACTTCAACAACAACAACAATGAATGTTGCTGATACGATGTTGCTGCTACAGCAGCAAAAGATTAAATTAAGAAAACATTAAAGACAAGCGATGCGGCGGCAACTGGAACAAGAACAAAGTTATCGCATCGAACAATGCAACAACAACAACATCAACAATAACAACAACGACGTCAACAAAAGCATCAACAGTAACAAGATATAAGAAACAGCATCATAACATCGACATCAGTAGCAAGAGCAGCGGCATTAATAGAAAAGCATGAGAGCATCGTCATCTGTATATTGGCAGCAACATGTGGCATTTATGGTATTCGGCCGATAGGTGAAGTGAGTGGTGCATGGTGAATGCTACCGCCGCTGCTGCTGCTGCCTTGCGAATGCTTCGAATATTTTTAATTGGAAAAACATTGGCAAGCAAGCGATGAATGTTGATAGAATTGCAAGTTAAAATTGTACATATAAAAAAATAAATTTTAACAAAGTAAACTGAATACGGAATATGCTGTTGCTGCTGCTGGCTGTTGCTGCTGCTGAAAATTTTTGTATGAAGTAGAACTAGTTTTTTCTTTCTTTCATGCTACGCTATTTGGATATAGAGCAAAGCTAAGCTTTTTGTAAAATGGAATGGAATGGAACCAATCAGATTCAAGCTCTCTGAAATGAGTCATTGCTTGGATTTCTTATACTTTTATTGATTGCAAAACTTCTTTTTCCCTAATATGAGATATTAATTTCATTCAGTTTTAGGTTTTTAGAAGAAATTTTTTTGGTATTAAATGTAATGGAAAATTATGGTTCAGTTCCATTTCAGAATATTCTGTTTGTACTTCATAATAATCAAAAGTGTTTCAGAAGATTTCAATTCGATTCCAGATTCGGAAGTACTTCACTTGAGCTTAAATATTTACTTCAAAATGGTTGCATTTTGTATTGCAATGTAATTTTGAAATTTCCGAATGTCCAACCAGCATAACTCTGAATAACACAGACCTTCGAGGTTTTAGATGATTGAAAACAAGTACATGCATAGTAGGGCCTACCAATTTGTATGGGTGATTTTTTTTTTTTTTTTAATTACTCAGACAGAAAATTGTATTTTAAACTTTGCCAAAGAAAGTATGGAAAGTATGATCTTACCACCGCGGTACCGGTGCACCAGTAAAATTCGTAGAAGTTACAGTACTATCAAACTTAAAGGTCAATTTTCATTCAAACGTAGTACTGTAAATCCAATAAACAAATCATAAAATATCAAATAATCAAACTAGAAAACCTCTATTTTGCAGAAAAGAAAATTGGATTTAAATTTGTTATTATTTAGTTTAAAAATTTAAATAAATAGAAATATTCTGTGGGGACAAAATTCATTTTTTACCATACTTTCTTCTGCAAAAATTATCATGATCGAATATAGAATTTTCTGCCAAAGTACTTAAAAAAAAAAGTCGATTAATCGAACAGCAACTTTGAAAATTCGTGGAAAATACTTATATAATTTAAATTTTACTTAAATTTTACTTACTTGTTTCATTAAATTTTACTTAAAAACGTTTCATGTCACACTGAGGTCGATTACATTGCAGATATTATTGAATTTAACATACGACTTGTGAACAGTTTCACTACGACCGTAAATAGTCCTGTGATATGTCAAGTGGAAAAATTGCCTTTGCCTAATAGGCCTTTCTGGTGCATATAAGCTAAAAAGAGCAAGAAGGGGAGAACAATCAATATGACCCATGAGCACATTCCTTGCGAAAAGTACCAGAAAATAGTTTCTTTTAATTATCAAATGTTTTAAGCCCAAGAGGGCACAACGGCTAGGATACGATGGATCGAAGTTCCAGTTAAGCTTTGATTGGCAAATCAAGTAAATCTTTTTAAAAATTTTTTAAACCTCTCATTGTGGCAAGTGTAAGAAGAATCCCAGTTTATACAACCATACTTCACAACCAATGAAACATAATTGTCTTTAGAGTGAACGGGTCCTTACACTCGACGAAGCCTTGGCAAAGTCAATGAACAGTACGTCAACTTGTTTTCCCATCTCGATCTTATTTTTTAAATGATGAGAGAAGAGGGTTAAATTGGTAGTTGTGGATCTACCACTTACGAATCCATGTTGGAATTCAGAAATTTGATGTTTGATGTTAACATAAATTCTTATTTTTACTAAGGCTTCAAAGACTTTAGAAATTATTAGTTCTAACTCTACCTCCTTCTCAGAAAGATTCAGAAAGCCAAGATTGGTAATAAGGAGTGAGATTGAAAAAATCTTAATACACGTTTTACCTAATAATTTTGTTTGGGTGTAAAATTTAAAAATTTCTTTGATCTAGTTATCTTTGAAAAATATGTCAGTTGTTATTTTAAATGACAAACATGTTGATTTATTGTGAGTTTGATCAAAATGAGTGAAGAAAAAGAAGTACGTCTTAAAATTATTAAAAATTTAAAAAAAAATCCAAATTGGTCCTACAAAAAATTGACCAAAGAATTGAAGGTCTGCTGCCAAATTGTTTCCAATGTTGTTAAACACCTTCAGGAGAATTTGACCATCGATAGGAAACCTGGTTCGGGAAGAAAACAAGGACCACATGATATTGGGAAAACCAAGAAAATAGAAAGCATATTGAAAAGATCTCCAAGCACATCTGGTAGAAAAGCTGCCCGGTTAGCCCAGTGCTCTGACTATTTGGTGCGAAAATTTAAAGCCAATGCAGGTTTGAAAACATAAAAAGTCCAAAAAGTTCCCGACAGGAATGCTGCAAAAAATTTAGACGCCAAAAGTAGGGCTCGGAAACTAAAATCGAATTTCATAAAAAAATATTCATGTTGTATAATGGACGACGAAACGAATGTACTGGCAGATTTTACGCAACTTCCGGGACAAAATTTTTATGTTGCTGATGCTCGAGAAAATGTCGAAGAACAATTTAGAATCCAAAAGCAGACAAAATTTCCTAAAAAGTTCCTGGTATGGCAAGCTATATGCAATTGTGGCAAAAGACGCAAGTCATTTGTTACAGTGGGCTCTATAAATACCGAAATATACATCAAAGAATGTTTGAAAAAATGACTTTTTCCTTTCATAAGAGAGCACAATGTGTGCACATGTTTTTGGCCCGATTTGGCATTATGTCACTACGGCAAGAAAGCTCTGGAGTGGTACCTACCAAAGTAATAACATAGTTTTTGTACCAAGAGAGGCCAATCCTCCAAATTGTCCGAAGCTAAGAGCAGTGGAGAGATATTGGGTTCTTGTGAAAAGAAACTTAAAGAGCACACAACAAGGTATCCCAAAATATTGAAGATTTTAAAAGTAGATGGGCAAACTGTTCCAAAAAGGTGTCTGAAACAACTATCAAATTTCTAATGGAAGGCTTACCAAAAAAGGTCCACGAGTTCATAAATAGTGATTAGAACTATAAAAATTATATTTTTCTGTAATTTGTAAAATATTATCAATTAAATAAAAAATATCAAAACTCTAAGATCAACTGATAAAAAATTATTGAATTTTATATTTGTTAAGATTTTTTCGATCTCACTTCTTAGAATGTTTAGATAATTTGAAAATATTATATTTCACCTGACTTAAAAGCCAAATGAACAAACATATTTTTTTGGAAGGTGATTTTGAAACTCTACAAAAAATAGTAAAATTAATTATTTTGCATTTGAAATTCGAAATTCACCTATATAAAATAACAAACTTAATGTAGAAATTATAATTTCACAAATTTATTTTTAAGGGGCTACAGTTGGCTAAACTTTTATAAAAAAACACATGGACCACAATAGGCAAAACACAACAACATTTAAATTTTTTTATACCTTTCCCCTGAAGACCCCATTTTTCCTACTTCACAGTGGGGAGTGGGAGAACTAGATGTAATGTAGAAAAACTGAGTACCCATTCGTGATCAGTGACCCTAATTACTATACAACCGTTCGAAATTTTGCATTCCGATTCAAATTTAGCGCACAAGAATACATAGGAAACCACTGGTTGTTTTCAGTCATTTAAAAAAAAAAGATTACTTTCGCAGGCCTGCGAATTTGTCCAACAAAAAAAAGTTACTCACTCCAGCCGTACCTTTATTTAATTCCCGATTTTTAATCAGTTATAACTCGATCAGAACATTTTCCATCAACTATACGTGTTGTATTTTCATGGAAAAGTCGCCGTTTACTGTGCCATTTCCAGAAGCAAAAACGGATTCATTTCTATATACAACTCCAGTACTTCTCTATCGTTTCTGGAATGTGAATGGTACATTTTGTTTTTTGTGTGAGATTATTTTTTCTAAGTCTAGGTTGGAACACTGTCTCTGCCATCTCTTCACATTCTTCCTCCAAATCACTTTTCAAGTTACTAAGAGTTCAGAGCGTGAACAGTAGATACATGTCACGAAACCGAGTGTTCAAATATTGAAGGAAAACTAATTCACAGTGCTAAGCAAAGTGCATAAAATCAAAAACCAACATACAAATAACGAAGTAAATTGACTAGAATTGTTCGTTCAAATGTTATTGAGTTTGTGGCCTGCGTGATGCGACGTCAAGTCGGCCAAAAAAAAATTAAAAATTCACTGATTTCTACAATTTTTTTTTTTTCACATGCTTCTTCAATAATTCAATAATACTGCACAACGGAATTTACCAAAAAAAAAAAGCTCAAGAGTTTTGAAAGTTGATCTTATATAATTCGAGTACGCTGAACATGATGGCGTTTTTAGTTTTTCTCTGTCTCTGTCTCGTCTAATTATTTTATAACTGGTTAAAAAAAAAAATCGCATGTAAAAAATATTTAAACAAAATAAAAATCTACAAACAATTTTTTTATGGACGTTTATTTTTTAACCCATTATAAAAAAATTCGACGAAGGCAGGGTCAATGGTCAAGGCAAACGAAAAAAGTAGTTAAAAATAGTAGCAAAAAAGTAGTAGAAATAGTAGTAGGAAGGATAGAAAATAGTATTACAAATTGTTGTAAAGAAGCAGTAAACAGGTAGTAGAAAAAGTAGTAGAAAAATAGTAGTACAAAAATAGTAAAAATGGAGTAGGTGGTAGTAATAATAGTAAAAAATAGTAGTAGAAAAAACTGTTAAGAAGTAGTAAAATAAGTAGCGGAAAATAGTAGAAAGTAGTAGTAGAAAATGAGAAAAAATGTATTAAAAAGGTAGTAGAAAAAATTAGTAAAATAGTAGTAGAAAATATTGGTTGAAAAAGTAGTAGAAAATAAGAAAAATTGCAGAAAAATAAGTCTAAAAGTAGTAGAAAATAGTAGTAGAAATAGTAGTAGAAAATAAAAGTGAAGCATGGTGCCACACCCACTAATCCAACAAACTGAAAGAATTTAAATTTTAGTACGTACCATAAATGCCTCCTAAGATATGTATCTCATAATGGAAATTCAGGTTATATGGAAGGTGCCACACCCCCTTTGTCAATCCCACCTATATTTTTGTTGTAGCATGGCAATTTCTGTACTGTGCTATAAATGGTTCTTGCGATATACCCAAAAAACCATTAGGATTGTATGGGAGGTGCCATGCCCACTTTCCTAAAAGCCATTATGAATAGCTATTATTCATCCTCCCGCCCAAGAAACATTTCATTTGGGAAGCTTTCTGATGACTTGGGACACGTGAGACACGAAAAAAAATTGTTTGGGATTTTTCATTTTTTGAGGTTAGGGACGACACATAACATTTCCTGTAGAAAATAATATTGGATTCATGTTCATCATCATTCATATTCAGCGAATAAAAATATACGAAAAACAGGCTTTTTCTGTTTTTTTATGATGACTTGGGTAAGCGTACGCTTGATAAAACTATTATTTTAAGGTGAGGTGGTAGACTTGCAGCTGCCATATTGGTCCGCCATCATGCAAAATCAAAAAAATCCTTGTTGCATTCGAAACTAGAGATAATAGACTTTCATTTGAGCCCAAACATGCCCTAAAATACCTTAACCAATTTTGGACAGCGGGGGGGGGGGGGGGGTTCTCCCATTGACATAGAATGTCCCATATATATATTTTTTAAACCGTTATAAAAAAGAAAATAGACGTTTTGGAGAAAAACTACAGCGTACTCGAGTTACATAAAATCCACTTTCAAAACTCTTGAGCTTTTTTGGCCGTTGTACAGTGTAATTTCCGCAAAAACATTATGCGTGAATTCGATCTGGCCTACAACGGAGCGGAAGTTACGGACAGAAGTCAAACGGTGTTCCAACCTAGACGACAGTCTCCTATATTGGTTTACTTTGAAGTTTTTACAATATCTGAAGCACATTTGGAACAATCTGGTATCAATTTGTAGTTTTCTGAATTATAATATTCTGAAGTCAATTTGAAACAGTGCTGTCGCTGTCACTTCAATTGAAGTTTTTCACTTCACTTTCAAGCCTGACACTTCGTCACTTTCTCTTTCATAAAAACACTTCGGTTTCCCAGTTTCAATGAAAGACTAAAATCGATAAAAAAAAAATCTAAATATGGTCATCTCTGTAATATTCTCCGACTGTAGCCAGATCGGTGCGTTTGAATTTATATCCCCTATAAAAAATAAAATGATACCATTTAGCATACATCCTTTAGTATATTCTGAGACCTTTTGTGTTTATTTAAATACCTATGTAGCAACACTGAAGACGCACTGTCATATAATTTATTAGAATTTGGTTGAAAATGAAGAGGTAGACGATTTAGAAGGCGAATGGAGGATTTTATTTCCAAATGATTTTATGCAAAAACGCGACAGTTTCGAAGAATTCTCCCATTTTGTTTTTGGCTTGAAAAATTACCTAAAACAAATTATCTACCCTCATTCAAAAAGTTTTGTTGGAGCCTTATTGTGTCTGCCGCTACCGTGTGGTACCACCAAAAGTTTTTTTTTTCGCAAACTAAGCACATAAAACCAGATCAATTGTGAAAATATGTCAATTTCTTATTACGCATCAAAAAACACTTTACTTTTTTAAAAATCAATTCGATTTTTTAAGAATTTCACTTCACAAAAAAATTTCAAAACGACAGCCCTGATTTGAAATACTATTGTAAATTTTGTCTCAAAATGTCTCAAAGTCATGATATCGGAAAAAAACAAATTTTTTCAAGCTTCCGTTCAAAAATAATAGTGTACAACAGTAGCTGAATTGCGACCCGGTTTCTCTGAGTATTTTTGGCCGCTGATCACATGAATCCCTAAGAAATACAGGTGTTTTAAATACCCATTTCGTTGCATAGCGTAATTCCAAAAAGTATTGGCAAATATTTCAGTTTTATAGTTTTTTTTCTATGTATATATACTTCTTTATTTCAATTAAAATAAATTAAATAAATTTGATTACAAGTTTCGAGAAAATATTATTATTGCAAATGTTTATCTGCACTTCAGTTATTTTTGCTTGTCATTTTTAATTATTTTTTTTTTTTTTTTTGCTTTTTTTTTGTTCAACAAAATTTATACAATACAATAATAAAATATCTTAATGTTAAACTTACGGTTTTAAAAAGATTTAAAAGTGCGTTTTGTTTCTGGTTTTGAATATATTCTTTTCTACGCAAAACTTGCTACTTCTAAAATGTTCGGATACTAAATATACAAGAAAAAAGTAAAACGTAACAAGTTTTTTTTTTAATAATTTAACAAAACTTTCTTGTCTTTAATTTAACAAACAAAAAATAAAAGAATTTTTAATATATTTATACAACGTGCAGATTTTTTTCAGACACTTTCTGTATTTGAAACGAAACTTTCGTTCGTCTATTTTAATTGTAATAACAAGTTTTCGTATTTTTTGTTCTACATGAAAAGTAAACGAGCGATGATTTCATTCAAATTACAGAATATCCGATAATCTATTGACTGTTACAAATTTAACTACTACTGCAAAAGATCACTAAACTTTATTAATGTAATTCATATGTACGAGTATGTAGTATTTATAACTAGATTTTAGTATTCGTTTCAATTTTATATTTTTATTTATTATTTCTATTTTTTTATATTTTTAGTTTGTGTATTATACAAATTTTTATTTGTTTGCACTATTTCTTTTTTTTTTTTTTAGTTTTTGTAACTGATTGTGTGAGTATAATCTGTTTTCAATTTAATATAGTTATTGTTTTTTTGTTATTTAAAAATTATAATTTTTTTTTTTTTTTTGTAATATTTTTTCACCTTTTCTTCATGTAATTAATGATTACATGATCTAAGAACCCATATGCTTGACGATTTTTCTGACCCGCCATTTCATTTATTTTTAGTATTGAATTTAAAAGTTTCACAATTTAGTAGTATACTTCCCTTCTGCCCTACTCATCCTTCTCTCAAACAAAAAATTATTTTGGCTAGTCACAAAAATCACCATGTCAATCAGCTCTTAGCTTACTAAATTTCTGGAATATTTTTTACTCGTAGTTTCAATGCAACTTTTCTATTTTTAAGGGTTTTTTTCAAATCTAGGGACTATGGTCTAATAAAATTTTTGTTTGTTTGGTTTTTTCTTGGGTTTCTTTGTATTTTTCGCAATGTTACGATATGTTATTCTAATATTTTATAATAATTTTATTGGATTTCAAAAGTTTTTGATTACAGAGAGTAGGTATAATTCTATGATTTTCTTTAAAATTTCATCTAACAATGGATTATGATTTAAAAAAGAAATTTACAGTCGATGGATTCAATCCACTTTATAAAGCAAAAAAAAACTTTCTTGAAAAAATACAGAGACCAGAGAGAGTAAATTTTTTTTTTTTTGTTTAGCATTTTCACAGCATTAAAAGTTGTAATAGAATTATGTTCCGCTAGTGAATTAAACAATATAGTTTAATGCAACTCATGAAAAAAGCTCCCAAAAATTAACTTAAGCAAATTACACTGGAATACAGTGAAAATATAACATGAACCAAAGTATGCTTTCTAAACTATTTCGAGGTCGCTGGACACGAAAATCACATCCATTTTTTTTTTCTATGGGTAAGTTTTCGAGATATGACAAAGTACCGGTTTTTCAGATTACGGTTTAACTTGCAGGCTAATATATCATTACCTAAAGCTTCCATCTGTGTTATATGTTATGGGAAATATAATTTAATTACGCTGCCAAGTCTGTTGAAATCGGATTATAAATGTCTGAGATATAGATGTTAGAATTTCAATTTTGGTGTGATTTTTGAGAAATTTTCAAACAAGTCGTGGGCTAAGTTTTCTTACTCACAAAAAGAAATCACAAAATCTGAAGTTTTATTTTTTTAATCGATAGACCATTTCGTTACAAAAATTTTAAGCATAAAACTATAGCAATCGGATCAAAAATGACAAAGTAATCAAGGATTGAGTAAAAATAAAATATTCTCGAAAACTCGAAATTTTTCTCCAAATTCGTTCTGGTCTATAAAATGATGAACCACTTGAAATTTTCATGCAAACTATTATTCTGAATATATTTGGCCGCATCGAAACCAACATACTTCGGGGGCCACAATATTATTAACGATGCACTTTGTCGATAAAAACCAAATCATTCTTTCGCCCCTCGACATCATGTTTGGTCTCATGAAGAATTTCGTTAGAGCGTTGAAGAATAGCGCAATGAAATCATTACAAAGAGGGTATTCGAAATTGTCATTACAAAAAATCAAAGCGTGCGTATTCGTTGAACCTCAAATCCACAAATTGTTCGACGATGCTGGATTACTGAATGTTTGAGTGAATCAAAACGAGAAGCATGAGAAGAAAATGCGAATGTTGTTCAAAAATTTTTGAGTAATTATTAAAGTGACAATCATGCCTAACTCATCGACGTAATGTTGGAAAAATACAATGATACTAGTGGGTAAGGCCCCAGTAACTGGGGCTATTTGTTTTGCTCAAGAAATCTCTTTATGAAAAAGAATATCAAAAGAGAACCAAATTACTCGTTGGTGTTTGTTTTGTTATTTGTGTATGCAGATAATTCGTTAGATAATTCTGAGAGATGCCGTTACACATGTCTTCTCTCTCTCTCTCTTATTTATTATTTACTCCCGGTTAAGCAATGATTTTTATAACGATGAATGCAATGCTTTGTTCAATGAGCGAATATTAGAAAACTTCCGACGCTAATATTTTGGAATTGGCTAAACCGATTTCAAATCTGATAATTTTTGGCTAACATACTCGTCGGCTCTTTAAATTGATATATGATATGATAGTGTAGCCCTTTTGGATCTTCTGGAATAAAATTGTAGCTTACACTAATAAATGTATAGATTGATTGGTAAGTTTAATTTACGGTGAATTGAAAGTTGATTCCATATTCATTTATTCAACGATAAATAAATTTAATTCCGAAAATTCAGGTGCGAATATGCCTCCCAAGATGCAATTTTTATTCAGCCATTTCGACTTCTTTCCATCAAATCTGGGTGCAGAAAGTGACGAGCAGGGCGAACGGTTCCACCAAGATATGGCTAAAATCAAAAGACGATGTCAAAGTTTCAGGGATGAGGGCATGATGGCAGACTGCTGCTGGTTCTTGATCACGGAAGACCCGACAGCGAAAAATTGCAAAAGTTCAAGTGGTGGCTCATAATTTTCTGCAGCAGAATGAATTTTGAGAAAACTTTCGAGTTTTCGAGAATATTTTATTTTTACTCAATCCTTGATTACTTTGTCATTTTTGATCCGATTGCTATCGTTTTATGCTTAAAATTTTTGTAAAGAAATGGTCAAAAATAAAACTTCAGATTTTGTGATTACTTTTTGTGAGAAAGAAAACTTAACCCACGACTTGTGTGAATATTTCTCAAAAATCACACCAAAATTGAACTTACAGCATTATAATCTGATTTTAACAAACTTGGGAGCATAAGACGCATAATATAATTATAATTCCTATGATATACAACTTGGATCGGTCAAAACTATAAGTAATGAGATATTAGCCTGTAAGTAAAACTGTAACCTAAAAACAGTTATTTTGTCATATCTCCAAAACTTACCCATAGAAAGCAAAAATTAGTGTAATTTTCGTGTTCAGCGAGCTCGAATTAGTTTAGAAAACATACTTTGGTTATATGTTATATTTTTAAAGTGAAATTTTGTATTCCAGTGTTATTATAGCTATAACGAGAAACTGATGTGATGGATCGTTTTGGAAAAATCGCGAAAATCGAATTTTCTGTGAGCAACTTTTCCAAAAATGATAAAGGTTTGCAACAAAATATTTTAAGAATTTGCCTGAGACTTAAGGCGGCTTAATATAATTAACGTAAGAATACAACTTAAGGCTCGATTATGCAAGCGAACGTAGCGTAACGTAGTATATTATTGAATATAGTTACATTGAAGTGAGGACGCGAAGCGAATTTCAAAGTCGATTTCGGAAACGAAAGCACTCGTTACCAGTGTGGCCAACTCAGCGCTTTTCCCGCTGATTTTAGTGCTTTTTGAAAATTAAAACGCGGAAAAAAAGTGATTTAGCGAGCGCTCAGCTCGTTTTTTCAATTTAAAATATCTTCGAAAAATCGAATAAATTTTCATTGACTAGAAATATCAGATGTTTGCCTGTATTAGTGAAAAAGTTTAAATGTATTGAGTTTTCTCGCACTTTTATAAGGGAAAAAATTTAACGGTTTTTTAAAGAAAATACGCGTTTTTTTTCTTCATTTTAGCGGATTTTGAAAAATAAAAGTTAGCCACACTGCTCGTTACTATTCTCGTTGTTCAATTTAGAATTAAGCGAGACGCGATTAATATAAAACAGCTGTTTAAAATGATTTTACTTCTTGCAAAGTTACCATCTTTCTTCTTCAAAAATAGTGCATATATTTTAAAATAAAGTTATTCTCAGGAAAAAATAGCGAAAAAGATTATTTATTAGTTCAATAGTTGCTGCACTAAGGATTATTCCGTTTTTCCATTATTGTTATATATTATTATTGTTATATAAATTCTTGGTGTGCAAATCCAATTAAAAGGCAAAATTTCAACTTGTTTTTATTGACACAAAACACACACGAAAATTCTTCTTCTTCTTCTCCAATCTTATAATCTGTCAAAAAACGAATTTGAAATTTCTTTATTGTCGTGTGCCCACCTAAATTTGAAATGCACAATTTCAACGAAATGCACTCTCGTGTGTCCGCACTATTACACTTAATGTAATCACTAGCATTTACTGCTTGTTTCACAGAGCTGATACGTGACATTTAACATGATGCTACGTTACATTAGCATACTTAATTTAACTGTATTATTATTATTATTATTTGAAGGAAGGACAACTCGAAAGTCAGGCACTGCGACCTAAAAGATCTATTGTACCAAAGCCCCAAGAAAGGAAGAAAGATAGATAAGAAACATACCCAAGCCGAGAATCGAACTCGGGTCTCCAGAAACAAGAGTCTGGCCAAAGAATATATAATACATAGAAGGCGCATCACGTACAAATTTATTTGTACAAAAATTTTGTTCTATGGAGCCATAACTGCCTCCAATTTACTCTCAAAATTGAGTTGTCCTCATAAAAGCAATGAGTGGGTTGCAATAATTTGTTTCTTTTTGTTGTTGTCTTTGTTTAATGAGAGGGAGAAGTTTTTTTGGTGCTTGCAATATGAGCTGGTGTTTCATTATTTAGCAGTATTTATGTATGTCACGGATTATAAAATTCAAATCCCCAGTTGTGACGCGAAAAATAGGAATTTTTCAAGAATTTTTTCTAGTGAAACTACTAAAGTTTTTTATAAAAACTATTTATTATCTAGAAGTACATGTATTGAACTTAACTTTAACAAATTTATTTCGAAAACATTCGAATAGAAATTGGCCTTTCTGGAAAACATGTTTGCGGTGATCAATATTTTGCAAATCTAGATCATTTGAAATCCAAAAATGAAATGGATTTACTTTTATTATAAGATTATCTAGTGATTGATCGAAAGATTTGAAAAAATATACATATTTAACAAAATGGTCAACTGTCAACAGATCGATTTTCACTAACAAACGCTGATTTTTCAGCATAAAAATAATCCTTCGATTAATCTCCAGATTATTATGTATTGAAAAAGCATATTCAATTTAAAGATAATTGGTTTAGTAGTTGTTGAAGAAGCGTGGTCACCGACTTCAATAACCACATTTTGAGAAGAACGTGTTTAACCCATATCGTTCCGGTACTAGATACCATAATTCAAGTTGGAAAATTTTCAAAACTTAGTTTTCACACGTCTTCAATAAGAAATTTTAGTACTTAAAAAAATAAAAAAAAATATTCTGAATTTTAGAGGCTATAGTAGTTTTTGGCTTACTACAAGAAAATAAGGTGACCAGGTGTAAAAAAAATTAAAAATATTTCTATTCCCTGGGAGCAAATACAAATCAAAAAACATATTATTTTAGAAGTTATTATAAGTTAAAAACAGAAAAAATGCATTTTAGTTGAATTCTGCCTATTTTCGCATACATTTTTTTACAAAAGTTTGGTCTGCTGTAGCTTCTGGAAATATATAAGGACCGGTGAAGCTGTAATTTTCACATCAAGTTTGTTATTTTATCTAGGCGAATTTGTCATTTCAATGCAAAATAATTAATTTTACTATTTTTTGTTGATTTTCAAACCCACCTTCCAAAAAAGGGATGAACAGCCAGATGAACCTTGAAATCAGGTGAAAACAATATTTTTAAATTATTTAAATGCAATTTTAAAGTCAATATATATAAAAATATTATACAGTGATTACTTTTGGGAAACTTTGTAAATGTATTTGTGACGAATTTTCAAAGTTGCTGTTCGATTAATTGAACGTTGGGACGATATGAGTTAAAGTTTCAACTTTAATGTCAAGAAGTTTTTTTGAAATATTTTGTTTTTTGAAATGCAAACACCGATTGATTTAAACTTTTTATGCGTATTCGAATCCAAAAAAAGAAAATATTGCCAAAAAAAAAATATTTTTGCGACGACCATAATTTTGGGTCACAAATTGAAAAAAAAAAAAAACAAATCAATTAGATGGGAAAACAATATTGATACTGAGCAACAACGCAAAAATAAGGAAACATATGGGCCTACATATTAAACGCAAAAAAACCATTCCTATGAAACTATATGCAGTCTCACTTGGCGGCACTCTATAACGATGTGAGAGAACCTAAGAAAAAAAACATCATGAGAGTGCATGGGAGAGAGTAAAAGCAAAATAACTGAGTGGTTTTGCTCTTCCTCTTTACTGCGACCGCCCGTACCCGAAACGAAAGCGACATATTTTGGAAAAATTTTGAGAGATGCGCCTTCTATGTATTATATATTCTTTGGTCTGGCACTCTGCCACTAGACCACAGTTTAACGCCGATTCCGAAAGGCTGTGTGGCAATTTTTTATCAGCTCGGTGGTTTTGCCATTACCAACCAAGGTGTGTACTTGTACACATTCTTATAACTCTCATCCACTTCATATCGATAGTGAATATAAGAAGTTTATGAGAATTAACCACCAGACCAAGACGGTAATCGAACCCGCAACCTTCTGGATGAAAGTCTAGTGCACTATCCACTAGACTATCGAGTTCGTCGAATTTAGCTGTAACACTCGTGAAATATTGCTTAGAAGTTAGTTCTTTTCATACTTATATCCCTTTCTTCTTTGTTCTTTATTGAGAATGGATTATAATATTTAGCTGCAGAGAGTAAAAATCAAATTACTCTCTCAATAAGCTGATCCTCATTCAGTATTTTATCAAATATTTACTAACATTTAAATGGAGTTTATAAAGTGAAATAAATCCAATTAGTGTGTGATTTTAAATAGCTCTAAATTTCTAAATCAAAGAAAAGCATGCATTAGAAAACTACGTAGTATTTTTGTTGTTTTCATTTAATTGTGAAAATAGCAAATTGACATGAGATCAAAATACATCACATATAAATTTTTGTAAATGCAAAAAATGCATTTTCAAGACAATTTTATACAGTAAAGTAGCAAATAAAGTGTTTGTGTAGGATTGAATTTAAAAACAAAATAAAACTTTCAAATAATATAATTTGATAAATTATATTATTGAATTTGCAAGCTAAGTCTATTACCATAACTCAGGGTAAAAGCGTATAAAATCCAAAATTTAAATTTTATAATTTTTCGGTTTTTTGGCTCACCTAGATTTAAATATCGCGCACTGCCAATGGTGTACTATATAAGACTATAGGACTTAAAATGACGAAAATAGGATGTTATAAATTACAAAGTGGACTACTTCGCTTTTGGATTTAATATAAAATTTTACTTTCTTTTGCAACTTAACACGCTTTTGCTCTGAGGTACGGATTTGTAAAAACAATACCATTTGAAAAAGATTTTTTTTATATTTAAGGAGTATTAAAACATAAGTATAATAGTTTCTTCTTGCTTCTAATTAAATTAGAACCCTCAGATTTTGATTTATGTATGTTAGAGAAAACTATTAATAAAACAACCCACCTCACGTAAAAAAATTTCAGGCATTATGAATCGTTGTTCTTAAATTAAATGTTTTTTTCCCCTTCTTTTCCTCTTTTTCTCCTTTCCCTTCCCTTCCGCATTTTCTGCATCCACTAGTAGAGAAATCCAATATTTTTGAATCCATGAATACCTCTAAAAGTTTTGAATACTATAAAATATAGAATGAATAGCAAGTCAGGGCCACCTCCAATTTACGAAACAAAACTTGGTACAATTCCTTTGAAAAACAAACTTAGAACATGATGGTCTCACTGGTTAATCATTAAAAGTTTACTTATTGAAACAGAGTATCGTATATGATCTTAATATAATTAGGATCATGTTTAAGGTGAGCCCAAGGTTTGTCTTAACCAAGCCAATAAAAAAATAATACTCATATCTTTCATAAAAAGGTTTTTCCTTTATAATAAGTGCTCTTCGTTTCCTCACCTCGCTCTGGAGCATAGAGTCTTCACTATCCTCTTGTAATGAAATCTGTTTTTTGCTTCTATCCTAATTTCACTCTATGTATATTAGAGTGGATCTATTCTGTAACACCTATCATTGCGGCTTTTTTTTGTGAAGAGGACGTTTGACATAACTTGCTTTTGAAAGAAAACGTACACCGGCGTATTTTTAAATTTATAAAATTTTTGCAAACTTTTGCTCTGAAGCCACCATTCGAATATTTTTTGAAACAAAATAGGGACCAAAAATTGTTTTCTTGGGAAAAAAATTTACAAAATCGGGAGGCCCATAGATGGCGTTTCAGTACACAGAAAAATTCCACTTTGGAATATATTGCGCAAAATCAGGGGTTCCTGAGCAAAGATGACAGAAATTGAGAAAATTACAGTTTTTCCTTGTACTGGAAGCCATCGATGGACCGACCTATTATGCACCCGAACTTTTTGGGCTAGAAAACTAATTTTTTGTGTTTATTTTGATCTGAAATATATTCTAATGGGAGCTCCGCAGCAAAAACCGGGGAAAAGTGGAATTTTTCCTTTTTTTAGAGCGCCAATTTTGTTGAGTCTAGTAGTTTTGCAAATGGTTTCCAGTGACCACCATTTGTTTGTATGTTTCATTGCATTCGAGATAAGCCTTAGCTTACATGTTGCCATAGGGGCGCCTATATATTTCACTTGTCAGGAGTGATTAGCAACAGTGCTCTTTTTCTAGCTAACCCGTCAGCAGTTTCATTCCCCAGTATACCTAGATAGAACTGATTGGCCATCTCGTTAAGAGACGCTCTACAGTTAAGAGCTACTTTAGAAGTAAGGGAGACAGATTCAAGGGCTGCCTGACTAATAGTAAAGATGCATATATCCTTTTGACATCACGTTATACTTGAGCCAAGACGTGACTTCCTTGATTGTCATGACCGCTGCCTGAAATACACTGCAGTGATCGGGCAACCTAAAAGATATATTTACACCAAGCTCTCCACAAAATATGCCAGCTCCAACTCTTCCATCCAGTGTAGAGCCATCTGTGTAGAAATGGAATGAATCCTTTTAAAACCGCTCTTCACTCTTCTATTCTTGTCTGTAAAGAATAAGAGTATCGAACTTGTCATTAAAGATTGGTTTCGCAAGGGTACAATTAATTGCTTTAGGTACGAAACTGAAATGATTTAGGATCGTGAAGTGTCCTGACCTGCCTGCTGGTTATTCCGAGATAGAATTTAGTCTAGGGGCAGTGCTGACTGCACATTGTTTACCAAGGAAGGAAGTGAAGTATGATATTTCCAAGGACTTGATAGCCGTGCTTTTCAGTGCACCAGTAATGCAGATTGAACAAGTTCATTGTACTTTCAAAAGCTTATTTGTATGAATTGCCTTATCCGAAGCCGTCCACCAGACCGCAACAACATATTAACATATTTAAATCATAAGTAATCAAAATAATGATAAAATTTGCAATGAATTAGAAATTAGAAGTTTTAAAATTTAAATTTTTAAAGAAATACGAAGACGTATCAGAATAAGAAAGAACCAAATGAAATAAAACTAAATGCTCTTCATCAGAAAATTTTAATCACAAAGTAATTCAATTTATAGTCTTCTTAACTATTGTAATGCTGAATATAAAGATATTCCCCTTTATTTTCACTGTATACAATAATTCGGAATGAGCTGAATATCGAAATTAATTATGCCTTAACCATCTTATCAATGATTGTGAATCCTTCAGCAAAGAAAACGGGTAAAATGTTAATAAGAATTTTGAGCAGTTACTAATCATGAAGATTTGGTTTCATGTCTAACTTTGTGACCTAATTTTGATTCAAATCTGGAGAGAGAAAATTATGGAAAATGAGCAAAAACTATTTTTTTTTACTTTCATGCTAAGATTTCTTGAAATCCGAAAAAGAAAAATTCTGCCAGCAGATTCGAATCCAGCGCACAAACTACCTCAGAAACCACTTCATGTCAAACCTCTCAGGCTTGTGTAATTGAAATACAAAATAATGTTGATAAAGTTGAAATAAATTAGAAAGTTATTTATGTACATATACCTACATATATAAGTAAATAGTGTTCCATTCACTATATGAGCTGATCATAGACCAAAGTGATTAAAGAATATAGCTGTGGATATTTTCAAATTAAAATTCCTTTATCTAAATTTGTTTTATTGAGTTAGTTAATCACTTCGCTAAATGAGTGGTTCATATGTGCATCTTTCTTAGTAAGCGTAACGTACTAAGGATAAATATAGAAGTTCCAACAGTGGGTAATTCACTTAGAGAAACATGTTTCAACTCAGACTGTGTTCAAACCCGAACCTTATGCAATAAATTAGGATCGGCAATCGATTTGCCGTTTTTGTTGTTAAAAATTGAAGCGAAATTTCGGTATCTGAGGGACAGCTGATCTGGAACACAATCAAAATTCTAACATGTTCCCCTTAGTATTTTATAGTAAGATTTGTGTATGTAAAGAGTACTAAAATTTTTATTATAAAAAATATTAAAAAAATAAATTTTTAAAATTCTTTAAAAATATTCAAAGGAAACCTATTGTAATATTACAATTTAGGAATTATTTAGTGTTTGCTTTGAAAAAGTGGTGAATGAACTCTTTCAAAGTCTAAATATTGTTTTGGTATTAGGTGTGATTTGTTAGGTAGGATTGAATTTAATTAATTTTAAATTTTTGGTGAGTTAAGTTTTTAACTACGCCTAGGTGCACTTAATAGGTAGTATCTATAATTTTTTTTTCATATATTTATTTAAAAGGATTTTTGGTAAGAATGCCTTAAAACTGAAAAAATTTCAATTACATTTTGCTTACATATAAATAGCAGATATAAATTTTATAATAAAATAAATTATGTTTGTCAGCTTTCTACTTAAAGAGTATAAATAAATGTATGTATGAGACTCTTATGTACTATACAAAAGGGATTTTTGAAAAGAAACAATAGTTTGTAGAAATATTCATACCTATATATAAATATACATAGAATTAGCAGCTCACAAGATTTCATTCCAACATACACAATGAGAGTAACATTACTACAATGGAAGCGCATTTAGAAATCTTGTTTCTAGCTTGCTCACAAATTGTACAATGTACATACATAACTAGAGTATTAAAAAGATAATACATACAAATAATCAACTATAGAGATAAAGGCGGCGAAAAAAATTAATCACGTTTCTTTGGCGCATTGAAAATCTCTTCAATTTTTGTGCGTGGCCCCTGCACAATCATCATGAATTGTGAGGGGAAATCCCAAATGATTGTAAAATGGAATAACATATTGGCAATTGCAATTAAATATTCGAAAAACGCAAACCAACTGAAAGCTGCACGGAGAGAAAATAAAATAAACAAATTAGTTATAAATGTAAATAAAAATCAGAGCCAAGGGATTAATAGATTAATCTATTTTGAAGAAAGTCTCGATTAATCACATAACTCTTGAGGAAATTCTGATTTCATTTATTTGCACTTACCCAAATCATGGCAATAGAAACGATGCTTAGCAAAGAATATTAATAGACCAATAGTGCTAAATATCGATGTGGCAAAAAGAATTTTCTTCCATTTAATCGATTCGCGTTGTAAATGCGATAATATTGTTATGTCCTCAAAGAGAATGCCATGTAATTTAATTGTAGCCAGCATATAACACAGGGAACATATCATAAATGTTATGAAAATCTTCTCATGTATTGCTAGAATAGATAAAACAATTTTTCAAATTAATTTATAAATTTGATTTGTTCATCGAAAAAAAAAAAAAAACAAAACATAAATCTGAAATCTCAACTTACGCATTTAAAGATTTCAATCCCAATTCCCAATCGAATGCTTGATTGAGATTGATATTCTAATTCCTAACTAACTATATGGATCCTTTTTTTCGAATCCGAAATATAGAGTATATGCATACATGTAGAGAAAATATGTATTTCTAGACTCTGACTTTAGTCTTTTAAATTGCAGTCACTGACTCCTGCTCACTGTTTTCTGATTGCTGATTTCTCGTCTCTGATTTTTAATACCTGATTTTAGAAATCTAGTTCCCATTCTCTGAATTCTGGTCTCTGATTTCAGATTTAGAATACTTAGTCTCTGAGTTTCGGTCACTAATTCTAAATCTCCGATTGTATGTTTCTTGATATCCGGTCTCTGATTCTTGCTCTCTATTCTTCAATCACTGATTTTTTCTCTATGTTTTTTTTAGCATTTTAGATCTTTGAATCTTCGATCTGTGATTTTGTACCACTGAGTCTCAGTGTCTGAGTTTTGTTCTATGGTATTCTCTGATTTCTGGTATCTGATTCGTGAGGATAGATTCCCTAACTGAGAGAAAATGAAAAGTGAACATAACGCAGTAAAAACCTCTCCAAACATACTTCAGTGAGTTTTTTTCTTAGGCAACCTAGTGGTTAAATTTGTCTACACGGCACCACCTATTGGCTGGAAATGGCAAACCTCCAAAAGTAAAAAAATGCCTATGAAAAGCTTTTCACTTCGCCGTTAGGAAATCAAAATTTACGAGCTTTTAAAATTTTCAGTAGGCACTCAAAATCTCGCAGTTAAGGAATCTAGCCCTTGAAAGTTTTTTTAAATCACAGATTAAAGTTTTAGTCCCTTCTCCTTATTTTTCTGAGTTCTTGATTTTAGGCCTTGATCTCTGATTTTTGATTACTGGTTCGGCGTTTCTAATTTCCGGTCTCACTGAAGTTATGCCTCTGATTTTTTATCTCATTGATGTTAGGTCTCTGATCCCAGGTTTCTAAAACCAGGTCTGTTACTCTTAGTTTCTCTGTTTTTCAAACTTCATCTCTGATTCCAGGTCCTGTGACCTCTGATTTTTATAATTAATTTTAAGGTTCTGATATCTAGACTCAGCTGCATATACATTGATCTTAAGTCTCGGATTTCTAATCTCTAATTTTTGATTACTGGTCTTAGGCCTTTGATATAAAATCTCTGATTCCAAGCCTCTGATTTTTTTACTCTGATTTTTGAGCACTGGTTCTAGGTTATTGATGCCCAAACTCTGATTCTAGGATTCTGTTTTCCAAACACCGATTCCCAGTCTCCAATTTTTTAATATTGGTTCAAAAGACTTCCCTAATTACTGTTTCTAAGTATTAATTCTTGGCATCGAATTTATAATCTCTGATTCCTGGTCTCTAATTTCTGACCACTGATATTAGATCTCCAATTCAGGGTTTCAGATACTCGATCTTTGATTCTAGCTCTATTTTCCGAACACTGATTACTGACCTCAGGTTTTTAGTCAGTGATTCCAATTCGCTGATTTTAGGCCTCTGAATGTAGGTCCCTAATTTCTGATCTCTGATTTTGTACCACTAATTCTGGGCCTCTGATGCACATTCTTACATTTCTGGTTTCTAATTTCTGGTCTCTAATCTAATTTTAGGTCTCCAAGTCCTGATCTTTGATTTCTAAACTCTGGTTTTAGTTTCCGATTACCATTCTTTGTTTTCTAATTTTAGATCTCTGATTCTGGGTCTCTTTTCCAAGTCTTTAATTTTTTATCACTGGATCCAGGTTTCTGGTTTCTAATAGCCTTATTCGCCGACTTCTGGTCTTTCGGATTCGTGATTATAGGATTGGGGTTTGTTTTAATTAGTATTTTTTTCAATATTCGATAAAACTTTTACCAACTTATGCATTTTTAGATAAATTGGAGACTATTTTTAGAATATAATTTAAGACATAAGCTACTATAATATGTTGACACAAAAATAATTGAGAAATTCCATTACTTGACCAAATGAGTACTTACGATAATTTTCCCTATTCGATATATAAGTGACGCCTCCCAGTGACGCTATTTCGATGCAATTCAAAATTAAAATTAATTTTATCAAAATTTTCGCTTTGGGCACATGCTGCGGAGCACGCTGCTGCAGACCGCTCAAAAGACTACGATAATAATTCTTATAGACAAAGGCAATCGGTAAACGCGGCCCAAGATGTAAGGCAATACTTAAACGCCAAAAATAACGCTGTGGGCTAACACCAGTAATTGCACTTATCGATGGCACAATATTGTAAACCTGTAAACCATAAAGAAAAGAAGATTTAAATTTGAACTCGATTTCTATTTTCGTAATCTATTTTCAGAACATCGTAGTTAAATATTTAAAACTTACGCGACAATGTGTTTCATGTACTTCGTCGTATTGGAAGACATATGCAGTCACAAAACAAAGGAATAACGTCAATAGGGGAAGTAATGCTGTTAGTATACAAATCTGATGGAAGCTAACTAAATAGTGTATAACGAGTGGGGTTAAGGGGTTTGAAGACGTTGTTGCTGTTGCCGTTGTTGTTGTTGCCATTATTGTTGCTGGTGTTGTAATATCCGCATAATGCTAAAATTAGAAAAATAAAAGAAAAATCATTACAAATGGTTTTTAAATAAGAGTCTATGAATAAAATGAGTCTACCTTTGTACAGTGATGGCGAATTACTAAAAAAAAAAATGTTCACTCGCTATTGACATTGAATTTCACCTTATTTGAAATCTCAGTAATTAGTAAATGAAAATTTTCGCATATACTCTTTAAATAAACTTGTGCATTTGTACATAAATTTCCCACATCAAATCTAATTAGATTATTTGCACACATACAAGCATTTGTACATATACATACAATAGACAATAAAATTAAATAAACGATATGTATTGTATGTATAAGATTCGTTTTGATTATGAGTTTTGCAAAGAATTTACAAATATTGCTAGAGTTTCTGCATTTGCAGACTTATGTTCTAAATAGAATTGTGACTGACGACCTAAAAGAAAATTCGTTTACTACTTAATACAAACTATTCAAATTAACTCGAATGTTGAATCAGAGCTGTTACGGAAATGGTTTTTTTACCGACAATTTTACGTGAAATTCCGTCTCCCTTCATTCAATGAAATAGAATTGACAATGGAGTTCTAAAAGATGTTGATTTTCCGTTAACAGATTTTCGATCGCCCGTCCGGCGCAATTGTGTTTAGAGCATTTGAAAACTATACTGAAAAATTGCTTTGTGTGACATTTCACTGGCTTAATGAACGTTTCTACTGCTTTGGTCGGAGTATCAACAGTGTATATGAGACGACCGTTTCAGAATCCAGCATTATTCTTCACCAGTAATGGTTGTTATTGGTATTTCAACACTTTTTATAAGCTACTAGTATCTGAAAATGTAACCGAGAATTACAATAAAATTGTTGAGTTCAATTCAACAGTTAGCTAGCACACTTGTAGAGCCATAGTTCAATGTTCTCATTAAGTAAAGAATTAATTAATTAATTCCCGCGAAAAAATGTACAATTACACATCATGGTAGCAATGTAGGTCCAACTATGTGGTATCACAATGGGCCGTTCAGGCTTAAGTTTGTCTCTAGACAGACACTCCAATCTAACATAACTTATTAAGTTTTTCAGTAAGTTCCTCAAGAATAATTTTATTATAACAGTTACCAACAGAGTCATTGGCGATGGCGTAACCAGTCCAGGCTGAGGAAAGTGTATTACGAAGTCCTCAACAGTAACCCGATACCTGCTTTGTCATATAGAAATACCAGTTGCGATCATGTTTTTATAAAACTTATCGTGCTGATCCTAGGTCAACCGAGCTCTATAAAGCTGTGAATGCCAAATCGCAAGGGATTAAATTTTAACCAGCCCCAAACTTGGACTTCGATCCCTATGAATAGGTAAAATAATTTTAAAAATTCATTTTCGTTCCGTATGTAACAGAATTCTGTCGGAATGGCTGGAAACTGCTGGAAACTGTGTTTTTTTGTTTCCTTCCTAAACATTTCTTATTTATTTATTTATGTTGTTGATTTTTATATAATGGTAAAAATGGTATAAAAACCATTATTTCTTTTTGTTTTCTTATAAAAATTATACTATCAAATCAAATCAAAATGCTTATTTTCATGACCGCCACTGTACCAATTGATATCAGATGAATTAAAAACACTCATACGCACTGAAGTACGCTTCAAATAAATAAAAGGAAAACCACAATACCCAGAGAGAAAAAGCATGAAGAAAAATTAAAGCAAACAAAGCGTTATAATGCAAGAAAAACCTAAAAAAAAAAAGAAAATCAATAAATATGAATAATTTACAAGCATATGGCAATCATACTCATCCTCACTATCATAAATATCTCATCACAGTAATGAAAATGCACATAAACATACCTACACACATACATAAACACGAAGTAAACAATATGTAATAAAACTATAAAATGAAATTGAACAGACAGACATGCCACTGAAAACAGCAAAATAGCTTAGGTATTCCAAAACAGCAGCAAACATCATCAGCAACAACGGTGGTGATGAAAGAAAAGCCACACACAAGTCGGAAGGGGAAAGGACGGAAGAGATGCTTATAAAATGAATGAGATTGGCAAAGAACAAAAGAAAAAAAAACAACTATACAAAAAATTTTAATGAAATGTTATATAACAAGTACAAAGCAAATATCTACACAAAAATCAAAATTAATTACAATTAAGCAAAATGCTTGTTGCTTATAACTTTCTGTTAAATGCATAAAACTTTACTAATTTTTGTTCTTCTTCTAAAACTTACCACATTCTCGTCTAGTTTGTTGGCACCATCACATGATGTCTTTAAACTTCCGATAGTCGCCTGCTGCTGCTGACCTACTGCTGAGTTAGCGGAGGATGAGGAAGTATTTCCGGCTGCGTCGCCAATTTTTGTACCTTTTTGTAAATCACTCATTTTTCTTCGTATGACCCGAAATTTTTTAAATTAATTGATTTTTTTTTACAACTTTTCTTAAACAATTAACATTTTGTTATGCTTAATTAACAATTTAAAATCATTTTGCAAGTAAATTTACAATTATTTATTGATTTTTTTTTTTTTGCTTCTATAAATTTAATTGTTATTTTGTGCGTTTGTTTTATATGTGTGAATATTTTGTTTTATGCTTGTGTTAATTTGTAATGCATTATTTTTTTAACTTGTCGTTTTATTTATTTAAATAATTATTCTAACGTTTTTTTCTGATTAATTTAAATAAAATTTTGTTTCACTGAAGAAAATTCGATTTTTCCAAAAAATTTCGTTTCGTTCCGATTGACATCTAAAAAAAAAGAGAGACATGTGTATGGCAGAAAAAAAAAACAAAAGAGTGGAGTGTGTGGGAAGAAAACCTTCTACTTTGTAACAGTGTTGCATGTATTTTTGGCTTTACATAAAAAGGTAGTGAATAAAATATTCTTGAAGGAAGAAATTTCTTTTGTAATATGTAGAAATATTTATACCATATATAAAAATGAATGTATGTAAACAAAGAACTAGAAGAGTTTTTAAAAATTTCATCATTCATATTTTCATACTATACATTAATATTGAAAAAGCAAATACGAATAATAAAAATAGAAATTTGTGAAAGCGAATACAAATGCAATTTTTTTTTTCTTAAAAAAATATAACAAATTTTTTATGAATATTATTATTATTACAATTTATTAATCTTACAATAACTTTATAAATAAAAAGCAACACATATAGTAAATCAAAACTAATATTTTAGTGTTCAAAATTAAGTAATTGGAGATTTTACTTTAGAAAAAGTAATATGGCAACGAATTATTCGCAAATGGGAATCCGAATTATTCGCACAACTCTAATATTAAATGTTTTAAAATTGATATTGGAAATGGGATGTGTCACGGCCACTTGTCCAGAACAACAACTAATCAATACTTTAATGTACATTAGTACCAAAAATCAACTGGGAGACTGTCCACTTTGGATTGTACATATTTTCTTTGGCACTGCTAATAAATGAATTGAAATCTGCCAAAGTATGGCAACGCTTTACTTTTGACATTTCACTCGCGGTGCATTTTCCCTCAATTGGTTATGTGAGTTTTTTCTATCAGAAGTAAAAATATTTGATTTTCTATTAAATTATTAATTAAAACAAATAAAAAACAATGAACACATTAGTTAAACAGTTAGCGCGTTTAAATATAATGCAGCAAGTGTTGCTGCAAAACCCCTGTAAAATGCTGGCAGCACCTTTAGCTGCAAGCTCATTTCACAGCAGTAGCTGCATGAATCGCAAAGCGAATAAACAGAATGCAGGACCACGAAAATGGTTAGAATACAATAAAGTAGTACATCCACCACAAAAGCCAGAGGAAGAACCACGCAAAGCTGTAAGTATATTTGTAGTTGACTTAGTGTTGATGCCATAGCCAACTCTAAATGTTTCCTACTTTCAGTACGTTTGTCATATGCGCACCAATATCAAATATAGTCCTGATAAAATGTGGTATATTGCAAGTTTTGTGCGTGGCATGTCTGTCGATGAAGCTGTAAAACAATTAAGCTTTGTGCTGAAGAAAGGAGCGACACATGTCAAAGAAGTGATACTGGAAGCACAGGAAATGGCAGGAAGGCAGCATAATGTAGAGTATAAAAGCAATTTGTGGATTGGTAATTACATCTCTAGTTTTAAAATCATAAACACTTTTTTTTTAATTTAAACTCTAATAATTACAGCTGAATCCTTTGTGGGCAAGGGACGTGTTTTCCGTGGTATGCGTCGCCATGCGCGTGGCCGTAACGGGCGCGTCGAGTATAAGCATTGTCATTATTTTGTACGACTAGAAGAAGGTACCCCACCGAAGCATTACTATTTGCCCGAGCCACAAACACCAACTGATCAATTTGAAAAATGGTTGGAACAAATGCGTAGCCGTAAAGTTATCAATTCATTGTAGATTCATTTTTGTTTTAAGTCTCCAACGTTAAAAGGTTTTTAAACGCAATTGTTATTATTATCAAAAACAAATAAATTATTTGTTTAATCAAATTTTTAAAAGAAACTACTTTTTTATAAGCATTCAAAGAGTACTGCGGAACTATATTAACTACAACTACAAAATTTTATATTTCTTGTAAGGCAATTGCCATTAAAGATTCAAGTTCATGATCCTTATCGGAAACTGTCAACGTTTCATGCATTACAGCATCACCAAACTGCTCCACTGTCTCTTTTCCAACTAGATCTACTTGAGTGTTATGAGAATCTGCCATCGAATCAGTATCCAGAATGTGCTCTTCAGTCTGATTCACCTGTTCTGCTGCCAGTTCTTCATATGCTTGCTGTGACAATTCTGCAGCTATCACATTTACGGCAGTTTCTTCGCGCACACGTAACAATTTATCGACATTTCTATCCACTGCTAAACCCGAAAGTTTTGCTAAGTTTGATATTATTGCTTGCCCTGCATCTTTACGTTTTTTACGTAAACGTTTTAGCTTTTTAGTTTTAACTGTTTTAGTTTCCTTTTCTTCCTCACACGACTCATCACGTTTACGTTTATTATGTTCACGTTCAACATGCTTTGCTAAATTTTGTGCACTACTAAAAACACTGTCGCATGCTTCCTCCTTGCACTCAAACCGCTTGCCACCATGTGCAGTATTAATATGTTGTCTAAGATTACGCTCATATGAATAGGCGCGTTCGCAACCTTCATGTGTGCATTTGAAGCTCATTTTCTGTCCTTTATCATCATCCAAATGCTTGGCAGCAATGTGGTTCTGTAGTTCACTGGGTTTAACATAAACGCGTTCGCAACGCTCACATTTATAATATTTACGTCCATGTTGGGTTTCTTTACAATGTTTGGTATACAACGTCCATTTATCAAATTTTAAAGCACAAGTGGAACAAGAATACACTTTACAATTGGTGGCATGACGCTCATACTGCCACTGCTGATAGAAACCCTTGGAGCATTTAGAGCAGCTACAAATATTTAGAAATTTTTAAAAATAAACTAAAATATAATTTGTTGTTTATAATTACCTAAAGGGATATTCTCCTGTATGTTTGGTTATCTCATGTCGTCGCATCTTCAACTTCTGTGTAAATTTCTCAGCACAATGCGCACAGCGATATATTTTAGGATTCTCATGCACTTCACGTATGTGTCGTTGCATATTACAAGCAGATTGAAACATTTTCTCACACCCCTCAATCTTACAGGCTACATCTTTTTGCCGTGAAACCTCAGTACGTTCATGAGTTGTACGCAAATGACGCTTTAAATGTGTAAGAATTGTGTAGGTTTTATTGCAACCTTCATAGCTGCAGGCGTGTTTTTTCTACGATTAAACAAATATAGGATTACGAAATGAAAAAAACAGAAATAACTGTAAGCTATTTTACTTACAATCCCATTGTGATGGAACTCGTGTCTGTCCAAGTGATCCAAGCGCATAAACTCTTGACTACAACCTTCAATGCTGCAACTGTATTTAAGAACATTGCTTTTGCGTTTAGGCTTTACTTTATCTTGATAAGATATTACGCTTTCTAGATCACTATCTGAATTTATATGACTTCCAGGAGGCATTTTTAAAAATATTTTTTCCTTTTATTTACACAACTATGCTTGAAAGTAAAAACAACACGTTCTTAAATCTAGTTAGACGTTAGCAGCTGACTGCCAAACATTGCCAGACTGGATCAATGCTGCCAGATAAATTGTTTGCAAATCGTCACGCAAATGAAAAAAAAAAACGTCAAAAAACATAATTTGATCTTATTTTATGAACACAGTCGTTCGGCGACGACTTCAACGCAATACAATACACTTGGTTGATATATACAACACAATTTCGATTAATATATATCTCATTGTTTTAAAAATTATTTAGTTAAAACTTTAATTTTTTGTTTCTTTGATTTGATTTTTGTTTTTTTTTATTTTTATTCTTTCCTGTACTCAAATCTGTTTTTAAATACGACGATTTTTGGGCTTTTATTTGCTGGCGAGGAAGGGGAGACAACAGCCAACTATTTTTTGACGTTTGTTTCTTATGTAGCAACTGCATTGGATAAAACTGAAAACACTTAAATTTATATGCTCAAAATATTTTCTTAAAAATTAGTTAGCTTTCTCTTTGAAAATAAAATCAAAAAAATTTAAAAATTAATTTTTTGTTTCTAAAAAAAAGTGGAAAAACAAAACCCACATTGGTGACCCCGAGTTAATTTACAAGAAAAATCAAAATGCAAGGCAACAATGAAACTGGAGTATTAATAACTCAATCACCATCAATAGACAATATTATGAGCAGTTGGCAACGCAATTATTCTATGTTTGCAGTGTTGCAGTTAAAAAGAGAGAATAAGTATCCAAAGGGAATTTATGTTGTATGTAATCGTTTCGAAAATTTGGCCGCTTTTAGGCGAGGAAGCAACTGTTAAATGTAATGGTAGGCGAGAGGAATACCATTTTGTTTCACATTCTCTTCCCCGCACAATTTGCAAGCACTTAGTTTGCACGCGCAAAAGCAGACTTTGTTTATTTGGATCTACGCAATAATGAAAACTCTTGAATAAACCCTAATAATACTTTAGACGCACATAACATAAGATATCTTTCTCAAATACTGCTGATATCAAACATAATCTAATAGTAATCCAGACATAACATAATTTAAAATTTGTAACAACCTATTGAAGCAATTACCGCCTTTCAAATATAAAAACACACAACACTCAATACATATAGACAGCACCCCCTCCTTATATATATGAGTTTTACGTGTTCTTTTACATATACGTTTCAGGTAAAATGCATCACAAACCAAAACTTACTGTGAAATTTGTTTAGGAATAGTAACACGTGCCAAGAATTTCAATGCAAAAAAGCCTATATTAAAGAATTCCGGCCCTCACGATGATCTGTACTTCTACTATATAGCAACAAAGTCAAATCTAAAATATTTAAATAACCAGCAGAAACTGCTACAACAACAAAAAAAGAGTTTGAGTACATTCGAATATGTTAACATTTAATTTGTTAGAAAGGTAAAGCAAGTCTATCTGGCCATTAAACCGATTTCTCGGACAGATCGAATCAAAGGCAATTTGTTGCATATATTGCAAATGAATGAAATCGAGTGGGTTTGACATATTCCATATTAAGCCGCCCGAAAATCTATGAAAACAAGAATTTTACAAAAGATTTCTTAGTGTAAATGATATGATAATGATAATAAATGATCTTCATGAAATTTAATGGAGCAAGCTATTAATTCCATCATTTTAATATATTTTTTTAATTGCAATTTGTTCAGAATATGGAAAAAGCCAAGTCCAAAATGAAAAGAAAAGTTATTATATCCCGTCCTGCTGACCAATTAATACATTAAACTACTATTGTGAAATAGTATTAAATATGTACACAATACTATTTGATTGCAACACAACTTTACGCAGCATTAGCAAACACAGAAAAAATCACAGATGTTGTGCATCGGCAAAGAAGAAGTAGTAGAAGCAGTGTTTAAAAGCGAATAAAAGAAAAATTGGCAAAATACAAAATAAAAAACGGAAGAAAAGTTATTATTTAATTAAAATTTGAACAAAATTCTACTGTGACCGAAACAAAAACAAAATGGAATATGAAAGTGTGCTAATTGTGAAACCTGAAGTTTTTATATATAAAATACCACCAAGAGCTAATAATCGCGGTTACAGGTAAACACACACACAAACATACGCACACGGAAGAAAATTGCAGTCGTGGAAAAATTTTCGCCTTTTCTTTTTTTTCTACTTTAAGCTTGCTCTTTTCCAACATAATCGCCCTTTAAATACTTCCTGGATTTAAATAACTTCTTAAAATGTAAATGATTCATTGTTTTACATATTTTTTTTTTCATTCTTGTGTTGTGTCGAAATATTTTCATCAAAAGAAAAAAAACGTCATGTCATTTGCCCGCCCCCCTTTTTTTATTGTTTATATATAACATTCATTCTTTTTTTTGGATTTTGTCGTTTGCTCATGGCTCTCCTCACTCACTCTTTACAAGGTTAAATAGCAATTTTTCTGAAGTTCAATTTCAATTGATTTTTCTTCTTTAATTTGTAATAACAGTTTGTACATTGTTATTTTCTTCTTTTACTATAATTTTCATATGCACTCAAGTTCGATATTTTCTTTGTTTTTCATTCAATTTCCCCTTTCCACAGTTTCGCTTGTCAACCTCACGAACACATTAATCCACTGTTTATTCGTTTCTTTTTTATTATTGTATTCCATTTGTGTTTTTCCTTTATTTATTTTTTATTGCTGATAAACAGGAGAGAAGGGATCAATGATCTTGCATTGTTGTTGTGTTACTGAATGCTCCTTTATCATGAAATTTCGCAATAAATAAAAAAAAAAGGGTGTGGGCGACTAAGTTGAAATTCAGTGGCTGACAAAAAAAATTACCTTTAACCCTAGATTCTTGGATATAGGTATGAGATTAAAGGATATTTAAATTATCAAAACGGATAAAAAAGTACACGTATTTGTGTCGGCAATTTGTTAATATTAAAATTGAGCATCAAATCTAATTAAAAATGAAAATAAAATCAATTCTAATCGTTATTATTCATCTACGATAGAAAGCACATCAATTGATATTGCACCCGTAGTTATTAGGCAGGCTGTACACTTAAAATCATTCCTTTCCTGACTAGAAATTATTTATTTATTTATCAATTGTTACCAAATTTTCTTCACTTTTGCGAATACATGTTCAGTCAACGCTGCAAAGCCAGGAAAACAAATAACAAACTCATATATTTTCAAAAATTCAAGAAGATCTCCACTCAAAGTTCATTGGTGGACGTTGGGTTGAAACTCCACTCGAAGAGAGCTTTTCGGTTCTTATTCAGCGTCAAACCAAATATGATGTTCTCAGTGAATAGATGCGTTTATTGTAGACATTACGAATAGTTGCAGCTGTTTCTTTGATGTATTTTTTTTTTTCTTGTCGAAAAAAGAACTGAAAAAGGACAAAGAAAAAATAGGACTCTTTTTAAATAAGTATAGTTGTGAGCATGAGTTATAGGAATAATTGTAAAAATATAAATTTCTAATAAGAAGAGGCAATGGGCTATTTTAATTATCTGCGATATCCAGACTACTTCAAATTCATATTTGAAAAAATATTGACGATAATAATATTAAAATATCGTATCAATTTAAAAAAAATTTGAGTTCATAATGTAGTAATCGTTTTGATATGGTTCCACGATGTATTATGGCCTTTAATTTTACTGTTGACAGCATAGTGCCAAATTGGGCTTCTTTGGCAGCGATGTGGGTCCTATGTGAGCTCCAAAAAATTGCCACGCTACAAGGTCATCTGACGTCCTTATCAGCCCAATCTCCTATTCTATATTTCAAAATTTTTCTTATTTTTGCTACACATTTTTGTAAATATTTTGCACTTTTGTAGTGGTTAGGAGTCAAGACTAAATTAATTTATTTCACAAAAAAGAAGCTACCATTTAAACCGAAGCTTAACAAGTATGAATATCCTGATGTTCCAGTCACTTCTACATCATTAATGAATCCTTATTTATGAATCCTCACATTTCTTCATTTTGAAATTATTTGTTTATAAAAACTTAAATTTGTCTCAGTTGTTAATCATATTGCTTTTTCTAACAATCCTCATATGCAGCCCATTCATACATAATAAAAAGATTTGTATTATTTACAGCGGACCGATTAATCGTTATTTTTTCGTGCATTTTTTTTTTTTTTTGTAAAATTAAATTTTGATCTCATAAAATCAAATGGTAATTAATTGTAATAAAACAATCAGTTAAAATGGGGTTGATATGCAAGCCAATGGTGTTAGTGTGGGTACAGAACTGATAAAGATTACATTGCATATTCGATTTTTTTGAATCGAATGTGAATGCTCTCAAAACTTGTAGATTTGTGGGTTGTTTAAAAGCTTCAAAAGGCTGAAACTTTTTTAAATTTAATTTTAACGACTACTCTAAAAGAGTTTTTGTGTTTTTTATATTTTTATAGAGCTGCCGACTGGAATCTCGGTGAGCCCACATGGACCGGACGTATGCGTTTGGTGGCGAAAGGCACTGCTGTTAATCTTAAATTAGAAGATAAAATGACTGGCGCACTATTCGCCAATTGTCCCATCGATACATATCCTGGTGTTGCTATCGAATCTGTCTCGGATAGCTCACGGTATTTTGTTATACGAGTGCAAGATGATAATGGTAAGAAATAAATACACTCAACTGATAATTACAATAATAAAATTTTTTCCATAATAAACACCAACAGGTCGCTCAGCTTTTTTGGGACTCGGTTTTGGTGATCGTTCAGATTCATTCGATTTGAATGTTGCGTTACAGGATCATTTCAAATGGGTTAAGAATCAAGAACAAATTGAAAAAGAAAAAACTGAACCAAAACAGGAATTAGATTTGGGCTTCAAGGAGGGTGAAACTATAAAGATTAATATGAGAATAACAGTAAGTGTTTGAATGTTGTTTGGCGTTTAAAAGCGTTTGAATCAGCATTGCCTGCAATTCCCTACATTCTCACAAAACAGAGATTATTCCTACAAAAATGTGAGCCGGGAATAATGGATCGAACGCTTTTATTTTTGGAAATGTTTAATTTCTTATTTTTCTCTCTTTTTATACAACAGAAAAAAGATGGTTCTGAAGGTACCTCGCGCACTTCAAAAACTAAAACATCGACAGGTATTTTACCACCGCCACCTGGAGGCCTAGGAAAGATTGCGCCACCGCCAACTGGTGGTGGCTCAACACGGCAAAGTCCGGGTACATCGCCTGCTCATAAGGCACCCGGTGGCCCTGGTACCGAATGGTCAGATTATGCTTCAGCTGGGTAAATAAATAATAAAAATTATATCTTTAATTGAAATATTGATGTCTTTTGTTCTTCATTTAGGTCAAATCAAGCACAAGGTCAACAACAAGAACAGCAACAACAACAAAATGCCGCAAATGCAAATTGGGTGCAATTCTAATTAAGTTATAAAACCAGAACAAAACAAGATTTTTTTTGGAAACGTTGCTAATAATAATTTGTTAATACATATAAATTTTCAATTCTAGTGCGAAAAAGGTAATTCTTCATTTCAAAATAAATTTTACAAATTAAAGCAAAGCAGAAAAAGAAGTAAGCAAAAATATGAAACAAACAAAATAAAAAATAAAATGAAATGTGTATGTTATTTGTTAATGTGTAAAAATAATATATATTCAACAATCTATTAGAAAATTATACCATACATTAGAAAAAAAAAACAAAAAGAATCTTAAACATAAATCAAACAAAAATCACTAAATACGCATAAAGTTTTGAAACAATATAATAAAACAGAAGGAATTAAATATTATTGAAATGTATTGAGCAAAGCTAAATTATGTTGCCTCATTAGTTAAAGAAAATTTGTCATAAATAATTTGTATTTTTCTGTGTAATTTTTTTTTTTTTTTTTTTTTTTGTCGGTTTGAAGTTCACTTAGCAGAGCAAATTTCTTTTGTACTTACATTTTGCATTGTAATTCACAAGCGAGAATTCGTGCAGATTGAAAATTGTAGTTCAAAAAGCATTTGCACAATTTTGTTTTTATTTTTTCTTTAAAGTTTTTCATTTTCTTTTATATATAATTTCTCATATTTGCACACATTCCGTTTATTTATTATTTTCTTTTTTCTTTAAAGAAATATCTAATATTTTTCTAAATTTTAATTTAAAAAAAAACAAGTATTTTTCAAAATTAGGAAGTATGTGATTCTATTTGCTTTGAAGTAATGTCATTATTAATTAATTTAATTCGTTTTCTTTATATTCACACGTATGCAAAACATAATATAATTGTTGCACACAGTTTAAAAATACATCTATAATTTACAACTTTTTCATTCTATTTATGATCATTTCTTATATAAAAAAAATTTTATATAAAAAAAATTGTAGAGTTTATAAAATTATATATAAAAATTAAACAAAAATGATCGCATAATATTAAAGCTAATAATAAAAACAAATAATTATTAATAATATTAGAAAGGGGTTTTTTTGTTGCAAATTACAATATATACAAACAAAAAGAAAATATTCAAAAAAAAAAACTACACACAACACTCACACTTTTAGCAGAAGAAGTAGCTTTCATGATGACTATGAATGTTGTTAAACTTTATTGAAATTATAATTCAATATATTCATGTTTTTAGCAAAGGTTTTTATTGTTGTTTTTTGAATTTTTTTTTCCATTTTATTATTTACAATTTATTAAATTGTATTTATTCATTTCACACTCTTTATAGCAAAAACAAAAAGAAAAGAATTTTAATGAAAATTTAATGAATTATTATTGCGTTATTGCTGTATATTATTATACTATTGAAAATCAATATTTTTAGAATTACTATTAATCGTAATAATAATAATAATAATAAATAAAATAAAAATTATTTTATTTTTTATTTACTTTAAATGTGGAATTGTTTTTAATTGAAAATAAAATAGTCGGTTTTGCTCTACAGCTTTTGCATTTACCAGCGATGGCATACAAATTTGTAGTATTCACAGTTTTTTGTATTTCTAGTTATAGGTTTCTTTCATCTGAATTTTGGTAAAATTGTTAACTGGATCAATTTGTGGTTTGGTGAGTAGCTAACTGTATGACGAAAACAAACCCTTCGTTGGGCTCATGTTTGGATTGTCACATTCGCCCCTTATACCATGTTCCCACTGAGTCGAAATTGTGTAGTTTCGGCAAATGGTTTCGAAAGAAACTGCAATAGTTCACATTGTGAAGCTGGTTTCGATTATGGTTTCGTTTGACAATTCATTGTTTATTTCTTGTTGTAAAATGCATGCGGCTAATATAATTATTGCTAATAGAGAATCAAAATGATAAACGAAATATTTAGCAACAAAATAAAGTATATTTTCGTTTTTGCATATTAATCAAGTTGTAAGGAAAGCAAAATATAAGTGTCAGAATAGAAATGTAGGAGCGAATTCATTCAGGGTTGCAGTAGATTTTTGCCCGGCTTCGAATGATGGTTTCGCTGAGATCACTTTATTTCCGTGGTTTCATTTGACATATTTTTATATGCTGAAAGTGAGCATTTCAGCGCAGTTTTAACCGAAACCACGGAAATGGTCGAAACCACGCAATTTCGGATCAGTAGGAATAGAGTATTATTGTGGAAGTATTACTACGGAAATATGATGCTTATGGTTATACATTTAAACACATTTTATACAATGCAGGTACATAATTTAGGTTGTTTCTTTTAACTTTTTTTTTAAAGATGATATAGCTTTGACCTCAACAGGAATGACATAATCTTCTCGTTTTCATTATTATATTGTTACATAGAATGACAGTGACAGTATTTTAATTTACTTTTGGTTTTCTTAATAAAATTAGGCAATTATTTCAAATATTAATTATATCTTTGCTATAAATATTTATTATTTTCCGTTTTTTTTTAACCAGTCAGTACTCCAATAATTTTTTATTAAATGTTGTAAAATAGAGTGTATACCCACGATTTGGATAAATTCCCTAATTTACATGTATTTACCTATTGGGTATGTCCCATCTCTAGGTATTTTGCATAATGCACCATTAAATGATTTATTACGAGAATGCAATTTAAATGGAAAATTGATTAATTAAATTCTTGCAAGTATAAAATACAATTAATAAAAAACAAACACTCTATTTTATGTGGTGAGGAGCGTTGCCAGAAAGAGGATTATATCGTCATTTTGACAATATTGGAACCCCAATGACGATAGATGATCTCATTTTTAAAAAATAACGACTTTTTCTTCCTTAATTAACTCCAAAAATATTCTGCACAATGTATTTACGAATAAGTACAGCTAGCAAGAAAAATTGGCGAAATTCAAGTTATCCGAAGTTGTATGCGAATTAATAAGAGTCTTTACAGTTATCCTTAAGTTTTCCAATGGGGCATAATGTCTGTTATAACCTTTGTAACCAGGGATTATAGCAAAGCCAATTTAGGGGGATGACACTTCATCTATACAATCCACTCATTGACAGCCAGTATCCGTATTTTAAAATAAACTCAAATAAAATGGAAACCGTGTCTCCATTTTACTTAAGTTTTCGAACATTATTGGGGTATACGTTAACGAGATTAAAATAAGAAAAACACGAATTAACGGTTTTGTAATTTAAGGCTTACCTTGTCAACCACGAAAAACACAAAAAATTCCTTAAAAAAAGTGAACGTAGCTATCTACAATGATTGATTTTTTTCGAACCATAGTTCCATAGAATTTTGCTTTGCATTACGAATTATAAGAGGTTGTCAACAACTAATTTCGATTTATAAGAGGTTAAACAGACATTGTATTGAAAAAAAATATGAATTAGCGAGGGGACCAAAATGTGTAGAATTTTTGCGAATTAAAGCGATTTTTTCAAGGGACCAGCAGTTTGTTACGAATTATTGAGATTTTCGAATTATTTCGATATTATTTATCGCATTATTGCATACAAATGAAATAATGCATAACAAAAGTAGCGAAAAAAGAATGTTAAACATAAACATACTACTAAACATTACCGCATACATTACCATATCTGCAAAAAATGTAACGTATAGTTTAGATTTTTCGCGGTTTTTTACTGTTTTCTACCGCCGACGCATTGCGTATTCACCAAACTGGTGAAAATTTTAATTCGTTTGTGAGTTTTTATAATTTTGAATTTTTTAACAATAATTTAATAAAAATATTCCTATAGCTACCAACAATTAAATAAATTCTGCTTCCTTTGGGCGTTATTAGCTGAAGATTTTTCAATCTGTAGCTAAGATTTTAAAATTGCCACTTGCTTGGTACTGCGCTACCCCGAAAAAAAAAAAATATTCAAGGATTCTGGGTGAACAGCTGGCTTTTTTTTAATATTTAAAAAAAAAAGTAAAAGTAGTTAAATGATATACCATATTTATATTTCATATAAGCTTTATAATGAATGAATTAAAATATTCCCATAATTACATCTTTTCATTGATGAAACAGTGGGAATGATTTATCGAATGAAAAATTGATGCATAAGTATAAATAATCACGCTTGCAAGAAATCATTTATCTTTGGTAATGTATAAACAGATGCATTATTTTCCTACGACATCACTGTGTTATGAATCATTAATACTTTACTGCATAAACGGTGGAGGTTTTCGTTTACCTTCTGCATTACCATGCATTACGATTTCCTTCTGGGTTCTTCCAGTGAATGAGTTCCTCACTCATTTTGTAGAAAGATGTGCTCCTACTCAGACATAGACAGTTTCTGTTCTGATCTATTTCTAGATAATGGATCCGAGTTCGTTATTAAATCTATAATCAATCCTATTTGCAAAAAGTTTCCAAAAACATTGTTTTAGAACCATTCAAATAAAAAACGTTAAATAATAAAAATATATATACGGAAACGGAAGTGAGTGTCCTTGCACGATATGAAGACGTTTCGCTCAATAGGTAAAATCTCTATTAGCATTCTTCAATGATGCTTTTTAAAAATCACATATATGCAAAAATGCAACCATGTAGTTTATATGTACACCATACAACTGTCTAAACCAAACAGCTGTTTAAATACGCTGACGTTTACCAAACTAAAAAAACACAACGGCGCGTTTCTATACGCAATTTTTTATTTATTATTTTTCTAAGTTTAATGCATAAAACAAACGAATTTTAAATAAATAATAAAAAACTCGCTCAAGTAAAAGGAAGTAGTGGAAAATGTATACATTAGTGCATGGGTTTTATAAATATATTACACAAAAAGACGAATATTGTGTAGTTATTTTAGGATTGGACAATGCTGGAAAAACAGTAAGACTAATGAAAACATCAACCATTAACTGCTGAGTTGGAATTTTATATTTTAATTATGGTTTTACGCTTTTAGACATATTTGGAAGCAGCTAAAACCAAATTTACAAAGAACTACAAAGGTATGAATCCAGCAAAAATTACTACAACAGTAGGTCTAAATATTGGAACGATAGATGTGCTTGGAGTACGTTTGAATTTCTGGGATTTGGGAGGACAACAAGAATTGCAATCATTATGGGATAAATATTATCAGGAATCGCATGGTGTTATATATGTGATAGATTCAAATGATCGTGAGCGGATGGAAGAGTCAAAAATTATATTTGGTAAATTTAATAGAGTGAGAGCAAGTAGCAGACATTCACTTTCGATTAAAATCAAAATTATAGCCATATAATTGATCGGTTTTCAATTTCGATTTTAATCGAAAGTGAATGTCAGCTACTTGCAGACATGGCTAATTTTAAACAATTCCATTTAATCACGTTCTTTTTTAGATAAAATGATTAAAAATGAATTACTTTCTGGAGTGCCGCTTCTAATATTAGCGAATAAACAAGATTTACCAGATGTTATGGGTGTACGTGATATTAAGCCTGTTTTTCAACAATCAGGCACGCTTATTGGACGTAGGGACTGCTTGACGATACCGGTATCTGCGCTTACTGGGTAAGGGAGATCAGTACACAAAATTGTCATCGTTTTAAATTGTTTGTATTATTTTAACAGTGAAGGTGTTGACGAGGGTATTAAATGGCTAGTAGAAGCAATCAAACGGCATTCTATAGTACGTCCTCCCAGAGAGAATGACTGATAAGCGAGAATAAAATTCGAATATTTGCTCCATGTAATTCCACAGAAGAAACCTAAACTAAATAATTATTTCAAATCTCAAGTTATGAAGCTAAATTTATTCATAAATTTGCTGAATCATTACAAGTATTTGAAACGTGTAACGAAAAACAAGAATGATGATCTTTAGCATTTAGTTGAATAAGTCAAGGAGTCTCCGATTTAATACAACGTATTCATAATAATAGTAATAAAGAAACTAAAAACATTTTATAAAAAAATTTGTTCGTTATTGTACAAAATTTTACTTACAAAACTAAGTAAACACAATGATCGCTTGTTGCATTTTATACCTTGTTTTGAATGTAGCTATATATGTGTATGCGTGTTATTTTATCTATTTCTTATCAGTTATGAAACTCTAATAGTATGTACCTACTTACTTTCCCTGATAATATTGAAGCACAGCCATTGGCATTGTTATTGTACCTACATACGCTATTGCTACATTTTATTCGCTTCTCCATTTTTTTATTTAGCTTCATATTGTTTTTTAGATAACATGTGCGCTATTTCTGATTACACGTATAGCCCAACAGGTAAGGAAGTAGTGGGTAGAGGTGGTTGTAAAGCTAGCTAGCGATCCCAGCCACACACAAATTAAATGGAAATATAATTTCTTACATTAAATTTCATTTTATTTAGTAAAGCTTTGTGTGTCGTCAATTTGGAATGTGTACGAATAAAGAACGCATACAATTTTTGAAAAGCAAAAAAAGAAAATATAGAAGTGTAAATAAAATTGATTGTGTGCCTAGCGAATTTTATTAAAAATACTTGCACATATTTCTCCAAAATGTTATTTGCGAAATTTTCGGTTAAAGTGAAATCATAAGCAAAAAAGAAGAAAAAAAAAAAGAATACAAAATAAGATAACGAGTTGTTCGTAGAAAAAAAGCGTAACGGTGTTATCAGTAAAAAGTATTCAGTGATATAGAAATAGTGCTTCATTAAAATTGTAAAATATTTTTACGTATATATTTAAGAAGAGAGTAATAAATTTAAAAAATCATTCATTTCAAGTGTATTCCAATTATAATCTAAACAGAAAACATAACTAAAAACTTTTCACTTTAAATTCAAAATGTATCCTTACTATGAACCAGATTGGAGTGTTTTACCACCTGAAAATAATCGCAGGTATGAAAATATTAAAAGAAATGATTTATATTACTTTCTTCTTTTACCCTCATCATGATTCATATGTACATATATATTTGTTATTGAACGGGCTTTACATATACCTTAGTCACTACTGCATGTTCTCATGTTCTCAGGTAGTATATTCGAATGCAATGCATTTTTATAGAGAAAAGGCACGTGTTGCATATTTCTTCAAAGTAATGCGGGAAATCAGTTCTAAAACTCCAACAAAAAAATGTGGCTACCTTTGGCAAAAAACGTCGTTTCGAACACCAAACTTCCAGGTCCACTTGCGAATCCAGACATTTAATAAGAGGTTTAATTTTTTCCTCCACTAAAATGTTTTTTTTTTTTTCATTCATGGCCAATGATTAAATGTAGTATTTGGAGTAAAGGAAGTAACGACGTTAAGCATTGTCGGTCGTTTTATCAATAGAAACGAACATAGATTTTTAACCAACTTTCTTCTTAATGTATTTCCTAAAACAGCTTTTGAATTATGTACTGTGGATTTTTTTCAACTGTATATAACACGTTAGCATCATTTTGACAAGGTTGCCGTGAAATGATTTTTTTTTTTTGCCCCCACCAAGAGAAGTTTTCAATTGCGCCTTTTTTTAGATTTAATGATTCTTTTGGTTTACGTCCTGCTGCACATATATGTTTACATATGTAATAACAGTTATTAAAATTAGTTAAGGAAAACGACATTTATTTTTTTAAAAGGTACCAAAAATTAAAAAAAAAAAAACCAGTGAAAAAAAAAACAAAATTTTTGAAAAACAGCAGAAAAGACAAAATAAAATTTATATATTTTAAATCAGGGGCCTCGAAACGTGTATATGTTGTATCAATCATCATATAAGATTTAGCTGAAAAAACGAAAATTTCTCACAATCCGTTGCCTGGTTATTGCCATTTACAATTTTGGATCGGTATACAAAAAAAAAAAATAAAATAAAACACATTTTAATTGTGAAAATCCATTACCTAAATGAAGAAAATATTACTAACATGTTACGCGTACTACAATCTTATCTTGGTAGACATGATCGTCCACATCGTTCCACTATTGAGAGTTTCTTTAATCCTGAAATTTGAGCAAACTAGATCAGTATAAGATTTGCAGACAAGTGCGTCTTCGTAGTGGTCGGTCAACCGAAAATATCGCCGCAGTAAATGTCAGTTTTGGTGACATTCCATCAATCTCCATTCGCTATCGTTCGTCACAATTGGACCTTTTCTACAGTAATTGAAGCCAGCGGACTATAGACGGGCAATAAAAATTCTCTAACCAACAGCCACTGTTTGATGCGGGTTTTGGGCCGGCGGTGTGACATAAGGATAGGGGAGTAAAATGCCCATGAGTAGGGGAGTAAAAATAAATCCATCTCAAAACTCGAATATCCGTTGCTCAATATGTTGGCCGAAACAGCAAAAAATGTAAACAAATATCAAGTCAACATTGCATAAACTTAACAATGATAGTTTTTCCATGCATATCTAAGTTGCTTATTGATTTCTCCTCGTTCATTTCTAATGTCAGGCAAAAATGGAAAGTTTTCTATCCTAAGCAGTTTGAAACAAATATCTCTTAAAATACCCCTTTATATACATTTAGAAAAGCGATGACAATATGAAATAAATAGGTGAAGGAAGATTGGTTTTTAAGTCTTATCTTTAGCTCAAAAAACTTTTTAATTCAGGAACAATGATCAAATTGGCAGAGGTAACTACTAGGAAGGGGAAGGTCCCCCTCCCAAATTTTTCTATCCTGTGGTTATCCACAAACCACCCTATTCATCCACAATTGGTTAACGGAATATAACCCGCATTTTCTAGATTTTGAGAGAGACCTCATATCACAGTGAGAAATCCCCATACCAAAATTATTTTACTGTACATGCATGTAAATTAGTTTTTACTGCTCCATTTCATTAAATTTTAATTTTCATCATTAAAAATTCATCAAAAATACCACAAAATGTAATTAGTATGTGGCAACTCTCCCAGTTGTCAACGTAGTTGTCAGTGGATCTGGAGTGGTAGTCTCCGTTGTGGTCGTCGTTGTGTGCGTTTGTCATTCGGTAGTGAGAAAAATATTTTAGATCTTTTCATTTAAAGAAAAAACCTACAATTTCTTTGTTTAAATTTATTTTACAATTGCTTATACAATTTCCAGTTTATACAAAAGCAAGTCCATACACAAAAATAAACCAAAAAACATCTAACACATTCCATTAGAAAGTTAAAAAGACTCTGAGAAAACCGACTCCCAAAAAAAGAAGAAAAAAGATGTAATTGTCGTGTTGTGAAAAAATTAGCATACGAAAAGAAAATAGGAAGAAGCAGAAACAGCAAAAAAGTGCAAGCAAAAACGACGATAAATAATTAAAGAAAAGTATAGCACTTATAATTAAAACTAAATTGTATAAAATCTTAACTTCAACAAAAACTATAAATACGAAAAAAGGTTTTTAATTTAAACTGTGCAAGTACTGAATCAAAACAAATTGCATGTAAGATATGTGCAGTCATATTTTTTTGGCAAATTCCGCCTTTTACATCCATTTCACATTACGTGGATGCTTGCTGATGACTTCTTCATAAACCAACAACACCTGTCGCAACTTCATAGTTTTCATTCATACTTGCAATTTGCGATAATCAATGCTTAAGTGCCTCATTTGTATTGCATGAGTTTTTGCCCTTTTACTACAAAAGATTTATTTGTCTGTCTGTCATTTTGACTGACTTTGTATCCTGCATGTGTGTGGCTTTTAGCCTTTTCCACTTGACCAATTTTTCCCTTTCCGTTTTTTCTTTATTCCACCAATTCGATGAAATAAACTCTACAATGTCATTTGATTTTTTCTCTACATTTTGTTTCTACTCCTAACTCTACAGAAATTAAAGAAGAAACAAAAAATTCACCACTCATGAGTTTAGTATAGTGTATAGATATTTTTAGTTAGTTCAGGTGAGTGAGGTGGCGAAGCACGTAAAAAACTTGCAGAGATAGTGTAAAATGTGTGAAATTGTGATTGCTTAGTGAAATGTTTTGCTATTTATGAAATAGAATTCTTTATTTCAATGTAGTTCAGTTTCCTAAATAAATGTAGGAAAAAAATCAAAAATAAGAATCTGTACACAACATCTTATTATGCAGTATACATACTCAACACTGCCAATTTTGATCTGTCAGTTACATTTGGTTTTGGCCAAAATTTTACCGTCATGATTCGTGGTCAGTACAAAATGTCAGTTCGTTGAAACAATAGGCAAAAAGGAAAGGAAAAATACCAACAATAAAGCAAAAAAACAAAAGAATACGAAAATTAACATTTATATTTCCACCTTTTCCTGTCTCCACCCTCATCTACGTAGCTTTTGTCTTCGTCGTAGTCGTTACAATATATTAACTACGTTACTCTTAACAAAATATAGTAGCAGCAGACACTTAACTACTGATTCCAATCGTATTAAAAATGTGTAGTTGTGTATTAGTGAGTGATTAATAAGATATTAAGCACCAGTTAATAGAATATATTTACGCTAAAGAGTAGCATAAGTTTCTACTGAACAAAAAAAATGGTGATGTGATTAATTTGTTACTTACGTGTCAGTGGAAAGCAAAAAACAGAAATCCAAAAAAGTAAAAAACGACAGCAGGGTCAGCGAAAATAAGGCAGGCAGACCACATCTGTCATATGTCCAACTTGGGCACTTGAGTTTGAGCCACACACACCACCCATCCCACCCACCTTCCAATCTAACATCTCCACGCATGCATAACAAAAACATTTTTTCTTTATCGTTTTTATTGTTAATTTCAAACACGCTTTTGTTTAATAATAAATTGATTTTCTTATTTTACCCAAAGTTAAACATACTTCGCTCTGCCTAACGCCACCCTTGCCCTGTGCCAAGGTGTAAATGAATGTGCGACAAATAAAACAGACGTTGCTTTTATTGTTGTAATAAATTGCATTTAAAGAAAAAAATATTAAATAAGATAAAATTTGTTTGCCTCAAATTAAATTGAATTCATTAAAATACAGCAAGAAAAAAAGAAGAAAAACTCGGCTAACCTCCCTCCTCACACATATTCGTTTTTGTCCTATTGGAAACGCATTCGGTATATACGATAATCGCTCACAGCTTCAATTTATCCAACCGAGAGTAGCAGCAATTGTTGTAACAGCGGCAGCAGGCAACCAGTCGTAGTATTGAGCGTGGAAGTGGCAGCAACGTGAGACGTTGATGGTTGTACTCTCATCGACATCATCGTTGTCGTTTGTCTCACAATTTCAATTGTAAAACGCAACAACAAAAACACAAAGTGTTAACTCATTACTTTTTTTAGTTCAGTTAAAAAGTGCAGCAGCGTTTACGTTTGTGTGTGAGTTGAGTGTGTGTTTGTTTGCGTTAAAAAAAAAAAACAAAAGTGAATCACAGCTCAAAATGAATTCCGAGCAAGGGTAATTGAAATTATTTTTCTTTTAATTTCCTTTCTCACTAACTAACCTCTTTTTAATTTAGCATAAAAAGTTATTATTTTTAGCTAGTAATATTTGCATAGGTAGCAGTAGATTTTATTGTTTATTTAAGTTGTTTATAAAATTATTTATGATATAATACTCAATGTTATTTTTGTTGTATTAAAATCATACGTCTGTATATTTCTAAAGTTTCATTTGTTTATTTATATTATGATTTATAGTTAATGATTTTTGTTTTTGCAAAGTGTTAATAATAGCGTAGTTGTTGCTGCAGAAATCATATTCCATAAAAGTTTCCATATAATATTATTGTTTTATAAAGCCATGATTGACATTGAGTTTTGCGTGTTTAGAGTGTCATTCCAATCAAAACTATTTAATACTTCTTTCTAATGATAAAAATTTTATCATGATGTAGAAAGAGATTTTTTTTATCAGTTTTACATTTAAAAAAATGTGCTTGAATACTTCTTTAGCCTTCTGAAAATTGCAGTTAATCTCAGGTAAAGTGACTCAGATGACCGTCAGGTTATGTCCAACATATGGGACCCCGTTACTGAGTTTATCACGATTTTTGTCACATGTTGTCATGGAGGGTTTAAAATTATTCCCCAATTTTTATTATTTATTTCCCCAATTCTTTTAAACTTCTTATGTTGAGAATATTATTCTTGATATCAGTCAAGCAAGTCATATGACAATATTTTTATCAGTCAATAAAAAAAAAAAAAAGACAGCCTGAAAAAATAAGAAGCACATAGTGTAACAATGATTATCTACAAATCAGTAGTATCTCACTTTAATTTATTACTTGCGCGTTTTTGTATAAAAACTAAACATTTTCTATAGTGGGTTATACAATGAGGACTTTAGCAGAATCTTACCTCTAAGGGCACGAACTAACCAATCAAACACGAGTGAATTTTAGTTTTTTTATCCATACACGAAAAATCGCTCGCATTGGATTCGTTTAGGGCATAGCGTGAGAGGTCAAATTTGCAAGAACGCTTTTTGTTTGTTTTTTGTTTTGTTTCACTTTTCTCAAGTATTGCTGGACTGGCTTACATCCTAATGTTTGGTTTTCACTATGTCTTATTCCCTGTCAAAGAGAGACAAAAAGAGAATTGTTTTTATGAATTTGATAAAGTGAAAACCAGGCATAAGGTTACTTGCTTCTTTTTTCTGAAAAATTATGCAAAAATGCAAGAGAGACTTCTTCTATTCCTCCCAACCCTAAAGCGGAGATTACAGAAAGTATTTTTTTGAGTAAATTGCTTAGTCAGCTTTTACGCACACCGATTTCTACCCGAATTCTGTCACCGATTTTCTGTTTCTTGGCGAAGGAGAGGAGACGAAAGTGAATAAGTCAAAATCGGCTATACCAACAATTTTACATTGATTTTAGACGTTTGCTTTTTACAAATTTTGCATAGCAAAGCAATAGAATCGTTCGATCGAAATCGTTGGATATAAAAGCTGTCGCCGATTTAACAAGATAACAAAAAAAATATGTAAAAATCGGTGAGGAAAATGGGGCACAAATCGGTGTGTGTAAAAGCAGATTTAGAACAAGAAACCGAAAGTTTTTTTCTTTTTTACTACGCTCGAAAAGACTTTATTGAGCGCTCCAAAACTAGCAAAAGATTATTTCGTATTTCTTCTTGTTATCATTGCCAATAAAATAATCATTTTGACTTTAAAAAGTTTTGAAGAAGGACACGATTGCTTCTCTGTTACAAACAAACAAGTCTCTCTAAATTTTACTCTCTCTCCCGATCTCTTACTCTTTCTGTAAATTTTAGTTTTTTTTTTTTTTTATTAATTGGCCATACTATAATTAAATGTAGTTGATATTTTGATTAATATTATTTATAAAATGTTTAAGGATTTCACAGTTGAAGGTAAACTATAGTAATGTGGTAAAATTTTGTATGAGAAACAAACGAATTTTAGATAATTTACAACAAATGAGAGATACCCATACCAGATAACACGAAACTGTGAATAATGTTGCAACGTCAGCGACTATTGTACTGCCGTACTTAACATAAATTACTCACCTGACATTTGGAAAATTTGTGTTGTTTAAAACTACACCTATCTTTTAGTATATTTTTAAATTTCTGTTTAAGGCCGGAACTCAAAATTAAAAAAAAATGCAGATTAGTAATTCAGGTTAAGTACGGCAGTATTGTTATTTGTTTTTCACAGGCCAGAAAATAAATTTTGTCTGTTGCTCCGTTGAGATCTAACTCCCTCCACAATACTTTGCATTCATAATGTTATTCCCTATGTGTTGATTACCTTTAAAAATAAATGAGTAAAAAGAACAATCATATTTTTCTCTTTTTGGGAGCAGTTCAAACCTTATCAACAATGATACATGAACCTATGATAGTATTTCCATAAATCTTATAATCAGATTAAATACCGTTCTTTTTATTATATATAGCTCTCAGATTTCTTTAAAAACTTCCAACAGTTTGATATGTACATGTAGTACGATACATTGTATATTTTATTTTTTTTATTCGTGATTAATATATTAATATTTTCCCTTATTCCATACAATCCATATCTTATACAGGATATTTAAATTGCCGTTTTTGTAAATACCTAACCCATTTTTTAATTATTTATGTATTTTATATCTACCCAATTAATCCACAATTCTTTGAAATTTATATGTTTAAAATAATAATTTGCATGTTACATATACTAATCCACCCTTTTTGGGGTAATGCTTGTTCTCTATCTTTTTGTACACTTACAGATTTAATCCAGCCTTTAATATGGCGACATTACGCCAAGCAATAACAGAGGCCGTAGAAAGAGGTATGTATGATTTGAATGAATGAGCTGTGCCGCTTATAGATGCTTGAAAAGCATTGATATTAACCTAATTTGCCCACCTCCCTTCTTAATCTTTATCTCTAACTATTTGAAAAAGAAGAAAAATGAATAGTAGAAATAAAAGTACAAGTATATAATGAATTCAATTAACACTTGTCCAAGTTAAAGTGTATTTCATAAATCATTACCACCCACACACCAACTCAAAGCAGACATGGTAGAAACGTAACGAATTTAAAACTGTTTTTTTTTTTCTTCCTTTTAATTTTTTCTTTGCACTTTTTTTTATTGTTGATGCGCTCTTATTCTCATCCCACCAACAAACTATAAACAACAACAACACTATACAGTGAGAATGCCAACACCCACACGTCTGCGAGATCTCATACGACAGATACGCGCCGCCAGGACTGCTGCAGAAGAGCGTGCTGTCGTTAATAAAGAATGTGCCTACATACGCAGCACTTTTCGCGAGGAGGACTCAGTATGGCGGTATGAAACTGAATAATTTTATATTTAATGTTATTATTTAAATATTTTTATATATTATTTTCTTCATTTCAGATGTCGCAACATTGCAAAATTACTGTATATTCATATGTTGGGTTATCCAGCGCATTTTGGCCAATTGGAATGCCTTAAATTAACTGCTAGCACACGTTTCACAGATAAACGTATTGGTTATTTGGGTGCCATGTTACTGTTAGATGAACGTCAAGATGTGCATCTCCTCATAACGAATTGTTTGAAAAAGTAAGCGTGAAAAAAGCGTTCCAACTGAATGAATACCATTTTTGTTTATTGTGTTTTGCTAGTCTAGCAAACAAACAAAGTCATTGGCTTTGGTGGTAACTTTGAATTTTTTGTTTTGTGTTTGTAGACTGCATAATTTATAGCTGCTTACATATATACATATATTTGTATTTTTATTATTTTTATTTCTTTCTTTCCTCCTCTGTAATGTATTCAACGTCGCTGTCGTCGTTTTCGGAATAACAGTGATTTAAATAGTTCTACACAATTTGTTGTGGGCTTGGCTTTATGCACTCTGGGTGCCATAGCATCGCCTGAAATGGCACGTGATTTAGCCAGTGAAGTTGAACGCCTTATGAAGTCACCAAACACTTACATACGTAAGAAAGCTACATTATGCGCGTTTCGTGTTATTCGACGTGTTCCCGAATTAATGGAGATTTTCTTGCCGGCAACACGTTCGCTATTGAGTGAAAAGAATCACGGTATGTTTATGCGGATTATTTTTTTCTTGAATGTAGGTATATGTAATACTTGCACACAAGAGAATAGGATTGTTTGAAAGTTTAGTAGGAATTGCACTCGTGATAGTTTTCTTAAATTAGAAGATTGTAGTTTGAAGTAGGAAAGCAACAAAATACTGCACATTTTATTTATTTTTATTCGGCATGTATTTCGTTAGTTTCATTAATGTGAAATCATGCCAAAATATTTTCCATGGTTTTTGTAATAACAGTAAAATAAGTTAGTTATTTGTCAAATCTCTATATAGAAAAGCACTGGCTCACTTATATTTCCAGTCCAAGCCACAACCAGTGGTCCTAAGAATCTTGTAGGTAATTCGAAGAATTCTTTACATATTTTTATCAACTACTAAAAAGAGACGTATGGGTGTAAAAGATCCTCGCACATACTTAAAACTGAATACTGTGAGACCACATCAACATATTTAAAGTGAACTATCTGTCTCTGATTGATCTGGAAAATTTAATAAAATGCTATTATAAAGGATTGTATTTTTTCGTTTTAATGTAAAACTAAAAAACTAACATATATAGTTGGAAAAAATTTATGCAGCATTTTATTAAACAAAAAAGTATGCGTGGTTCCACAGACCAACATCAGTTTTTATAGTATTTTTGAATTTATGAGTCATATTCACTCTGTTTTGCACGGCGCTTGTTTTCAAAATTAGCTAAAGTGGATTAAAAATCATATTCCATGTGGATATGTCATGTAATATTCATGCCTAAAACTATGCAACGTTTGACTAAAGAATGCAATTAACCGAAGCATATTCCATTGATTTTTTGAAGTGCTTACACAATTGGAAATACTTGTTTGTAGAGCTATATAAATTTTATTTAGAATCTAAAAAATACCGCTAGATGGCACCTTCCATATACAAAAATATTAAAATCGGTTTCAGTTTCAATCTGCTGCATTGATTGCCAAAATGAATACTTCATTGAAAATAAGTTTTTAATATCAAAGAAAGGTATTTTATTTGCGTTCCAGAAAACAATGCTAAAGGGAACCCTTCCTACAATGATCGATTTCATCCCAAATTAAAAATTCTTTACTGCAAACCTATTGACCTAATTTAATAAATTATAATAGAAATTTTTTACTTTTAATTAGTTAGGTGAAATTTCACAATATTATTGTATAATTGCAGTTCTTTAAATTTGATTCGATGAAATTCGGAGGATATGAACAAAATACGAGTATCACTAAAAGTTCTGATTTATTGAATTTAGGCTTGATTTTCTAGATTTAAAACAATTTATTCAAATTTCTTTATTGCAATTATAAATTAAGATTTCATGATATCATAAAAATTTATTACATTAGTATTTGACACAGTATCGAAATGAACAATAAATTATTTATACTTATCACAATCGATATCTTTATTAGTTTCTTAATAATTTTTATTTATACATATTTCAGGTATTCTCATTACGGGCGTTACTCTAATTACGGAAATGTGTGAAAATAGCGCCGATACTTTATTGCATTTTAAAAAGGTTGGTACTAGAATTAACTTTCTGTCCTTTTTTTTTTTTTTTTTCAATACCCCAAAATCTGTCATTTAAAAAAAAAAAAAATACCTATGCTAAACTAATTCGCTAACAAATAAATTCCAAATTTAAATACCAATTTCTATCAAAATCAAAGCAATACTAATTCTCAAACCCCAAAATAAATGTGTGTGTGTGTATTTAGCTTTTCTTTTTATTAATTTTTGTTTTTTAATACACCACCAATTAACAAATTGTAAATTATTATCTTACAAAATTATTAATTTTTCAATTTATTGCTATAATTCTTTACTATAAATTTTTTATGCGCTCATTCAATGCATCGTGTGCGCATGTGCACATGATGTTTTCGCAACAAAAGATAAAAAAATGTTCAAATTTATTGTATATGCTAAAAAAAAACTAACAACAAAATAAAAAAAAAATTACTACGTTTTTTAAAAATTTGTATGCTAATTAAATTTTCGTATTCTTGCATTTTTTTCATTTCATTTCTATACACATTTTTTGTGTTTACTTTGTCATTCTTATTTATATATTTTTTTTTTCAACATTTTTGTTTATACAATTTGTTTATTGTGCAAAATTAAAAAAAAAAAAAATATTTGAAAAATTATGGAAACAAAATTACAAAATCAAATACGAAATTTTGTAAATTTGCTTGCCAGGATAGCGGAAATCGAGAGGTATGGTGATGTTCATGATGATGATGTTGGATGTTTTGTTGTCCAAGTTGTTCACGTTTCATTTTTTATGGTTACTGTTGTTGGCACTTCATTAGTTTTTATTGCAATTAAAGGTTCTTGGTTTTTTTTTATTAATATTATTATTACTTACTTTTATTCAAAGTATATTCATTAGTATTTATATAATTTAGAGTTTTATATTTTATTCATTGATTGAAGAGTTGGGATTTTATATAAACTAAGATTAGGAAATGAACAATTAGGAAATTTGCTTACTAACGAAGACCAAAAAGTCTTAAGCCATTGTGTTTTAATAATAAACACTTAATGAATTTGTTCTAATAATACTCTATAAGAGAATTTTTTCTGCAGACTTTTTTTTCAATATTTCTGGTATTTTAAAAGTTTCAGTGTTAGTCCAATGTATGAACTAAATTCATTAAAAATATTTTCATATTTGGACAATAATTTATAGATTAACGGAACTAAAATAAAATATGTTTCCCTAAGCTTTCTTGAAGATTAAAAATAAATATGGCCGAACACCATAGTAGTCAGGCTGAAGAATCTCTCCTTTATTTCTTTCATAGCATTCCCCTCAACAGATGGCGCTGTTTTTAAAAGCATGTTTTTACCTAATTATATTTAATCGATTGCAATATAATGTCAAAATTTCAAAGCAATCGGTGAAGAAATTTCGGAGATTTGCGGTTTGATTTTTATTTATGTAGATGTATAAACTTTTTAAATACATAAAGAAAAAAGCCAAGCTCAGCCATATGTAAAAGCGCAGTTGCAGCAACTGTCATTTATGAGCTCTTTCAAAACTTCATGAGAAAATAAGTTTTTAAGCTGATGGGAATTTGTAATTCTAGAAAATTTTTATTTGTTGTGATATTAATTTTTGTTTTTTAATTCAAAATATTCGCGTATTTTCTGATTGCCATCGAGCAATAGTATATTTTACTAGATCTTCCAATTTCGATTGCACCTGAATTTCAGATTTAAAGCAGCTCTATCAAAACATGAGTCCTTATAGTAGTGTCCGTACGCCACACAGTGTAACGAGATGGCCAAAAATAAGAAAAAGTCATGTTGGAGATTTAAAAAAATTTTAATGATATGTAAGAGATAATATTTCAAATAAAAAGAAAATAAATGTTCTTTCCGATAAACCTATGGGTTCAGGCACACGGCAACCACAAAGCCGAACTTTTATGAAAACGTTTACTTAGCGTGGAAAAGTTCATATCTTTTATTACTAATTTAATTGCCATATTTCACTTATGAACGAATAAATGTAGGCAATGCATATGTAGGAAAAATATAAAATCTGCTCAATATGGTAACACTATTTTTTTGGCTCTACGTTTAACCATGTGATTTTTACCGATTTTTGAAAAAAAGTATTTTTTTGATTTTAAAAGAGATTTAAAAAAATATGTATCAAAATATATTTCCAATTTTAACATATAATAACGCCACAAGTATGCTTTCAGTAATTCAATAAAATAAAAATTATACCAATAATATGCCAATAACAATCCACAAGGTCCTTGCTCATGGCACCGACATAGTCAAGCACTTCAATTTGCCAATTGGATCCCTATCTGAGGAAGCCTTAGAATCGCGCAACAAAGATATAGAAAATGTTGATTAAATTTTACAAGAAAAACTTCCCCTGAAGCATTAAATCGTGATCTGATGGTTTCTCTTCTCATGTAATCAGAGCAAATCACAAAGATAAAGTATACAAGATTACCTTTTAGATACAATTTTGTCTGGAGAGCAGTATCAAGTATTGAATATCGAATAATGTTGATGAAAGCGACTAAGCGAAAAATTGTCTTGCACTTTCTTAATAGCACTTAGCCACAAAATTGAGTTTTTCCATCGGATTGGTGATTTGACATGTAGTATAGAGTAACTTGGGGGGCACTGAGCTCGAATCTGAAGACTATTTTGCTCCATCACTTCAGGTTATTTATATAACGGTACATAAAATCATGAAAGTGGTTTATTAAGACTGTACCAGGGCATTTTTAATTTATGTTTTATCGTTTTTGGCTTCTTTAGAAAAGTTGTTTAGAAGAAAAAGAAGCACATTTTTTGTGAACTCAAGAATCCTCCATCTAAGTTCCATACTCCGAATTTTGGGAGATTTTTAAGTGGCATGTGGCAGCTTTATTATATTGAAGGATAGGAAAACTGCTTTATAAATTAACATGTTCTGTTTCATTCTTATGAAGCTTCTATTTCTGACATTTTAGCAATTTTCTAAGTAGGCGTGGCAGCACACCCATTTTTCTTTCATTGAACAAGGAAGTTCCTCATTATTCGTCATTATGCAACAGATATTTAAAAAGTTATTGCAATTTAAGTGCTTGATTTATATGGGAGGTGGGCGTGGTAGTAATCCAATTGGTACCATTTTTGGCATACGACTTTGCTTTAATTAGACTATCTCGACTGCTAAATATTATTAATATTAAACAACGTTTACTATTTTTGGCCGCGGTTTATATGGGATCGTTACACTGTGCGCCAGTTGATTCGCTTACTTACTGCTATAGCCTATATAAAATTCTATATTAGAGGATTACTGTAATGACTACTTCTTTAGAGGAAAAATTATGCTCGTCAACTACATGAAGATTAGATTTACATTCTCGTAGATTTCTCGTATTATTAGCAAATTGGCAAATGCTCTTCTATGCAGTAAGCTTCAAAAGCTGCTATAAATACCCAAGTAATACTAGTATACCTTAAAATTCATGGGTGCATAACCAATGTATCTAAAGCCGTCTAATCCCTATGACTTTTTTACAACGTTTTCTATAAAAGAGTTGATGGAAGTAATATTATACATGGAGTCTAATAATTTGTGACTAATAATGGGCTGTGACACAAGCAAACTCACAAAAAACTATTTGGAGCAGCAGGATTTGAAGCTTCAGAAGAAATCTTGTGTTTTATCTTTTCTATCTAATTTTATTATAAGTAGAAGGCGGGAAATGATTGGTTTAACTCTTTCCAATAGAAATATGGAAAGTCAGATAAGAGAATGGCGAGTCCATGACAAGATCTCTCTGTCGGACCACCGTTAGAATGAACAAAAAAAAGAAGGCTAAGCAATCAAAGCTGTTCTCTTATAGAAACTTCTTCAGTACACTTGTCAGATTTGTTGGATTCAGTTAGGCTATATTAAGTTATCCAAAAGGACCGCAAGCTAGGCTGGATACCCTTCGCAAGCTGAAGAGTTCTCTTACTATTGGAGCTCTAAATTTGAAGCCAATGGTTTATTTCTTGCATCACCTTTTTCGGGCTGCGGAATAACCTCACCAGGAAGGACGTCATATGGTCCAATCACAGTATCGTTGCTACAAGAAAAGAACAGTCGATTAGTTGTTTCGTTTCTTTCTTCAAAGACTTTGAGCCCAAAGATCCAAAAATGTGTATCCATAATAAAAAAGAAAACGGCTGTCAAAAAAAAGTCTCTCCTATAGAGATAAGTAAATTTTTTTTAGCGTCCTTCTCTTTGTTAGAAATAAGTAAAAATTGAAGAAAACGCATTCGTTTTTAATACATTTGTGTAACATTAACAGCAATAATGCAAAATAAAATACGCACAGAGTTCTGCTTGAATTTTAATGTTGATTTGGGAAAGAGTATGTGTGAAAACGAAACCAAAGCCTCTCGTATTAGATATGGTAAGCGAGTATCAGGGGCAGAATGTTACAACCGACCACTTTTTTACCCAACATAATTTGGCATTAGCCTAATTGGGAAAAAATATTACGTTGTTGGGCATCGTGAGAAGCAATTAGTGATTTCTTCTTGTATAGCTTAATAGCTCTTGAAGAGACCCCAAACTGAGTTGCCTCAATGCCACGACGACTGCAAGCAGCTTTTGACGCCCACTAAGTATTGAAAGAGGCATATAATCTTATAGCTCATGCTAAATAGTTAGTCTTTAGATAGATTCGTACTATATGAAGATTTTGCTACGTTAATTTTTTATTATGCTTGTAAATTTACCGTTATGTTGTCAAGGAATAAATTTTTTCTTGGTTTTTCAGCAATAAATAGTCATTGTTTAAAAAACTACAAACCTAATTTTTCCTTTAGGTTCTTCAGTTTTACAGAAACTGAAAATCCGATGCGGTGTATGAAGACTTATGTCCTTCCCTGTTTAAAAAATATATTTTTAATCTTGAAAGTTCTTTCTTAGTTAGTTTATTTTTAAAAATATATTGAAAACGACCGATTTTCTTTGGAAATAAATGGAAGAATGAAAAGGCCATTTCATGACCTTAACAGCACAAATGTGATTTTTCTTAGGGTAAGAGAGGGGTTAATGCAAAATTTAATACATTTATTTTCTCAACTCAAATTAGAAACACAAACTATTTTTTTTTATAGCTGCACCGTCTAAGCTTCAATTGAGGCCAATCTCCCAAAAAAAAAAGGTTTTTTTATTCGTTTATTACAACCTAACCTTAAAATTATTGAACTGTTTTATAAGTATTTGAAACTTCGCAGATGTATACCATTTATAAGCCATATTTTGGGATTTTAGAAGCTTGTAAAGTAGTAGCTTGTCAATTTAAATATTAAAGTTATTTAATTACAGTTATAATTATGCAGTAAAAATACTAGATAATATTTAAACTTAAATTTAGTTTATGTTAAAAAAATATATATATAAATTTACATATTTATTTGGCTTTGTCTGTAATTTCAAACTTTCAGCACTTCCAACTAAAGTTCTTTGAGACCCTATCACTGCTTTACTTAACTACTTAGAAAAGATATAACACAAACACTCAATTGCACTCTTAGCTTACTCTCTCATGGCACTACTTCTTACACTCACTTTTTAACCATACAATTTACTTACGCTCATAAATCTTAAATGCTCTCCTCCTACACTCTCTGTTGTACTCTTCTCTTACTATTGCACACTATTAATTACAATTTATTAATTTATAATAATAATAATAATAATAATAATTAATATATTTTATTTTACATTTCTATATCAAAAATAAACTGTATTTTTCTTTTTTCTCTTTCTCTCTTTTTATTTTGTTTTTATTTCTTCGTTCTGCTAGATTGTGCCAAATTTGGTGCGCATTCTTAAAAATCTTATACTCGGCGGTTATTCGCCTGAACACGATGTCAGCGGTGTTAGTGATCCATTTTTACAAGTAAAAATTCTACGTCTTCTACGTATACTAGGTCATAATGATCCAGATGCATCAGAGGCCATGAATGATATATTAGCACAGGTGGCTACAAATACAGAGACAAGTAAAAATGTGGGCAACACTATTTTATATGAGACTGTACTGTCGATTATGGATATACGGTAAGGAGTTTTGTTTTTTTTTTTTCTATAAATTTTCATATAGAAATTGTATTGATAATCTTCTTAAATTGCATTTACAGCTCTGAAGGTGGTCTTCGTGTTTTGGCCGTTAATATTCTAGGACGTTTTCTACTCAATTCCGATAAGAATATACGTTATGTTGCTCTAAATACACTATTGCGCACAGTGCATGCCGATACATCGGCTGTGCAACGCCATCGCACCACTATTTTGGAATGCCTCAAAGATCCTGATGTTTCGATACGTCGACGCGCTATGGAACTATCATTTGCTTTAATAAATGCACAAAACATACGAACAATGACTAAGGAACTTTTGTTATTCCTCGAGAAAGCTGATGCGGAATTTAAAGCGCAATGCAGCTCGGGCATGATTTTGGCAGCAGAGCGTTATTCACCAAATGCGCGATGGCATTTAGATACACAATTGAGTGTTTTAAATGCGGTATGGAAACTTTGGTATATACTGATTGATTGTTGTTTCTAATATTGTTTCCTTTCTGCAGGCTGGTAATTATGTACGCGATGATGTTGTCTCATCGACCATTCAATTGGTCTCTAGCAGCCCTGTCGCTGAACAAACTTATATAACGAATCGTTTCTGGGAATCACTACAAGTAGCTAATCATTGTGAAGATAAGCAGCCATTGCTGCAGGTCGCCGTTTGGGCTATAGGCGAATATGGCGATTTATTTATGTATGGTCCTAATGAAGATGGTGTGTATTATTTAATCTTATAATTTCTAATAATTCGTTTATGGTATTTCTATTTATTTTTCTCTAGAATTTGAACGCCCCAATGAAAGCGATTTAATCGCTATGTTTCATAAATTTTTAACTTCTGCTCAAGTGTCGACAACAAGCAAGCAATATGCTTTGGTGGCCCTAGCTAAGCTAAGCACACGTCTTCAAAATTGTGTGGAGTAAGTATAGAGTATTTAAGCTTCTGAAAAAATAATGGTTTTTTAAAAAACATGAACTTAAATAGACTTTGGTCACGTTTAGACCAGAAACTTTCTTCGGTAACATAAGTGATTTCTATACCAAAATGTTTGTTCGAATTAAAGTAATGCCAATTTAAAAAACTTAACTAGCATTGAGTTTGTAATAATACGATTAATCGTTTAATCAAGAATTCTGAATAATCAGAATGATTGATTAATCAATTATTCGATTAATCAAGATTTTAATTAAGCCAAGAATAAAATTATTCGAACAAAATATTTGAACAATTTTTTTTTATTTCCAATTTGTTATATTTTTTTCAATACTTTGCGCTTTATACGCTACCATTTTCTGCAACGGTGGCACTTTGCCCAACCGCACTCAGCGGTAACATCAAATGACTGGAGACCTAGTTTCCTTTGGTTCGATTCCTAAACAGTGAACAATTGCTATAATTCGTAAGCAAAAAAAATTACCGGCGTGGCACCGTGCTTCAGAAATCAAAAAAGCTGGGCAAAATATGGCGCAAAAAAAAAAAAGAATTGAAAAAAAATCCAACAAATTGAAAATAAAAAGAAATTGTTTGAATATTTTGTTCGAATAATTTTATTCCAATTCATCAGAATCTTCATTAATCGAATAATTTCAATTTAGGTTAATCAAAATCCTGATTAATCGAATAGTTGAATAATCAAGCATTTTGATTAATCAGAGTTCTTGATTAAACGATTTAATCGCACAGCCCCAGTTTCATTCAATGCAAAGTATCGTTTTTCAATTAGCATTAATTTCTCATTTAATGCCAATACTTTACACCATTAGTTTAGGCACTTATTTAATAAATGCTCATCTATTTTCTCTTTTCACAACATTTACAGTGAAATTCAAGCGCTCATTACATCCTTTGGCAGCCATCTGAATGTTGATCTGCAGCAACGTGGTGTCGAGTTCACGCAGCTTTTCGGCACATATAAACATTTGCGTCCACCGCTATTAGAAAAAATGCCAGCAATGCAAATTAGTCGTATTTCATCACAAAATGGTGAAAGCAGCGGTTCATTCGATGACAATAGTCCCGATCTAATTGAGAATGGTATGAGCGAAGAGCATCTGATAAACAAGATCGAAAGCAATATGAATACCATGGGTGATAATACAGTAAGTGCAAAAAGAAAACATGACTCAACTATGATTTTATAATACCAAAATTTTCGCTTATTTCTTTCTAGAATATATTGCTCGATTTGCTTGGCGGCAATGATCTGCCATCACCTGCCGCTGGCACCAATACCATTGCCGCTATTACAGCCACAGATTTGTCCAATACTGTGGTGCTAAAGAAAAATTCGAAAAATGCTATTGATACGACAACATCAAATAATCAAGACTTCCTTGATTTGCTGGGATTGGATATGTCAGCTGGAGGTGCAGGTTCGGCACTGGCAACAACATCACAAATTGCTGCAACAACGAACACAAATATGAATAATGTTATGGGCTTAGATTTAGCTGGTCTAGCCGGCGGTGGCGGTATTGGTAATATGATTTCTACAAATGGTAATGACTTGGCAAGCATTATGTCAAGCGGTGGCTTATCAACGCTGCCTCCTCCACCGTCATCAGCCTCGACACTCATGGACTCTAATAGTATTTTAACGCAACAACAAACGACCAATACAGCAAATGCATTGTTAAACGATTTAACTGCGTCATCAGGTTTAAATAACGCTACTGCTGTGGTTAGTATTTTTTTATAGATTGTTTTAAATGAATTAAAATGTTTTCGTTTACAGCCTCAGGGTCCGAAAATGACAGCTTTAGATAAGAACGGTTTACTTGTACAATTGGTACCAGTGAAAACTAGTGACGGCTTGCAAATCTTTATGACAGCCGCAAATAACTCAGCAGTTGCATTGGAGCAATATCTATTTCAGGTTAAAATTTAATAATCCAATTTTTTTACAACTCTTAACTATAAAAATAATAATTTTCTTATGTTTGATTTTAGGCGGCAGTTCCTAGAAGTTTTACGCTACAAATGCTATCACCGTCTGGCTCAATATTACCTACGGGTGGTGTTATAACGCAAGAAATGCGTGTTGTTAGTACGTCCAATGTAAGTTTATTCAATAATACATTTAACATCGTACCAGGTATGAGCACAAAAGCAACCGCTTTGATTTTTTAATATTTCATTGAAAAATGTAATGCTCATGTAAAAAAAAAAATCCACTACCATTGAAAAATCTAATTGGTATTGAAAATTTAAATACTAATGCTAGTTCATCTTCATTTGAATTGAAATTTCTAATTCTGATATTGGTTTAATTTTATTTCATTGAAAATTTAAAGCTTATTATTAAATAAAATTTTTTTAATTTTATTATCGTTAATGATTTTTAAGATAATATGAAAATTCAATTCATTCATAGTCATGACTTTAGTTCATATCTTTAGCTTTGTTTGTGTGATATTTAGTAGGCTTAATGTACGCTTACAGTCAAGAAAACAACAGTGTATATAGAGACAGACAAATCAGACGGCCGTTTCGGAATCTGCCACGCTTCTTCGTCAACGATCTTACCCCCATAGCAATTTTGAGATTTTTCTCCAACTTGCTTTATATCCAACTTTTTCTCCACCCAAATCTCAAGCATAGCTTGATTTAAATGTTCACTCTGGCAACGCTTAACTGCTCATTTGTGAAACAATAACATATGGGAGCATATTATTCGAAGTACATGAGTTAGCAAGCAAAAAAGTTATCAAGAACTTATTTAATATTTGTTTTTTATTTATATAAATTAATTGTAGTAAGTAAATTCAATTAATTAAATATTTAAAACTTGTGAAAATGACACGAAATTCAGCAATGAAAAGAAAAAGCAGGGAAATTTTTAATTTACTTACTTCGCCTGCTAACCGAGCATTGCCAGCGCCAGCTACGGCACCACCGGCTACGCTAACACCACCACCGGCTACGCTATCACCACCACCGGCTACGCTATCACCACCAGCCATTGATTCAATAAATTATGAAGAAAAAGGAGAAGAAATAATTAATTTAATGAATTGGAAAACGGAAATAGTTTTGAGAATGAAATAGAGTTTGTGGGCACAATGCAAAAAACAAACAAAATTTTTAAGACAAGTTAGCAGAGTTGCCAGTGGAATTTAATATATCACAAAATGCACTTAATATGTTACTTCAAATATTGCATACAACTATAAAAGATCTTCCTTTAGATGCGAGAACATTGAGACAAACAGCAAAATGTGCCCAGCACTAGAGATTTGGCCTGGATCTGTACTAGAACTGAAGCCTAAATATACTAGAGATCCCACACTGTGGGATCGGTGCGGGAGTCTACTCAGAATAACTCAATATTGCCAAATCATTGCGACTTCCTTACCAAGACAGTGTTTTCCAGTTCAAACTTCTAGTAATGCGAGAAGCCTGCAAACCACTGACCAAGATAGAACTAAAATAGCTATGTTCACAGATAGCAAAGCGGCTATTAAAGCTCAAAACTAAAGCCTCACATATTATTCCAAATATCCGGATAGTATGTAATCATAGATCCGATCCGATCATAGATCGTATCTGGATTCGATTAGCTTGTATTTGGAATATAACAATGAAAGAACCGTTGAATAAGATAGCTAAGAACCAGTTTTAAACATAACTCAAGACGCGAATAAAATAAATCGAATATATATACTCCCTCACTCCAGGAGATAACAGAAAGAAAAGACCCCGCATGAGCTGTATGAAAGAAAACATTGTTAAAATACGTAGGAACCAGGTATCTACTTTACCACACCCGTTATGACTGCAGCACTCTCGGAAGCAGTGGATAATAATTGAGCATGCGGTCAGATTTCATATTCCACCCAGCACATTTTGCAGGAATTGCAAGAATCTTTTTGCTAAGATCTTACCAAGACCAAACTACCTACCTGCTGGGTCGGAATCAGTGATTGCCATTTATTTGCCATTAGAACTTTACTATTAAATTGTGTTATTTTTGAAAAATGTAATGGTAGTTTACTTACATCTTCATCTTAAATCATTGCTCTTTATTTAAAATTGAATTTTCAATTCTTAGCATCCTTTAGTTATAAAATCTCATTAGCATTGATTATGAAATTGAACTAGTATTCGCATTAAATATGCTGTCATTGCCAAACAAAACAAAAAAAAAACAGTTGGAATTTCCAATACATGTTCCATTCCATGTTTATCATAAAATTTATAATTCAATTTTCTCGCCTCACATTTTCTTAGGCTACTCTCCGCATGAGGTTACGCATATCATATGTTATCAATGGAGAATCTGTGTTGGAGCAAACAGAAGTTACCGGATTTCCAGATACTTCACCCGAATAGAAATAAATCAAAAATTAACAAACACCAACAATAATTAAAATTTATATACATAAAATAACAACAAACATAAAAAATAATAATACACAGTATAAGCATATAAAATGTTAATAGAATACATAAGCGTAAAAAACAGAAACAACAAAAACTAAATTCCCTCCCTATCCTTTCATATAGAATACAAATAAACATACATACATAAAAACACACCAACTAATATTATAAATATATATTTTTTAATATACCTTAGCAAATCAATCAATAAATAAATAAACATAAAAAAAACATCATATACATACATACACTGAAACACACTCACTCACACACAGCATAAAAATAAATTGTAATTGTAAAATATATATTTCAAAAAAAAAAAAAACATATATTTCATTAAAAAAAGTATCCCTAAAAAAAAAATTGTGTGCTGCTGAAACGAAAATATTGAAATGGTTTTTAATTCGATTTTCGAAATTATAAGTCATTTTCAGCAATTCGATTTCTTTTCAAGTTGCAATCAAAACGTTAGAAAGTCATACTCAATTTCGTTTGAAAATAAATTGCTGAACTTGGCTGTATATGTATGTAAATGTTAAATACATTACGGTTTCTTTTGCAAATTTATTTTACTTACATTTTTGAATTTATTATCTTTTTTGTTTTAAGTTTTTTTTTTTTTTTTTTGCTTAAAATTAGTTCAACGTGTTACTTATATTCTGTCTACTTATTTTGGCAAATTACAATTGATTGCATTCTTATAATATTTAAGCGAAAAAATTATGTTTTATAAAACTAACCACATGAATTTTTTGTAAGTTGTTGATATATTGATTGCATCTCTTAAAAACAAAACATAAATTTATTATTAAAAGTGCTGAAATTAAATTAAATTCTTTTTCGTGTCTTGAAAACATTTCCATTTTAAATTCAAAATTTCTGTTATCTATTTGTTTTTAATTTAAACTTGTAATTTATAAAAAATAAGTATAAAAATGATTTTAAATCATTACAATTATGTATGTATGAAAAAGTATACAACTACTACTACTAACTTTCTTGATGATGATAATAATTATGCATTAATTTAAATAAAAATTTCAAATTCTATCTATAAAGTTTTAATTTTCTCTACCGTGTTTTGCTTATAAATTCAATCCTTCGTAATAATTTCTTGTTTTCTTTAGTTTTAGTGTTACAAGTATGAATTCAAAAACAAAAAGCGCTAAAGTACTTAAGTAATGCGAAAAATAGGAATATAATAACAAAATATACATATACATATGTTTGTGTATATATATTAAAACTCTGAGGAAATCTAGATAATATATATATAAATTAGTTACATACTTATATAGTTATATAAAATAATATATATATATATATAATTATTATACATCAATTACTAAAAAAAGAGAACGTTTTTTTTTTTTTTTTGATTTTGGAACAGAAGCGAATAAAGTTTTGTTTTAATAATTGCAAATGGTTTTAATTTGTTTGACGGTAAAGTAGTAATAATACTATAATTTTTTAATACAAATTCATAATAGTCAAACGCCTACACAGTATTACACTAAGAGACAAATGCAATTCAAAAATCGTCAAATAAATTTTAGAAAATAGTAGTCAAGTAGAGCATACGAAGTTCAGATCCGGCAGAATTTAGGTGCTTCTCTCTTTATACTTCCAGAGAGCCAGCTTGGACTAATATCTTGAATTTTTAGACCTTTTTTATTGGCAATTAAATGAACGTACCGAGAAACCGCTATGAGTACAGAGCATTGTGCTGCTTGAGGAAGGAAGATGGGTATACATTGAATTTGGAAAAAATATTTATTAGCTACTCATTCCATAAACGAGGGGTTGACATGAAATGCGTCGTTTCGCTCACGTTCATGGAGGACTACTACTACTCGAATTGGTATCAAAACGCATATCTTCGCAGAATATTTATTATAAAAATAACGATACTTTTGAATGACGGCATTTACATTAAGTTTTCAATGGTATTCTGAAATAAACCGGGTTAGGAATTAGCTACTTAAAGGTTGAACAAATTTCTTAAACTTTATTCGTTTTACTTCATTGGATAAATTCTAAATGAAAATAATCCGGTTGGCTGAAAATTTGGTTTTCTTTAATATCTAAATACAAGTAATTGACGAAAAACTCTATTAAATAATAAAAAAACGCAGGAAATGTCACAGCTTAACTATGACCACTAACTATAAAATAGAATAGAGAACTCAAACGGCCAAAAAAGTGGTGTCACAAAAAAGCTGGTGGAACTCCAGTATACGAATTTTGCCTATTTCTTTAAATAGTTTCGTTTAATTTTTTGTATTGTCAATTCAAGTTTTCAAGCTTTCTGAAATGACTCCAATTTTTTGCAATTTTCGCAATGTGTAAATCAATAAAATGGATCATTCATACAATGAAACAAGTGGAATTTAATATTTTATGCTTGAAAAAAATTAAAATATCATAATTTCTTAACATTTTAGTGGTACAAAATGGTTTTCTCTCATTTTTTTTTGTCATCAAACCCGATCAAATTTTTTATACGCGGATACCAAATTGAGAAATTTCTACATTTTTATTAATTTCAGCCGAAATTGGTTAATTTAGCTATAGAAATAAATACCAAACGAAATTGAACTGCCTGCTTGATTTCGTTGAAATTTTTCTGAAATTCAAAAGCAACTCGGTTAATCGATAACAATTTGAAGAAAAATGAATGTACATAAAACTTTTCAGAAAAACAACTGCTAAATATAATCAATTTTATTTATTTTAAATGGAGAAAAGAAAGTGCACAATGCATATTACATTTTAATACAATGCACGTACGTTTACACCTTTTCCCAGGACAATATAGGGTGTATTGAATATGAAATTGCAGCGGTTAAAAGCAGCAGCTACTGTTTTTGAAATTCCACAATTCTCTCCATAATAATTTACCCGTTCTGTAATGTTAGCCATATTGTCCACATATTTCGTCAAACTAATCTATTGTTCTCACCATATTATCATAAATATTAAAACAATTTGGAATAATTTTACTTCTGTTAGTCATTTTATAAATAATAAAATTGAACTATCAAATGAAATTGTGTAAGAATAAGAAAAACTCCGTGTGAATGGCTTCAACTTCAAACAGAAATTGAGTGCCGAAATCGATTAATTGGGCTCCGCGTGAATAGACATTTCAAATTTGAAAATCAATGTTAACTATGGATAAAAATTTTATATAAAAAATATAAATTTAATATGAAAAACGCAAATTAACTGGTTATCCTGAAAGTAAAACAAGTATTTGAAGTGAAATCCAAAAATAGTTATAATAGAAAATTTAAAATTTTTCAGAGAACGCATTTACAACTTCAAATTTATTTGGGAGAGTTTTTTGTAACAAATTTTCAAAGGCTAAATATTATGCCTTTTAACTTTTCACCTCAACCTCATTTTATTCACGGAATTGCATTAATAAACTCGAATTTTAAAGGTTTAATTACGCTGTGAAACAGGTAAAAACCAAATAGGGTCCAAGTGGTCAGTGCGCAGACTTTTCCTTTTCCTTGGGGTTAACAGCTCATTTATTTTATCTTTTGGTCTATATATTTAGTATTAATAGTATTATTTCTGTTATTCGTATCCGGTGAAAACTCTCTTGAACGGCCACTCACCATCAGACAATTTTTGTCCGCCCAAAAGGGGTACCGACATTTTTTTTTTGGTGTTGTGTATTGAAAAACAGATATAAAAACCGCGTAAGGTCAAGAGTTAGTAAATTGTTCTGGAAGCATTCAAAAAATTTAGTTTGAGGAAATTGTCCTAAGAGAGGTTAACGCCCAAGAGGAGTTTTCACTGTATATGAAATAAAATTTTTCTCCTAAAACATAGACCAAACTAGACACTCCCCAATTTTGTTTTCTTTTTTCAATAAGTTTTTTTTTTTTTGATATTCTTATAAAACAAACGCTGTTTGAAATAAATATTCCTTTAAAAAATGGGGGTGTGAAACCACCCAACAGTCATCTTCATCTTTGCAGCCGCTGTTTTGTTTGTATTTTATTTGCAATGATTGAATATTACTCAATTTAATAATGAACAAATATGATACATACATTAAAATATTTAGATGAAAAACAATATGAAACCTAACTTACTGCAAATTAAATCGATCTTTTTGGATGAATTTAATTCACATACACCTCACATTTCACCTAATAGAGAACAATAGAGATTTTTTACTAAAACCAGATCTATTATCTGCTAAATTTTGATTTCAACATCAAATTATTTTTAGAACATGAAATATCCTATGTTTTTCTTATCATCTCGTAGTTTGGCCAAATATCACAAATAACAACTGAACCTAGGTGGCATCACTATGCCGCATTGCAAAATGTCAAAGTGGAAATGGTGAAAACTGCGAAAACTGTCAAAAGGGAAAAGGATTGCGATAGAAGAAGAATAAAATTTTTCCGAGAAAAGTTATAACAAATAAAATATATCCTTGTGATAAAATAATCAACAAAATTGGCAAACACAAAAGAAAATAAAAGCATAAGAAATTAATTGCAACTGTTATAGAAGTAGAAAGTAAAGGCCGGAAAAGAATATAAAATTTGAAAATTTATTGCATACGAAATCGAATGAAAGGCGAAAACGAATAGAGAAGAGATAAGAATTTTTCTATTGCTAGCGCAGCAACATCAGCAAGCGAAAGTAGTAAACAGGCAAGCCAGCAACAGCCATTCTCATGGAACATTAAAATTAACTATTATTGAGGAGTTGGCATAGATATAGAAAATTATATTGAAGTAGTGCAGTGAAAACCAACAACACAGTCCATGATGTCCTCCGCGGTGGACATACAAATTGTTTCACCCCCCAATCTGGATAAGATTGAAAATTTCTTCAAAGATGTTTCGTATCGTGAGACAATTGAATTCAGCGCCAACTTCAACACACGCCTCTGCATAGAGCGACGCTTGCGTTTGCCTTTTCTCGACCCACAAACGGGCGTGGCACAGAATCATTCACAGTTATTCATGGATAAGCGACATCGTATGCCCGGGTTTCGGCAAGGTCAAATATACACGTATCCAGCGGCACGTTGGCGCAAAAGTCGACGTCAATATTTAAGTAAAATGTACAGGTGAGTAGCAGGCAGCAGCATATGTGGTTCCTATAAGTCCTTTTCTAATACAATACTTCTCCCTTCATCATTTCAGATTTCCTGATCGTCCTTTTCAAGCACTACGCAAGGAACATGAGGCTTTGGTTGCTGGTACCGTTAGCACGGCTACAGCTATTGCAGGCACTTCATCACCCATTGTAGGCACCACATTACAAGACCCCGATTTCAATGGTGCACTACTTGAGGAATCGTCCTCGCTGGGTGCTGCGGGTGGTGATACATCCGACAGTAAAGACAGCCAACAGCAGCCACAACAACAGCAACAGCAGCAAACACAACAACTGAAAGAAGAACTACCGAAAGAGTGGTTCTACGATGATATGGACATGAATGATGTTGATTCACTGGAAGAACCCAAATCGCCTGCAGACGATGAATATGACTATGATCCACGGTATGGCAATAAGAAACGGCGAAAGCGACGTCCCGGCAAACGTGCTACTATGACACCAGGTGAAGGTGTCGGGCGACGACGAAGTGGTGCATGGCGTATACGAACTTCTGCCGCTACCGCAGACACATCACTTTCTTCGATAGACACGATTGACGGTGGCGTTGGTGGTACCGGTACTATTGTGGGCGATGTTACTGTGACACCAACTTCAAGTGGAAGACGTCCGCGTGGTACTGGCACACGCGGTCGCCGTCGTACAAAAGTCACCAATGCAAATGCATGTAATCCCCCTAGTCCTGGCTTGACTAGTGAACCGCCCTCATTTGAGAGTGCCGCCGCTGCTGTAGGCGTTGTAAGCGACATGACCGTGGGCGCCGAGGAGCATGCTGACTTGCGGAACTATCGAAAATATCTGTAACAGAGTGGTGATAGTAGTTGAGCTGCAAGCATTGCATGAGTTTAATCACATTTACATATTTTGTTTGTTTTTTTCGGTGGGTGGAAATTGTGCATGATTGTTTTTGTAGTTTTTAGTCTTTCCATTTCGTTTGCTGCATAATATCTACATATTTTAATTATTATTATTATAATTTTGACCTTGTACATTATACTGTATGCTATTTTATGATTATATTTAAGTTCGTTTTAGAAAAACTGGGATTAAACATTTCACTTTAATTGAACTTGCAAAAAAACTAACCAAATTGTCTACATAATTCCATTGCAAAGAATGCTTTTCCTTTGTTTTGTGAAACACTTAAATTCATTTTAGATACACATGCTTTTGAAGGACCAAGATTATTAAATATTTGTCAAATCTCATTAAACATCATACTTTTAGTTACCACATTTTTTGAAACTGTTAGTTCAGTCAAGTTGGAAAAAATAGTGAACGAATTAAAGAGATAAGTCGATGCCTCCTACAGCACATTGATATTGTGAACATCCAACTCGTCTCTGATTTTTCGCACTATTGATAATAATTTCTACCTTGACTGAAACATATCTTTAAAATTAAACTTAATGCAATAGCCAATTAAATAGCGAAAACATAAATAAATAAATGCAGAGGTTTCTAATATACATATATAAGACAGCAGCAGCAGTTATGTAAAGCGAATAAATATTTTAATGTTATTTATATACATTTTATTTAGCAATAGTTTAATTTAGCATTAAAATTTAATTACTGAAATTGTATATTCGAAAAAAAAAAGAAATCAATAGTGGCATGTTCTAAATTCCACTTTAGAGCGGAACTAAAACTTGAACACAGTAAATTGTGTTCTTTCGATTTCAGTTTCAATTAAATCGAACTTCATAACATGACTCGATATCTCAGATATGAAATTAATCTTGAAACAAGAGTATCGCTCGAACAAAAATACCACTTCTTCTAATCTGCTGTTAAATAATAATGGAAAATTCCGAATACAAAGTTTATAGTTTGCTCAAAATGCATTCATACCATAAAATCCTATAATTTATAAATTATAAATATGTGACGTTGTTGTAAATTCCTTTAAATTTAATAAATATCTCTCAATCGATTATTATTATTATGGCTTCATTTAAAACAAAAAGAAAAACAAAACAAACAAACAAAAAAATTATTCGTAATAAATTTTTGCGTATCAATTAAACGTATTCATTAAGAATTTACTAAACAATTAAAATTTTAAAATTAAAAATAAATTTTAGCAAGTAAAATTAAATGATAAAAAAAACTATATTCTTAAGGAAAGAAGATAATTTGGTTACCAAAATTAATTATATGTATGTAAATTATAAAGTTATAGATTTTGGAAAAATAATTACACTTTTTCTTTATTTCATTTCTTTGAATAAAACAAATATTTAAGAACAAAAAAATTTTGTATTCTATGTTCAAATTATTTCTAAGAAAATTTAACAAGGAAATGTATATGAGGAGCAAGATCTCGGATCCATATTTACCATAATATTAGTTGAATACAATTGTTCTTCAATGAAGTTAAAAACTTGTTCTTCGAACATTTTTCTTATTTAATTTATTTCTAATGATGATTTATATGTTAATATTTAACTCAATGAAAGGCAAAGCTTTGGTCTATAACTAGAATATCAAATGAACTGAATACATCAAATTTTTTAGTATCACCATTAATTTCAGTAGAAACATTACGTGAAGTGGAATGCAGCGTATAGGAATCTAAACAGAAAAATCTGCTAATTCTCAAATGAAAACAAAATGTTTTTTTTTGTTTTTTACTGTTGTCGTCGTCTCCCCAACTTGCGAAATGACTTAGACGCCACCAACAATACTACCACAATGCCTATCAACATAATTCTTCGCATTTAATTTTTCCCGTAGTATATGAAGAAAAACCGTAAAAAACAATTTTTTTAAAACTTCTCAAAATGCAACCAAACGAAAGAAAAACAAAATAAATAAGATTTATTTCAATGCTGCTGCTTGCTGCATATCTCAAAAAGAGCGCAACAACAACACCAGCCAACAATTGGAATTCAGAGCAGGAACAACAACAATCACACACATCCACCATATCCACACGCATATTTGTCGCTAAAAGTAGCAGGTATTAGTTTTTTTCTTTTTCTTTCTATTTTTACAGGGGCTTTTCTGATCAGCAGCAACATGCTGACGACGAGCGACTACAACGATGTTGGTGCTGATGCATTCACACCCAACAACGAGCAACGTCCAACAACCGGCAGCCGGATTATCAACCTGTGCAACATCGTCGTATTGCTGACGTTGCTTGCTTGCTGCGTTTGATAATTTGGTGTTTGCGTTATTCATGATGATGTTATTGGTGATGATGATATTTGAGCGTATATAATATTTTTTGACTTTCATGATTAGGTTGTCGTCGTTTTGTATGAATGTATAGTAAAATTAATTTTCAATGTGTGGCTATTTTCGATATCAATAGTAGATGAAATTGCGAACAAACGCATTCTTCATGACTGCATGCCTGCCTGCTTGCCAGCTTCTTGCCGGTGCATTCAGGCTACTGCTGTTGCCTCATATGCTCGTTCATCTTTGGCGTTTATATCTGTGTATGCATTTGGCATTTGAATTTTATATTCCTAGTTGTATTTGTGGTGGACACGATCGTTTAGGAATTTTTGTTATGCATTTCAATTTTTGTGATAAGATAAAAGCAGAAAAAAAAGAATAATAATGGATGAATACGAAAACTACTTCACGCTGCATTCCTGCATTGAAGCGCCGTCGTCACCATTGCTCGCACTGCATTTCTAAATATAACACATTGAGCGCTAAATTCTTAAGTGGTTGTTGCTACGAAATATCAACAATAGAATATAGAAAACTTTTAGCTTTTATTTTTTAAACAAATTTTTACAATGCTCTCGTACTCGCAACTATCTCGTTCCCAGATCAAAAGGTCAATAATGTTTGGTTGTGGTGCACACACATTGCGTTGATCTTCTAAACTTGAAAAAATGCCAATATGGCAGGCTGGCATGCAAATAGACAATTTTTTTTTAATAGAATTCATGAAAATTACTGACAATTGCCACAAAATGCATTTTATTTATTTTTTCGTCTACAACTGATTCGTGGTCTTATTCTTGAAAGTGAAAGGTATGTGACATTTTGAAATAAACGCTCAACATGAGAGTTCATTAACCGTTAGTTTGTATATTGCCATATGCAAAAAAAAAAAGTTCAGAAACGATTCATTCGATTTGCAGATGTTATTATCGAAATAAACAACTCAATATCTTTTCCGTATTTGTATACTATTAATGAACTATTCAAAGGAAAAATTCTTCACAACTCAATCAAAATTTTCAACAAACGTCCGCCTTTCAGACTCCTTCCATATTTATGCCAACTGTCGTTGAAAATTACTTAAAATTCTTCTTATAATTTATCATGGCACTTTAGTGTTTCAAAGTGTGCGAGATTTTGTATAGAGTTAATTTGCAGACAACTACCCGACATTCACACCCACCCGCCCCATTTCGCTCTTGGTCCGCCTTCTCGCGAAGATGAAGGTATTTTGAGATCGATTAATTTTTGCATAGCCCCTGAAAAATCTCCATCTACTTAACATCAAGTAAGTACATACATAGATATATATATATATATGTACAAACCATTCATCTTGTTTATTTTTACTAAAAATTCCGCATGGTTAATGAAATGAGACTTCAGAGAAATGGCGGAGTAAATTTTTAGTTTTTCTCTTTCTTTTTGTTTTTCGTAAAGAAAATAAGAAATTACTATTTGTTTTTCTTGCAATGGAGCTGCAGAAGTGTTGATGTATATGTTTCCTTTAATTAGCCACAAGAACATGAACATGATCTTTCGTTGATAACTCGTAAATTCTTCAAAATGCGTGAAATAGAAAATCCTTAGAAGCTTAGTTCTTTCACTCACTCACTCTTTCTCTCTTTCTTACACTTGCGCTCTTAAACATTCCATGCTTGCTTAAATGGTTGAGCATTACCGCACACACATCTCCCACTTCTAGGAGAGATTAAAATGCTCTTGTTGCTGCTACTATTGTTGTTGTTGTTGGCATTTAGAATTTTTAAATGCACGCAAATCCGTTTGCTGCAGTGTGCATAAAAATAAACTTCTGCATTCACTTATAGATGCATACATATATTTTACATAGGTACATAGAGGCACATTAGACGCTTGCCTTAGACGCATTCTCGAGATACTTTTCTTCAGCTTCCTTTTTCAGTTTTTTGTTTGGTTTTTGTTGGTTGGTCTTTGAGGAAGGGCAAAAATAAAAAACAAAAAAGTAAAAAAAAATAATTCCGCAAATTGTGCAGATTTGAGTATATAAATTGAGTTATCTCGCAGTGATTTTTATGCATCATCATCACGTTGAATTTAATGTTTATCGAGAGATTTAGCGGAGCGGATCGCGCAATATTTTAAAATTTTCTGCTCGTCACGCAAAGAATTGATTGTTGAGCAACTAACAAAATTGGGTAGATATTGCTTTTAATACTTTTATAACACAATCGAGTATTAATTAATTAATTAATTAGGTATTAAAAAATTTAAAAAGTGGATGTTTTTATAAATGAAATAAAATGTGAAAATTTGTTAATATATTTTAGGTGAAAATAAATAGTGGAAATAATTTGCGTTTTTTTATTAGAAAAAAATTGAATGTTCATATTATTTAATAGTGGACTTCAAATGACAATTATTCTCAGTGTAGATATAGTTTCAGAAAAAAACTTTCAAACATACAACGATTTTTTTTCCGCTTTTGAAACGTCTATAATCGCCTTTTGTTACTTCCCGCTGTGACAACGAGAATTAAAAAAGATAATTTTATTGAAATAATATTCGATTTTTGTAGAATAATTAAAAATGTGTGGAAGCATGGTATAGTTAGTATTATAATTTATGTTTCAAATGAATAAAAATTATGGGATGAGTTCGGTGTGACAAAATTTCTCAATTCCCAGTGAAAAGCTATTATTTTCTTACTGCTGTGTTTTTCCAGATTGTTCCGAAATATGACAGCTGATATTAATAAGACCATTTATAAAATAACAGTTCCTCAGATTTGACTACAATCGACTTAGAAACTTCTTTATCATCGTTTTTAAAGCCATTTGCCATAATTAGCAAATAGTTCACGGCTTGGCCTAGTTAGCGCTGCAACCCTTTAAGCAAATAGATTCATTCAAACATGGAAAAACACGTTCGAAGTCCTAATCGGTATCAGATAAGCACTAGTGAAGCTGCTGCGCTCTACTTAAGGAACTTCATCAGCATCTGCATACTCTTTTGTAACTCTCTGAAACCTTTATACACTCAACAATTTATAATATGCTTTTGTTTCCTTTTTATTTTGCAGCTTCAGTTGAATGCGGAATGTGACGTTCTACTTTTTTGAAAATATGCCGCATTTATACAAATTTTACCAAAACGTTGATAACACCGTACCACGTAAGTTCGATGCCACCGAAATTCTTTTATTTTGTAATAAATTTGTATAGAAACATACAAAATTTGTTTAAGAAATATTTTCGTAAATCTCTGGTCAATTAAGATTTTCCACAAGCTTTCCACGAAAACCATGTGTCACACGTTTTCACACTTTTAAATATCAGTACCTAAAATTGCTAATTACTTGAATGTATAGTAAAACAAATTTTCCAAAATCGCACTCACAATGAGATGTAGTTCACTTTTAGTTAATTTCTATTTATTTCAAGTGTATTCATGAATTAATTCAAATAATTTTATTTGTCCGTAGGGAATCATCATAACTTCAATGTCTGGCAATACTGCTACAAACCAAATTCAAACGAACAAACCCTAAACACAGCTTAACACCATCATTCACAATAGCACTTGGTACGGAGAACAGCGAAGAGCACAAGAGAGAGATGACGATTTGCGTAACAGTGTTGCATGCGAATGCAACTATCCTATTAAATTGTGTTGACAGCAAAAAATTACACAATAAATAACAATAGTTTTATTAATTAAACAGATTTATACCAAAATAAAACGAGTAGAGAATGCACTTCCATAATATATGTAGCAGTTTTACTATAAAATATGTGAGAGAGAATCAAAAGCACACACTCTCGTTTTCGCCCTTCTACGAGAATATCTTCAAAAGAAAGCAGCACTGCTATAAAAGTTTTTTCCCCATTTCAATTCTATGAAAGGAAATTGAATTCAGTCGAAATCGAAACGTTGAGCGAGTGAGTTTGAGTAGCGAGTGGAGTCGGTGACAGTGTTTTTTTTACAACAAAAATAAAAGAATTACACTAATAAAATCTGAAACTCCAGCAATAACAACACAAATAGAAAAAAAGACAATAATAGTGAAATAAAGTGAACTGGAAAAATTTTATTTTATAAAAAGCAGAATTAAATTACATTTCTATTTACATCAAAAAATAGGAAAACGAAACTTGGTTTTCAATGAAAATTTCAACTTAAAAAATGTTGTGAATTGACCACGACGAAGCTGAAAGAATGAACGAAGAAAAAATGAACAGGAGAAATAACTGACAACGAAAAATAGTATACAAGAAAGAGAGAAATAACAGGAGAAGAAATCCCAAAAAAAAAAAACGTGTAAAACAGAATTTAAACAAGTTTTTGATATAACTTCAGTAAATCAAAAAAAAAAAAAAAAAACAAAAAAAAAATCAAAGTGAAAACTTGAGTAAACAACAAAAAAAAATCAACAAATAAATTTGGAAGTTTTTGTAAAATTGCAAAGAAAAACGAAATCCAAAAAATTTGCATTAATTCAAAAAAGCGCATTGTAAAACAAGTTAAGAAAGCAGAAAAAGTCCCCCACAATTTTTCTTCAACGAAAATCTCGCATCCCGAATTTCTCCTGTTTGTGTGTGCGTCGCGTATATGTGTGCGTGTGTATTTTCGAATTGTGATTTTTTCTAATTCATCCCTTTTTGCGCTCGTGCTGCTGCTGATGCTGCTCGTTCCTTTTACTAGTAATTCCGCTTCAAATAGAAGTGTGCAAATGTCGAAAATTTGAGATTCTGTTGCTGATGCTGCCAACGCAATTCTGCTGCTGCCACTGCAACCGCGCGCATCTCCTGCAAAGAAGCTGCTGCTGTAAAAGAAAAATCTAATTTAAAGAAATAAGCAAAAGAAACACACACAAAAATTAAGTAAAACTGAAAACACATTTTTATTTGTTAGTGCGTTCGCGTTCGTCTTCATCTTATCGTGTAAATTTTCTTTTGGATAAAAGCGCGCTGCTGCACAAATTCTCCCTCGAAAAAGAAAAGAACTTAGAAGTAAAAATTGAGAAAAATCGTATTTAAATTAAATTTTATTGTTAATAGAAAATAATAAAAAAATAAAATAAATAAAAAAAGTGTAGTGTGGATAAGGGCAAAAAAATAAAAAATCTATCAACTATTTCATAATCAATTAATAAAAAAAATTAAAAAAAATTTATTCATATTTAAAAAAAGAAATTTGAAATTCTACGAAAATGTTCACCGAAGGTATTTTCCCAATTGGTGATGGTCTTCTCGGCATCGATGAGAATCGCTTAAAAGGATTACTCGTTCCACATGACATCAATGAGTTTTATGATGTCGAACAAACTCCATTTGCAAGGTGAGTTTCATAGTTTTCTTTTGTATAGATATTTGCAATCTAGACCCTAAGCCAAATTAGTAGACGTGCGATAAGGAAAAAGCTACGCAGCTGATTATAAATAAAAGTATTATATTTTGTATGTGAATAGTTTGTAGTAGACTAAAAATTGCATGCATACCTGTGTAGAGATGTCCGTATTCTATACTATTTGCATACCTGTATTTACAAAATGTATATAATTTGTTTTTGTAATTTGATCTATTGAGAGCGAAGTTATTGGAAATGAGAGATTAAATACTTAAGAGATTTCAAAGAGTTCTTTTTTATTCTGTTGTTGACAAGTTAATATTTGAAGCAGTGTTGATATTTGAAATTCTTTGAAAGGACCTAAATTATACGAAATTGTTGATTTAGCTCAATTTACTATCAAAATTCATAAATTGACTGTTTTTTTATTTTTTTTTTTTAGAATTGTGAAAAAACTTAATGAGTTCAAATTGCTTTAGAAGTGCCAAAAGTACCTTGAAACCCAAAAAAGTCGGAAAAAGGGTGCAATTGTATCTAAAATATCAGCACTGATTTGAAGGAGTTTGAAATGTATCAACTAAATGGTCTCTTTGGGATACTTTGAGAATAATTTACTAATGTCCTAAATATAAATGTTTTTTAAGGAGAAATAAATTCAGTTCCTGCCACTTCCTTTATATAATTTTTATATTTTTAGAATCCTTTGAAATATAAAAAAAAAAAAAAAAAATATTAAAAACTTTTGTAAAGTTAAATTTTTGAAATTTTTTCCTGATTATCTACTTTTGGAATAAAGATGCAATGTGGTTTAGTCGAAACTGGCTTATCACAATTAGGGCCTAAACCAAATGTTTCATAGATTTCCGTATTTCACAATGATTTTAATTTCGTTAAATTAGTTTTCACTAACTTGAATGTTCTTTTTAATCCTCCATTGGTTTCTGTTGGCTCCACTCAAGTGCTTGTCTGCAGATCTCAGTCGGTGTTCGACGGAGGGTATGTCCAATCAATTCCCTTTTCATTATCTCATATGCTGTCAGCGTTTGGCTTAGTTTTTCTTTCTAAGTCAACTGGTGTTTCCATTGGCTAGTGTTTCATAGAAACTTTTTTTTTTCTTACGAAATACGAATAAGTTTTCAGTGAAAACCGCATGAAAACTCAAATTAAGTTAAACAAATTTATTATTTTACTAATTTTCTACATATTACTATACTAATTTTAAAATTCTTTATTGCAAATTCAATTTCACTGATAAATGCCAATGAAATGTTATCTTCATTGAACGTAATTCGCACAAAAAACAAAAAATTCACTTTTACATCACGAGTTGTACGACTCTAAATGGGGCGGTTCGATCTCAGGTTTTGTAAGTGCGTGATTATATTGGTGTTCCCTGTTCAACGAATAATAAACAGTTTCTCTCGTGCTCGGTCGAAATGGTTACATTGAGCTCGTTGCAGAGTTGCTTACTACTTCGTATGTAATGATACTGTATTGTAAAATAGCTTATTGCCACCCTCTAAACTAGCGAGCTTGGTGTACAATACATCGAGCTTTTTATGTTCGGTGTGAGAGTAAGTAAAGACTCTTTTCTTGTGTTCGGTGCAACAACAGTTTCATGGTGTTCGCCGACAGCGTGGGCGTTATGAGACTAAAGTTGCAATTTGCAACCTTTTTGACTGCTTGGAGACTTTGACACAACTTTTCGAAAATACTCAAAATTTGAGACTTTTTTTAAAAATCCTTGCAACTTTTGAGACTTTTTTGCAAAAAGTGTGATATTCACATGAAATTATACGAAAAATCCATTGCCTTTAACTTGACAGCTCGCAACACTAATGACATACATACTTTTCAGTTGCAACATTGTCGTTTTACGAGATGTTTTACAAACTTATTGCTATTTTCAAATTTGCCACACTGACTTAGGGAAAATTTTTTGGCCAATTAAAAGTTCACAAATGATAGATACTGAAAAATGCTGGAGTTCTGCATACAAAATTTTTTAAATCTGCTAGCAGACTCGAGAAAATGCGATTGTTTAGAGTTTTTTTTCAAAATGGAACGGTAATCGGCAGTGCTGAAATATTTTGGGAATCATCATAAAATAAACCGAGGTTAATTTTTGGAGGTGTACAACAACTTTTTTTTCGTGAAGCACCTTAATGTATTAGTTACTTGGGATAATTGATTTTTTTTTTTTTACTTCAATACAATTTTTTATATGCAAACTGCTGCAAATGAAATAAATGTTCCTTCTATTTAAAAAAATTGGATGAGACTTTTTTACTCTCAGTGACACTTTTTTTTTTTGCAATTTTTTGAAATTTATTTACGGCCACGCTGCTCTCCGAGCATACTCCTATTACAACCACAACTTTATAGATTTAATTTTTCTGTTAGGACTAGCTAGGCTTCTGTGATGAGACAGAGAGAGAGAGAGAGAGAATGCCGTCTATGTATGGAAAATTATGCGATGACAGTTGTTATTCTATATGAGCGTGTAGTAATCAGACCCTCTTCTGGAGTGTTTTTTTTTTTATGCGCTTTTTGAAGAAGATTTATATATGACACTGTCAAATTTATGCAGAGAGTTTTGCTCACAATAAAATTTATATAGATACAGAAGTTATTTTAGAATAGATTTCATATCCGTTCAACATTTTAAATGGTTCCAGCTCTGCGAAAATTTACTAAATTTTTTTATAGTAAAAAATCACTTTTTCCTATTCTATTAACCACTGATTAATGTTTACATTTGGCGCCTCTTCTACAAAATGCTACATTCTCATATATATAATACCCTGGGTAAAAATATTTGCAATCAATGTTGAAAACTTCAAGTTAGATATAATTACAAGAAAGGCAACAATAAAGTAAAGTTCAAAAAAAGTCGATTACAAAATGTTGGAATATTTTTTTTTTCCAATTCTTTTCTAAATCAATTGCTTTTTCTTTTTTCTTATTAAAAGTTTTTTTTTTTTTTTTATGTTCATTTTATAATTACTGCAAGAGAATCTAATCATTTTTTATTGACATTCTTAAAATGGATTTTTTACTAAATTTATGGCAAAACAACTGCAACAAATTTCAGCTTCATCTCGTCAGGTTCAGGTGTTTGATGGATGAAGTTTCTTGTTCAAATAGCTAGATAGATAGAAATTTTGGAGTGATCTTGTTTCTAATACAACTTAATTGTATTACTTGTTTTGTTTTTTTAATTTTGCACAACAATAATCATAATTATTTTAAAAATTTACTAGTTATACCGAACCTTAAAAAATCTTGTTGTGCCTTATCATTTATTTTAATGTCTTTTTTTATTTTTGTTTTCTTTATATTGCATACTTTTTGTTTTTGTTTTTTTTTTTTCTATTTTGTTAGGAAGAATTGTTTTATTGCTCTTTTCTGTTGATTTTTTCTTCTACTTCTAGCTACAGATTTTTCAGTAGCTTCTTTTTTTTCTTTGTTTTTTTTTTTTGTTTTTTTTTGTTTTTTTTTTTTTGTTTTTAATTTACAACTACTTGATCTGCCTACCTCTCTCCATGTGTATATTTTTGTTTCAACAGCATATACTGCAGTAATGTATGTTCATACCGACATATAACAAATGTTTTCCAAGTCAACCTTAACACAACGCAGGTGTTTTCTTGTTTGTTGCAGCTTCTTTCAAATCAGTCACTGATAACTTGAAAAAAAGTATTTACAAAATGAAAGAATTTTATCTTTTGTGATAGGAATGAATAAGCATTGATACTTTTTGCTATTTCATTTATCATTTGTGTTTCATTTTAAGCAAATTACTTAAAGGTTATCATGATAATTAGCTATCTAAACAAAAAACAAAAGAAATAACGTAGGAGTAACTACAACCTCCGCACACATGTCCCTCTCTCAATTTTTAATGAGTAATGAAATAAATTTTTCAGTTTTAACTCACAATAAAGTAAAATGTTTACACATTTTTCCATTTGCTACTTACTTAATTTGTTGCAAAAAATTTACATAAATATGAATTAGCAACACCAGCACCACTACCAGCACAGCAGCCACAGTCACAACCATAACCATATCATGATTAAATCCAAAACACATTCAGACTACGCATAAATATTTAATTAATAGTTTTAGTGTTTTTTTTTTAAATATTTGTTACAAATTATTAAATATTGTCATAAGGAAATGTGTGTTACTTTTTTTTTTCTTTCTCTAACTTTTGTTTGTGGGCAAAGCAAACAAATTATAATTTGTTTAATAATTTTCAATTAAATATTATTAATAATTTTGTAATTATTTGTCATTTTGTCAATGTATTGTTGAAAGCTGGAAAAAAAAAATCAAATGAATTGTCACATAAAATATAAAACCTACATAGTGCTACTCTAGTTTACTACTATGAACAAGAATTGTGCTTTTCAAGTTATAATTTCATTATTTATTTTAGTGTCTGACATTCTTTTTCTTATTTAATTATATTGAAGTTGTTGAGTAATCAGTGTTTACTACTTGTGTTGTGTAAATAACATAAAAATGCTTGAAATATTTCATACTTTTTTTTGAATTTTTTTATTTGAGATAAAATTCTATACAAATCATATTAGTTTTGAAAAAGTAAATTATAGGTACACTCCTACGTCTTTGGTAACGTAGAAATTTCAATGAATGAAAAGTTTTCGAGCAGAATTTTATTTAAATCTGCATTCATAACTGCATGAATGAATTCTTTTAACCACTGGCGGATCCAGTGTGGGGGTTTTTAATACAAAAACCGGTGTTTTCTGACAGATAAATCGTGATATCCAGAACAAACATGCAGTCTTTAAAAATTAATAGTTTTAATGCTTTTACAATAATCAGATTATAATATATGCAGTCATTACGCGACCTTTTAAAATTAGCCCCCGCCTCACAAACCAGAATAAAATAAAGAGAGAGGGTGGAGCATTCAAGAAAAAACCAAAATGTTTATCTTTTGATAAGGAACAACTTTATCTCCGATATCTTATATCTAATTTTTAAACTTTGTTTACTACTACTACTACAACAACCCATGGAAAACCGAGTTTTTCGCTTGAAGTTTATATAAGGAATGAGATTGAAAAAATCTTAACACACGTTTTACCTAATAAATTTTTTTGGGTGTAAAATTTAAAAATTTCTTTGATTTAGTTATCTTTGAAAAATATGTCAGTTGTTATTTTTAATGACAAACATGTTGATTTATTGTGAGTTTGATCAAAATGAGTGAAGAAAAAGAAGTTCGTCTTAAAATTATGAAAAATTTTCAAAAAAAATCTAAATTGGTCCTACAAAGAATTGGCCAAAGAATTGAAGGTCTACCGTCAAACTGTTTCCAATTCTATTAAACAGGTTCAGGAGAATTTTACCATCGATAGGAAACCTGGTTCGGGAAGAAAACAAGGACCACATGATATTGGGAAAGCCAAAAAAATAGAAAGCATACTGAAAAGATTTCCAAACACATCTGGTAGAAAAGCTGCCCGGTTAGCCCAGTGCTCTAACTATTTGTTGCGAAAAGTTAAAGCCAATGCAGGTTTGAAAACATACAAAGTCCAAAAAGTTCCAGACAGGAATGCTGCAAAAAATTTAGACGCCAAAAGTAGGGCAGTAAATTAAAATCGAATTTCATATAAAAATATTCATGTTGTATAATGGGCGACGAAGCGTATGTGCTGGCAGATTTTACGCAGCTTCCGGGTCAAAATTTTTATGTTGCTGATGCTCGAGGAAATGTCGAAGAACAATTTAGAATCCAAAAGCAGACAAGATTTCCTAAAAAATTCCTGGTATGGCAAGCTATATGCAGTTGCGGCAAAAGAAGCAAGTCATTTGTTACAGTGGGCTCTATAAATACCGAAATATACATCAAAGAATGTTTGAGAAAAGGCTGTCTTCCTTTCATAAGAGAGCACAATGTGTCCACAAATTTTTGGCCCGATTTGGTATCATGTCACTACGGCAAGAAAGCTCTGGAGTGGTACCTACCAAAGTAATAACATAGTTTTTGTACCAAGAGTGGCCAATCCTCCAAATTGTCCGGAGCTAAGACCAGTGGAGAGATATTGGGCTCTTGTGAAAAGAAACTTAAAGAGCACAAAAAAGGTGTCCCAAAATATCGAAGATTTTAAACGGAGATGGGCAAACTGTTCAAAAAGGTGTCTGAAACAACTATCAAATCTCTAATGGAAGGCTTACCAAAAAAGTTCCACGAGTTCATAAATAGTGGTTAGAACTATAAAAGTTATATTTTTCTGTAATTTGTAAAATATTATCAATTAAATAAAAAAAAAAATCAAAACTCTAAGATCAACCTTTTAAATATTATTGAATTTTATATATGTTAAGATTTTTTCGACCTCACTCCTTATACACTTTTTGAAAAATAAATAGTTTTTATGCCCCACAACAACCAGGTTACAATATATTCAGGAATGAAGGAAAATTTCTCCTTACATATTCCATAAGAAATAAACGATTGGTCTAGTACTAACTCGAGGTTATCTGCCAGCGTTCAAAAATTGATAGGTTAGGTTAAGTGGCTGTCCGTCAGGACACACTTAGGCCAAATATATTACCACGTGGTTGTTTTAGCCATCTCCTTTAGAACCTGAAAATGGTCGAACCAATTAGACTTTGTTATTTATTTAAGTAGGTCCCCTAAGTCAGTTGCCCCCAAGTCAGACAAGTCGTCTAGAAAATATTGGCCTAGGGCATTTTTCCTATAAATTGCTAGGGCTTGGCAGAAGAATAAGTAGTGAGAAATGGATTTCTTCTCTTCTTCATCTTTACAACTTCTGCAATATTCATTTGAGGGCTCACCCAATCTAGAGGCGTGTACGCCTATAAGCCAGTGGCCAGTTATTACAAGAACAACATGAATTTTCTTAAAACAATATATATTTATCTTATGATTTTGAAATTCCGGTAGAAACAAATTGTGTCGTGCTGAATGATAATTTTCTTTAACAAAACTGTTCAGCCTAACATAACATTTTCTTTCAGTATGACACTACCCACCTGAAAGAATTGTCTAGTTTCTGACGAAGCCCTAGTGAGGTTTATCTTGCTACTAACGAGGGCATGTCAAGGGGAAACTAGAGCAACTCGAGAGAGTCTCTGTGGTAGTGTAACCTATTGCCTCACTAGACCAATATGTCGATATCCTAACAATTCATTAATGGCAGGCGCTGATTCGATATTAACAAGGCTCTAGTTGGATTATAAAGATTTAGTATGCATTCTAAATATTTATATATTGGGTCATATAAAAAGTATTATTAGTTTTTTGTCAATGTTTGAACAAAAATTTTCTTTATTAAAAATCAATTTTAATCAAGTACATATTAGCCATTATGATCTTTTCCATTTTTTCGGTAGCTTTATAATTCCATCGGTGTAAAACTTCTGTGGCTTATCGGCGAAAAACTTTGCCAAGTGATTTTCGGCGGCTCTTCTGTCGGCCAATTTTTTTTCATTAAGAGAGTTTTTCAGAGAACGAAACAAAAAGTAGTCAGACGGTGCAATGTCTGGGCTTTACGGTGGGTGCATTAAAACTTCCCAGCCAAACGCAGTAAATTTTTGGCGGGTCATCAAAGATGCATGTGGCCTAGCATTATCATGGTGGAACACAACATCTTTACTGTTGGCCAATTCTGGTCGCTCTTTCTTGATTGCCTCGTTCAAACGGTCGAGTAGAGATCAGAATTGACTGTTTGACCAAGTTGTAGCAGCTCATAATACACAATTCCCTTCCAATTCACTCAACACTCAACATAACCTTGTTCGCCGTCAATCCAGGCTTTGAAGTCATTTGACCATGATTTTTTTCGTTTTATATTCTCTTATTTAAACCATTTTTCATCGCCTGTAATGATTTGCTTCAAATATGATTTGATTTCGTTGTGTTTCAGCAGCGTTTCACTGATGGTACTTCAGTCAATCAAATTTCTTTGTGTTTATTCATGTGGCACCCAAATATCGAGCTTCTTTGAGCAGCCAACCTTTTTTAAATGGTTCCTGATACTGTCATGTGGTTAATGTTTAGTGCCTCCGCTATCTCCTGACAGCTTGCGGTCTTGGTCCACCCGTTGCAAAATTTCATCGGCTTTTTTAGTGACTGGCCGGCCAGAGCGTGATGTATCTTTGACATCCAAATTTCCAGAACGAAATTGTGCAAACCAAGGTTGGACGGTACGTTCTGTTAAAGCATCCTCACCGTAAGCCGCACAAATTTTACGGAATGTTTTTGCAGCGTTTTTACCTTTTTTACAGTAAAAAAGTATCACTTAGCATATTTCTTTAAAAATTTCACTCATTTTCAAATCAGTGTAAATTTTTACATGAGTGACGAACTGCAAAACTGTCTTCGCAAAAAATATAGCCTGAAATGTCACCTTTCAAACTCGCGCATTCGTTTGACATAATCGGATTAGTGGTGCCAGATGTATGGCCATTAACACCATTTTGTGAAAAAAACCGATCAGTTTTTTTATATGACTCAATATTTTTTTTTGCGATGTTTTCTTCAGCAAAGTACATCAGCATTCAATATAAAATTTTTCTGTCAGAAAATATAATAAAATATACGCACTTAATTAATCAAGCATTATTAACATTTTTTATTTCAAATTAAAAAATAAGTAATACTTTTTCACCGTTGAAAGAATTTGTCGTCAATCAGGTACTTAAATTTGCTTTCCGCTGTTATGATGTTATATTTCAAAACAATAGCTTCAAGTCCTTCCCGTTAAGGTGTCAAAAAAATGGTCGGGAAGAACAGCCAGAATTTCGGAAATATTTTAAAATATTCATGAAATTCTAACAAGGGCTCGAATTTATTTTTAAAATCTTATAATTAAATAAAAAACTTTGAACCAAACTTCGGTCAATTTGAATGTCAGAGAGAACAGCTTTTTCTCCACAAGATTTTGAAGCTTTTTTTTTTTTCAAATATTCATGAAATTTTAAAAGAAATCTAAATTTGTTTAACAAAATCTTGGAGTTAAAAACTTTTTTTATATAGTTGGAGAACAGCTTTTTTTACTCTAAAATTTGGATAATTTTTTTTAAATATTCATGAATCTTTTTTTTTCTTTTGTTTTTTCAAAAACTTAAACTGACTTGCAGATATTTGTGCTATACATATTTAGTTCTATGTAATTATATTTAAATCTAAATGAAATTTGCTACTCAATTTTTCTATATAATTATATTTAAATCTAAATGAAATTTGCTACTCAATTTTTTAAGAAATCTCTACAAATTTATGTTTAATTTTCCATAATTTCCATGAAACATAGAATTCCTTATAAATCTCAAATCGCAATCTTTACGCCCTTTGCTTTTTATACTAATAATACAAATTTTATTTATTTTTTTGTTTTGCTAATATATAAAAATGTTTTAATAGCTTACTCATTCGCTTCTAATGCGTCAAGCAAAAAAGAAAGAAATAATAAAAATAACAGAAACAAAAAATAAAAATAAAAAATTATCAAAAAAAAAAACTTGTCTCGAAAAAACTAAAAGCGAAAATTTTTAAGTGCGGGCAACATTTGAAAGAAAGCCAGTCGTCGAGTCGAGTTGAATTAAGCTGAGTTGAGTCGCGTTAAATGAAACTAAACAAACCAAACCATCAACCAACATCATCATCATAGCGAAAAGACCAGAGCAACACAAACGTCATCATCGTCATCATTTACCCAACGTTTGGTCTTAGTTGCTATTGCTGTTGTAGTCGTCGTCGTCGTCGTCTTAGTCGCCAACTGCAAAAACAAGTTTTAAGGTTTTTTTTATACTTTTCAGTTGATGTCTAAAAAAAAAAAAAAAATTGAGCCACTCTTCTGGTCGCTCGAGTTTTTAAAGTTTAAAACTACATATATACATACATACATATGTCCGTCCAACCGTCCCTGCATTTGTCTGTTTATCTGTTTTAGGCAGACGGACTGTCTATTTCTTGTCCCTTCATACGTTTGCCCAGCCATTTCGGTGCTTTAGTTAGTTGTGGCAACATTTGCGCTTGAAATACATAAATATTTTCTTGTATTTGCCAGTGTGTGTGTGTGTGTGTTGAGCCCTTTTAGTTTTTATATTTCACATACGACGAGTATCTTATAGAAAACAAAAACAAAAAAAAAGATACACTCATTTTGCATATAAAAAAAAAATTTGCATTTTTGCTTTAGCTTCAACATCTTTTTCAGTTTTAGTTAGTAGAAAGAAAAAAAAAATTAATGTTTTCTTCATTAGTTTTTATTTGCTTCTCTTGAATGTGAACTTGATTTGCATAAATATGCAGTTACTTAAGTACTTTTAAATACATAAGTATATCTACCTATTTTTTCTTTATCGTTTTTTACCAGATATATTTTTACACAATTCCATTGCATCTTCAGCACCTTATTTTCTTTAAAAATACTTATACTCGTATGTAGTTTAGAATCGGCTAGGATGACGTTCATCTCTCGTTTTATTCTTTTGTTTTGCAGCTGTTCCATTTATTCTTCTTTTTTTATTTTTCTCTTTTTTTCTTTTTATTTATTTTTCCTTTTTTCTTTTTGCTTCACTTAAAAATTCTTTACCTTTTTCTATGTGTTTTTTTTTCTCTGCAACCTTTTTTCTAATGTTCTTTGTTTCTAAATACGCAACATCTGCAACAAATTTATCGTATTTATTATGGTTTTTATAATTGCACTTAAATGCTATAAATAAGTTGTTGACTTTGTAATGTAAAACAGAGTTACGCTGCGTGTGCCAATTTGTCGGATATTGTTCGAGACGTCCGACAGTTACAAACATGTTGGGTTTTATTGCATCGACCTTGACTAGATAGCTGCAGTTTAGTTAAATTTAGATAAGAAGATTTTTCTCTTTTTACTAAATTAAGAAATATTTCTATTTATTTCGAATATCTAATTAATATTCTGTTTTAAAATGCCCAATAGATGACACTAACAGAAAAGTTTTATTGTTTTTTCTAAACTAACTGCTGCTTTTTTCAATAATTTTCAATAGATGTCGTTGAATGGAAAGTTTTAGAGTCATTGGTTAGCGAATTCATTATAAATTTAGCAGTAATCTATAGTTTCAGCTATGATGTTCATGTTATTCATTAAAAATCCTTAAGAAGCAGTTGAAGGAACTTTGGAAGGTTGATACCCATCAAAGGAATAAAGTTTCGAATAGACTCAAGCTAAAGAACGTGAAAATTGTATGTAGCACTAGCGGATTCAATTTAATTGCATAAGAAACGATAACATTTTACGTACAACCTTCTCTTCCCGCCCTAGAACCGTGCCTATCGAAATAACTCTTTTTAGGATCCCTAAAACTTAACTAATGAGGGTCTTGGATCATAATCAATCTGGCAACATCATAATCAACCCTCTTCCAAATATTCCCGAAGTGAAATCCCGGGAAAATTTGTTTCAATTCCCAGTATTCCTATAAGAAAATAACGAACAAGAAATAAATTTCCCGGGGATTTCATTCGGGGAATATTTAGAATAGGGCTGAGTTTTACAGAAATTTGACTCTCTTTTTGGCAAGTACGCACCAACACACACACACAACTGTTCCATACATTTTCAGTACAAAAACATAAAGTTTCATTTTCTTCCTTTAGTTTGGTTTTTGACAGTATCTAAAGACAAAGTTACGCTTTCATGAAATTAATTTTTTGCTCTCTTAACCCTTTCGGTATCATGGTGACACCAGTGTCACAAGATTAATTTTTGCGATTTTTTAAAAACTATTCAATCAATTTATTAAATTTAGGGTTCGATGGTTCTTTAATTTAAATTAAAAAAATTTGAAAATATTTTTTTGGTAACGGTACTGTAGCAGATAAAAGTGAAATTTTTTTTTTTATTAATTTCCAGTCGCTCACAATTTTTACAAAATTTATCCAAATACACCAAATAAAAATTTGCTCTATTTGCTCAAACAAGATTTTCCATATTTTTGAATTTTTGTTTACTTTTTTGAAAATACAAGTTGTGCTAAGGGTCACGAGTGACCCTAAATTCTTCAATGCAAACATTTTAAGCACTTTTTTTTACCATGAAATGGGAATCGAAGAATTCGAATCTGGACTCGGTTTCGTTCTATTGGTTCTAGTTTCCTTATGGTCAAGAAAGCGTTAAGTGAAAAATGAATACTAAGTTACTTTGTCTATCTTTAAAAAAATATCTAATAAAAATATACAGAAAAAGTTTATCAAAAATTTCCATTGAGGGCCACTGGGTCATCGATGACCCATGAAAGTTCAAACCTTTAGAGGCACAAAATGGAACAAAAAATGGAAGTCAAACAATATGAACCTGGATCCGGTTTTGCGCTATCTCCACTGGTTTTTCTACGGTGCCGAAAGGGTTAACAAGTAAATTTTAACTAAATGCCTAACCGAAATAATATCTAAAATAATTTCCATTTTTAAATACAAGTTTCTTTTGAAATTTAGGTACCTACATATGCAAGTCTCTTTGAAGAATTTCTCTGACCATCATCATTGTTAACGTGGTTGTTGTTGTTGTTACTGTATCTTCCCTTTTAGCGTAAAAGTCATCATAATCTTGTCTTCTTCACTTTATTTGCTGGTATTTTATATTGTATTTATTTTATTTTTTGTAAATTTTTTTCTCTTTCCGCATATTTTCCCTCCCAAAGTAATGGAGGAAGATTTCCCTCATTTTTGTTGGTGTTTTTTTTTTTTTTATGCTTTGTTTTTGTTTTAACTTTAGTTTTTGTGGTCTTGGCAACTTTCTTACCTTACCTTCTTGTTGCTTTTATTTTCGTTTTTGTTTTTCTATCTCTCTCTTTTTTTTTTATTTTATTATATTTTAGTTAATAAAAGCAACAACACAATTCTTCTGTTGTTGCTTCTTTGCTCTTGCAATTTTGCTGTTGTTTTTTTGTTTGTTTTTGGTTATGTTGTTATTGTGTTCGCATAAAGTCAGTCAACCTCATCAACGTCGTCGTCATCGTTGTTGTTTTTGTTTTTTTTTTTAGTTGTCGTTGTTGCAAATGTTTTTGTCTTGTTTTTTGTTTGTTGTTGTTGTTGTTGTATAAAAGTATTTTGCGTGTCTATAATTTGTTTAAAAAGAAGCAACAGTTTCTTCTTTCCTTTCTCTCTTTTTCTCTTCTCTCTTTTATTCTGTATTTTCTCCCTCTCCAATATTTTATTACTTGTATTATTTGGTGAAAACGTTGGCTGCACAGTCGACAGTCATGGTAACTTCTGCCTCTTCTTTTTCTTCTTGTCTTTGTATTCAGTCGCAGTGATGTTTTAGTATTCTGATTCCAATTCCCTCTCTAAAGTTGTAGCAACTTTATCGCTGCTGCTGTTGTTGCTGCTTACTGCGGAGTCTGGTGACTACACGCGCGTCCAATGTCTGTGAAGGTCGTTCGCTTGCATTTATAGAGTTTTTTTCCTTTCTTTTTTATTTTATTTCTTTTGTCTTCTTTTTTGAATCTGTTTTATATTTTTTTTTTGTTAGTTATATATTTTCCTTAAGAAAAATTCCCCTTCTACTACTTTTTCCCCCACTTACTCTCTAGAGAATATTTTTTTACCATGCATACATTGAAATTAATTTTTTTTTTTTTTTTTGCATATTAATAACTTAAGTGGCAAAAATACGTTATTTTTCAATAGCGTATTCGACTCAACTCGACTATGAGGAAGTTGAAATTATACATAAACTAAAGTATGTATTGCTTTAATGTATATATAAGAATCGTATGTATATATCATGCATGAGAAAATGAAGAAGAACTAGCAGTAAAAGAATACTAATAACTTTAGCATTATTTAATTAACATTTAAACAAAAACTTATTAAATTATTTAAAGTATACATAAAGTATTTTTAACAGCAATAAATAAATAAATGTGGCTTGTTTCCGTTTGCTTTTTTGCAACAAGTTCTAATTTTGGAGCATATTTTTTTCATTTGTTTTGTATTCAGGTTTGCCACAAGTAAGTACTAAGCAGCAAACGCTAAAATTCAATAAGACCCGGAAAAATAGTTGTCTCAGCGGGACATTTATAAATTAATGAAAAATCCAGGATGTCTCGAATATACATACGTTTCGTATATACTTGGCAACACTACTTACAGTGGGATGTAGCATTTTCCGAGAAAAAAACATTGGCTATGATCATAACCTTTGCAGAATGATCTCGTGATCACAAAATGCTTCAAGAAATGGTTTTTAAATGACGATAACCCCTGCCAGTATGACAAAAAAGATTTTTTGCTGGCAAGTATGAATGCAATTTTCAAATCGATTGCAACAACGATTAAAAAAATTTTCATTCACATCTCAGCGAAAAATATTGAATTGAAGAAAAACAATTAAAAAGATGAAAAAATTCCTGTTGATTTCATAGTTTATTGAAAATTCATTTTTTGCACTTACTATGAAATATTGAAACCAGATTTTAGATTGGCTTCAAAAATGCTATGGAAAGCAAGGTCGCAAAGAGGTCGCAATTCGCTCTTGTTGAAATTGAAACAAAGAAACGTAGAAAGCAGAAACGAGGTGCAATACCGATGGTGTGAAAGCGACGGTTGTCAACACATTCAGCAGACAAAATGTTTGAATGGATGAGTTTGACGTGTTCGATAAAACAAATATTTTACATTTCTTTTGGCAAATAACATTCAACATTTATAGTATTTACATATTTTTTATATACAAATATGTAAACGTTTGGTTGCGGTTTTGCATATTTCATATAATTACTTTTGAATCTTTTTCTACTGATTTCATGAATTGTTATTACTATTTTCCACATTTCACCTAAATATATGTAAAAAGTATATTTAGGTAAAATGTTGAAATATTTTAGTTGAATATATTTAGTTAAAATGTTAGAACTTTATTTCATTTCGTTACAAAAGTAGAATCACAACGAGGTGCAATGTAAAAACGATTGAAAATGTTAAATTTGAAATTCTGTAATGGGTTATTTTCGTCAACTATCGGGAAAACAACAAAAACACACATCTCTTCTTCTTATTCCTTGCTTTCGTTTTCTGTTAAAATCAGATTTTAACATGAGGTGCACTGTTAATTCGTTTGTATATGTTAAATTTCATATACCGCTGCTACGATAACATGTAAACAAGCAATTTTTTGTATTTATTTTACATAAATACATATAAATTCTAAAAACATACATGTCGAGGTACAAATGCCGATGGTGTGAAAGCGACGGTTGTCATAAATATAAATCTGATTGTAATAATACTTATATAAAATACATAAAATCAAAACAAAACGTTAACATATTTGTATATAAAGAATATATAAAAAACTGTAACTACAAGACTAAAAACAAAAAACGTGGGTCGCATGCAATATGAAATTGATAGATCAATAGTTCACTTAAACCGCTACCAATAGCGTCTATCCATAAGCGTCCCACGGTTTTCGTTTTCAAAAATTCGTTTCACGGTTTTCGTTACTAAAATTCGCAATTTCAGGACAATCTTTATGGGGTTATGAATCTGTATGGGGTTATAAATCTGTAAGGGGCTAGGAGCAATTATTTTATACTTTTTAGTCAGTTCTAAAAACGTGGTATATTAAAAATTTTTTTTTTATGTAAATTATTTTTTATTTAAATTCGCAATAAATTTGTTGCTTGTTTGTTTTTCTTCTTTTTTTATTCTCACATCACACAAAAAGTTCGAATGTATGTGCTTAGTTCCCACCTTAAAGTATATAATTCTTGAAAATAATTAAGAAAATAGTTTTTTTTTTTTTGTTGTTTGCAACTACTTAATTAAAAGAACCTCCTTGACAGCTTTTCAACTTGTTTTCTGTTTTGTAGAAAAAAAAGCCCTTCAACTTCTTAAGAATTTCATCGCGCACAACGCAAAAGTTTCACTTCGCAAATGTAAAAAGAAATGGTTAAAAATGTATTTAACCAACCAAAAACAGTTAATACAAACATACTCGTCGTATAATTACATATGTACATTTTACAGGGCAGTAACCTTCTTTTTTTTTCTTTCAAGAAAATAAAGTAGACTTTATTTTTTTTAGAAGACAAAAAAACAAATTTATTGCAGAATTATTATCTGCTGGTGTATACAATTACAACAACAAAACGTTTTGCAAAAGATTAGCCCAGAATAATGAGTAAGTTTAAACAAAAAACTTGTAGGATTACAGTGTTACAATCTGAGCTTACTGAAATTTTGATGTTTTACGATTTTACGAGAGAGTTTAATTTTTGGAAGCATAAATCTGTTGCTCAGCTCGCGTCACTAAATTCACGCAGTATACTTTTTTGTTTAACCGTTTATAAAATTTCATATTATTTTCAATAATTGCAATTCCTTTGTGGATTTCTTCTCATTCATTTCACAATCATAATAGAAAATGTCTTTATTAAATCATTTACTTTTTATTTTCAATTGATTAGTTACCATTATTTGGTTTGTTGTTGCCACTGACAACGTGCTATATCTTCATTTAACTTATCTGCTGTAAAAAATGTTTTTTTTTTTTTGTTTCTTTCTTTATTATATTTTCTTTATCAGTTAAATTAAAAATTCGTCGTTATATATTTTTTCCCCCAAACAAACACCAACGCAATTTATTTTTTCTGCTCTTTGTTACTTTAAAGAAAAAGCTTCTATTTTTTTCTTGCCAGATAATTAGCAAATATTGCCAGCAATAGCAATAACAAAACTGGAAAAAATTGTTGGTACTGTATTTAACAGGTTTTTTCATTCATTCGATTGTTTGTTTGTTGTTGCTGATAAAAAAAAAGCTTATTTTTTTTTTATAATCAGTTTTAAATTTTTTATTGTATTTGAATAGTTAGTTACCTACTCCTAGATACCCTGTCTTGGTATTAGTGCTTTATTATAGATATTTTCATTTGAGGTCGATTCTTATCTAATAGCACAATTCCCCCCTACTATTAAAATGGCATATGCTTTTTATTGATTGTGATTATTTTTCGCTTATTGATATAATTTGGAAAAAATTAGAAGTAATACTGATTCAATAAAAGGCACAAATAATGTGGGTGAATTATTGCATGTTGTTTAGTGCTTTTAAAGAAATAACAATAAAGTTATCTATATTTTGGGTAATTCGCAAGGTGTCTTACTCTCATTTGTCGTAAATTCTCTCATTTTTCATACAAAATTATAAGACTTTGCAACTATACGACAGTATACGACAGCTTGTGGACAACCAACCCAATTGTTTTACATATTATTTAAATTACTTTCGATTACTGAAGTCTACTTAGCCTAATCAAAAAATATAAACCAAAGAAAATATTACTTTATGTGATGTGATGTAAGAGGTGTGATGAGTGCAACGAAGCTATTGGGAGAATTATTTGCTTTCGATATGGTTCGCCTTGTTTTCTAATAAAAATCATAGAGAGCAATGAAAACTTTTCTGAGAGTAGCTATACCCAACAAACCAGACAAATTCGTTTCTACTTCGAAACGAATTCATTGTAACGTTAAAATTAACGATTCCTTGACGAGTTCGTTTTCTTGCGAAATAGCCTTTTCATTAACGAATTCGTTTTTGATTTCATTTATGAATTCATCCGAAAGATATCTTATTCCCAAGACATTGTAGCCAGCACCTTCTTCAAAATTTTTAGAATAGGAAGTAGAAATTTTTTCCTCTTCTGTCGAGTTGCTTACATTTAAAAAAAAAAAATTGCATAAACTCATCCACTTCTCTTTCATTTTTTTTTTCTTAACTTTATTTTAATTATTCTCACAAAACAAATTTTCGCTGGATAAATTTTTATTTTGAATTCCTGATTCTTTTCTACTTTTTCTATAACGAATTGTGAAAAGCTAACTAATTTCAAATCCTTTAGCGAACACTCGTTATCGGGTTCATTTTCGAATTCGTTTCGAATGCTAAAATGGTGGTATTCAATTCTATGGTTTGCTGGATAATAACAAAAGCAACAAAGAGAGTAAAAAGTACAATGCCATCAAATCAGGGCTGTCGTTTTGAAATTTTTTTGTGAAGTGAAATTCTTAAAAAATCGAAGTGATTTTTAAAAAAGTGAAGTGTTTTTTGAAGAGTAATAAGAAAATTTCATATTTTCAAAATTTATCTGGTTTTAGTTTGCGAAAAAAAACTTTTGGTGGAGCGCTACTGTGTGGCAGACAAAATAAGGCTCCGATAAAACTTTTTGAATGAGGGTACATAATTTGTTTTAAGGAATTTTTCACTCCAAATTCAGAATTCTTCGAAACTGTTGCTTTTTTGCATAAAATCATTTAGAAATAAAATCCTCCACTCACCTTCTAAATCGTCTACCTCTTCATTTTCAACTAAATTCTAATAAATTATATGACAGTCCGTCATCAGTGTTACTACATAGGTATTTAAATAAACACAAAAGGTCTCAAAATGTACTAAAGTATGCATGCTAAATGGTATCGTTTTACTTTTTATATCGAATATAAATTGAAAATCACCGATCTGGCTACAGTCGGAGCATATTACAGCGATAAGCATATTTAGATTTTTTTGATCGGTTTATGTTTTTCCCTGATACTGGAAAACCGAAGTGTTTTTATGAAAGAGGAAGTGCCGAAGTTTTAGGCTTAAAAGTGAAGTGAAAAAGTTCAATTGAAGTGACAGCGACAGCACTGCATTAAATGCTGGTCGCATGGCAGAATAATAGAGGTAAGCGCTTCCTGGAGAGAAAATAAACTTAACTGTCAAACTATAAAGTGAGAGCGCTGAGCGAAGTGAAAAACGTAAATTATGCACGCAACATGATTGTTGATTTGACAGTAGAGTCCAAAATAAGAAAGAGTGCCCAGCTATTTCTGTAATTCTCCCATGGCTGGTCTTTATTTTATAATCCCCCATACACCTACGTTTTTTATATGAATTATTCTTGGATCTAATTCTATGAGGTACGACTAAAGTTCAAGATTTTTATCATAAAATCTTTCACCCTTAACATTGAATAGAAGGTTATATGCTAAGTGTTCAAAGCTTTTGCGCTTTAACATTTAGCCAAATCGCATATCTGCAAATGTCTTTTTAAATGCTATTTTCAGATACATATTTATATTTTCTAAACCTCTAGTTGTATGCCAGAAAAAAAATATATATAAAAAAATCTCTTAAGTATGTATTAAGTTACCATTAAATCCACTTTCGCCAAGTATGTAGTATGTGTGAATGTATGTACACTTAAGTGTTGCCATTGAAATGAAATTTTATATTTTTGTGTCCGCAAGCATGAATAATTTTTGAACACTACTATACATTAAAAAAAAAAAACTTTTTCTCTCATACCCTCTTAGTTAGTGTTTGTATGTCTTTTATAATGCATGTGGTTTTATATTTGAGACCCTCATTTTTACTCCTCATTTCAACAAACTGCAAAAAAAAAAAAAAAATTATGAATATTTTGCAAAAAGAAAATAAAAAACTTTTCGGTGTTTTCTTTCATAATGCTTTCAAATAAACTCTTCACAATCTAAAAACTACCCTTTTTCACCACATTAAAATGAAGTTAATTTATGCTATTGTTATTAAATATTTACTAAACAACACATTAAAAAACTAATTTTTATGCTACCCAAACAAACTATCTAAGTATACTTTCTAATGACTTTGTGCAAATAAAATGAGTAAATAAGTTTTGGAATATAAAATTGGTGTATTTTTGTGGCTTTAGATTTATAACATACATAGGTTATTCTTTTTTTTTTCAGAAAAACGAAAAACTTTACAACCCTCAAAAAGTTCATGCTCACCCTCTCTTCATTTCTCATTCCACTCATACTGCAAACAGCTGTTATTTTCTCATTTCTAAAATTGAATTTATTTTCATTTGCACTTTTAACTTTTCTCATTTGACATTTACCCATTCTTTCCCTCTCTCTCTCTCTCTTTCTGTTCAGTGCAATGCATGTGTGGGTTGAAGCGTGGGAGTGTGAAGTAAATACGTCATCAGGAAGAGAGCATTATGGAACGAAACTTAACATTGAGCGCGCAATAAATTTCACTTAATGTTTTTTGTTGTTCTTCTTGGTTCTGATGTGGGTGAAAAAAAAAAAACAAAAACAATGTAACTTCACACCCTGGATATTTGTTTTTGGAGTAGAAATTTATATGTGTGGGTGTTTTTGTCATCCATCTTCCGTCTTCATAGTTCGCTGAAAATTTAAGGACGTTTTTTTCTTCATGATGGTTTTTCCTTAAATTTCTGTTTGATTTTGTTATTGTATGCGCATGTTATGACGTAAACATTTTGACATTATGTTAGGCTTGAAGCTTATAGGTGGCGATTATTTGCATGTTGGTTGATAGTAGCTATTTTGAAAGTTTGGTATTTCATAATTTAAAAGAAATTGTGTACGTGTTTGAATTTTAAGGGTAGATACTTATATAATTATATTTTTGGCCATCACAATGTGGCATAGAGTGGAATTTGAAATATTGTGTAAGTTACTTTTTTGTTTGATATTGAATGAATTTTCTCCACTGAAGATGATACTGAAATCGTATTTGTATTATTGAAAACCAATGCACTAAAATTGTTAATATTTAAGTTTTTGGAAACTTATTTTTCTCACATCATATTATCACTTAGTGGTATTGAGTTTAAAAAATAGTCAGAACCACATTTTCTTTCTAGACCAGTGTCGGGCAAAACCAATACATAAACATGCATGCTTGTGTGCGTGTGTCTGAGAGAGCGACAGCGCTAAACGAACGCTACACGAAGTAGCTTATAGTGTACATGTGACAGCATTGCGTCGGCCACGAATGTGAGTTTATTCACATGTGATTAGGCAAATCAAAATTGCCCCACACTGATCTAGGTAGTTCTGTCTCCGAAGACCTATCAAACTTGACTGATATTCAAATTAGACCCCCAATTGAATGCTCTAAAAAGCTTGTAATGGGTTCAAAAAGCCTGAAGGAAAAGATTAAGTCACATTGTCCTAAGCATGCTGGCACCCTCAGTCAGCCATTTTAACCTAATCTCATCATTGTTAAAATGCATTTAATTTTTTATATGTAAGTCACCCTGTAAAATATCTTTAATCATAATAAACCACTGGTGTTTCATTCCCTATTCAATAATTTTTCTTGCATAAGAAAATTTCATATAGTTAGTTATTTATGTGTTAACGTTTTTAAAATTTTTTCTTTTCTATACACCGCCAAACAAAAAAGGTTAACCTCACTTACTTACCTTACCTCTTTTTTTCGGCTTTTTGTTTTTGCTTAACATACCTGAGACCTACTTTGCTGACCGATTTTGCGCTATTTTTTTTCTTTGACGACTTTATTTATTTTTGCAACATTTCTTTTTTTGTTTACATGTTTTTTTATATATTTTTTGTGGTTGTAAATTTTTTGCGCGCTTTGTTCGGTTTTATAATTGAATTTTAATTTATTTTCTTTCTTTCGCTGCTTGCTATGTTGTTGTAAAATTTTACTTTTTAAATTGAATTATAAGCAATTTATTATACATATTCGTTTGGTATGTAGTACAACATTATGCAAGTAGCTAGCAACTCATTCACTCATTTGCTCACAATTGAGATTGAAACCCGCTTAAAACTGTGCTGTGCCAAATAATAAATCCTCACCTTACCCAATCATCATCATCATCAAATCACTTCACAGTCGCAATCGTAATCGCAATCACATCGTGTCGTCGTATCAAATCAAATCGAATCGCATAAAATTAAGTAGACTTAAAAAACTCTTTATACCACTATTGTCTGACTGATTGACTGACTAACTGGTGGCTAGCTGACCATATTCAAATTGCGCATGTTGGAGATTTCCTAAATTGGATTCATAATCCCCCCCTACTGAAATGTGCATACAATCAATATGCAGGGGCTTTGGCTTTTATTTGTTAAAGGCAACAAAGGTAACCAAATCATTTCTATTAAATTTTTTCGTTTTTATGAGTTTTTTACTACATTTTGATTGACGTTGAATTGTAAATTTTTTGGCAGTTGATTAAATGACTCTTTTTTTTCATAGTTTCTTCGTTTTTATTTTTTGTATTATGAAATTATTACAAAATTATGAAAAATGTGCGCGTTGGTGTAAAAGTGTGGTCAGTTTTTAAATATTAGTTTTTTTTAGTTTTGTTTTTTTGTATGTATGTAGTTTGTAATATCTTGGCATAATTTTCAGTCAGTCAATTATTGTATATATGTATTTTGAAGTTTCGATTTATATGCATTAGTCATAAAGTAGATTTTTTTTAAAGGTTTTATCTGAAATGATGCTGAAAAAATACTTAAAATTTAAAATGTTCTATTTTAAGTATTGCCAAATTTAGTATACACGAGATTAAGTTCAATTACTTAGTTGTGTAGGTTGCGTGGATAGTTAAAAAAAATAAGTGTGTAGATCACGAGTAATAAATTTGGCGAATTGTTTAAATAACGAGATTAATTATGCAGATCATTAGTTGGTAGCTTTGATTACTCATAATGTCTGGTTTTTCTCCTCGTTCTTTAAACGTGATCTAACTGTCTTGAGAAGACGCGAAATCCTCAATCTTTCATTTCCTTATAAGTAAATCCCCCTAAAATGTTTTTGTTATCTGTAGATATCGGGAAATCCTCGATACCAAATTCCTATTATCCATATGATCCCTATGAGCTTGAACGTAATTGATTTTCATTATTTAAAATTAATGGGCTTTGAATCAACATAGATACCAGAAAATTGATTTTCGTCCCCTAGACATTACTTAGCTGTCTGGAAAAACCGGTAAATCCTCGGCCTTTGATTCATAAGTAAATTACCCTGATACTGACATTGTTGCTTTTACAACTTTAAACTTGATTGAATTTCGGCCCTTAAACGTGATGTCATCTCTTGAAGAAATCGGAAAATCCTAGGCCCCTTTCTTCATCATTAAATCACTATGAACATGATATTGTTACTTCTAGAGGACGCGAGGTTCTTGAACTTATTTCTTTTAACGAAATTACGGTTACAGCAAGCAGTTCTTTGTAAGAGAGATTATGCTTTCAGCAAGAGTATAACGTCCTAAGATGGTCAAAACAAGACATTAACACACAAGTTTTCATTGCTACTCAGGTTCCTGCAGATTTAATTTGCTTTGTTTTGTTATAACTTTTTTCTTTTAAATTTACTCAGTGCAACACTTGCTTGTCTACAAAATGTAAGCTTGTTCCATTGTTCTCGAAGTTACGAACAATGCCCAACGCAAATTTTTCTTTCTCGACGGAACAGAGTGATAAAGAAATCATTAAACGAAAATTAGATCAAGTTAAGTAGTGATTTTTTGACCCCAATATCTAAGTTTCATTGCTCTTTCAGAGTAACAGACCACAAAAAAACATTTGGTTAGATCGCCAAATTTAAGCAGAATATTTAATTTACTGTTTTGACGCCCACCTAGGAATGTTTTGCAGAAGTTTTTAAGGGGTCAGTATGGATTTATTTCTTTGGAAAATCGATTTTTTTACAAATATCAATTTCGTCGAAGCGTTCAAGAAAACGTTAAAGAAACAAATACAATAAAAGCGTCTCAAAGCACAGTGAGATCAAATGGCAAAAATCTGAAGATGTCTTTGAAATTGCTTAAAACTTGTTACTCGGGGTTTTTTTAGGCGTCAGATTTTCAAAATTTAAAATAGCGGATCCAATATGGCGGACGAATACCCCCTAGATACCAAGATTCATAAAAAAACAAAAATTATTTTTCAAAAATCTGTTTTTCTCGAAACAACGTTTTTCGACCTATCTGACACGATTTAAAAAAGAAAAAAAATATTGGATCGATTGAGCTCAAATTCAGGGATTATTATAAGCCAGTACCTCTTTGGCAGGAACCACGGAAATAAATATTTATTAATGGTTAACCTTATTTTTAAGCAATTTACTTCCTTACTTACTTACTTACTTACTTACTTACTTACTTACTTACTTACTTATTTACTTACTTACTTACTTACTTACTTACTTACTTACTTACTTACTTACTTACTTACTTACTTACTTACTTACTTACTTACTTACTTACTAACTTACTCGACCTATTTGACACGATTTAAAAAAGAAAAAAAATATTGGATCGATTGAGCTCAAATTCAGGGATTATTATAAGCCAGTACCTCTTTGGCAGGAACCACGGAAATAAATATTTATTAATGGTTAACCTTATTTTTAAGCGGTTTACTTACTTACTTACTTACTTACTTACTTACTTACTTACTTACTTACTTACTTACTTACTTACTTACTTACTTACTTACTTACTTACTTACTAACTTACTTACTTACTTACTTACTTACTTACTTACTTACTTAATTACTTATTTACTTACTTACTTACTTATTTACTTACTTACTTACTTACTTACTTACTTACTTACTTACTTACTTGCTTACTTACTTACTTACTTACTTACTTACTTACTTACTTACTTTCTTACTAACTTACTCACTTACTTGCTTACTTAATTACTTAGTTAATTGCTTACTTACTTAATTACTTACTTACTTACTTACTTACTTACTTACTTACTTACTTACTTACTTACTTACTTACTTACTTACTTATGTACTTAATTGCTTACTTACTTACTTTTCTTTACGCTGAAAAATTGTTCATTTCCCTGTATCACAACAAAGCCAACGGACTGAGTGCTAAGAAAGGGTTATGACCCTCCTGCCCACCTTTAAATCTAATCCGACATGCGATGTGGAATATTAACCTTTTTGATGTGCAAAATGAATTCCAAAATGTATACATTGTATAGAAAAATGTTTCCCAATATTGTATTTGATAATACACATTTGAAATGTGTATTTTCATCTAGTTAATAATTTTACACATTTCTAGTGCTAAACGCAACCTATAGTAAAATCGATCAAAGAGATCAATTTCTTTATGATATGAAATTTATTTCATTTCATTGTTCGATTTGTTTATTGTTGTATTAAATATTAAACTATAAGTCTATGTAGTACAACATATTCATTTTGACACAATTTCATGTGTATCCTCCTTATGAAATCAAGCTATGCTAATATTTTATGATTTTACTTTTATTTATTACATACTAAAAAATAATAATAATAATAGTAATAATTGTTCAGCTTTCTTTTGGTATTTAAATATATTTAAACCAATAAAACAAATAATTTTTAAATTTATATACTTGAAAGCAAAAAAAAAAGGCAAAAAAAAACTTTCGCCAGACACCAAAACTTACAATAGTTAAAAAAAAAAAGTCCAAACAGCAGCCAGCGATGAACTAACAATTCAAAGCAACCAATTTCATATTTTTATTATTTTGACATTTTCAAGTTGACTTTTGCAAAAAAAAAAAAAAAAAAAACTCAGGCATCCAAGCATTTGAAACGCTTTTCACTATTTTTTCTATTTAATTTTTAGCGCTTCATTTTTTGGTTTGTCGCCACTTCCTCTGCTACTGGTGCTGCCTGCTTCCAAAACTTCTTCGGTTTACGGCTATAAACTGTCGTATAAATCGATTTACATGTTTTTGTCTTTCATAACTATAAAGAATTATTAATTTATATTTTTTTTATTATTTATTACACTATGCGACAAATTTCAGATCATAGTTTCGGGGGTGAATGATGTAAACATCTTTTCATTTGATGTATATAGACCTCGTATTCAAAATATATATATCCAGTATTCAAAACGTATACGAGTATACCTAGTATTAGAAAAGTGCAAAAATTTTGGTCTTGGTCAGTTTAAAATTTTTTTTTATGCTCACTTGAAGTTTTTGATATATTCAAAAGATTTTTGTAATCTGTTTTCAAATTTATATCTCGAAAGAAGTTGTGTCTTCGGTAAAATTCTTTAGATTGACTTGTTCTACAAAGCATACTATCAATTTCCGGGGTCTACAGAAGAAAATGAGCAAAATATTCGTAGTTTACTCGTTATTTTATTCAAGTGCTCAAAACATAATTTTTTTGAAAAATTTGCGAACTGACCAGATCATAAACTTAGCGGTTTTTGATGACATTCGCGCCCAAAAAATTTGTCGCATAGTGTTATTTAACTATTTATTATTTACAATAGCATAAAGTGATGAACGTTGGTTATGAAGATGATGATGATGAGCTGATGGCTGTTCAACACTTTCAGCACTTTTGTTTTATTGTTGTCGATTGGTTGATGTAGCTGTTGTTGCTTTTATTGCCCTTTCTCTGCGCGTCAACTTGAAATGTTTATTTATTTATTTATAACTATTTAGTTTTTTTTCGCATTTTTTTCTTCTTATTTTGTTTGGTTTATTATTGTTAATTTTTATTTGTGTACCCTATACCCGTAGGTGGTTTATAATTTTTTGATTAACTAATCATGTCATTAGAAGGCGTGGTTTATATATAAATAATTTTTGTGAAAAAGCCTAAGCAATTTCAGCCTGCCTGTCTGTCTTTTTTGAGATAAATAACTCGTATTAAAATTGTGTAATCTCAGCTAAAATAAATTTATTTGGAAATGTTGAAATACGAGGCTGGCTGCTCCTCTTCTAGGAAAAAATTGTCATGCAATTATCATGTACAATTCTTCCTATACAATATAAGTCTTCAAAATATAGAAAATTATTTCTGTTTAATATAGCATGCACATTTCGAATTGTAATTGCTTTTTCTATACCTACTTAAAGTTTATTTATCCGTTTTATTAGTGAAAAATTTAAAAAATGAATAATAAAACTCAAAAATGTATGAAAATATACACAAACTTTGTTAGAATTTACACAATATAAAAGTTATTGTGGATGGAATATTTTAAACTATGAAAAGTGTAAAAATACTATTTTTTTTATAAAGCATACAAAATGTGTAATTTTGATATTGTTTTTTTTTTTTTGTCAGTTTTTCGATCCAGTGAAATTTCGAGTTCAGATTAAAGTATAATAAAAATAGGGACTCACTGTTCGGTTTCTTACCCAGAAATTTTACAGTGAACTTATAAATTCAAGCTGAATCAGCGAAAAATATACGCGTCGACCAGTTTCAGGATTCAACTAAAAACATTAAAGTTTTTCAGTTAAAAGTTGAATTCAGGTATAAATATAAAGATTCAGGGAAAGAATTCGGCTCCGAACTTAAACATTTTCACATTTTCAGCTAATTTTTGAATTCAAGTCTAGTCTGGAACATGAAAATTAGAAATAACCTTACTTTTCATATACCGTTATCTCAAATACCTGACATGATGGCTCAAAACGGTCTTCAGATTTGAGCTTTGCGAGCACAAATTACGCTAGATTATCGCCAGTCCTATAAAAACGCAATTTTGTGGCAGAACGTATTCAGTGTTTCGGTTCTAAACAACAACCTAGAAGTTTTAAATTCAGGTTAAAAAAGAATAAAAGCAAAGGTTCAGGGTTCGGCCCCAAACGCTGAAATTTTGGGATGAAATTTTATATTCATACTGAAAGCAGACTCAAAAGAAAGATTCAGGTATAAAATTGGGTTCCAGACTCTGAAATTTCTAACCAACATTTGAATTTAGATTAAAGTAGAATACAGATAAGAATTTTTAGTTTTGATTGAAATTTTATATTCAGGTTGATGTAGAATAAAGATAAGGGTTCAATCTCAGTAAAAGTTTAAATTCAGATTGAAGTAGAATGAAAATATAAGTTTAGTCCCAAGGTCGGTTCCAAACATTAAAATTTTTTTAAATCAGGCCCCTGAAGAAGGCCTAAAATTTGCGCCGAAATGTTGAGAAAAAAGTATGAAATAGTTAACTATTTGCATATGAAAATTTCGACCAAAAAGCCTGTCATTATAATCTCGTTAACAATACATAAATTGGTCTAATAGAAAATTGAAAATACTAAAATTTTTCATTGATATTTTGAAGTCGGATTAAAACAGAATAAAGGTATGTGCTCAATTTAGGGTTTGGTTCCAAATCCAACCATTAAAATTTTGGATTCATGTTGAAGCAAAATAAAAATTAGGGTTCAGAACAAGGTTCGTTTCAATACGCTGAAAATTTCTAGCGAAATTTTAGATTCAGGTTGAAGCAAAATGAAGATAAGGGTTCAAGGCATGGTTCCAAAAAACTAAAAACATCCATTGAGGTTGAAACATAATAAATATACGGGCTAAGAATCAATGTTCGCTACTGAACATTGAAATTTTCCAGTAAAATTTTCAATTCAGTTTGAAGCAGAATAAATTTTTATTAACTCTTTCATACCCGATGTTGCGTATATGCAACATTCACTTGTATGTGGCATAAATAAAGTGTTTAACAAAGTTTACTATTAATGCTAGATGTATTCGGTTTTGTAAAATATTTTTCAGGTTGGCTGATTACCGAACATTTGAAGTTTCATGCATAAGTAATTTTTTTTTTCTTCAAAGTCCAGCCAAAAACAGAAAATTTTAGTAAAATATTTTTAACTTTTTTTTTGAAAAAAAAAATGCGTTAAATTACACTATGCGACAATTTTAGGGTCGCCAAAATAAAACCGCACTGGACTATTTTTTTTTTTTTTTTTGAAAATTTACGTATCCAATAACAAAACCCTCGCTGGATTTGTAAAAGTTAGTTCAATTTTTTTTACTATTTTTCAAATTTTTCGAGTCTCAGGCCATTTTGGGGTTTTTCATATACCCCAATTTAGACTTATAAATCCATTTTTGTCGAATGTATCCGATGTATGTCATCAAGATTCTTTTTAGAAATGTCGTTAATATACAAATAGCTTCATTTTATGAGACTTTTTGAGACCAAATGTTAGCCTATAATTTCAAAAATATTTAAAATTTCTTGTAGTTGCATGTTTATGGAAATCCTAAGTAATCATAATTTCAATACAAAAAGTTTCTATCAAATCCCATTAAAACTCAGGCGTCAAGGGGTTAACGGTTTAGATTTTGCATTAAAGTTGCAACCGAATGCTCAGATCAAAGTCTAATTACAAAAACTGAAGTTTTCAGAGAAATTTTGATTTCAGATTAAAGCTAAATAGAGATAACGGTTCAAAATTGTGCGTTTGTTTCTAAACACTAAAACTTTGTAGCGACATTTTGGATTAAAATTGAAGCAGAATGTAAATAAAGATTCAGATTCAGGTTTCAATTCCAAATACTAAATTTATCCAGTCAATTTTGAATTTAGATTGATGAATTAAATCCTGCTCTGTATTCGCTTCCAAATACTGATTATTTCTTAGAGTGTATTAAAATTCGAGTTTGATGTCACCTAATTTTTATGCTAACCATAATTTTTTTTCCCCCCTCACATTTATTTTAATGAAGAATTATGTTTTTCGCTACGCTATTAAATTTGCACAAAATTATTATTAACGCTATCATTATAGAAGAAATATCACATTGTCTTAATTAATTTATAAACGAAATGAAATGAAAAAAAGAAGAAATAAATAGCGACTTTCTAAACATTTAAACTCTGATTTTATTTATTTCTTTTTCATTTTCTAAAGCATTGCGACTTCTTTTTTTTCTACTATTGCTGTTTTTTTAAACTTTTTTTTTTTGTTTTGAATTTATAATAGAAATTATTATTCCATAATTGTTTTTTTCTGTTTTTTTTTTTTGAAACGCAGAAGGTGGCATTTGTTTTGTTACTTTGGCATTTGCTTTTTATTACTTCTTAGCATTTAAGTGAATCTACTTACTAATTATAATGAATTTCATTTTGGTTGCTTGCTGCTCTGCTCTTCGTACTCTGTGGGGGTTGAGTAAAGTATTAATTATTTCAATTAATATAGTATATAATTTTATATTATCTCTGAACTTTTTATTAATTGTTTTTATTTATTTCTTCTGTTTTTTTCAGGTAATTATAAATTCCGGAAAATTTGCACGTTTTTATTTTAGAAAGAAAAACAAATAGAGAAATTCAACTAACCATACAGAAAGTAAGTTTTTTCTTTAATGCTTTTGATGATAAATTAACCCATTGTTGGAGTCCAATACTTTTTAACTCATACTTTTGAATTTAAATATGATATTGTAACTAATTAATTTTGAAATAATTTGCCAAATTTTTGAGTCTATGAGTCTATAAAAGATAGTGTATAATTTTTTTCAGTGTATGTTGTTGGCCATACATTGTAAAGTTGAAATAAGCAATTCCTTTTTATTAGTCAATCCTCTCTATGTCTATGTCCTATGTCTTTCAGCACTTAATAAAAGTTTTCACATAAAACTTTTGTAATTTGTACAAAATCCAAATATTTAATTTCAAATGGAAAAGGAAATTGGGGAGAGAGAAAACACATGTGCGTAAAATGTCTTTTTTTTCATTCGACTTTCTTTTTGTTATTTGTAATTACTCCCACCCTTTTTCCAAAACACACACACGCGCACACACACGAAATGAGCTGTCAAATTGTGAGGGTGGTGAATGAAATGAAAGACACAATAGAAAATTCTTAATCCCCTCCCAAACGCTTAATGCTGCCGGCCAAAAATGCATCATCAAATCATTTTGGTGTACCAAAATTTTAATAACATAAGTTCAATACACTCGCCGCACTCAATCCACTCACATTACACATTAAATATTAAACATTGCGTGTAATTTTCAAGCCACCCTATTATTTATGTTTTCTATATGAGTCTGAGTGTGTGTGTATGTGTGTCTATACTCGTTTTTCGGGTGCAATAAAACTTTTGTAAGACACACGCCTTCTTCTTTCTCACGCACTAATCTATTGAGACATTTATTTTTCTGATGTTATTGATAAGTTTTCGTTTTTGTGTTATTATTGCTTGAAATTGAAAGAAAAATTTACTTTTTCTTCACTTTCTTCCTTTGTTTGGTCTCTTAATAGAAATTCCAAGTTATTGGATATTATATTAGATTGAAGCGATTACATAGTGAATCTAAAATCAATGTCCGGGATAACTCAATTTGTTTTTATTATATTTTCTTAAAATTACCCGGTTAATGGCCACTGGTGTAAAAGATTGCAGTAATTTAGGAAGTTTAAATTAATTGATACTTTCTGAATTCAAATCAACTATTTTCAGCTCAGTTTTTCTGTTCAGAACTCAACTTGAATATCTTGAATTTGAATTAATACTGCTATTTTGAATTCAAATCTGTGATAATAACTAAACTATTTTGAGTTCAATTCGAAGTTTCCTAAATTCAATTTGATCATTCTGAATTAAAATGGCCAAATTTTCACTTTGACTATTCTGATTTCAAATTGGCGATATAAGAAATCAATTTGAATTCACCTTTTTGGTCATGAATTTTAATTAGAAATTGAAGTCAATTGTCAATCATTAGACTCGCAGTACTTTTTTGCCGTAATATGAATGAATTATTTTGACTATAGTCACGTTGAAGCTGCTGTTGTAATTGACTTCAAAGAAGACTGCAATCAATCGTGAATGTTAAGTCCTCCTATCATAGATATTTAACTTCATGTAGCGATGCTTTTTTGAAGTCATTTTAATTGACTGCAGTCAAATGCCCTCAATTAATACAGCAATCAGACAAGATTTCAATTTGAAGTCTTTCTGGTTTAGTAAAACATCACACAGGCTAATGAGCATTCAATTGATTCCGAATTGATGATTCGTGGTTGGCAAAACAGTAAAAGATTTCATCAAATTTGATTTGGAATGAAGTTATACCAAAAGAAAGATTTTGAATCAGAACTATTTCTCAAAGATTGCAATCATTCCGAACTTATTGATTTAAGTCACATTCTTTTTGGTCCACGGAAATGACTTGACAAGAGGATTCATTCCCACGACTTTTGGAGTCAGAAAAAAAAATCAATCACTCAAAAAGTACTTGATTTAATTTTTTTTTTTTTTTTGAAGTCAAATAAGTAAACAACTGGGTTTTTTAATTTTATAAACTTGCTTGATTACATTCTTTACAGATCATGTGACTGCATATTTGACAGGCTGAGAGGAAAAGCAGGCTAAAATTTATATAAGAGCAAAAGTGAAATAATTTAGAGTGTCGGTGCAAGAATGACATAAGTAATACGGTTTAGAGTGAAAACGAAACGCCTTAAAAGTAAGAGCAAAAATGGTATAACAATGGTATAACAATCCTTTCAGAACAAGAACAGCATAGTTTTTTATTCCATTTTCGCTCTGAACATATTTCGTTTCACTTTTGCTCTGAACATATTTCGTTTTGCTTTTGCTCTTAAGTAAAATTATTCCACTTTTTTCTAAACGTAGAAGTTATACCACTTTACTTCTCAGCGTCTCATTTATAAGTCTTACAGTCAGTTGAATGGGTTTTTTTTTTTACTGTAGCATGAAATGACTTCAACTGAGAGTGCAATCAGAATAGCAATTGCTTATGAAAACAATTTCAATGTGATGTCGTGACTTCAGTTAATTTCACGAAGAATTAATGAACAGTCAGTTGACTCTTAATCGAATTCGAATTTGCCAACGTTATAAAAGAATTCATTCAATTTGATTGAACATTTTTTTTTTTACTTCAAAGTAAAAATGAATAACTTGTAACAGTCACCATGGAAATGACTTCAAAAAGCCTGCATTCTTATAATCTATCAGGAACTTAAAAAAAAAACTTGTGGCTGAAGTGTTTTTTTTTTTTATTCAAATAAGTAATTCAATATCTGAATTCTGAAATCTTTATTCATTTGTGATTTATAAATTCAGTTTGATTGCATTCATTCACTATTCTAGTGACTGCATATTTGTAAATCTTAAATCAAATATTTAAACTATGGTTACACGTCAATCATTGGCTGTGGCTTCAACAAATATTCAGAAAATTCAAGCAAAATTATGTTTGAAATCATTTATCCCGCATGAAGATGTAATCTCAAATGACTTCTACCGAAACTGCAATCATAATAGCAATCAGTCTGAATGTAATTTTAAAGCGATTATCGAATTCTTTGTGATTGCCAGAAACGATTTCTGATCCAGATCACAATTATTTCTCATTTTATCCATTGAAGTCTCATTCCTTTTTCTGATTGTAGTTAATAACAAAATGTTTGACTTCAAAGAAACCACAAGTCATCATCATGGGAATGATTTCATTTGGAATCAAACTCCGAAAAAGAATTTGCGGATTGTAAATAATTCTAAAAATTACTTTACCCCAATTTTTGTTCTGAAATCAAATAAGTAGGTACTTACTTAATTCATTCTTTGCAATCAGGAATTGAATGTAGATCTGATGATTTCATATTTGTAAATTTCAAGTCGAAAAATCAATCGCTGGCAATGTAAAAATATCAAAAATTTTTCAGCATTTCAATTCAAACCATAAATTCTAAAAATCAATCAATAAAAAAGAAAAGGAAAATAGAAACTCATTCTCAGTTTGCTACACGATTGCCTTGGCGGTCGTTCTACAACTTTCTCTAAAGTAAGAAAGAAAGAAATATTTTTATTTCTCATAGATACTTAATTTCGATTTCCAATTCTTTCCCATTGTAAATAACAAAGTGAAAATCTTTGCTGCTATTGCCACTACTGCTTAATGTCCTTGACATTCAAAATGTGTGCAGCGATCATCAATTGCTTACTTGCTTCTGTTGTTGCAACAACTTTGATTTTAATTGCTCATAAGAAGAAATGCACATTCACGCATTAAAAACGCAGCAGCCAGCTATTTACAATAAAAAGATGGTAACATTTTGCGGCAATGGCTTAAATATTACTACTGGCTGCTGCACTCTCTCATGCCAATACCATTTTTAATGGCAATTGGCTGCTTTTGATGATCATCATCATCATCATCATTAACAACACCAAATGGTGTTGTTCCCATTTTTCCACAAAAACGCAAACAAATAAAAATCTTTTTATGATAATTACAACAACATTGAAAAAATGTACGCAATGAAGAGCGCGCAATATTATTATCATTTTATAAATGTATTTTTATTTGTCTGTCTGTCTGCGTGCCTGACTGCCTTGTGCATATTGCTTGCTTTCCTACTTTTGCTGGTGAGAAAGTGCATCATGGATTTGACACTAGTAGCGGTAGCAGCAGCAGCAGCAGCCGCCGAAACAGCGACAACATCAACAGCAACAATAATAATACGAGTAGCAACTACAACTACAACAACAGCAATAGCAATTTATGATGACAACAATTTTATCTTGAATGTAAACATTTCATTCTTTACAATTTCACTCATTTTATTTGAATGCGTGTGTGAGGAAGGAGCGTGTGAATGTGTATGTGTGCTGTGTGCATGCGTGTATGTTTTTACTTTTTGTTTATCATTTTTTTTTTTTTTCAGTTTTTTATTGTTTCAGCATTGTATTTGATTTAACAATATTTAGAATAATCATCACCAACATCATCATTGTCATCACATCACATTCTCTCACTATCTCCATTTATAAATGCAACATTGTTTTTTTTATTATTTTTATGTCTATTGTAATTTTACTTTTTTATTTTTATTTTTATTCTTTTATATGATGAACTTGTTGTAGTTTTTTCCATTCATCTTCTCATGATGATTGTTTGGCTTGTATTCGTATTATATATGCTTTTTCTTCATTTAATATATTTCCACTTTTTGTTTTGCTTCTCTTGTGTTGTTTGTTGCTCTCCAGGGGTTTAATTTAGTTTTTATTCTTTTGCTTGGGTATGTTTTAGTTTTTTATTTAAAAATATTGCATTTGTTTTAAGTCCATCACCATTTCTGTGTCTTCTTTAATATTTTCTGCGAGAATTTTCATTTAAATTCTTCTGATTTTTGCTATTTTTAATATTAATTTTGGTTTAATATTTTTAATGATATATGAAATATTCTTGGTGAGAGAGTGAATAATCTGTCAGTTTGTTTTTTAAATTGGTTTTTTAAGCAGGGACCGAAAATAATGATTATTTTACAAAATTAAATGAAAATGTCGGAGGGCATAGTTGAGTACACCAAAATGATATTGCCTGCACGCTTTATTGAAACCAGTAAAATTTTTTATTTTTTGAGCATTACCCCTAAAAATTGAAAATAATTATTATGTATTGATTTTTATTTTTTTAATCTGGTTTAAAAATTATTTTTTGATTTTTATGTTTTTGCTCAATCGAAAAAATCAACTTATGATTTTTATTTTTTTTTTTCGAGAATAAAAATTATGGTTTGAGTTAAATTTTTTTGCTAAGGAATAAAAATAATTTTTTGAGTTTTATTTTCTTGCTCGGGAATAAAAATTCTAAAATTCTTGATTGAATTTAATTTTTTTTTCGAAATGAAAAACTCAAACCCTCAGCAAAGAAAACAGTTTGAAAGACCTGAGTATTTATTGTGAACCCATTTATGAGAGAAGATATAATTCTGTCTGAACTTTTTGCAGTATTTATGAGAGAAATAGTTTGAGAGACCTGAGTATTTATTGAGAGAAGATATAATTTGAATTTTGTTATATTTAACCCTTTCTTCCTAATTCTCCCTATAGCCCTATTTTTTCTATATCTCAGTAGACCTAGTCGACACGAAAAAATAAACAACATTTTCGGAATCTACGCGAAATTTCCCTATAGAAAAAGTGTATTTTGAGGTTTTGGCCAGAAAATGTGAGAATTTTACCCAAAGTGCACTGTAGAAAATCAATAAAAAATGAAGGAATATGATTGAAAATAACATGAAAATAAAAGAAAAAGGAAAAATTACACTTGGAAACCGGGAAAAAAAGGTCTGAAATCAAAATAAAAATCTCTCTGTGAGGATTTTAAGAAAATTTTGATTTTTTTATACACACACGATACTATAAAATAACACAGAAAATACGCACGGGTGAAAAAAAAATGTATTTCCAGAGTCCAAACGCATCATTACAACAAAGTTTTCAGTGTTCCGACCCTGATTACCAGCACTGCTCCGAACCTAACAACATCATTCACAGCATATTCGCGTGATGCAAACACCATGAAATGCTATATATTTCCACTTCTTAAACCTTATCGAACAATTTAAGTTGACTTACTTTCTGTCACTGTTAAAAAGTTTTTTTACTCTTCGTTTAACACGCGGTCACGTACACTTCACGCTCTGAGCTTAAAATGACATGAAAAGTTTGCTTTCGTCATGACAAACAATACTGTATATAAATTTAACGGACGCCAGCAAGATATAACGAAGAAAACGACACTGTCCCGGCTTTGACAGCGCCCCGACCATGACGACATTCCCCTATAATCTGAGACAGCTAGTTTTTCTCTCCCTGATAACCCTCGAGAAATTCCCCGATTTTCGATCGAATTCCCCGCATATTACAAAAACGCAATTGACCTCAGTGAGTGTTATTTTAAGGCGACCCTGAACTTTCTCGGTCCAAAACAAAAAATTTTTATGGGACAGGTAGATTAATAGAAACGTATTTTCTGACTCCGGAATTCTTAACATATAAGCTTCAGCCCAATTTTGGACATCAAAGTTCTCAAAGGAGAAGACATGGGATTTCTTAGCACATTTTAGCAGTTATTTTCAAAAGGACGTACTTCCATTAAGTTCAATCAAGTGTTAACATTGCTGAATATATAAGCATTCATTTGAACCCCACCTCATTCAATATAACCTCCTTTAGCCTGCACAAATGCCTGCAATCGATCCGGAAATCATAGGACTGTTCGCCGCAGGACTTCCTGATCAATTTCAGTCCAGGCTTTCTCTAATGAATTTGTCAGCGACTCCAGACTGTGGTGTTGAGATGAACAAGCCTTACTCTCTAAAATACTCCAAATAGAGTAGTCCATTGGATTCAAGTCTGGGGAGTATGGCGGCCATTCTTGAGATGTTATGAATCCAGAAAAATTGTCTTTTATCCATGTTTGCGTTAATTTTGCCATGTGGGAAGGTGCAGAATCTTGCTGGAAAGTCCAGTTTTCATTTCCAAATGTATATTGGGCCCAGGGAAGAACATGTTCATTTAAAATGCTCCGATAAACAACCTGGTAAATTTTAACACCCTCTTCAACGAATATTAGAGGGGTTCTGGCATTAGCGGAAACTCCAGCCCATACCATAACGGAAGCTGGCTTTTGAACTCGGCCAACAGTCCTATTTTGTTGCGATGATGATGTTAGCCACATTCGGTCATTTTGCGCATTGAAATGTTGTTCAACCGTGAAAATTTTTTCATCTGTAAACAAGATTTTTTCAACATTTTTTAACACGGAGGAGCGTAGCAACGCCTTGCATCTTTGCAGTCGCAAATCTTTCTTTTTTTGTGTCAGATCTTGAGCTTTTCGGAGCTTGTACGGCTTAAGATTAAGCTTTGATTTTGCAATGATTCGCACTGTTTCACGGTTTACTCCCACTTCCTTAGCGATTTTTCTCATTGAGCGCCTTGGATTTCGCTTGATTCGTTTAGGAATTTTTTCTGTTAAACCAGTAGTGGCAACTGTTGAAAATTTTCCCCGGTCTCTATCTCCAAAACCCCCAGTTTCATTATATCGAATAATAGCTCGGTCTACCGTACGACTTGACAAATCTAAAGCCTTTGCAATTTGACGGCTACTATAATTTGCCAAATGAAATTTCATAATTTCACGACGAATATTTTCCTTGTCCATTTTTATGGAAATTTCAAAATGTAATAACAAAAATTCAAATGAAATTAAAAGCAAAGCCAATGATGAATGAATTTGCTTTTTAAATTAAAGTAACGGTAAATGGCAAAGCTTGCTGCAGAGTATTAAACTTGCGTCACTTTACAATTGTCACCCTGTATATAAAATTTGACAAAAAATATTCTACCGACTTTAATTACTAAAAGCTGAACGACTTTAAGTTCCCCGCAAAAAATAGATCATTCCCCGATTCCCCGCACCAAGCTAAATTCCCCGCAAATTGGCATCACTGTCCTTATCGTTAGTTCTATCACTCTAAAAAAAACGCTCTTTATAAAAACGAGTTTCTATAAAGTTTCGCATATATAATTATGCTTAGATCTGGGGCCTCTATAGCGGGAACCCTAGACCTACCTGATAGAGAAAATCTGATCACAGTGTAGAATTAGGGTTAGGTTTGGAAGGCGTGCGCGAATGTATACACATTTATACATGTATGTATATATATGTATAAACCCGCACTTCCACTCGGAGACTTAATTGTCCATTGTGATTGCCCTCATTTAATTGCCCGGATGAGGCACGTCTCTAACCACGGTTTCCGTCAGCAGTCCAGGTAATGTTTTTATTGAACCATTTGGCTCTCCGAATGAAGGTAAGAAGATCCGATAGTTCCACTTTCGTTATCTCTGTTAGATTATTGAATAAGCGCGACCCCAAACATTGGAGTCTGCTCATCTGCAGCCTTGGACATTGACATAGAAAGTGAAGAATCGATTCTGTCTCTTCTTCATCATGACAACTTCTGCACAGTCCGCTCGTTGGAATGCGCCACCGTTGAAGCATTGGTGCAATAGCACAATGTCCAGTTATGACTCCTGTGAGCAGACGTACTGCAGATTTCTTGTGCCCTAAGGGGACATTTGTCCTCTTTCTATCTAACCTTGGCCACAAGGCCCGTGAAACTATACAGTCATCTAAGTTCGTCCAAGCGTCATTAGACACCGCTATGGTGTACTCGTCTATTTTCCTAAATAGTTCACACATCGGAGATTGTATAGAGGTATCCACCTCGTTAATGTCCATTTCAGAGCCCCTTCAGGCCATTTCATCTGCTATTTCGTTCCCTTCAATGTTGCTATGTCCAGGAACCCAGCAGAGAGTGACCTTGTGGTGCTCAATGGCCATCAGTGAAGCATGACATTTTTTTACAATCTCCGTTTTAACTATTTTGGATTCTATAGCCTTCATTGCAGCCTGACTGTCAGTAAAGATAGTGATATTCGAAATCTGAATCGTACTGTCTTTTAGAAGTTGAGCTGCTTTCTCAATAGCAAAAATCTCTGACTGAAAAACGCTGCAGCTGTTAGGAAGGCGATACGACAGCCTTAGTTGCAGGTCTTCGGAGTAGAGACCAGCTCCAGTTCCATTCTCCATCTTTGAGCCATCGGTAAAGATGGTAATACCAGCATTACCTGTTACCGAACCCGACTCCCAGTCTTCACTGGTTGGATAAAGAGTTGGAATTCTAGTAATAAAATCTAAATTTGAAGTCATATAATCCGTGGCTACATCTAAGTCAGCTTTGATCAGTGTAGAATTACTTTCATAGATTTACTTATTCATTCGCTATTTGATTTTGTAAGGTGTCAAGTTGTTGCACAGTTTTGTTACTTCGATTGGTTTGGTTTTCATCTCAGATGGAAATGGAATGTTGAAAGTTCGTTCGTTCCGTTTATAGCGAGACTGTTTTTTTTTTGTTTTTTCTCATTTAGTATTTAGTAGTGCAAGATTCAAATGAATGCAATACCAAATAATTTACAAATATGCATAACATTCAATATAATAAAATGAAATTTTATTACTAAATCCAATTTAGTATTAAAACAAAAATTTTCATGGTATAATGAACTTTTTCGTCTTCTCCTGCTGCTTGCTGTTAACAAGCCTGAACCACTCAAATGCGCACATGCAAATTAACTTATGTTGATGTTGATGTTTTTTTTTTTTTTTTTTTATAGCCATGCATAGCAATTAAAAATTTTTGAACTCAAGTTGTAAAAAAAAATATTTCTTTAATTATGAAAAAAAAAAAAAAAAAAATAGTTATGCACTGGCCTTGAAAATTGGATTGAATGGGCTTTGTACTATGAAAATAATATAATCAATGGTGCTGCTGCACCAGCAATAGCTGCAGCAGCAGCAGCAGTTGTAATCACATTAACAATATGAAATATATGATGTTATTCATCTGCAATAAATATACGCAAAATACACTCATATACTCACTCACTCAATTTGTGAATGTTGTTTGTGCATGATGCATTCAATTTTGCTTTGTTTTTTGTTTTTTATTACCATTTCATGCTGCAATTTATGCTTTAGTACTAAGTACAAAACGTATGATTTAAATTGAAGTAGAAGGGGAGTGTATTTTTGCATTTTTATGATGAATATATTTCATATATGCTTTACTTCTTTTTGTTTTTTTTTTTTTGCAACTGCACATATTTTTCTTTATGTATTTTTATTTTTAAATTTATGAAGGCAGTATAAAAAGAATAGTATAAGTACTTGATGTTTGAAAGTTGAGCACTTAAAAATAGTTCAAGTTTTATAGAGAAATACGAGCGCATTATTTTTAAGTTGAAAAAGAAAATTTTGAATGAATTGATCACAGTCGATCCTGCGATTACGAGTTCAAATCCCAAGCAAAGAAAAATCTAAAAAAAAAAAAAAAAAAAAAATTTCTAAAAGTTCGCCACCTCTTGGTAGATAATATTAGAATTTCTTACCTGTGATATTCAAATCCGGCTTAGCTTTAGCCTTTTTCTATTCAGTTGAGCGAGCTGGTATCTGGTCGCTAAAGAGTTACAGTGCTAAATATTTATTTTATTTTTTTTTCTATTAATTTAGAATGACTGAAAAATTCTTTGCAAACAAAATTAAAAACAATTAAAACTTCCAAGAAAAATTTATGTATGTAGTACTCATTATAATTAGCACTTATTTCTATAGCTATTTCCTATTTTCTTCAACTCATCAGCCAGCGCTCCCCACCCCCCTCTTCCCCTCACTTTTCTCTTTACAAATATACAACTTTTCTTTCCTTTACATTTCCTTTGCAATGTTTTTTTTTTCTATGAAATTTCCCTTTCTTTTTTTTCTGACTGTTTTTATGTTGTTCGCTGCTTGTTGCTTGCTGCTCTGACTGCATGTTCAGGCTGGATGAGCATTAAAAAAAAAAAAAAAGAAAAGGAAAACATTCTTGCTTTTTAAACACATTTTTCTGCGCTTGCTAACAAACATAACAATTTTCATCATCATGATGGTGATGTTGCCGATGACGATGATGATGTGAATGACAGGAAATAATTTTTGCAATTACGAGCGATTTTTCTTTAAAGGGGCATCAGGCATCATAAAAATAAAAAAAATATTCTATATTCTCTTCTCTAACACATTTTAAACTCAACGAAGCAAGAAATTTTTTAAAGAAACAAGAATTTGCTATGACTTTGGTATTACTAATATTTGTTGTTATTGCTTTTTTTTTTGTTTTAATTTTTACAAAGAAATTGTTAAATGAATGGGATTTGTTTTTATTGCAGTAGTAGCGCATGCTTTTACTTTTGCCTCTTTCATTTTTCTTCTCACTAATTTGTTCCTGATTTTTTTTTGTGCTCCAGTGTTGCACAGTGGGATAAAGTTGGTGTTTTATATCTACAAAATCACTCATCCTTAAATCCGGTAGTGGTTCCAGCAATACAACGGTAACATTCAAACTAAAAGAGTAAGAAGTTTTGGAACAAAACTATTACGGACATGCATCAATACTAGAACAGAAAAATGAACAAGGTCTACAGTTCCTATAAGCTACAACAACAGCCGATTTCTAACGATTACGGTTGCATCTAGACTTCAGTTTCATTTTCACAAAAAACTACAGTAGTTTACTCGGTATTATATTTTATAGGTCGCACCATTCTCGTATTTTTTAAACCAACTCCAATAGCACCCTTTGAGTATGATATGGGGTTTCTAACACTAATCATAAGAATTGAGAAGCCTGAAAAACTATTGTCCTATAACCTAGTTTAGATGTGGAGGGAGACAAGAGCCATAGGCCTTCCATAATACTCAGCCCATTGGATAATGGTATACTTTGTTCGGATAAAGAAAAAAAAATTTCGAAAAGCAAAAAGAAAAATTTAAGAAGATGCATTTTACACACCTCTATTCTCTCTTCCGAACTTCTTAATTTCTTTAATGATTTAAAAAAGTTCTGCTAGAGAAATAGAATGAGCAGAATTTATGCTCAATGTATTGCCATTCAGGGTGTCTTTTTGTTCTGGTTCAGGATGAAAATTTATAAAAATAAAGTTCTGTGGTTGTACTTTCTCTTTACTGCCAAGCTCACGCCAATGATATTGTCCATGCTCAGTTGGCTTGCTGTAGAGCCGGTTGATCAATTCATCAGCCCTTTAGTTACCAGCCTCACCGAAGTGTCCTGCAACCCTTATACTGAGAGCACTACTTAAGTTTCTGCTGCGGAAACACTGAGTGGCATCTCCTTCGTAAAGTTTGACATGTGTTAGCATAAAAGTATTCAGAACGTTATTTGGGTTGTTTACATTGAGTTGAAGAATTTATCTCGGCATTTATTATGATTTTCGACATGGACTATCAAAAACAGTGCATTGATAAACTTTATTTCGATATTTGGCGATGGATGAAGTACCTTTAAATAGAAACTGTTTTTCGCTGGTATAGAGAATTAGATTTTGGTCGTTGTTCGGTCACCAACGGATTCCGTGAACGTCGTCGAAAATCAGCTGTTGTGCCAAACAACATCGTGCAAAACTGATAAAGCAAGATCTTCATGTGACATACTATGAGATTGAGGCAATCTTTGACATTAGTTCCACCAGCATACATAAGATATTGCATAATCATTTGGCCGTGAAAACGATTTGTTCTCGTTGGAACTCACATAAATAAAGCGATGACCAAAAAAAAGAACAAGAAATTGGTCAAAAAATACAACGGCGGTGGGTCAAAAGATGTGTATAAGATCGAGACGGGTGACGAATCATGGATCTATGCGTATGATTCAGAAAGTAAACAACAGTCGACTGTATAGATGTTTTAAAATGAGCCAAATTCCATAAAAGTTGTTCCCGCTCGAAGCACTGCGAAGCAAATGGTCGCTTGTTTCTTTGGAGAAACTGGTCATTTGGTCACGGTACCACTTGAGCAACACATCATTCATTTGCCAGAAGTATTTAGTGAATTGAGGAAAAAAACTAAACTTCTTCCCACACATCTCTTAAAACTACCGAATTTTTGACCACTCAAAACGTCGAATTGATAGGTCATCCGCCGTACTGTCCTGATTTGGAACCCAATGACTTCTTTTTGTTCCCGGACATTAAAAATAAACTGCGTGGACAACGAATTGCGACGTCCGAAAAAGCTGCTGATGTGTTCAAAAACACTGTTTTGAAGGTGTCTCAAGAGGAATGGAAAATCCATAGAGAATATTTTGAAAAACAATAAAGATCAATTTCACTTAACAGAAAGAGTTATAGGCAGCTGGTGGGATTATATACAGGTCATTTCTCTTGGGCCAAACATTTGCATATGATTGGCCTAGGAGCTAGTGCCTTCTGTGCTTCCTGTGGTTTGGATGAAGAATGTGAAGAGACGGCGGACCACTTTCTTAGTGTCTGCCCTGCTTTCTGCCAGATCAGAGTAATATTTGGTACTGGAGTGTTGGGAGACGAACACCTGAGCTCTCTAACACCGCAGGATCTGCTAAGATTTATTAATAAATCTGGTAGATTTAAAGAATGGCAAAAGAGAACACAGGATATAGTACAATGGACGTAAAACTTGTCTGAGTGCTGTATTCTTAAATACTTCTTTTGTCTGTTCCAACAAAAAAAAAAAAAAAAAAAAGATCAATTTCTGTTTTCTCATTGCTACAGCCGAAACTCAACGCAACCCCCGAAAGTCAGTGGGCTACGTACTGGTGAGCATAACACATCTTCAGGCTTCCAGTCTAACCACAGTATTGTGTAAGCGAGCCGCTGGATGCAAAAACAGATGCCCGTTTTCGACCGTACCAACTAAGTGAAACAGACGCCGTTGTGAGGTTATATATGAATCTAATCGCTTTGTCAGTGCTGTAGTAACTGCGAGCACCCGCTGGTTTTCCCATACTGTTTATGTGTAGTAGGACCACTTATTCGCAGCTGACCTTTGCATCTAAAGGCCATTCACTATCCGCAGCCTCTGATCCGTCCGTTGGCCTTCAGTTCGGCGTCCTTGCGCAACCTTGTATGCACGGAGCCTGATCACAGCCACAATATTTACCTCAAAAATAGTCCGATCATAAATCAAACTAACTTCATAAAAGTATTTTCTGTATGTTAATGACAAATGTAATCGTCGAAATACTAAAATTCTCCCACTGTGCTCTCCGTTTCAATTCCACTTGTTTCCAAACATGTGTTGAACATAAAAAATCTTGTTTATGTTCTTCCATTTTGGTGCCTCCTTTTATACAATTAAATACTAAGTTAAATACTTAAGAATATTGTATATTTCCGATTTCTTTCATCTGTTTTATTTTCTATCTACAATATAAAATAAAATTACCGCCGTCTTTCTACCACTTTTATAATTCCTTTCATTTGCAATGTCATAAAGCATTACTTGACAACGCTGTCTAAAGTTTTGTTTTATTTTCTCTCCTTTGTTAGTGTTGTAGAATGACATTTTTTCATGCTGTTTTATGTGCTCCTACTGCGCTTGTTTTTTTTTTTTTTTATCTGATTTTCTTGTTCTATTAGAAGAAAGAGAAGGGATTATTATCGTCATTAAGTTGCATTTTCCGCTTCACATTCCATAAACAGAATGATGGCAAAACTGACTGACTGGATTGCCTGGCAGCAGGCTGCTGCTTGTTTGTTTTTAGTTTCCTTTAACCCCTTCCTCTTCCTTCCTCCTTCCGTGTAATATATAAAAATACTTGTGAGTTATTTTAACGCATTAGAAGTCATTATATAAATATTTATCTTTTTTATTCTCATGAGTCGATGTTGTTGTTGTTGCTGTTGCTGTTCGTTCGCATGTTCATTAGAAATTTGTCGCTTTTTTTCTATGAATCACATCGGTATTCCACTATATTTTTTCTCATTTATGATGTGATATAAGTGAAATGTGTGTTTTTTGTATTAATTTGACATTCGGAATTTTAGCTTTATTACTGCTGCGCAAGGTATTTTGATAAGATAATACGGTGATAATAGTTTCATTTGAAATACTTACCCTCGTAATTACAAGTGATGTGCTGCGCACTGCACTTTTGATCTTTTTGTACATTTTTTCGATTGTTAGCGATTTATTATAACGTTATAGATATCATAGAATATGGATTTTATTATTGCGAGTATGAATGTATAAACTCGTATTTTTTTCGTAATTTGGACATTTATTGTGAAAAAGTGATTATAAATTTATTCTTTAAAGTATTGTCCATCGTTAGCCACAACCTTTTACCCATCTTTCTGGTAGCATACGGATTCCGCGTCGAAAGAGCTCCTCATCTTTTGAGGCTATCCACGAATCGACCCATTTTTTGAGTTCTTCGAAAGAACGGAAGTGCTGTTCAGCCAGGCCATGTGTCATCGATCGGAACAAGTGGTAATCAGAAGGAGCAATGTCTGGAGAATACGGCGGGTGGGGTAGCACTTCCCATTTCAGCGTTTCCAAGTATGTTTTTACTTGCCTTGCAACATGCGGCCGAGCATTGTCGTACTGAAGAATAACTTCGTCATGTCTATTCTCATATTCTGTCCTCTTATCCTTTAATGGTCGCCTCAAACGCATCAATTGTAGTCGGTAGCGGTCGCCAGTGATCGTTTCGGTTTCAACAGCTCATAATACACGACACCTTTCATATCCCACCAAATACACAGCATGAGCTTGAATCCATGGATGTTCGGCTTTGCCGTTGATGTTGATGCATGTCCGGGCAGTCCCCATGGTTTTGTACGCTTTGGGTTATCGCAACGTATCCACTTTTGATCGCCAGTCACAATACGATGCAGAAAACCCTTTCTTTTCTGTCGTTCAATTAGCAGTTCACATGTGAAAAATCGTCGTTCGACGTCTCTCGGCTTCAATTCGTACGGCACCCAATTTTCTTGCTTTTGAATCAATCCCAATGCTTTTAATCGTTTAGAAATGGTTGACTGATTAACTCCTAAAGATTCTGCAAGTTCTTGTTGCGTTTTACATGAATCTTCTTCGAGTAATGCCTTCAATTCTTCATCTTCGAACTTTTTCGGGCCGCCTGAACGTTCCCTGTCTTCAACATCAAAATCACCACTTTTGAAACGGGCATAGCACACCTGACACATTCTAACGTCTATAGCACAGTCAGGATAAGCTTCAGTGAGTAAAAGATGTGCTTCAGTTGCGTTTTTCTTTAAATGGAAGAAGCAAATTAAAACTTCCCGCAAATGTTGTTTTGTTGGCACGAAATTCGACATTTTCAGCTATAGTAAAACACTTTTGTAAAATTATGAAAATTATTTGACAGATCAATTCTTTTAGTATTTTTGGCGCTCTTTGAGATAGAATAGCTGTCAATGTCAAAAAAATGGCGTCAGTATGGCGTCGAAAAAAGAAAAAACTCGAGAATCAATAATTGACATATGTTAGGAAAACAACGCACTTTCATATGCTGAATTGCACGACGCGCTCATGTCTCAAGAGCGAATGCTACAAACGTGGTTTTAAAATTTTTAAAAGATAAAGCTATCAAACAAAAAAAAGGTGGTGGTAGAAAAACTTGATTTCAAGATCCAAATTTAGTGAAGAAAGTAGTGGAAACAGCGAACGGGATATTGCAAAAAAAATTTAACATATCGAAATCTTTCGCACATAAAATTAAAGTCCGACAAAATCTTCATTCGTATAAAGTAAAAAAAGTGCCGAATCGCAATGATTTAAGTAACGAAAAAGCAAAATCAAGAGCACGTAAATTGCATGACAAACTCTTAAGCGGCTATAGAGATTGCGTCATTATTGATGACGAAACTTATGTAAAAGCAGATTTTTCACAATTACCCGGAAAAAAATATTATGTTGCATACACCAAAGAAGGTGTAAAGAAAATTGTTAAGCATCAAAAAACTGAAAAATTTATGGTGTGGCAGGCTATATGTTCCTGTGGCCTTAAGACAAAACCGTTTATAACATCCGATACCATAAATTCCAGAATTTATATTGATATGTGCCTCAATCGGGTCTTGCTGCCTTTTTATAAAAATCATACAGTTCCAGCTATATTTTGGCCTGATTTAACGATTTGCCATTATTCTAAAGAAACGTTGGCACGGTATAAAAACAACAACATCAACTTCGTACCAAAGCAGTTCAATCCGCCCAACTGCCCCGAACTGCGGCCGATTGAAAAATACTGGGCTATAAACAAAAATTGCGAAAATATTACAAACCTTAAAAAATATATCAGACTTTTCAAAAAAGTGGCAGAAAGCTACAAATAATTTTGGAAAAAACTGTGTCAAATGGCAGGTCATAAAAAAAAGTGCATGAATTCGCTAAAACACCAATGGTCGAATAAAATCTTTTACGTTATCTGAAAATAAATAAAATTAAAAAAATCTTTATAGTTGGTTTTTTTCATTTTTAGAAATATAGAAATAATGTAGCGTTGACTTTGTAAAAATTATTTCGTGACCATACTTTATGGGGGAGCGAACAGTTTCACTTTGGTTCTAATTCTGGACTGTTCTGTTTCAGTAAAAATGATAGTTCCATTTCGGTTTCAATACCATGAAGAAATAGAGTCAGTTCGTTTCTTATTCCAGTTCATAAAAAACTACAGTTTCATTTCGTTCCAATTTTAGATTCTTATAAAAAATAGACCAGAAATAGATCAACGGTTCCGTTCCATTTTCATTAAAAATAAACAGTGAGTGAGTGCCTACTCAACTTCTATGAATATAATTTGATTTATCTTCAGCAGTAATCAGGAATCATACGAGTTTCTATGATTAATTAAATTAGTAAAATTTATATATTATGTATGATGTAATGCAGTTATACTTCAATGTATGCAAACATATGTTCCGTTTTGAAAGTGAGTTAATTATTTAATAATTATTTGCTTATATCCGATTCGATGACGCATACGTTACACTCTCGATGACGTCTGATGATTGCACAAAAATTCCATATTCAAAACAAAAACAGAAAAAAACAAATAAATTACAGAGTATATATTATAATCGAATTGCGTGACATCCATCAAAATGAATAATTGTAGTTGGAATTTAAACCATGTTATTTGTTCATATTTACATATGTACGGAAATTTTTAAGACGGTCATAGTGATTCCTCTTGACTGGTAGTAGTGACTTTTTCGAGTTTTTGGTGCACTTTTTCTAAGTACTAACTTTAATGTCCAATAAATTTGGGAATGAAATCTTTAGCACAGATCGAAACATTTTGTTTTGCTCCGTTTGCATTGTTAAAGTATGTCAGGAGAAAAATATTCAGCCCTATTCTAAATATTCCCGAATGAAATCCCCGAGAAAAATTTGTTTCTTTCACCTTCTTTCCCTATAGAAAAAAGCAAGAAATTTTCTCGAGGATTTCATTTTGGAAATATTGAGAATAACAAAATTAAGACGGTAAATCTAAAAAAAGAAGGTGCAAATGAAAGCTTTACATGTTGGGGGAAAGACAAATGATATATGCGGTGACCCAGGGAAAATTATGCTGACATGGAACCAAAGCTGTAAAAAAATGCATTCAATTTAATTGCAATACTTTGAAGTCACAGTTTATGACCGAAAATTCATGATTGCAGTTACTGAATATTGGGCATATTGGACTTCAGAATAAAAAATACAATTAAAAGTCTTTCTTGGAGTCGCCGACAGGTTATTCAATTAGAAAATACTTTTTTGGATTCAAGGAAATGCAATCTTTTTTTGAAATCATGGGAATACAAATCTTATGACTCCAAAATCGTGACTGCTTTGGAGTCACTTGAATACCCTTGGAGTCACTTGAAGTCACCTGGAGTCATTTAAAGTCTTTTGGAGTCTATTGGGGCTTTGAAGTCACTTGGAGTCAATTGCGATTTGCAGTCAATTGGAGTTACTTAAAGTCATTTGGAGTCAATTGAGGTTTTGAAGTCAATTGGAGTCCATGATAGTTTTTTAGGAGACTATGAAAATTAAATCTAGAGGTTAGTTTTCAAAGTCATGACTTAAGTTCATGTCAATTTCGTTATTTGAAGTTATATATAATTGGAGTTATTTGAAGTCTTTTGGAGTTAATTGGGGTTTTGAAGCCAATTGAAGTCACTTGAAGTCAATTGCGATTTGCAGTCAATTGGAGTCGCTTAAAGTCTTTTGGAGTCAATTGGGACTTAAAGTTGTTGACAAATTATTATTTTTAATGTTTTTTAACGCCTTTTTTGCAATTTTATTTTAAGTCCATACTAGCGCAGGCATGAACGTTTTTGGGCAGTACTGTCGAGGTCACACTAGCGCAACCATGACGGATTTTTTGTAAGAAAAAGAAACGGTGCAATTCAAATTTTGACATTTTTTTGTCACTTTTTTTTAAGCTCGTGATCGCATGTTTTTTTCCGCATAAAAATAGAAAATAAATTTTATTTTATTAAAAATTAACAAAGAAAATAATAATGCCTACAACTGTATGCAAATAATTACAGAAACAATAAATTCTGTGCTTTGTCAAGTCATTTTCAGCCGAAATTTTGTTTTTTCAACTCTTAAAAAAGAAAAACTGTTAAAATTGGGACAGTTTGAACTTGGAACATTCATCAGTGCTCCGATTTTTATTTTCTTTCTTAGTACCTAATTTTCTTCTTGTATCTTTCACACAATTGCTCATGCTTGCGCTATTGCGTTTATTGACGCTGCTCATACGGGCGCAAGCATGAACGCCTGGCTTAAAAAAAGAGAAAGATATAGGAGAGATGTGCCGAAAATTTAAGAATATTGATGAATGTTCCATGTTCATATTGTTCCGATTTTAGCATTTTCCCGCATAACACACTATCTTCATTTTATGGTTATTTTTTAACAAACTTATTTAATACTCTTTAAAGATTGTTGTTTTTATTATTTTTTCTTTATTTTAAGGACACATTTGAGGTACATAATTAATATTTATTTTGTATTTTTCGCGTACAAAAGAACCCATATTCGGGAGCACGAGAAAAAGTGATAACATTCCAATTCCATCATTAATTTCTGATTAGAAAAATCCATCATGATTGCACTCATGTGTGCACGACCGTCCTGCCCACTAGAGATGGGCACGTGAGATGAATTTTACGTGACACGAGTGAACACGCACGCACGTGACATAGTTTTCACGTGATCATGATTTAATTTCCATAATTCCTACATGAACATGCGTGAGCGTGACATAATTTCGACTTGAAAATGCGTGAATATATGTTACTTTTGACCAAGATGTCAATATAATTCACAATTTCTTAAATACCGAATACTGAAGAACCCGAAAACTCAATGAAAATGTGCATTAAATTTTATTTTTAAATAAAAACATATAAATACTTAGTTTACATTAGACTTAAAATTTAACAATAAAATGACTGCGTGCGTGAACATTCGTGAAATTTGTTGGAAAAATTTTAACGTACGTGAGCATGTGTGCATTTTTCTGTTATTTTTTTAAATTCCAACGTGCGTGAGAATGCGTGAATTTTTTTTTTTTTTTAAATTTCAACGTGAGTAAACATGCGTGAGCGTGAGTCAAGCCTTGAGCATGTGTGAGCGTGAGTCAAAAAGTGCTCACGCCTGCGCCCGTATAAGCAACCTCATTGTCTGCCTATGATAACTAAAACCCCAACCTCTTGAATCTTTCTTTTGAATATCTACAGTAGCATTTTGATGCGAAACTAATCTTACTGCCATTTCACAGTGTAGATAGCATGTAAAGTACACGTGAATAAATATATGTATATAACTTACGTTATTTATTGCATTACTTCAAAACAATTTTTGCATATTGTACTGGACAAAATCATATTAAATCGGGCAAGAGAGAAAGAGAGAGAGAGAGACGAGACACGAATGCGTTGCCAACTACTTGTAAACTTATGATTACTTACGTATGTACGAACGTTACTTAAACTTTATAAGGTACACATAACGTAAGTTCATACACGTAAGCAGTGCAACGTGATATGAATTTCTAAGAAGGTATATAGTACTCGCATTCGTACTTACAAAATAACAAACAAAAGAAGAATAATTTGTAGTCAAAAAAAAAAAAAAAAAAAATTGATTAAAATTAGTTTACTATGTGACATTTGCGGCATTAACTGACTACAGACAATAAACAGCAACAATAATTGCTGATGATATTTGCATTGCATATCAAAAAATACACACACGAGTTGCTCAAATTTGGTAATTGAACGAGCGGCTCCGGCTTCTTGGCTTCAATTGATATGATTTGACTAGGAGAAAACACTGTTGCTTCCATCTCTATTATCTCTCTCTCTCTTTCTCTCGCTTTCCTTCTAACAATGACTTGAACTCTCCGTAAGCTGGGGTAAATAAACTTATTTTAGTTTACATGTTTTTATTATTGTCATTGTTTTTGCTGTTGTTATAAATTTGAATGCCTCCATGTTGTTTCAACTTAAATGTTTATACTTATGATAATTTCTTGTTGTTGTTGTTGTTGTGTTGCTGGCCTAGCCTGGCCTGGCGTCTTTTTATAATTTTTTATATTTGATTGTTGTAAGAAAACGTGACATTGTTTAAATTAACTCACTCGCTCACTCACTAACTCGTTCATTACCATTAACTTAAATGGTTACCACCCTATCCTACTTAGCTTCTTAGCCTAAACCGTTTTGTTTTTTGACCTGAGTGTATGTGTTGTTAGTTTTAATGAGCCTAAGTGGAACATTTTTGTTTTTTTTTCTTTTATTTTGTATTATTATGCTTATATTTTATTATAACGGTAATTTATGTGTATGTTACTCTCTATCAGTGAAGAAAAAAATACTTACAATTTTGATAATAATAATTTAATTGCTGTCGTGCATAACCTCAATAATTATTTTTCGTATTTTGTTTTTATTCTAGTTTTTGATGAGTAATAAAAATTAAATAGGTATCAAATCAAAATGATTTTGTGTTGATGATATCAAAGCAACCCATTGTTTGAGTGCTTTTTTCATATACATATGGTGCCCTGTTGATTCTCAGAAAGCTTGTATAGTATATATTTCTAGTTAGCTTATTGCTTTAAGCCTATTTAAGTAGTTCGCGTACTCTTATTTAGTAAAAAAAAAATCACACTAACTTAGCTTATCAGTTGAGCTCTTTTATTTCTATTTTTTTTTTTTTTTGATAAAATGAATGATAAATTACTTGTTGGTTTTTGTGGTTGTATTTGCTGTGTTCATGGCCTAAAGTCGTGGAAATATAGTGCACATAATTAAAAGGTGAATCCCAAGTTACTTCCTACAATTAAGAAACTTTCTAGGGTTTCTGAATCAACTCATTTTGTCCCGGTACTAGATGGCAGGATCCAATTTTGAAAGTTTTCAAAACACAATTCCCACATGTCTTTCAAAACGGATTTTAGAACTCAAAAAAATAAAAAAAAATAAAGAATTTTTTCTGAATTTTAAAAGGTGACCAGATGTAAAAAAAATCTAATATATTCCTTCGCCTCATCATGAGTAATAAGAATTCAATCAATTACATTTAACATAGTATTTTAGAAGTCATTATATGTTAAAAACAGCGAAATGTGGAAAATGTAATTTTATTGAACTTTGCTTTTCTTTTTTTTTGCCCCTTAAAAATATACAAGGATTTGTGAAGTTATAATTTCTACATCAAGTTTGTTATTTTATAAATGAGTTAATTCAGAAAAAATTGTACACTTCTATCTTGAAGTACCTAGCCTGTTTCTGAACTTGGATTCGTTTAGTTTTCAAATAAATAAAAAAATTCCGGGAATTTTCGAATTTTCTTGAATTCAACGACCACTTAACATTTAAATTCAAAATTCAATAAATAATTACCGAGAAAAATAATAAATATTGTTGAATAACTTATCCAATTAACCTTTTTGTTAACCCATTAACGACGAGCGGGAAACAAAGTAGTTAGATCAAGAAAGTAACTTGAGAAAAAAATTGTTTTTGAACCTGATTCAGGAACGGCTCAGCGACAATGTGCCATATGGCACCGCTAGGCATTACTGGGTTAATGATTCAATTGATTCTTATAAAAGGAAACAGAGGCGAATCCAGCATAGGCTATTTGAGCTGTGCTCCTTCTTTCCTCCCTCCCCCCCCCCCGTAAATTAAAAATTCAAGCCCCCGAATTAGTTCCAGGAATTCACTTATGACTTTTCTTAGGTTAAACTTTCTAGAGATTTTAAACTTCCATATTTTTAAATCACTATATTTTCTAAAAATTTTGACTTTCTCAAAACATCCGACTAAACCCGAAATTGTTAATTGGGTTCGTTTTCCAAAAATCTCAACCCTATGTAGGACCCTAACCTGAAAAAATAAAAATAGGATTGTGATATCCTTTAAAAATACCCTTCAGAAAAGGTCATTATTGCCCAAATCTTTTTTAAAAGTCTGATTTTGTTCTATTTGAATAAATTATCTAGCTGATGGTGGAAATTTTCTATACCGGAACAAACAATGCTGAAGAGTCAATGGCATTAGGTAGCTATACCTTAGTGTTTTATGCTGGTCATAGTCACCAATGCGATTATAGTCACCATACAATTGTTGAGCAAAAAATATCTAAGCACTAGTCGTTACAAGCGAGAGTAAGAGCGATTTTGGGGCTAAAACCCTTCCCGATGAGTATCTCATTCATGTTGAACGTTATTTTAGAATGCAAAAAAGTTATAAAAAACTTAAATGAGTCCCTTCTGCACTCGTCACATGATGTAAAAACATACTTTACGCATTGTTTACTTCATTATAAACATTTTAGTTTTTATGTTACAAAAAGTGCAACCATGTGTTTTTTTTCCAATGTTTCATTTTCTCTTTTCAATGCGCTTTCTTCGCTTTTTGCACGATTATTATTTTACAATTTCAATTAAGAAAGAATAAATTATAAACTAAAATAAACTATGCAATAAGACAATACAAGAAATAAAAAAAATGTTTGATGTTTTTCACTATTCCATTGATATGTTAGTATATTCCACAGCTGTTTTTGATATAGAAATTATATGTTGCATACTTTTGGGCTTAAAGTAAAATATATTAATTTAAAATAAGTCCCTGATAGTTTTTTAGGAGACTATGAAAATAAAATCTAGAGGTTAATTTTCAAAGTCATGACTTAAGTTCATGTCAATTTCGTTATATATAAACAGGTTAATGAACAAATGTAGTCATCACAACAACAATGTATATAGAGACAGGCAAATCAGACGGCCGTTTCGGAATCCGCCACAATTCCTCATCAGTGATCTTAGTGATAGTTCTTAATCTTTCAATATCCTATATAAGCTACTAATATTTGAGATCATAACCCAGAATTACAGATTTGATTCCAAATATCTTCACAGAATAGAGATATTGAAAGAAACTACCACTACCGTTCTATACACTTATGTTGTTGTTTTTTTTCCCATTGTAGCTAGTCTGCATAACAGTTCGTTATTTGAAAGTCTAGTACATGAGAGTGTGTGTGTGTTTGTGAGAAAATGATTCTAGGTGTCATTTTTTCTGAATAAGTCCCTTCTGCACTTTTTGCACGATTATTATTTTACGATTTCAAGAAAAAAATAAACTATAATCTAAATAAAAACAATTTTTATCCTACTATTCCATTGTTATGTAAGTACATTGCATAACCGATTTTGGTATAAAAATTATGTGTTGCATACTTTTGGGCTTAAAGTAAAATATATAATAAAACACACACTTATAAACTCATAGAGACTATGAAACCTCACACGACACCGGCGTGACATTTGATTTTAATTTCTATTAATTCACTCCACTATGAATTTTCGTTCAGCCCCGAGTATAGAATTTATAATATCAAAATCAAAAATAGATCGAGCAGCCTCAATCCTACCCCATTGCCCACAGTTCTGTCGAGAAATGTTCCTTTTCTATTAGGGATAACCATAAACAGTCAAGAATAATATCCTGCTACTAAAAAATCAGGCTGAACAGTATTTCACCCCTCAGAATTTATAAATTTCCAAACACCCTTTTTTCGCCTCCCCTACATTCCCGCTCTCAAACTCTTGACCCGCCATTGAAAATCATACGACTTTATGACTTTGCTCGTCGAACTTAATTTCATATTTGTTTTTAAATAAATATTTTATTTTTGTACAAAAACTAATCGCTTTGTATACAAAATATGAACAAAGTTAAGCTGTAAAGTACAATATCAAATATACTAAGTGCACTTGTTATAAATACGAATTGATATAACACTCCTTCTCTTTTTTTGTTGTTATTGTTTTTTTTTTTTGAGTTTTGTAATGCCACCACACACCATCGTCATGTGACATAATAACTGTCACTGTCATACATAAATATAAATCCATCGCAAACAAACACACACACACACACTCACGCATACAATGGCACATAAATAATGAAATGTAGTGCAGAAAAATTCTTGCATAATTTGCAAATGAAAAATAAATAAATACTTTTTGATACCTACAAAGAGACAGACAGACAGACAGAAAACAAAAGAAAGAAAAGAAAAACGCACCTCGAAAATGCGCAACAATTTCGCAATGACATACAACAACAACAAAAAATATGTAATTTAGTACATATTTTGTACTTTTACCAAACAAAAAATTTAAAGGAAAAACAATTACAATAACAACAAGAAACTGACAAATATGTTGTTAGTTTCATTATTTGTGGCGGCTGCTGCTTATTGCGGTGACATGAAATATTTAACACAACAACAAAACAAAAAAAAGGAGGAATAAGCTTAAAACGGTAAAAATTAAACAAAAGTCAGTCACATCATTAACACAAAACAAGCTTACAAACACACGCACACACACACGCACCGCATGAGCGCCAAAACCAGAAGAAGACGAATTCAGAAAAAAAGAGGGTACCTGCACTAATTTTTCGTTAATATGTATGTATGCATGTAGGTTTTTATCTGTGTGTATGTGTGTGTGTGTCTGAGTGAGCCGCTTCTTCCCGTTATAAATTTATTGTAGTACAAATTACATTCTTCGTTTTGTAATTACTCTTTACACTTAACCGACTTTGTGCCCAAAAAGCATCGCGCTCACTCACTCCACTACTCTCTTCTCTTACTCAATCCTTAGTTCTTTCTTTCTCTCTGTCTCTCTCTCGCTCCCTTCCGGTTTCCTGTAGTATCTATCTACGGTTTGGTAGATTGTGCCATAATGATAATGACATTACTGTGTGGCGGATTATTTTCGCATTAAATTTGCCGGTTGTTGACTTTTTTCTTGTTGTTGCAATAATTTTATTCTTTCACTTTGTAATGAAATTTTTTTTTTTTTTTTTTGTAGAATTTGACAAACGTTAGCTAGTTTTGTTAGTGGGCACCTTCTGCTTTTCAAAAAAGAATCCACAGTAATGATAAATTTATTGTTTATGACTTTGTGCTTGCTGAGCTTAATGCGATTGATGGTTGTTGGAGTGGTAATGTTGGCTGGTGAATGGTGTTGAGATTTTTGGTAACACATGGCAACATTTTTTTTTTTTTTTTTGCTGCTGCCTGTAGAAAAGATAATGCCCTTCGTTTTGTTGTTGTTGTTGTTATTTTTATCGCTATAATTTGTGGACATTGTACTTGTCTAATACTGTAATATTAGATAGCCAGCTGTTTATAACACGCAAAATAAATTTGTCTCATTATATAAAAATAAAAAACGCTATCAAAATAATAATAATAATAATATTTGAAATACACAGGTGGATTATTTATCAACTTGGAAATGTTTTACTTAAAATAATAACAAATAAATAATAGGCAGAAAAAAATCTTTTAAGTTATTACAAATATTTATTATACTTGCTACTTTATGAAATGAGACTAGCATGTCTCCGAATTCTTAAAGTTTATTTAAATATTTTAATTAAAATTTTATTAAATATTTTAGGAAGAATCTTCAGATAACATATGCATATAGTCAAGATTAAGTTCTAATTTCCCTTTTTTTTAACAAATTAAAAACAAAAACAGAAAATATTTATGCAAAGTCATTTATTTATTCTGGATTATAACTATTTTTAATGCGTAAAATGATTATTAAACAGTTTCTTATACTATTTCCTCTTTTGCTTATACTCATTTGGTACTTCAAATTTTAAAGATTTTGTATTATTGAAATCTGAACAGAAAAGTTGGAAATTACGCTGAGACCATTTGAAGCAGACTTTTTCTTTTATTGGTTTCATACTTTCATTCCAGTTCCTAACATTATCTGTTAAAATTTGCTATAACGAGAAGAAAGTGAAATCAATCCACCACTTTTGCAGTTCTGTCAAAAAAAGGCCGAGATCAAATGATTGGACTTATTGAAATTCGTTACCTATTCTTGTGTTTCAGCTATCTACTATGTACTTTTCGAACTGAATAACCAAGCAAACTAGATAGGTTCCCAAAATAGTGTAGTTGTAAAAAAAAAAGTTGCAATGGACCATAAATGGTTTTAATACCCTTTCCAACCTGACTTACTGCACGTTCACATTGCTTGATTGTTCCCATCTTAGTTTTAAATTATAATACCTTTGGCAAAAATCAGCTTGTTTTTGACATGAGTTTTGGCTTTGGATCCTGAAAAAGAAGAGATAACAAGCAATTATATTTCCAGAATTTTTCTAAGTAAGTAGAGTAAAGTAATTTATTTTTTATTTGGGTCTTCTGCGCCTTTCCACATAAAAAATTTTATTATTGTACAAATTATGTCAAAATTTTCACACTTTCTACTTTTCTAATAATTCTAAATTTGCAAAGTTCACATAATTTTTTTTTCTTTATTCATTCTCAGGACAAAAATTTCAACTTAAAAAAAGTCTTTGTCCTTACTCACCTAGAAAAACTATGAATGCAGCATCAGCTCAGGTAGCCTTTCCTCGTTCAGAATACAAAATCAAAACCTATGCCAAAAAAGTATATCGCACAATATTATTAATGCTCTGGCAATTGAATACATGCATAAAAATGTCTATTAACTCATTTTGGTCCGGTACTAAATGCTTTGATCCAATTTTGAAAATTTTCAAAACAAAGTTTTCATGTCTTCAATAAGAAATTTTAGTACTTAAAAAATTAAAGAAATTTGTTTCTGAATTTAAGAGAATGTAGTTTTTAGCTTAATCCTAAAAAATACGGTAACCAGGTTAAAAAAAAAAACAGAAATGAGTACTTTCTGCACTCGTCACATGATGTGAAAACATACTTTCCCTGCAAGACAGGGCTGTTGGAAACTCCAATACAGTAACAAAATTTTTAGCTTCCTCCAACACAATTTCAAAATTTTACATGGCTTATTTTTAGAAATAATGAAATGAAATCTTACTAATGAAATGATATATATTATTATTTGAAGGAAGGACGACTCGATAAATAAAGACAGCAAGATTGAATCATTCAATTGTGTATGTCTTACTCATTCTTGAATTGTTAAGAGACAGTAACTAGTGCAGCAAGCAATACAAAAAGCGCGAAAATTTAATCTTATTTGAATGAGGAAGACTGAAGTATTTGATGTTTAAAATTGAGCTTTGGTAATGACAATTCATGCTTAAAGTCCGTACATTGAATTTGGAAAAAAATCCTAGATTTCAAAATGAGACATAGAAATTGACATTTTCAAAAGTATTTAACTTGCAGAACTGTTGGTTAAAAACAGAGACTCATTATAAATGAAAATCTCAAATCATCATTTTCTTGGTTCTTGAAATATTTCATGAAATAGTAGAAATAATAGAAGAAAAAGAAATTGAAAAATTACGAGAAAATTCTAGTAAAAAAGTAGTAGAAAATAGTAGTAAAGAAGGCATTAAATTGTTGTGAAAAAGTGGTAGAAATGGTAGTAAAAAAAGTACTAGAAATAGTAGTAAAAAAGTAGTATAAATGATAGTCAAAAAAAAGTACTAGCAATAGTAGTAGAAATGGTAGTAAAAAAAGAAGTAGAAAAATAGTAAAAAATTAGTAAAAGAGGAGTGAAAAATAGTAGCAGAAGTAATATTAAAAATAGTAGTAGAAAAACAGTAAAATGTACTAAAAAATAGTATTAAAAATTAGTAGAAAATAGTAGTAAAAATAGTAGAAAGAGTAGTAAAATAGTAGTGGAATATATAAGTAGAAAAGGTAGTAAAAATAAGAAAAAAAAGTACCAGCAAATAGAAGTAGTAGAAAATAGAAGTACAACATGGTGCTACACCCACAAACCCAGCAAACTGAAAAACATTTTTTGTATCCGGTATTGAAAAATAATACTTCCATACTTAATCTTAGTACCATACCATACCATACCATACCATACCATACCATACCATACCATACCATACCATACCATACCATACCATACCATACCATACCATACCATACCATACCATACCATACCATACCATACCATACCATACCATACCATACCATACCATACCATACCATTACCATACCATTACCATACCATTACCATACCATTACCATACCATTACCATACCATTACCATACCATTACCATACCATTACCATACCATTACCATACCATTACCATACCATTACCATACCATTACCATACCATTACCATACCATTACCATACCATTACCATACCATTACCATACCATTACCATACCATTACCATACCATTACCATACCGTTCATATACCAAATTTCGGTGCTGTGGTTTTGAAATGAATAATTTTGACCTCTATCTCCTGGTTGTAACAGAACGTATTTATGATCCCTCCGCTTTTTCCGTTGACTTTTCGAGATCTCTCACAAAGCAAGAGTCAAAACTATTCTAATAATATGAAAACACCAATAAAAAATGTAGAGGATGGATTGCAAGCAATAAAACTCAATCAACCGCTCATAACTTTATAATTTTTCGGTCAAATTTCTTCTATCCATAAAGGAAAATTTTAACCATGATTTTCGAAATCAGCGGGAGAAAATTCATTTTATAAACTAGTGTTATTTTGAAGACATCTGTATTTGATAGTATAGGATCGACATAACGAGGAACCCAGCCCCTCCCCCCCTTTCCCCCTCTCCCCCATGTAACACCTTCTGCCCCCTCTCCCCTCTCGCGCTTTACGTAAAAACTTGGCTGTTAAGCCATTAAACTGTTCAATCCCATTTGTTTAGACAGTTCTGTCTTGAAGTGTTTCTACATTCTTGTAATAGTTCGTAGAATGAAAACACTGGCACAATCTCGTTGTCCCTTTGACAACTAGCCAAATAACTGTAAATTCTAAACAAATTAAAAAAAAATATTGCATTAAGCTATTACGCAAAAGTTATGTCTCATCTATTTTAACAGCTTGGGAAAACCCAAATTATAGAATAACCTAATACAATAGAATTTGTTTAAGTGCTCAGGTGCCGAATTCCAAGAACTTTTGCATTTGTTTGCTTTATTTGTAAGTAATAGCAGGGGGATAAAAAACAAACATTTTTGTACATTTCATCACTCTAAAATTCTTGTGTAACGTGGACGATTGTAATCCGGTCATTTTCGCTGTACAGAGTCAGCCTCGTAGTATATTCTTTTGGAGTTGGTTCTATTTTAGAAAATAAATTGGTATGTCAAATGCAGAATATACACAATTCTAGGGTTGTAAGTCTAAAAGGTCTAAGCGCTAAATTTTTTTTTTGGAGAAGATAAATATTTTCGCACATATTTATCAAGCCAAATATGATTGTAAAGAGTTTTATGTCTTATAATATTAAAAAAAAAAAAATACGAGAATATTTGCTTGGGGTCTAAATCCAATAGCAATTGCTGCCGTTTCATTTATATTTTTGAAGTGAAAATTCTTTAGCTAGGGTAAATCGAAAATTTTGCAACGGAAATCGCATTGTTGTTGCACTCATACGAAACTAAAGAAACGAAGTTATGCTGTTGTTAGTGTTTAGCGAATGAGGTCACATGGGGATCGGCTACATACAATCATGCAGAGAGTCGACTTCTCGCAGTTTTATCTCATGTGCTTTGGTGAGAGAGCTTGATTGCATATAGCTGCTTTCCTGTCATGAGTTATATACGTGTACAACCTCGTGTTTGAGAATATCAACAGAAAAAAAGCTTAAGAAAATAGAAAGAGGATGAGTGCAAAATCTTCAACAACAACGGTCATGTGAAAAATCGCATTTTTGTTGCACTCATACGAAACCAGAAAGAAGCGAAGTTATGCAGAGAATTGATTTCTCGTATCTTATGTGCTTTAGTGAGAGTATATGTATACCTGAACTTTCCTTTCATGTGTTATATACGTTTACTACGTCGTGCTTGGGCCGATAAGTGTAGAAAGTTTCAACAGAAAAAAAGTAACAGCAAAATAGAGAGAAGAAGACTGCAAAAACTTCAGCAGAATTTGCTATAAATGTTTTCTAATAATTTTCAAATAAACAACAATTTTAAATTGAAAAAAACGCGCTTAGCGCTAAATCACTTTTTTCCCGCGTTTTAAATTTCAAAAAGCACTAAAATCAGCGGGAAAAGCGCTGAATTGGCCACACTGCCGTTCAATGTTTTTGGCCCTTAGACTCTTTAGACTTACATCCCTTCAATTATGATCATTGAGGTAGTCGTATTGAAAATTTTTAACTTAATCTTCGAATTTTTGAACCCGTTGGATTGGAAACAAAAGATTTTGCGTCAGCAAGTTGAAATTATTTTGCTCATATCTCTTAATTCTTTTGGTTTCTAAAATTTAAGTTCTTTTTAAATTTTCCCTTTTAAAGCCCCCTTACTTTTTTCAACACCAGAATCAACGATATTTTTCGCATAGCTGGACGAAATTTTGTAACTAATGTTGAGGCATTTAAGCGAATTGTACTGTATTTCATTATTTTTGGATGGTATGTTTATTAAAGTGAAACTGAATTACTTTCTTAGCACTCTATAAAACATTTTAAATATCTATAAAGTTCAATTTTGAATTCTTCTCCTAGAAATCAGCGAAGAAAATTTAAATCTATTTTTCAAGTATTGCATTCTTGCTGTAAATTTTTTCTTTTTAAATAACTTCCCCATTAATAATATTTTCTGTTATTTTTCCATTCTAACAAATTTATCGTTTTTTTTTTCTCTCATTTTTAAATTACAACATCGCATTCCATTTAATTTGTAGTGCGGAACTGTTGTGCCTTGTGCTGCTGCTAAAGGGGAAATAAAAAAAAAAATTTAAAAAGCAAATAATTCAATTCATCAATTCTCAGCATTTATTCAATATAGTATATTATTATTTTGTCGCCAATAATGCTATAATTTTTAACAAATTAATTGATATTAAAACAAAACTGTGATAGAAGAAAACCCAGTCAGCCAGACTGCTTGACTTTTATACTATGTAAACATAGAAATAAATTTTTGTAGCTATGAGTATGTATCTCTATCTATTTGGTTGTAATAGTATAATAGCTGTAGCTGCTGTTTGTTCATCTTTTTTTTTTTGTTTTCTTCTCATCTCAATTGCTTAATGTAGCATGCTTAATGAATATTATTACGGCATCATCTTTATTGTATATTTACTTACTAGAGATTGTTGTAACGTTAATAAACAATATTCTTTTTATTAATTTGTTGATTTCTCTCACTTCTCTCGGTCGACTCTTAAGTATTTAATAAGTGCCTAAGTAGAAAAATGTACAAGTAATGGGAAAATTTTTGTATTATTAAAGTTGAAATAGCAACAACGCCATTGGAATGTTAAATAATTTTTATTTTATATAATAATAATAATAAATATTTGTTTAACTATTCTACTAAAAAAAAAGAACAATATTTGAATAAACTTTGATACCTATAGAGTCTGAATAGGAATCTACTTTCAAAAGTATTTTTCCGCTATGATTCGATTAATTTTTTTTTTTAAAGCACATATTTATTGTTTATTACTTATTATTTCAGTTTGTTTTTATTTTTAATTAAAATAATAATAAATAATTTTTTTTTTTTTTGATATTGATATTCAAACATTAAGTACCACTCCTTGAAAAAATAATATAAATTTAATTTACCAAATTAAGTGTGATTTCTGCTTCTCTCTCTCTCTCTCTCTCTTTTTCTTCTCAAACTCCACACTTATTACTACCAATATTTGTTAGCCAATTGTCCACTTGTCCATAACTTATTTCTTATATTGAATGCTATAGTATTGATTCTAACCAAATCTATAGTCGAGAATAGAAGAGTTCTCAAGATACTTGAGACATACATAGAGGAGACTCTTCTATTTACGCTTCTATTATAACGATGACGACGCCAACGACGAAGTCATTGATGTCATCGTTGATGCTTGCTCCTCTTCACTCATACGTCAATACTCGAAACTCAGCTCATGCTTCAAAGTTTTTTTTTTCTTCTTATTTTCTTCCTCAATATTGAAATTGTGTTTATTTTATTTTGTTTTTTTTTTTTTCACTAAAAAAAAAATATTTATTTATTTATTTAGAATAGCTGACAGCTGTTTTGTCTCTATTTGTCAGTTGCAACTGTCATCTATGACAGTTTTTCTCGACAGTCAGTCGTCGGCATTGCGTTCTCTCATCGATTTTGTTTAGTTTTTTTGTTATTGTTTGTATATCTGTATATCTCGTTTATTATTATTTATACCATATATATGTGTAACTAAACTCGATTTTGTTAATTAATTTAAGCGGAAATGCGTAGAGAGGAAATTGTTGTTATTTAATTTCAATTTCATTGCGTATTTATTTCGATATGACTTGACTAAATTCATCTTTGTTGTTGTTGTTCTTATTTTAAAGTTGTATCTCCCAAAAAATGTTAATGCGAGTTTCATTTCTTTAGTTATTGAATTTTTATTTTATCGATAAGTGTATATGTTTTTAATTACAACTTAAAGGCAAGGACAGCGGAAAACTACTTTGAAATAGATTAAAATACTATTAACTACAGTAAAAATCTTTTAATTTGTTAAAACCCATGATAATGATGAAAATATAAAAACAATATTTCAATCTTTCAGTAGATTCTAGAAAAGTAGAGTGGGCAAACACAGATTTCTTGGATGTCTTATGAGGGATTATGTCTTTTGCTTTTAAAGTCACATGCAGTAATCTTGTGGATAGTAGAAAGTATTCCTACTATTAGATTGGATCTTGAAAAACAGGACTTTCTCCTAGCCATGTAAATCCAGGTTTCATTGCCCAGTATCACACAGTGAATTTCATACTATTGAATTAATGTATTCGTCCACCTAAATGTTTACACACCGTTATTCTGAAATCGAAAAGTTATAAAAATTCCGTTTGGCTTCATAACATCCCAACGTGCTCATATGGACTCCATCTCTTACCACCCACTGGAATATTGTAATCACCTTCAGTTTAATGTATTATCACTTTGAGTGCTCTCCTCATTCCAAATAGCCCAATTCCAACTTTTTCCTATAGGAGCCATATAATTCGGTAAGGAAAGGGTTAATTGCTGGATATCATTTATCCCTTCATCTATATTTTATTACATATTTTATCGACTTGATTATAGTTAAGGTGGCCATCAGAAAATTCGTTCCAAGTAGTAAAACGCCAAGAGTAGGATTTTTGTGTTGAAAGCAGAAATTTTTTTAAAAGAGCAGAAACGAAACTTGGTTATAAATAAATTACTTTTATTTTATACAAAAAATTGGCAATAAGTTATAGTTTTTCCCCCATACAATTATCACTGCTAGTTGTGTATAACTAGAAGCGAGTGGCGAATAAAACGCCGTTAAAATATGTATAACAACAATTTGCAATTTTGATTTAAAAAGCAGGAATTTGAGGCGTTGAGCAGAAGAGCAATAAAATGTTCCTAAAACCAGGAAATTCCTGCTTATTCCTGTACGGATGGTCAGCCTAATTGTAGTAAATATTTTAGGAAAAAAATTAAACGGAACTCTGTTTCAACAAAACTGCAGAACTAGAGCTATTGTATGATCTAGATTTATATGTGGAACTCAAGCTAGAAAAACAAGACGCCTAAATGTTGTCCTAAAACGTACTCTCGAAAATATATTGAACGAAACTAAATTGCCGCGGATGGCCATGTTTCTTTACTGATAAAAAAAGTAGTGAATGTAGTCTTAATGGTAGCAAAAGATTTTTCTTTCTACCAGGTGGAAAATTTCTCTCTTTTGAGTCAGACTATCCAATGTTTCATTGCCCGGTATCCCTAATTGGCAAAACAATTTCGACTGCAGGAGAAATTTTGAATTACTTAGTTATAGTGAGGGGATTCATAAGAATCTTAAGTGCTGCCCGGGTATTATTATGAACGAGCCTGTAATATTCCTCTAGCTATTGCCCATGGCATATTTGCCTTGAGCAGAGGTGAAGATAGAACAAAATTTCAAGGAGAGAAAGGAGGTGATCTATATTTATGTATATTTAAATTATTTTGGTAGAGATAAAATCCTGAACCACACACCGCCCCCCTCCCCCTATGTGTTTATCCTTGGTCCTGAGTATTGGAAATACTTAATTCAGAAAAAGCCGAAGTATGTCTGTCAAAGAAGATATGAAGCACTCACTCACTTTTGACGAGCTCAATCGCGTTTCGGTTCACCTTATTCATGTAATGCAACGCAGTCCGGATAAAGGTCACCGATCCGTGTGGATGCGCCCCATGTTCGTACTAGGCAGTAGACGGTCCGCTGGGATTCGTCTAAAGAGATGGATAAATGTTTCAGAGCCCGAAATCTTCATTTGTCTAACCCTGATGAAAACTCTGCTTAAGCCTCACGAAAGCAAAGCTCTTATTATTTCCTCAGGAAGGTAACCGCTTGTATTAAGCTTATTAAAATTAATAATATTGTTGGGATTGTCATGCATTGGTTTTTATCCGGGTTACGACCTTAAAGAAACTTTTTTTTATCTTATAACAGTGGGATGAAATAACCAATATTAGTAGTAATTCTGACGAACTTTGTTCGCGCGTGCATTTAAAAATTCACCAAAACACAAACACGAACTACACGTGTAAGCACGAGCAGTTGAAAGCTCGTCTGCCTGCTCGAACCTTAATCTAGAGCTAAGCAATATCAACTTAAAAATTATCAAGAAAATCTATTAGCCTCTTTCGAAATCTCTATTATATAGTTCAAAATTGAGGTTCGTGCAGATTTAAAAAAAAAACTACATGGAGTTCGAACGTACTTGAACAGTTATATGTCGAAACATATTCAAAACGAAAGCTTTTGTGGGAAGTGTTTGTGCAAGTGTTCGAAGTACTCCTTGATTAGCCTAAAGTAATTCATAAAGGCTTAAGTCATAAAATTATATACGAGCCCACATAGGTCCCATCTCTTAAGACACAGAAATATCTATAAATTTCCCTTCATAAAGTCTAACCCTGTACCTGAGATATTCACAGTCGAACCGTAACGTCTGACCAATAAAATCAACCTAGCTTTTTTTTTTTTTTTTTTTTTTTGTTAAGCTTTGTGTAAAATTTATGTTTGCGTATTTTGTAAAGCACACACACACACACTGTTTCCACTGCCTTCATATGTTTTATTGTGTAAAAACAAAAAGAAAATTTCTAAAACGTCACTTCACTGATAATTGATTACAAAATGGCAATCATGGGAGATACGCTTAAGTTAATTAATGCCACTACACATACTAGCAGTTACTACAAATACACCCAGAGAAATACTTACCTCGTTTGAAAAAAAACGGCTATCAAATTGAGGAAAAATGGGAATGATTTGGCGCCATAGAAACGGTTTCCTCATTTAGATATACAAAATTTCTTTGAATTGAGGAAATATTTTTTCTTTATTTTAGAGAAAAATTTCTATGAAAGAAGGAAGTTTTCTATAAATTAAAGAAATATGTCTTCAATTTGTTGAAATTGCGTTTTTCAAATGAATAATATTTTATTTCAATAAGAGAAATTGTATATAATTTAGGTAAAAGTTTGAAGAATAATTTTCCATAAATTGAAGTCAATTTACTACCTTTTTAGAAAAAAAGCCCTCAATTTATGGAATATTTTTTACAATTTTGTTTTAATTAAAAGGCATAGAAATCATATTTTTTTACTTGTATTCATTTATTATTTTATTTTTAATAAGTATTAAGGTTTACATTCATACATATTTTTACATACACTACAGACGTCGTCGCCTTGAAATGATCAAAAGTTCCTTATGGCCATCAAAAAATTATAAATTGATGTTTATTGAAATTTATATCTTTTCAATATATTTTATTTTTTTTTTCACAAAATATATCAACAGCCACAAACACAACCGCTTCGCTTGAAATAGAGACGCCAACTAAAAAAATCAAAAGAAAAACAAAGCGTACGCGATTGTCTGCTAAGGCCAAAAGAGTAAAGCTAGTTTTTGTGTATACTAAAATTTTGTATGGAGAACATTTTTGGTATATTCGTCTCTTTCTTACATTTTCTATACAACTAAATTTGTAAAAATGAAGACATAACTTACTTCAAATTGAACACCATGGTTGCATGAAAGGAGCACATATTTCTTCATTTTGAGGAAAATTTACTTAAACGAGAGAAATTTTCGTGGATTCAAATTGACGAAACTTTTTCTTTGTTTTCGAGATGGGTATTTTTCTGGGTGTAGCAAATGTAATACGCAGATATTGCAATGAATTAAATTGAAAGAATGAAGAAACATCAAATCTACACATTTTATTTGCTTTTTATAACTATACAGAGAAAATTTTTTTTTTAAATTGCGTTTCTGCTTTGTATAAAAAAAAGAACAACAATAATCTAGCTCTAGGCCAAAAGCTTAAACTAAAGAATTTTTTTTATGCTGCTGCTGCTGCTGTTGCTGATATAATAAAAGAACAATGCAAATCTGGTAGATGAGGTTAGGCTATGTTGTTGTTGTCTTCTTACTCTTTTTTTTTGTTTTTATTTTTTTTGCAACAACAGAATTTTATCTACACGCTGCGCTACAAATAAATCGTACTACTTAATAATGTACAAGTATCTAGGTGTATGGATAGAGATACATGCTCTAAAGTAATGTGTGTAAAAAACTGAAGAAAAATAAGACTAGAAGACCTATAAAACAACAAAAACAATTCAAGGTCGAATGAGGCTGTAGTTTCTGCTTTTGGTATGTTATACTTATATATGTATGTATGCCTTGAAATCAACCAAGTTTTTTTTTTTATGAAGATAGTTACATTTCATCAGGGTGCAAAAAACTGGAACGGTCATCATTGTCATCATTTGAGATGATGATGATCGTGATAATGATGTTGTTGCTGTTGTTTAGATTGAGGCTGAAGATCTTCATGATCATCATTTTGTATGATGATTCAAAGTAACGTTGAAAAATTACCCTCAAGCGAGGTGTTTTGGATTTTTTTTTTTTTTTTGGTTCATGTCTGTGTGTTGAGGCGTGATCATGACGAGACCACAAAACATAATTTCAAACTTTTTTGTTTTTTTTTTTTGAACAAAAAGAAGTTGGTATTTTTATTAATTTTTTTTTTTTTTTTTTTGTTGATCTCTTTTGCGTATTAAATCAGAAAATACAGAAATTTACTTGTTTTTGTTTTCTTTGTTTAGTAGGTATGCAATTTCTTATCAAATTATCGATAATTTTAATCGAATTATTGCAATTTTGATGAGAAGCAATAAAAATTTATATAAAAAATTGTAATTCTGTTGTGTAGAGCGCAGAAAAAACGCGTTCTTAATTTGCCTTCAACTCGTACTTTATCAGCGATCATTCCACACTCATCTCATCCGAGAGATTAAGTGATCTTGCTATACTGCATGAAGTAATGTACATTCTGCATACCACAACCACAAGAATACAAACAAAATATTTTTTATTATTTGTTTATGTTGAAAAAAGCGTAAAAATGTGTATGGAAAAAATTATGAACAATAAACGCTGTGATCTTTGTCTACGACATTAACTAATGTTTCGCTTGATAAAAAAACACAAAACAAAACCATCAGAAGAATTAAGAAAAGAAAAGCATTTTTCAAGTTCATGAACTCTACATCATCATCATCTTCCTCATGAACAGATCTATATCGTTCGTTCGTCGTCGCCATCGTCAGCGTCGTCGAGATGATGCCTTCATGCTCACAAAAGCAATAAATAACATTTTTAAGAAATAAAACTAAAAACAAAAACACAAAAAAAAAAAAAAAAACATTACAAAATGGAATTAAATTGTTGAAAATAAAAAACAAAACATGAAGCTAAATAATTATACATATATATATATTTTTAATACTTCTGAAAAGCTTCAAGTCAAGTTCAATGACGGTGAGTGACTTTTTTTTGTCGCTTTGCGCAATGAGAGGAATTTACGCCTTCATCTTCTTTTTGAGCTTCTTCGTAAATTGATAAATCTTTGCAACATAAATCTTATGATGAAATTCTGCTCTTCTGGTTTTTTTTTTAGCTTTTTTATAGTAGAGAGTAGAGTATTGAGCATTATCCTTTCGATTTTTTTTATTTAATCTTTCACATTGTTTGATTTAATGTGATTTAATTGTTTTATTAGACACAATTTCAGATATATGTTGTGTATGAGTTCAATTGCATATTTAAGAGGTTTTTTTGGAACAATTAACAAAATTATTTATTGTACATTTGAAATTAGTAGGTACATAATAGTAATAAAAAAAATTAATTAAGTTTTTAATTGATATTGCAACGTAGTAGCCTCTTTGGTGAGTTCATTGTATTGAGTGCTTGTCTTTGAAGATAAGTTTCGCTTAAGTAGCTGTTCTCTCCCAAATATGAGAGTCACTTAGTATAAGTAATTTTTTATTATATTGTGATGTGTTTTTGAAGGTTGACCACGAAGCGGAGAATGTTGAAAATATTCAACTTGGAAGTTCCATTCATTTCTCACCCAGAAGCATGAGTTGTCATTTCCCAAACAGTTGGAGGTGCTTTACTCGAAAAAACGGTAAAATTTACTTACTTTTTTTTGAACTTTTAGATGAGAAGATCTTCAAATCCTGACATGTTAGAATTCGAGCCCAGCATGAAAACCTTGTTGAAACTTCGAAAGGCGACCAAAAATGGATAGATCTAAATTTGTTAACTTTAAGATTTAAAATTTTCAAAAACCTGATTGATTGAAAACTTTTACTTCGATGTTTTAGCTTATTGTTTAGCTCTAAGAAATACTGGCTTCTTTGATGCTTTTGTGTGTTCCTAAATTGGAGAACCTGCAGAAATTTAAAAATAAACTATTTTAAGTGAGCAGAGAACATGAACTTCTTATACAAGTTTAAGTCTTCAAGCGAACAAATCAAAAGTGCTTTACTAGTAAATTACTTGTACATTACGTGTACTTTTCTTGTACTTTGCTTGTATTTTACTTGTACATTACTTGTACTTTACTTGTAATTTACATGCACTTTACTTGTAATTTATTTGTACTTAACTTATACTTTTCTTGAACTTTACTCGTACTTTTCTTGTACTTTTCTTGTAATTTTCTTGTACTTTACTTGTACTTTACTTGTGCTTTTCTTGTAATTCACTTCTACTTTACTTGTACTTTACTTGTAATTTACTTGTACTTTACTTGTACATTACTTGTATTTTACTTGTAATTTACTTGTACTTTACTTTTACTGGACTTTTACTTGACTTGTACTTGACTTGTCTTTACTTGTACATTACTTGCAATTTACAGCACTTTACTTGTACTTTATTTGTAATTTACTTGTACTTTAACTTTGGACTTAACTTATACTTGACTTTTCTTGAACTTTACTCGTACTTTTATTGTATTTGACTTGTACATTACTTTTAATTTATTTGTACTTTTCTTGTGGTTTACTTTACTTGTACTTGACTTGTACTTGGCTTGTATTTGACTTGTACTTAGCTTGTACTTTACTTGTAATTTACTTGTACTTAACTTCTACTTGACTAGTACTTTTCTTGAACTTTTCTCGTACATTTCTTGTATTTGACTTGTACTTTTCTTGTACTTTACTTTTCTTATGTTTTACTTGTACTTGACTTGTACTTTACTTTTACATTACTTGTAATTTACAGAACTTTATTTGTAATTTACTTGTACTTTAACTTATACTTGACTTGTACTTTTCTTGGACATTACTCGTACTTTTATTGTATTTGACTTGTACTTTACTTTTACTTTTAATTTACTTTTCTTGTGCTTTACTTTACTTGTACTTGACTTGTACTTGGCTTGTACTTAACTTGTACTTGATTTGTGCTTGACCTGTAATTGGCTTATATTTTGCTTGCACTTGTACTTTTCGTGCACTTTACTTGTAATTTTCTAGTATTTTACTTGTACTTGACTTGCACTTGAATTGTACTTGGCTTATACTTAACTTGTACTTTACTTTTAATTTTCGTGTACTTTACTTGTACTTTATTGATACTTGACTTGTACTTTACATTTACTTTACTTTTACTTGACATGTACTTGCCTTGTACTTGATTTATACTTTGCTTGTGTTTTTCTTTACTTCCATATGATTCTTCTTCTTTTGATTCTTCCATTTCTTGCTCCATATGAATGCATAACTACCTCGACTAATTGTATGATGAAAAAGTTTTAGGTCTACGAAAAAATTATATGTTATAAAAATATTTAGTACATACAACAATAATTAGTTTTCTGTAATTTCAGCTTACATATGCGTTACTCACCCAAATTTTTAAACTAATCTCAAATATTCTAACTAGCACTTTCCGTTAAATTAATTATATAGGAAATAGTTAAAATAATGCCTCAAATACACAACAATCATCAATAAAAATAAAATTGTATTTTTAGTTTTGTTTATTGCTAATCTATGATCATAAAGTGAATTGCAAAAAAAAAACTAAAAGCCTTTCTCCAATTCTAACTGCTTAAAGAAAGCTACAAAATTAGATTGTAAAATCAGGCTACGAGATGAACAAATGAACAGACAGACATGGTAGCTAAAAAAAAACAAAAAGTTAAAAAACCAATGTGCCACGCCTCTATTCCTCGATTACTAATGAATTGTCTAAAAATAATAATACCACTAATGACTACGGCGCTGGCTTTAATTATAGAGCAATAGCTCTTTTTGTTTTACTTTAGTTTTTTTTTGTTTTGTTTTTGTGAATCACTTTAATCAAAATATTTATGAAAACGGGCGCCACTTCACTTTTTTAACCTAAATGTTTAATGACCTCTTTATGTGAATTGCGCCGACCGACACTGCCGCCATTGCCTCTAAAGCCGCCACTATCAATTGAACTTGATTAATTATCTTAATTAAACAATCTGCTTGGCAAAAAATAATATAATATAATTTTGCTTTTGTTTATATAAACACGAGTACATTGTATACTTACTTCTATATTAAACTCATTCATCAATTAAAACAAAAAAGGACTTAAAAATTAATTTTTTGTTTATTTGTATTTTACAAAAAGAAAAAATAAAATAAAGAAATCCCATAACAAGGTCACTAAAGTACTTAAAAACAAATAAAATTATATGTTATATATCGAACACAAAAAACAATTAATTTTAGCAAAACAAAACAAAATAAAAAAACGAACTAAAAATAACGCACGCTTTCACGATGGTACTGGCAACGGTGCTGGCGCACTTTTTTTTTTTTTTTTTTTTGCGTACTCTACTACGCTTTCCAAATGGTCAAGATCAAGTGTGCGTAAAATAGAGATATGATTAAAATATAATTTTTTGTTACATCCGCTCAATCGATTCAATGAAAGCTCAACTCGATCGATTCATTGAGAGATCAACTCGATCTCTTTAACATTTTTTTTTTTCGATTGATCGACGTTTAGGAGATTTGTGATATCATATGGCGGCAATGGCGCATTGTACCTCACTTTGTTGTATGTGTAATTAATTTATTTTTTTAAAATCTATTTTTAATTTTTTCTATCTACTCGTACACAAAATTCCATAGAACCCCCCAACATTACATACCAACATATAGCAGCAAGTCATGCTGTGCTCATAAATATGTGCTGCTGCTAATCGGTTTTTCAGCCTTAGGGTCTTTTAATCGATTGGCTCAACTCTTTATATTTATATACTTCATAAAAAAGTGTTTTGTTTGCTAGAAATAATAAAATTATATTAATTGCGTCGTTTTAATTATAAAAAAAAAACCAACAAAAATGACAAGTTTCAAGAGTACAATATTCCAAAAATTATCTTAAGCTTATCTTACACTAGATTTTCTTATTCTTATATAATAGAGTATAGAACGTTCTTATAATTTCTAGCTTGAGCTCGAGTGTTTTATCTCATATCGCACAGTTCAAATGCGGATGTAAAAACTAAGCTATTTTTTTTGTTCGTTTTTTTATTTTTAATTAAACATCTTCTTTGGATAGTTTAAAACTAAGTTGATTTTATACAAGACTTTGAAGCTAAAGATATCAGGCTTTCACTTCTAAATAAAAAAGAAACAAATTGTTTTAGATTTAAAGTTAATTTTTTTTAAAGCGTTTTATCTTTATTTACTTCAGCTTTTTGTTCTTTGTAATAATTAATAATAAATCATTTATTAATTTAATAGTTAATCGATTTTGTTGTTATATTCTTTCTAATCAATAATTTTCTTCATTTTTTTCTCTTTGCAGGTAATTTTCATCTAAAAATTTTCCGGTAACTTTATGGTAAAGAATTTTTTCTTTTTTTTTTTACAATGATTTTATAATCTTCATTTAGTATTAAGCTCGGTTTGGGTTACATAAAGATCAATTTTGTATCGCATAACTATGTGCCCTTTTAAGTTCAATGAACTTATGAGCAGAAGATCAAGAAATTTTACTACTTTTTAATTTTTATATAAAAATTAATGTTTCCGAATTTTGTGATAGTTAAATTAAGAAAATTGGTGAACTCAAATTATTTTATAATAAAAATTATTACTGGGTGTGTCAAAAACATATCGAAAATCTTCAAATATTTAACAAAATTCAGGCAACTTTTTTGTAGTTTCTGAAAACTGTGATCATTTTAAAAAACTTTTTTTTTACCCCATTACGCTTAGAAAACTCAGCAAAGTTGTTTGAAACTTTTTTTTTACCATTTTTTTTTCGAAACCTCTTAGTAATTTTTTCCGTTAAAATCTTTTCACCTCAATACTTTCTAAGAACTAAGCATATTTTTATGCCATCCTCTTTACACCTCAATACTTTCTGAAAAGACAGCAAACTTATTTGCCATTCTCTTTTTAACTCACTACTTTCTTAAAACTCAGCAAACTTGTTCCCATTTTTCCGTTAATCTCTTTTCACCTCAATACTTTCTGAATACTCAGCAAACTTGTTTGCCATTTTTTCTGTTATTCTCTTTTCATTTCAATACTTTCTGAAAACTCAACAAACTTTTTTGTCATTCTCTTTTTAACTCAACACTTTCTGAAAACTCAGCAAACTTGTTTGTCATTATCTATTGAACTCAATACTTTCTGAAAACTCAGCAAATTTGCTTGTCATTCTCTTTAAAACCCAATACTTTCTGAAAACTCAACAAGCTTGTTTGTCATTCTCTTTTTAACTCAACGATTTAAGAGAACTCAGCAAACTGATTCCATTATTCTCTTTTCTCCTCAATACTTTCTGAAAACTCAGCAAACTTGTTTGCCATTTTTTCTGTTATTCTCTTTTCATTTCAATGCTTTCTGAAAACTTAGCAAACTTGTTTGTAATTTTTTACGTTATTCTCTTTTCACCTCACTACTTTCTGAAAACACAGCCAACTAATTTGTCATTTTCTTTTTAACTCAATACTTTCTGAAAACTCAGCAAACTTGTTTGCCATTTTTTCTGTTATTCTCTCTTCATTTCAATACTTTCTGAAAACTCAGCAAACTTGTTTGCTAGTTTTTCTTATATTCTCTTTTTAACTCAACACTTTCTTAAAATTCAGCAAACTTGTTTGCTATTTTTTCTGATATTCTCTTTTCATTTAAATACTTTCTGAAAACTCAGCAAACTTGTTTGTCATTTTTTCCGTTATTCCCTTTTCACCTCAATACTGTCTGAAAACTCAGCAAACTTGTTTGTCATTCTCTTTTTAACTCAATACTTTTTTTTTGTCATTCTTTTGTTTCCTCGCTACTATTTGAAAACTTAGCAAACTTGTTTGTAATATTTTTTTTTTACCATCCCACCCTCAAAAAAGTTTTTTTTTATCATTCTCTTTTTACTCTTAGAAATCTGTGCAATTTTTCTGTCAAGAAAAGTTGACAATTTTTCGCTGTGTAAATGACAACATGAAGTAATCGCGAAATTGCGCATTGAAAAAAATTTACTAAAAATGGAAAAACTATTGAATGAAAAGCTATGGAAATTGAGGTAAGAAGTCCTTAAAAATTGTCATCGTGAAACCACAGCTCGAACATGAAAACATGGAAATCTCAGCGGTATATACCATGGTCAAAAAAAAAAAAAATAAAAAACAATGCAACAATAAGCAACAAACCCCAACCTAACAACGAAACAAACGACCACAATAACCTTATCACCATAAATCGCAAAAATATTCACAGCAAATACTAACCAACTAAGAAACAAGCAGAAAAAAAAATCAACAAATATTTATGCGTACATATGACAAACAAGATTTGTTGTTGCTGTTGGTTGCAACAACTAACCCACTGTTTGTATGTTTAGTGGCATGTTGCACTTTTTGTTCCAATGGCTCGTCGACTTGGCAATCAGCGCTTTTTGATTTGTATTGATTTGCTATTGCTGTGGCTATTGCTGGTGGTGGTGGAATTGGTGAATCGCATCGTTTGTGGTGTGCCGCGATTTCCCCCACTCCCCCTAACAACTGTTTTGTTGCTAAGCTTGCATTTGTTTTCATATTTTACTAACAATCAATTGGCGCCATTTACCGCCGCCTCGTGCATTGCAGAACAGAAAAGGAGAAGAGGTGAGGTTTGTTGTGTCTATCTGTCCGTACTTGTTAGCCGCTTTTGCTTTTGCCATATATGAACGTTTATGTGCTGCATAGATATTTATGCAACATTGAAAAACATAAGCGTAGCATAGTTTTATTTTCTGTTTTGTTTCTAATTTTATTTAAGCGGATTTGGCTTTTATGTTTTTTTTGCATCTAAAATCTAAAAAGAGTCACCAAAATATTTGCTCTGGCATTTATTGGTTGCGTGTCTAAATGCAGACGCACGTCATTTTTCCATGATCATAACGACTGCGTTGTCATACACACATGTGTTTTTAGTTTATTTTGAATTTTTGTAATAGAGTTCAGTTTTTTTTCTGTACTAATTACCAAAAGTTTACTAAAAATGCATTTTATTTCTCTAAAGTGCGTATTTCTTTATTGATACTGTTGGTTTTTTTTTTTTGGAGTTTCTCAATTCGATGACACATCTTTTTATTACACACTAAAGTGTAAGGCTTTGGCTGTTTGGAATTTACATTGTAATTGACCTTAAATATATATCTTGTTTTTTTTTAAATATTTTTGTATTGGAAGACAAAGATAATGCTGACTCAGAAATACCAAGTTTTCACACTTTGGTTTTTGAAATAAATATATTGCCTACAGTGATTCAGAAAACTTTTTATAGTACTTAATAAAAAATCGTAAAATCTTTAAGTGTTTACGTGCTAGTTGCCTAGTGTTAGCAAATAGAGAGCAGAAAATCCCTATGTAATGTAAAGAAGGCTCAGACTCTAAATAAAACTATTTTATTTGATATTAGCATCTATTTTTCCCATGTTATTAAATTAGTCACTTTGGTGGTCTTGTGAATAACTGTAAGACAAGAATCCCAGCAGTCTCAAGTTTGAATCCCAGATAAGTGTGAAAAATAAATAAAATAGCCAAATTAACTCCACATTTTGGGAGTATGAATGTATAAACTCGTATTTTTTTCGTAATTTGGACATTGATTGTGAAAAAGTGATTATAAATTTATTCTTTAAAGTATTGTCCATCGTTAGCCACAACCTTTTCCCATCTTTCTGGTAGCATACGGATTCCGCGTCGAAAGAACTCCTCATCTTTTGAGGCTATCCACGAATCGACCCATTTTTTGAGTTCTTCGAAAAAACGGAAGTGCTGTTCAGCCAGGCCATGTGTCATCGATCGGAACAAGTGGTAATCAGAAGGAGCAATGTCTGGAGAATACGGCGGGTGGGGTAGCACTTCCCATTTCAGCGTTTCCAAGTATGTTTTTACTTGCCTTGCAACATGCAGCCGAGCATTGTCGTGCTGAAGAATAACTTCGTAGTGTCTATTCTCATATTCTGGCCTCTTATCCTTTAATGCTCGGCTCAAATCAATCAAATCAATTGTAGTCGGTAGCGGTCGCCATTCGTTTCATTCGGTTTCAACAGCTCATAATACACGACACCTTTCATATCCCACCAAATACACAGCATGAGCTTGGATCCATGGATGTTCGGCTTTGCCGTTGATGTTGATGCATTTGCAGGCGGTTCCCATGATTTTTTACGCTTTGGGTTATCGCAACGTATCCAGTTTTCATCGCCAGTCACAATACGATGCAGAAAATCTTTTCTTTTCTGTCGTTCAATCAGCAGTTCACATGTGAAAAATTGTCGTTCGACGTCTCTCGGCTTCAATTCGTACGGCACCCAATTTCCTTGCTTTTGAATCATTTCCAATGCTTTTAATCGTTTAGAAATGGTTGATTGATCCTAAAGATTCTGCAAGTTCTTGTTACGTTTGACATGAATCTTCTTCGAGTAATGCCTTCAATTCTTCATCTTCGAACTTTTTCGGGCCGCCTGAACGTTCCCTGTCTTCAACATCAAAATCACCATTGAATCGGGCATACCACACCTGACACATTCTAACGTCTATAGCACAGTCAGGATAAGCTTCAGTGAGTAAACGATGTGCTTCAGTTGCGTTTTTCTTTAAATGGAAGAAGCAAATTAAAACTTTCCGCAAATGTTGTTTTATTGGCACGAAATTCGACATTTTCAGCTATAGTAAAACACTTTTGTAAAATTATGAAAATTATTTGACAGATCAATTCTTTTAGTATTTTTGGCGCTCTTTGAGATAGAATAGCTGTCAATGTCAATGAAAAAAATAGCGCGTATGATAGATATGAAGTTAGTCATGTAGTAACTAATCGTTCATATCTGATTTTATGCTCCGAGCTTGTATTAGGATTCTATCCGGTCCCAAACTCACCCTCAATAATTGATTATAAACTCCACCCTAAAATACGGTCCCATTCTCACCCTCAATAATTGATCCTAAACTCCACCCTAAAATCCGGTCCGGGTCCTATACATTTTTACTATGTTTGCTAAGTCTTTTTTTTTTAAGTGTACGATTTTCTATTATTTAATTTTTATTACACAATAATTTTCAAATAAATCGACATTGGAAATTATCAATTCTTAAAGATTAAACAGTTGCGTTTTCTTGTTTTTCAAAACAGCTTTCTAGAAATTACTTAATACATGTGAAAGGTAAAAGAAAAGAAGCTCTCTGAACCCTGACAAACTTTACGTCTCAAGTAGCTGCTTAAGAAATTCCCCAAAAAATAATCCGTCAATAAACACACAATTGCTGCTGCTGCCGCTGCAGTGGCGATGGCATGGATCTTTCAATTGCCATAACGTTAGTGTGCGTCATTGAAGTCATCATTGACTTTGTCTCATCAATATTCCTAACTGCGCATGGATGCATGCGTGTGTTCGTCTGTCGTCCGTATGAACTTGGTTCTGCATGCATGAATTGACAAGTCATTGTTTGTTGTCTTTACAACAAGCGGAAAATGTTGACGAACTTACAAGCAAAACAATTGTATCCACCAAAAAAAAAATGAAAAAAAAAACACTACACAGCACAACACACAAAATACAAAATCAATCATCACTTGAAGTGGAAAAGTGTTGAACTGTTGAAGGGGGGAGTAGAGTAGGGAAGAGAAGAGAAGTTCTTAAAGATTGTATTGCTGCTATTATGCATTGAACGTGATTTGCTTGCATGCTTGCTTGGATGGCTTGACTTGTTTGGCTTGGCCTGCCTGTTTGCCTGCCCGCCATCTCAATCACAAGGTTAAAGAAATTACATGATTACTGCATATTTATACTTTTGTATCCTCTTTACTTCAAGTGTTGTAGTTGTTGTTGTTGTTCTGGTTATTGCTGCAATTGTGAGATTGTTGCAAGATCAAAAAATGTTCATCGATCTTCAGTAGATGTGATGTTACTGTTGCTTATGTTTTTTTTTTCTTTTTTTTTTTTTTATATTGTAGTTAGTAGATACCCTTAAGAACTTTTTAAAAATTTCACAGTAATTTCAATTCAATTCAATTACTATGCAATTTAAATGGTTGTTGGGTTCCTAAAGATTCTCAATTGTTGATTACTCAAATATTTTTCCATAGAAAAACTTTATCAAAAAAAATTATTCTCTAGGTATATGTATTAGGGCGTACCATTTTTTTTTTTTTTTAAGTACTCTGACAGAAAAATTCTATATACGATTGTGATCAACTTTGCCAAAGAAAGTATGCCAAAAAAAATTAAAATTCGTAGAAGTTTCTGTAGTACAGACTATAGTTGTTTGAATAAAAATTGATAATTACGTTTAATATTACTGAAACTTCTATGAATTTCACGAGGGGGAGGGGGGGTAGGTTCCATTTTTTTGCCATACTTTCTTCAGTAAAGTTGATCAGGATCAAATATCAAATTTTTCTGTCAGAGTACTTTCCAAAAAAAAAAAATTCATCCATACAAATTGGTACGCCCTAATATGTATATATATATATTTCACTATAGAATTGAATAATATTTACCGTTACTGCTTATTCTTAAAGAATATTTTGTAGAAAGGAAAAATTTTCCTATTCATTGACTAACTAGGTTGTAATTTTGTGTTTTATCTTGTGGCAATTTGAAAGCAAAGCCAGCAGTTGGTTGAACTTAAGTTCAAAGTGTTGCTTCTTCTTTCTGGTCTTCTGGTTTTATTTTTATTATAATTTTTTTCTTAGCGTCTTTAGTCATCATGTCATTAACTCTAGCATTAGGCGTGACATTAATGTTTTTTTTATTTTTCTAACTGCCAGCAACTCATCATCATCATCAACCTCATCCAAGTTGTAGTACTCTACATTAAGCTGGTACTTTTTTCTTCTTTTTATTTTTAGCAATTCTACTTAATCGTTTTTTTTTTTCCTTTAATTTTAAGTTTAAATATTCTCCTATTTTTCCCGTTTTTTTTTTCTTTTTTTCTTTTAGCATGAAAACTTCTAAATCATCTCACTTTTCGCATTTATGGCTAGTTTCTTCTTTGATACATGAGTAGCTTGTATTAGTTTATTTCAGTTTCTGTACGAGGCTTGCGAAAAAGTGACATTGACGTGCGTTAGATTTTTTTTTCCTTTTTTTTTTTGTAATATTTATTAAGCGTAAATGTTAAAAGTAAGAAACTGCTAATTTAGCAAAACATGAATGGAGAGTGGTGAAAGTTTGTGTTATACTACCAGCGACGTAGTATTTAGTTTGAAAATGAATCTTTTTTTTTTCTTTTGCGGTAATTATAGTAGACCTCAGAGTTTAGCGGCAATTTATAAGCATAACATACAAAAGTTCAGCGAATAAGTAAATATTTACAGTGCGTTTTTAATAGCTCAAATCGTTTCTCTTAGAGTTTGTTTATTCTTAAGTTTTTGTTTAGCATAATTTCTAGAGATCTAGTACAATGTTTATGTGAGGGAGGTGCGTGTAAGCTAGACATACTTTTATCTGACCTGAAAAAATAGATTTGTTTTCTACTAAGGCTTTCAAGTTAGTGATTGACTCTTGTAGATCTCGCCGAAAAGTGAATTTTTTCCAAATATATCTGATTGCTTTGACTTCATCTTTATAGTTTCTACTAGAAAGACATGTTATCTAAAAATGCGTGTAATTTGGGCCACATGCGTGTAAGTTGGCCCATCATTTGAAATGACGATTTTTTCAGTTTTATTTTTATCTGAAATGAAATATCAAAAATTGATAAATTATATTTGAATAAAGGGAAAGAAATAAATTACATATCGTCGCCTGAGAATTGATTTGGCGTATAGGTATATGAATTTGTACACACATACGCCAAATCAATTCTCAGGCGACGATATGTCCAACAAATGAAAATTTTATTGTGTTTTTTCTTAACACAAACTATTTTTTCAATTGAACATTAAGAAGAAGTATAAAAACTAGACAAAAATGGAAAGAATCAAAATTTCAATAAATGAAATCGATTAAAATTAACGAAATGAGTTAAAACCGATTAAAGTGTCATCCGAAAGACGAACGTGGAAACAGGTTCATGCATCACGTGCCATTGTTTTGAATGTACGCTGATCAGGAACTAACTGAAAGCGTGAAAAATTGGTCTGAATAATATTAAAGCCATCTACTAACTACCAGCTCGTCTTAAAAGTCATAAAAAGCTACACGAGCTCAAATATATAACAATGGCGCCCACCATGGGGCACGAATCTACCACCTTAAGAGGAAGTTCGACCCTCTACCAACTAAATTACTGCTACTATCGTGATTGACAAAAGGGTTCGTCGCCCAATCTTCAAGCCAACATCATTAAAGTGACGCCTATCATGAGGCACTGACTAATAGCCTTAAAATTAAATCCAGGCTTTACCAATTGAGCTAGCTCTACTAGCTTATAACACCAGTTACAAAAATTAAATTAATTTAAATGGCGCCCAACCTGGGGTATACACCTGTGATAAGATTAAAAGTATCATGCTTTATCAAATAAGTTTTAACCACAGCGAGTATGAATGTATAAACTCGTACTTTTTTCGTAATTTGGATATTTATTGTGAAAAAGTGATTATAAATGTATTCTTTAAAGTATTGTCCATCGTTAGCCACAACCTTTTCCCATCTTTCTGGTAGCATACGGATTCCGCGTCGAAAGAACTCCTCATCTTTTGAGGCTATCCACGAATCGACCCATTTTTTGAGTTCTTCGAAAGAACGGAAGTGCTGTTCAGTCAGGCCATGTGTCATCGATCGGAACAAGTGGTAATCAGAAGGAGCAATGTCTGGAGAATACGGCGGGTGGGTAGCACTTCCCATTTCAGCGTTTCCAAGTATGTTTTTACTTGCCTTGCAACATGCGGCCGAGCATTGTCGTGCTGAAGAATAACTTCGTCGTGTCTATTCTCATATTCTGGCCTCTTATCCTTTAATGCTCGGCTCAAACGCATCAATTGTAATCGGTAGCGGTCGCCAGTGATCGTTTCATTCGGTTTCAACAGCTCATAATACACGACACCTTTCATATCCCACCAAATACACAGCATGAGCTTGGATCCATGGATGCATGTCCGGGCGGTCCCCATGATTTTTTACGCTTTGGGTTATCGTAACGTATCCACTTTTCATCGCCAGTCACAATACGATGCAGAAAACCCTTTCTTTTCTGTCCTTTAATCAGCAGTTCACGTGTGAAAAATCGTCGTTCGACGTCTCTCGGCTTCAATTCGTAGGGCACCCAATTTCCTTGCTTTTGAATCATTCCCAATGCTTTTAATCGTTTAGAAATAGTTGATTGATCAACTCCTAAAGATTCTGCAAGTTCTTGTTGCGTTTGACATGAATCGTCTTCGAGTAATGCCTTCAATTCTTCATCTTCGAACTTTTTGGGGCCGCCGGAACGTTCCCTGTCTTCAACATCAAAATCACCACTTTTGAAACGGGCATACCACACCTGACACATTCTAACGTCTATAGCACAGTCAGGATAAGCTTCAGTGAGTAAACGATGTGCTTCTGTTGCGTTTTTCTTTAAATGGAAGAAGCAAATTAAAACTTCCCGCAAATGTTGTTTTGTTGGCACGAAATTCGACATTTTCAGCTATAGTAAAACACTTTTGTAAAATTATGAAAATTATTTGACAGATCAATTCTTATTGTATTTTTGGCGCTCTTCGAGATAGAATAGCTGTCAATGTCAAAAAAATAGCGCGTATGATAGATATGAAGATAGTCACATTTACGAGTTTATACATTCATACTCCCAATATGTATTGAATCTTTTCTTGTGTTGTTTTACTTCCCCCCTCTCTCCTCCTCAAATTACTACGAGTCTTCTCTATTTTTCTTTCTAAAATGTAAATTCTTAAGCATGCCACATTCACTTTCCTCCATTCGAAATTCTTCAGAATTATTGCCATAAATGCGGATGCAATTTTATAACCAAACAAACTAATTTGCCAATTCATTTGATACTAAACACACACACTCACACACACACATACACATATAGACATAGACTAATAAAGAAAAAGAGAATTTCCACATTCAATCTCTGCACTGCTATGCACAATAGCTCGTCGAAAATATTTAATCTCTCTTTCTAAATCTAATAAAAATAACACAAAAACAAACAAAACACACAGCGCAAGTGATAGACGGATGCGATGCGAGCTGCTGGCAACATGTGGCAACTTTAACACACACACACACACACACATTTGAGACGAATTGCATAAAAATTTATATAGCTGCTGGGTGATTTTGCCTTATTGCTGCATATATTTTCACCCAGCTGAGCTTCGAGCCCCTGAGCCCCGCTACACACCACTCGCACTCTATGTGTGTTTACTTTTGAGATGGAGATGCGTTGTTGTCGTATTTCTTCTTCTGCTGTTGTTGCTGCTGCTGCTGGTGCTACTTCTTGTTTCGTTCATGCTAGGCTGCTTTGCTGCTAACTTACTTACTTACTTTATTTAGTAGTTACTTGCCACATACCACAATCAACCAAAAGCTAAAACAGCAAGACAAAACAAAAAAAACATGGCTAGAAACCAAAACTTCATGTTGAACGCAGTCAGCGGCAAATATTTTCAAAGGTCGTTTCAAGTAAAGCATACGACGTAGAAACGAGTATGTGATATGAAAGCGTGTGTGTGTGTGTGTGTGAGTGAGCGATGCATACATACGAGCGAACGTACGTTTGAGTGGCTGACTGGCTGGCTGAGTTGTTGGTTAAGTTGACGGAGTTGTTGCTGCTGCTGTTGCTGTTGTTGAACGCGTGTTGTTTGCTGCTCTAGTAAAATATTTTTTTTTTTTTTTTGAAGTGTTGAACCTACTTTAGCTTTTAGCAAGCAATCGTTCGTCGTCTAGTATGTTGGAGCAGTAGTATGTAGAAAACTCGTTCACACACAACCAGCGTTTCGTCTTTTCCATATGCTCGTCCGTCTCGCTCTCCGGTCGCCTGTTCGTTCGTCCAAGTATTTGATTCTTCGTGGTCCATGTTTTTTTTTTTCCTCGTAGTTACTTTTTTTTTTTTTCCTTTTTTGCTTACTTTACTTACACTATCTCATGGTTTAATCTCTTGACTTTATGTGCTATCTGTCTATCTGCATGTCTGTTTCTTCACATGTCCGTCTGTCCGTCGATCCATTCGCTCGTCCGTCCGTCCGTCTGTCCTTTTCATACGTCGTCGCTCGTTTCGTTTCGTTTGCTTTTACTCCGGCGCGTATGCCTTACATACAATGTTACATTTATTTATAGCTGAGCTATTGGAATTTGCACTTTTCATAGATACTTAACCAGGTATGCTCTCATATGTTTGTATGGATGTATGTATATACATACATACTCACATATCTGATTGCCTTCAAATTGTGGTATGAAAGTGTATACATATTAATGTCTATGTGTGTACGATTTTATTTATTTTTTTTTTATAAACTCGTCCATAACTCTAATTAGTGGCTTAGATTGTTGTTGTAGTTGCTGCTGCTGCTAGTTGGTTATTTCATTATTTTTGTTTGTGAATTTTTTTTATTTAGTTTTTGTTGGTGCTTTAGTTTGTTGTTTATTTCTGTTGTGGCTTTCAAGATATTCTCGATTTTCGAGGTGTTTTCATAGCTTTAAGTATCTTTCTGGCTGCCAGTGTGCTACGTGCGTTTTCTATGGTTTCAGTTTATACTTAATTTTAATTACTCTGATGATCTTTTAGTTTAGACAATATTCAACCAACCAAACAATCAACCAACCAGTCAACCAAGCCACCACCACAAAAACCATATCACCACATCAAAATATTTAAAAAAAAAATTTAACGTTTTTTTGTTTCATGTATGCAAATATTAAAACATTGTTACGTTTATGTTTTTTTTTTTCTGTTTTTTGTTGCTTTTGTTTTTCTTATAATTTATTCAATGTCAATGGTTTTTGTGGATTCTTAATTATGATTGCGAAAAAAACAATGAAAAAAAAAACATCATAGATTTATTGCATAATCATTAGTGATGAGCCTCAGTGGTTTTTTTTTTTTGCTGTTTGTTTTAAAGGCTACTTACCTACTGAGTTTTTAAGCGCTCTCCTTCTACTTCTCCCCCTCATGAAATTTAAGATATCTTCTTCTGAACATGTTCATCTTCGAGATTGCGTAAGCTGAAGTTGTGTAAAACTCTTCTCGTTGTTGTTATTCTGTGGGTTGAATAACTCTTGAAATTGAAGTTGCGTTTTTTCTAAGTTCAGGTAAAATAAAATAAATATAAGTTTTAAAAAATTTAATAATATTCTGGTTTTAAAGTTTTGATAAAATTGGTTCCATTGAAGCCATTAATAAACCGGAGTCCAGTGATTTCATGTTATCGATGTTGACTTAGTTTGACAAGAATCCTAAAGGAGACTCAAAATCAAATTTGATGACGAATTTTGAATATTTACTACTTTCCTGTATTAGTCCGCATCAAGAATTTTCCGTCATTCATCCACTACCGTCGACCATGAATCCCTATAACACTTTGCAACAAAACTTTACTTTTCTCCTCCAGATAGGGTTTAAAGAAATGTTTTGCATTAATTTAGAATTACTCGTCCTGAATCAATGATCGGATTGCAGCTCCGGGAAACAAAGGCATACTAATATATTTATTGGCTTAATTTTGATATGTTTTGTGTCCTGAGTGATAATTATTAAACCCATTTTGGTCTGCTGGCCGATTTATTGACCATTAAGGCAATACGTAAACTAATTTTAAAAGATTCGGTGAAATTTTTAAAACTAGGTAATATTCCAATTCCAAATCCGAAAAACCCCAGCACTTCAAGGCTCTGACATAACCTCAAAAAACTTTATACAATTTTTTTCGAGCTCGGGGGTCAGACCATGTTTATTATATATTTTTGGGGTCCCTGAATTCGAATCCGAGATCTAAAAAGCCCCAGCATGTCAAGTTTTCGACATAACCTGCAAAATACCTCGAAAACCTGACATGCTGACAGTTTTTGGACCTCGAGTTCGGATTCAGTGACCCTAAAAATATATAATAAACGTGGTCTGATCTCCAGGTCCGAAAAAAAACATTTTTTTATGAAGATTTTTTTAGGTTATGTCAGAACCCTGACTTACTCTGATTTTTTGGACGTCGGATTCGAATTCAGTGACCCCAAAAATATATAATAAACATGGTTTAGTCTCCGGACTCGAAAAAATTTTTTTTTTTTTGCGTGGTTGTATTATGAAATTCTGAGCATTTTTTACCCCAACACCGTCGACCCCATTATTCCCCTCTCTCCTCATTTTGATTTTTTAAATAAGTTTATAGAACAAAGGGTCGATGAAAGTAACAAACTTTCTATGATTAGAGTATTCCTCTTAAAAAATTAGGAGGGGAAGGTTGTCCAACCTTCATAACTATTTTTGCTCTTCCAATTTGAGGTTAAAAGTCTAAATTTTCACTTCTAAACCCCCACAAACTGTTGACAAAAACTGATTTTTGTTTCATTATTTTGAGTCATGTATAAGGTTTTCATTTCGAAAGAAAGGGGAAGGGGGCCAGGGGGTTTGTTATCTTCTAAACTTCCCTTTGAATCCGCTAGTGGTTAAATGTAATATCCATGTACTTGATATTTTCAGAGTTTTTATTACCGAGTCTTGAAGGCAAAGATGGACCGAGATTTAATTTGTGCCTTCTAAAGAAGAGAACAAATACGGATTTATTCGGTTTGATCGATAAGTATTGGCTTAATTACTTCTGTAATGGTTGAACCAGACTTTTCTGTGACATCTATGCTTTTATGAATACAATTGAATACCCAAGTATGAAATTCAACTCTCACTTCTATAGCGTAATTTCCATCCAGACGATAGCTGGATAGCTAAATCTAAGTTTATCAGTTTAAACTAAAGTACTAACGAAAGCTCTCTCAATGCCAAGGAAGACACAAACCTTTATTTATTTAATTTTGCTAGATGCTTTTGTTGTAGTCTTCTTTTAGTAATAAATAATTTTTAATAGTTTATTTTTTTTTTCTTTATATTAATAATGGGTTTCTTTTCTTCTCTTTACAGGTAATTTTCATCAAACTATTTTCCAGTACACGGTAGAAACTATGTTTAGTTTTATAACTTTCTTTATAATTCTCTCCATTTCCTTTGTTACGCATAGAGATTTACTCTCAACACGTTTTCTCACACATCTCCATTAAAGACCAGCTAACTCTTCAGCACTAGTTTCGGAAATTGTGGGCCCGATCGGAAAAATATCAACAAAAGATCACTCATGATCAAACGAAGCGGATCCAGAGATTTCCCTTGGATCCGCTTGTCTGTCCTCATGATCGAATCTCAAAGAATAAAAATCTATTCAAATCTTTTCAAACTGAATAAAGACATCGAGCAACAGTGTTAAATTGTATCGTTTTGCATCAGCAACAACAGAAGCTCCCACTAAACTAAAAACTCGGTGTATGCCAGAGCAGCGGAGGTGGCACCACTCGCCGCACCCATTGCACAGTACCGAGGCTGCAGAACCTCGTGTAGTCCTACGTCTACACGTCGAACAGTTCCACACTGTGGGGTCAGGGTTAAGTTCAATGCCGGCGCGTTGAGGTAAACATCTTTGGGTGGCGTTGCCAAAAATCCGGGAATCCGTCTCAGACTTTAAAATGCCACCAACAACCCAAGAGCTTAAAAATCCCCTGAGAGACATTCACACGCACTCCGCCCAGAACGCAATCGCGAACGACAAACCCAATCACGTCCTCAACGGTGCTCCGTCCCCCTATATTCAGTTCTGAGCGTTCATTGCCAAGAGGCTCACGTGCCTCACTCTCACAATTTCGCTTGGGAGTGTCCAGAGCCTTAAACTCCTACCTCTCGATAGTAAATCTCGACATAATCAATGCATGCCCAAAGTACGGTAATCGTCCGCATGACATGCCGCATCTATTTCAATGCCTGGCTGATTCTACCGCTCTCACATCGTTATCACTGTAGACGAAACCGGTAGCGGTCGCTAACTTCTTTGGACTGGATCTAGTTTCACCAATCTAATCTTTATATTTGTCCTTTTTCTATCAAATGCAACCTGTCCTAAAGTCGCTACAACAACAACAACAACAACAACAAAATAAACACTCCATGATAGTTTTTTAGGAGACTATGAAAATTAAATCTAGAGGTTAATTTTCAAAGTCATGACTTAAGTTCATGTAAATTTCGTTATTTGAAGTTATATATAAACGGTTAATGAACAAATGTAATCAGACGGCCGTTTCATTTAAGGTCTTAACGGGAACCTACACCAAATTTTAAAAAGATTTGACTATGAATCTGAAGCATGAATAGATAACTTCACGATCGGCATTTATATTTAATAAAAGTAAAATCAGATTCTAAATTTGGAAAACGGTTCAGAAAATGTTCCCAGTATCAGCGAAAATTAAATTTGTAAGATTGATCCATAAACGATATCCGATCCTCTGAAAATCTCAGATGCAAAATGCTCTTCCCGTGGATTCTTTCAGCATTATTAGATCGCAGTGTAATGATCAGATCAGGCCAGTACTACTGATAAGATCTGGGTCGAAAATCCATTCTTCTTCTTTTATAACGTCACGTTCTAATTGTTATAGCAATTATTTTTAAAATTTGATCTGATCATGATCAGTTTCAAAGAATAAAATCATTTGTTCTAATGCCTTTTTGCCAAAACAAAAAAAAAAAAACAAAATTTTAATTAGGCCTTCTTCACAAATCACGCTAATGTGTCAAAAAATGCGTGATCTTGAGCTAAAATTAACATAATACAAACAACAAATGTGAGTTTTCTATAGAGTTAGGTGAAATTACATATGAAAGTTATGGAATGTGAAAAATGCGTTGACGTTTCACATATGTGCTCCGTGCTGTGCTGTTCTGTGAGCTTGTCAAGAATCGTCGTATAAATTAATGAAGCTAAATATGAGGAAAAATTCCTTATGCTAATTGGCAATAGTAAATTTTTCTTGTGTTTTACCCAATCCCTTTACAACTAAATCAACATAGTTGAACGCAAAAAATGCGAATAAATCTACAATATATCATCAACACACATCATCCCACTGCTGAGAGCTGAAGCGGGATGGCTGGCTGGCTGTCTGACTGGCTGCTTGAATGCTGTTAATATGTTGTTGATGTTTGACGTTGACGCGTTGTTGGTTGATGATATTGTTTGTTGTATTGCTGGTTGATGATAATGATGATCGCGTTTGTTATGTGTTCGTTCGTGACATGAAAAAATGCGATCGCGCAGCAGCAGCTGAAAAACGTAAACGTGCCAGAAATGTTAGAAAACCTATCACGGTCATTCAGTAGCAGCAGCCAAGTCAGTTAATAATTTTACATTGTATAGAGAAGAAGAGAAAAAAAAACAAAATAGTGTTGCAATATACATAACTCAACGTACAGACAGACAAAGAGTTGAACATACTGATGTCTGAATATTAATAAAACGGATTTTTCTACGCGCTACTGTTTGTACTTGCATACAAAAACAAAAAAAAAAGTAGGTACTATCTGAAAAACATGTGCCTCAAACTGTTTCTTTATTTTCTTCTTCTTCTTCTACTACTTATGCCGGCTTCTTGGCCCCCTTTTCTTATGCTTTCCGTTCCTCTATGCTCTTCATCTTCAAACCTAGTGATTTTTCCCTACAACAATGATCAAGACAATATTATGACAAATGTTCACATATGACATTATTTACGCTTGATAACTTGAAAGAATTTTACACACTGAGGAGCGCAAATATTTTGCCATGGCAATACTCGTAACGTATATGTAAGTAGGCAATGTTGTGTGATTGCTATGCTATGCTATGCTATGGTATATTGTGGTATGTGGCATTGCTGAAAGAAAAACTATGTTTGTTTGCTATAATAAAGCACTGTTGTTGCTTGCTTACTAAAGGCGACGTGATTCTTTTCAGCGAATGTGTTGTTATTGTATATGGCTAATAAACAAAAGAATCGAAAAGAAATATTAAAATATAAAATAAAAAAATTGCATTTTGCTTTATGGCAAATGATATGCAACAAAACAATATATCACCACACCATCAACATCACATCCATGCAAGTCAGAAACAAACCTATAGCACAGCGCACTTGAATGAATCCACTATTTAATCGAGTTGCTTGAAGTATGTTCTCTCCAAGTAGTGGAAGCTTTTGATTAGATCAGCTGCCTCAGGTTCGATTCCCAGATGGGGTTCTTAAAAAATATCCAAATGGATTGTTCTAATAAAATGGATCACTTCGATGATTTAGTTCTTAAATGCTAGACTGGAGTACAAGTGCAAGAGGTGAAGAGGTTTTCATCCCCCGCTAGTGTTAGGAAGTATCCTAATGGATAAAAAATCATGATCTGAATTTCTAAATCATATTACAAAATGGCTTCAATCACTAGCGGATGCCAAGGAATCCCTTTGTTCTGTTGGAAAACCCTTTAACCCTCTAGTTCCCAAATATTGGATTGATAAAAAAAATCGGAATTGATTAGTATTAGCGTAAAAATTATAAACTGATTTAAAAATCCCAAAAAAAACTAATCGGCGTGGTTTTATGAAGTGAGAAAGTTTGAACGCCTAAAAATATTTGTTCTTGAATGAGCTTTTTATCAATTTGTTTTAAGTAATTAAATATTTTATATAAAAAATTCAAATTCTTAGCTATCTATAGCTGGTTTTTTTATCTAGATACTATGGCGGGAAATAATTTATTTATTTTTCTTCACTTTTATCTCCAATACAATCAAAACAATTAATTTTCCTATTTTTCACAAATTTTTGACTTTGACTGTCGCTAACTTCTGTAATACGCATCATAACTCATAACTAATGCATTTTGGCAATTCCATCCCTTTTGGTGAAGGCCGTCTAGAGGCGGGCTTGAGAACTAGAGGGTGTATTTAAGAGTAATGATCAAAATGGTTCAGATATTCATCAGAAAGGTTTCTAATAGCAATAAATAATGCCATTTCCAAATCCAGAAAGTTATGATCCATAGACTAATTCAGACCCTCTCAAATATCTGATTCTTTTAAAGGCATATTAAAGAGAACTTTGTTTAAATGAAGAACCCGATCTATCCATTCTCGTATACAAAACAAATATCGATACAGTTTCAAAAATTATACCCTGATGGGTGACAATTATGCCATTTCGTTTCTTCAAAAAATATTTTGAATAATATTGAAAAGGTTACCAGTTTATTTAGAAAATATTAATCTACAGAAGATGATTTCATGATCCTGCTTTGAATCCTAGGGACTTGAAAACTTGGAATATAAGGAGTGAGATTGAAAAAATCTTAACACACGTTTTACTTAATAATTTTTTTTGGGTGTAAAATTTAAAAATTTCTTTGATCTAGTTATCTTTGAAAAATATGTCAGTTGTTATTTTTAATGACAAAAATGTTGATTTATTGTGAATTTGACCAAAATGAGTGAAGAAAAATAAGTACATCTTAGAATTATTAAAAATTTTTCAAAAAAATCCAAATTGGTCCTACAAAAAATTGGCCAAAGAATTTAAGGTCTGCCGTCAAACTGTTTCCAATGTTATTAAACAGTTTCAGGAGAATTTGACCATCGATAGGAAACCTGGTTCGGGAAGAAAACAAGGACCACATGATATTGGGAAAGCCAAGAAAATAGAAAGCATATTGAAAAGATCTCCAAACACATCTGGTAGAAAAGCTGCCTGGTTAGCCCAGTGCTCTGACTATTTGATGTGAAAAGTTAAAGCCAATGCAGGTTTGAAAATATACAAAGTCCAAAAAGTTCCAGACAGGAATGCTGCAAAAAATTTAGACTTTAGACGCCAAAAGTAGGGCTCGGAAATTAAAATCAAATTTCATAAAAAATATTCATCTTGTATAATGGAACGACGAAACGTATGTACTGGCAGATTTTACGCAGCTTCCTGGTCAAAATTTTTATGTTGCTGATGCTCGAGGAAATGTCGAAGACCAATTTAGAATCCAAAAGCAGACAAAATTTCCTAAAAAATTCCTGGTATGGCAAGCTATATGCAGTTACGGCAAAAGAAGCGAGTCATTTGTTACAGTGGGATCTATAAATACCGAAATATACATCAAAGAATGTTTGAAAAAAAGACTTCTCCTTTCATGATAGAGCACAATGTGTCCACATATTTTTGGCCCGATTTGGCATCATGTCACTACGGCAAGAAAGTAATAACATAGTTTTTGTACCAAGAGAGGCCAATCCTCCAAATTGTCCTGAACTAAGACCTGTGGCGAGATATTGTGCTCTTGTGAAAAGAAACTTAAAGAGCACAAAAAAGGTGTCCCAAAATATTAAAGATTTTAAAAGGAGATGTGCAAACTGTTCCAAAAAGGTGTCGGAAACAACTAACAAATCTCTAATGGAAGGCTTCCCAAAAAAGGTTCACGAGTTCATAAATAGTGGTTAGAAATTTAAAAGTTATATTTTTCTGTAATTTGTAAAATATTATCAATTAAATAAAAAAAAAAAAAATCGAAACTAAGATCAACGGTTTAAAAATTATTGAATTTTATATATGTTAAGATTTTTTCGATCTCAGTCCTTATTACAGAAAACCTACATACTTTTAGGCAATAAACTTATCAAACCATTCTCGTATACAAAACAAACTTCGATATATCCAGCAAGGCCAGAAATTGTGGTATATTCAGGTAAAACACGTTGATGTGAACCTTAGGCTCAATCATAAACATGTTTCTCTAAGTCTCAGGTCGAACATTATATTACATAAGGGTTCCCGAGAATGTCTGTGCAAGGTTAAAATGGGTCTCTAATTGCTGGGAATCCGTAAATTGAACTCCACTTATGTCAGATCAAAGAAAACCTAGCTTAAATATAACCACACCAGAACCGCTTAGTTTTTTGAATGCAGTAGATCGAGGTTAACACCAGTTTTCACGGAGCAATGGTTGATGGGGATGCCCGCATTCAGGCTCTATATCGCCCAAAATACTCACCTGTAAAATATTGACAGAAAAAAAACCTTTATTTACTTTGCACATATCGTCGCCTGAGCATTGATTTGGCGGATGTGTGCACAAATTCATATACCTATAAGTCAAATCAATTCTCAGGCGACGATATGTGGAATGCCTTGGATAAAATGAAGTTTCAATCTTTACTGAATGATCTTAAAAATTGATTTAAAGAGGCTATTATCGTACCAAAACTTACAGAAGTGAATGTAGATGGATACAGGAAAACTAAATTATAAAATGCCTAATCTATCCTAAATAGAGATAAATTTTTATAATGCTCATCTTGTTCTGAGCACCGATGTAAAGCATAATTCCTGAAGCAAATTCCATGAATATTTGGCAAATTCAAGCAAGTATCAAAAAATCTAAATAAAAAAATTATTTTTTGTTTTTATTTTTTTTTTTTTTTTTGATCAGCGATAGTAAAAATTATTGTTTGATTTTTGTGTTTTTGGTCAACCGTAAAAAAAACGTGTTATTTTTATTTATTGTTTTTTTTTTTCGATAATAAACATTAGTTGAGTTAAATTTTTTTTGCTCAAAAATACAAATTTTTTGAGTTTTATTTTCTTGTTCGGGAATAAATATTAATGGTTGAGTTCCATTTTTTTTTATTTATTTATTTTTTTTTATGACAAAGCTACGTACAACTTTTTTATTTTTTGTTCGAAAAAAGAAATTAAAACTAAAGAATTAATTTTTATTCCTGAGCAAGAAAATAAAACTAAAAAAAAATTATTTTATTCTTGATCCAAAAAAATAAATTCAAATAATTTTTATTTTTAAGAACGAAAAAAAAATCTAAGATAATTTTTGGGTTGATTTACAATTAATAGTTAGTTTTAAATTTTAGGGGTGAAAACAGCTCAGTTCTAATCCAGTGACGACCATAATACACTATTGGCAAAATGCATACGCCATTAACAATTAAAAAGCTTTTGCATTGAAATATGTGCAAAAAGAAGGCAAGCGACTATTTTGATCGTATACCAGTTAAAAAGCTTAAAGCCATTTGGCGCTAAACTTCATGTTTGGCCGTCACTGATTTAATCTCAAGAAGCTGCAACTGCTTCACAGAACCAAATACAAGTGAGGCTATGAAAAACTGATGCTATTCATGTGCATTGCAATGTATTCATACGTGTACACACACGTACATAACTATTTATGCGACTCTACCTTGCAACTTAATGATAAATTTCGAATTCCATGGCAAAGAAATTTATACAACTGCTGCTTCTGCTGTTGCTACTTCTTCCTCTTTCTTCTTCTTATACTACTACTGACATTGTCAAGAAGGTATTTGCCTTATTCTGCCTCTGCTTCTACTGCTTTTGCTGCATGACAATTGTACACACAAAAGACCGTTAATTGACATAGATATAAAGTCAAAGATGAGAACTAAGATCTTGTGTTGTGCTGTGATCACTTGTTGGCTAATAAAAAAAAAAAATGTTCTTGCTAAATTTACACATCAAATACATAAAAAATAAAAAACAAAATAAAGAAAAACAAATTTATTGAAAAATTATGCAAATAATCTTTAAAAGAACAAGCAAAATTAAAAGGTAGAAGTGAAAGAAGAACAACAACAAGTTCATCACCCTCTCAAGCTGTGAGTGACAATCTATAAAATTGTATTGTACAATGACCCAAATTTATGATACACATTAATAACATTTTGTTGTATTTTGTATTATAGAATATTTAAAACGTTTATACGTAAGTGTGAGTCACACGCATACACTCACTCAATTACAATAGAAGTCAAAAGCACATAAATTCTATAAAGTAAAAACGCTGATGCCGTTATCTTTCTACTCGAGGGTCGATCTATTCGATCGATCGATCGCTGGAGTGATCACTTCACGCAACGCAACAACATTCGCTTATTCTTCGTTCTGAGTTCGCAGTGGGAGCTGACATCTAAAATTGTGTTATGCTATTGATTGCGCTGCGCTTCATCGAATGTCCGTCCGTCTGACAATTTTTACATTTTCACGAGATTTTTATTTTTTAAGAACTTTTTTTTTTTTATTTTTGTAATTCATGTAAATGCAATCGTTTTTACATTCACAATTTTACTTGTTTTTTTACCTGATGATCTATGACTAATTATCATTTTTTTACACGCTAGCATAAACTCGTTCTATATCTTTCTCGTTACACGGCAACGGCAGATTGCTATCTCTTTTACTCACTGATCAATTCCAATCCATCTAGCGATCGATCGATCGATTTTACAATCTAACTTGCCTTTTGTGTTTGGAAGCGTGCAAAAGCGTTTACGGTTGTGATTTTTTGGTTTAGAAATAATAATAAAAAAAAAACCTCCCGGGCGCACTTTACCTTTAAAAATTGTTTCGTTTTTTTTTTATATTATTTATTTTTTTTTCTGTATTTTTTTTTTTTGTATTTTGTTTTGAGTTCAAAGTTTAGCAAAATTTCAATTATAATTGAAAAAATATATATCTATATACACTGGGATATATTGAGTAAGTACGACGTATATACATATATTGAATATTGATTATTGAAAAATAATTTATTATTGTACCGTTTTTTGGGGCATTGGAGCGGAATTCCTTAGAGTTTGTTGAACTGCAGTTTATTATTTGTTATATATTTTTTTGTATTTGTTGTTTGTTGCGTTTGTCTTTTTTGTTTTATTCGACATTGACTGACTACTGACTGTGGAGCATGCATTCATGCTTTTTTTTTTGTTTTTTGAAATATATATCGTGCTACATTATCATTATATGGAATACCCTAGAAAGTAAATTGGTTTGTACTGTTTTCAATTTATTAATACGTAATCGATAGTTGGGTTCTTTGTTGAGCAATTTATTATAATATTTATGGATTTTCGATACAATTATGAAATGGACTCCAATGCTAAAGACTTTTGTTAATAAAATATTAAAAATTTCATTTAATGTATTGTGAACATCCCAAACCATAATAGCTTTCGGTATTAGATCACCGGTAAATTATCCAAAATGTCTCATTACAGAAAGAACCAAATCCAGGTGCTAACCATTCAGTTTGAAAGATATTTTATTGAATGATAACACTGTGCAACAATTTTAGGGTCATGGAATCTAACGGAGAAGCGACCAACACAGGTCGGTAGTACTGGTACAGAGCAACTAAACCCTAAAAGGGTTTTAAAAAAATAGCTCGCTTTTAATGTGTTGTAGCCTTTCGAAGTTGAGCTGTTTTAGTGTATTTTGTAATTCTATTTTCTGTTTATAATAAAGACAAAAATTTGAAAATCCAAACTTTGTTAAATTCTATACATTTTTGTTTTTGCAGTAATACTTGCTTATTTTTTTACAAAAGTCATGTAATGGATAGTTTAAACATCTTAATATGAAAAACTAATATAATGTTCAAATTGTTAATGATATTATTTGTTATTTCGCTGAAGAAATAAGTACAAAATATCAAATATCATTCGAGTAATGATTTTTAAAAAATAAGCTGCAAGAAGCAAACTTTGAACGCTTATATCTTTTGAAAGAGAGTTAACTTTGCAAAACCCTTTTAAGGTTTTGTTACTCTAGGTCAGTACTATCGACTAGAATTGGCCGATTCTCCGTTACAAAAAATGGGTTGCACAGTGTAATATATAGAAAAATATTTAATATATAAAACAAAGTAAATGTGTGATCTAATAAATGAAAACAATTCAATGAAGAATGTTTTCATCAATTTTTACAGTTTTCCCCGTAATTTTTAATTGCCGATCATAGAATATTTCAATAATAATTCAGTATTTTTTACAAACTAAATTTTTTCCAGGTCACTTTGAATATTTTCCTTTCTGAAACTGTAATAATAAATTTTTGGGCTGTAATATTTGCAGTTTACAAATAAATTTATATTGAGTATCTCAGGAAATTTCTAAATTACTGGGCGAAATGGCAATTTTCCTGATTATTCTGCTTCTTTTTTTTTTGAATATCACACATGTGCCTGTGTTAAGTTTATTCGACAAAAGAAATTGGCTTTTTTTTTTTTTGTTGAGTGCCGTACTAACATCTTGCCAAATTGTAAGAAAAAATCGTAATTTTCAGAAAAAAATCGTCATCAGAGAAAACTCCCAAATCAACATATCGTTGCTCCTTGAATTCAACATCTACAGGGTGACAATCGTAAAGTGACGCACACATTTCAGCAGTTATTTTCAAAAGGACGTACTTCCATTAAGTACAATTAAGTGTTAACATTGCTGAATATATAAGCATTCATTTGAACCCCACCTCATTCAATATAACCTCCTTTAGCCTGCGCACATGCCTTCAATCGATCCGGAAATCGTAGGACTGTTCGCCGCAGGACTTCCTGATCAATTTCAGTCCAGGCTTTCTCTAATGAATTTGTCAGCGACTCCAGACTGTGGTGTTGAGATGCACAAGCCTTACTCTCTAAAATACTCCAAATAGAGTAGTCCATTGGATTCAAGTCTGGGGAGTATGGTGGCCATTCTTGAGATGTTATGAATCCAGAAAAATTGTTTTTTATCCATGTTTGCGTTAATTTTGCCATGTGGGAAGGTGCAGAATCTTGCTGGAAAGTCCAGTTTTCATTTCCAAATGTATCTTGGGCCCAGGGAAGAACATGTTCATTTAAAATGCTCCGATAAACAACCTGGTCAATTTAACACCCTCTTCAACGAATATTAGAAGGGTTCTGGCATTAGCGGAAACTCCAGCCCATACTATAACGGAAGCTGGCTTTTGAACTCGGCCAACAGTCCTATTTTGTTGCAATGATGATGTTAGCCACATTCGGTCATTTTGCGCATTGAAATGTTGTTCAACCGTGAAAATTTTTTCATCTGTAAACAAGATATTTTCAACATCTTTTAACACGGAGGAGCTTAGCAACGCCTTGCATCTTTGCAGTCGCAAATCTTTCTTTTTTTGTGTCAGATCTTGAGCTTTTCGGAGCTTTTTCGCACTGTTTCACGGTTTACTCCCACTTCCTTAGCGATTTTTCTCATTGAGCGCCTTGGATTTCCCTTGATTCGTTTACGAATTATTTCTGTTAAACCAGTAGTGGCAACTGTTGAAAATTTTCCCCGGTCTCTATCTCCAAAACCCCCAGTTTCATTATATCGAATAATAGCTCGGTCTACCGTACGACTTGACAAATCTAAAGCCTTTGCAATTTGACGGCTACTATAATTTGCCAAATGAAATTTCATAATTTCACGACGAATATTTTCCTTGTCCATTTTTATGGAAATTTCAAAATGTAATAACAAAAATTCAAATGAAATTAAAAGCAAAGCCAATGATGAATGAATTTGCTTTTTAAATTAAAGTAACGGTAAATGGCAAAGCTTTCTGCAGAGTATTAAACTTGCGTCACTTTACAATTGTCACCCTGTAATTGGTGAAATTAATTTTCGTCCCCCAAATTTTTGAGATGTGACATCAAACTTTGTAATGAATTGGCTTCTTTTGAAACACACTGTCCAATTTCATATAAATTTTGACAAGTTTACAAGGCTTCGCTCGTTTTAATGAAGGCCCTTATTAATTTTTCTTAAGCATAAATGACAACGTAAATATATTTCCTTTCCAAAAATGTTGCTTTTTCTCTGAAATCAATGTTATTAACATGATGAGTTAAATACTCTGGCCTTAAAATATTTGTGCATGGAAAGCATAATCAAAATTGTATCACTGGAAATCAAGTTCAACACTGATATATCTAGTCTTTATTCCTTCAAAAGATGTACCAGTTCCTGACGAGAAAAGCTTAATAGGTAATGTTTACATTATCTTATAGTAGATGCAGTGTGTTTTGAAATTTGTTCATATTGAAGAAGAAAGCTTTTTTTAATGATCATCACCTAGCCTTGACTTGTCATCAAATGGTAATGCAAAAGCAGATTAAGGTTAATTGTTTTAGAGCCCACTTTTCACAGTATCGGGAATAAAGACAATTGGTAAATAAACTTAGTTTAGATCGGTGTAGAAATCTTTTTTTCACTATTGAAAACCAATTCACTACAATTGTTAATAAGGAGATCGAAAGAAAGCTCTGGAGTGGTACCAAAGTAATAACATAATTTTTGTACCAAGAGAGGCCAATCCTCCAAATTGTCCGGAGCTAAGACCAGTGGAGAGATATTGGGCTCTTGTGAAAAGAAACTTAAAGAGCACAAAAAAGCTGTCCCAAAATATCGAAGATTTTAAAAGGAGATGGACAAATTGTGCCAATAAGGTGTCTGAAACAACTATCAAATCTCTAATGGAAGGCTTACCGAAAAAGGTCCACGAGTTCATAAATAGTGGTTAGAATTATAAAAGTTATACTTTTCTGTAATTTGTAAAATATTATCAATTAAATAAAAAAAAACAGGCTCATGGTAAGAGAAAAACAGGAAACTACATTTTTGAGTCTCCTTTTAAAGGCGACTCTGATCTTTGTACCGCTACTAAAGTCAACTGACAGGTATAGATAATCGTGGATATTTATGTGCTTATAGTACAAGCAAAAGAAAATTCAGAAATGGCCAAGGTTAACACTTTGGTTTTTGGTACAAAGAAGAGAGTTAAGGTCAAACATCCTCATTATTACTTGACTAACCGGTCCCAAATTACTACTCGAAAACACTTCCCGAAAAAAAAGTTTTGCAATATCTTTTTAAAACTGTTAAAACTCACTGCATTTAAAAACAAACAAAATTACAGGAAATTTGTGGTGTTTCTAATGGTTTGGCGGTATACTGTAAATTGAGAGAATTGCGCTCTCTCTCTCAATAGAAATGATTATGATTGGTCAATTCGGAGCATGCCATAAGATATTTTCTCTTTTTGCACATGGTTGCAAATATCAAGTTTAACTAAACTTTTACTTGATCAGTTTCAGTTTTATGAAAGAGAGTAAATCAAGTTAAATTTCTCATTGTTGTTTCTGTAGTCTCCATTTTCTAGAAAGCTTTTATGCATTTCCACTTTTCATTTCGAAATATTCACTTCACTTTTCAGTGCATTATCCAATATCGTTATCGATGACTTTCAACTCAATTGGTGTGTACATATGTATTTATATAGATACAACTATTTTCCCATGTCAATCAACTTGAACATTTCTTTCTTTCTTTCATTCATTTTGCACGCAAATAGTTCACTTGCCTAAAGGCATTTTATGTGACGACGACGACGACGACGACGACGAAGACGAACAAACGTACAACTGCATATACAAATATAAATATAAAGATGAAGATGGTGGTGGCGGCGTTGGCGCTATCGCTATCGCCAATATCAATAACGTACCTCACCTCGCATTACCTCCACTAACTCTCGCTCACCTCATAATTTTACGCCACATGCAGACGGCGCCAACAATTTGCAGAAATATTTTTTTTTTCTTTTTTTTTTTACTTGCAATTTTATGACCGCCTTCTGTGATTCTTCTGTTGTTTAGTATAAAAGTTGTTGCTGTTGTTGTTATTGTTGCTTGCATGCTAAGACAATTTATCGTTTTAATATTTGCAAATATTATTATTAATAATTTTTTTTTATGATTTTTTTAGTTGTTGTATTTGTTTTTGCATTTATTGTAAAGGTAAAAATTTAAACAATAGTTATCGATGATCGTATTGATCGTAAAAATCTTTCTTTATTTTATTTTATTTTTTAATATTTGTTTTAAGGTTTTTGCTATTTTAGGCATTCGTAAAAGGAAAAGTTGAAACTGAAACGTAGTTTCTTTACTGGATAACTTCAAAGCGCTTTTAGTTGCATCGCAAGTAGTAAATGGTACCTACTACTTTTTCTGTGCACGATCACTAGCAAACGCCTCCCCCACACGCAGTTATCATTAGCTAAAATAAGTACCTCAAAGTTAATTTTGCCGACAATTAAATTAACTTGTATTTTTTTTCCTGATTGTTTAATATTATGTAATAATGTATTAAAGATTGTTTTTAATAATAATATTTTTTTTTTTCGATTTTTACATTATTTAATTTCATTTGAAATATTATTACATACACAAGTACTTGACATTTAAATAGTTATTTTATTTTTTATTTTTTTATTATCATCAGTTATTATCTAATTTTTCAATAACGTCGTGTAATTAAATTTTTACTTACTAATTTACAATATTTCTTTGCAAAATTTTTCTATTACATAAAACACAAAAATAATGTAAAAATAGCAATAGAGTTTTCTAAAAATAGTAGTCGCGCGGAAATGTATAAAAAGTTTAAAAAGATTATTGGCAAGAAATAACGTCAGAAATATGCCAAAAAAGCATATCTCCTATAAAGATCTATCTTAACGTACCATATATATTTAAATATATATCTATTGCAACAACAAAAAAAACATCAATAATAATTTGTAATTACATAGAGACTGCGGCACGCATACACACACACACACACACACTCAACTCAACTCATTCGCTCAATCTTTGAAAGCGCACGCGGGCCTCATTCATTTCCATTCAAGTCAATTAAAAGTTTTGCACCTACGCATACACATACTTACATACATAAATAAATAATAAAACACATACACACACACATACACATAGATACCTAAATAAGTATGGAACATAGTTACAATTTGTAGTTTTAACTTAATTTTCCGCATTTTTTATTTATTATTATTATTTTTTTTTAATGCATTTTTTTTACATAATTTTGTTTTTTTTTTTATGTTCGGGTATAATATATTTTTTATTTTTTCAATAAAAAAAAAATAATCATAGTCGCTTTTCGCTTTGCTATTTCAACGTTTCACTACAAAAAAAAAAAAATATATAAATAAAAAAAGAAACTTCTCATAATACTCCGATAATATTTATGCATGACTATCTACATATTTTATTGATACTTGTATTTCTATATGTATGTATATTGGCATTACATTAGAGTTTAAATCTCATAAAAATTTTCAATAGGTCGTAGTAATGACCTTTTGTGATCTTGAAAACAATGCAATATAATTTTTAATACATTGAAATCAAATGCATTTTAGTTATGCAAAAATACAATTTTGTATATATTTATACTAATAGACATAAGTAAAAATCAATAAATATAAAAATAATATGCATTCATAAATAAATTTTCAACTATTTATGTGCTGTTTTTAAGTCATGTTCATTTTAGTTGCACTATCTGAGCGTGTGAAACTTTGTATAGACTAAAAATGAGCTCTGAAGCGATTTTTTGTATTAATAATAAATTTAATTTTTTTAAGGTTGTTTTAGTTTTTTTGCTCAATTGCTTTTTGTCAATGGTAAAATAGAAAACCAATAAATAAATAATAGTTATGTAACCATAACATGAAAAAGAAAGCATTGTGGATAAGTTATTGGAATCTCATTCTAAATATAGTATTTTTCAGACAAAGTGTTTACATATTTTATGTGTTCTATTTCTGTGAAATTTACACATTTGATGTTCCAAAAAATAAAAACTAGTTTAATACTGAAGTTAAACCGTAATCGTGTAAAAAATCATATTGCATATAAAAATTACATATTTTTATTATACACACATTTTTACGCTGGGCATATTCCAAGTGTATTTTCGCATGTTAAATACTCAAAATTAGAAGTAGTTTATCACCTGTTGAATTTTATAAAAAAAAACACAAAAAATTTTTATATCCAACTACAAAATTGTGTGTTTTGTGAAATTTATTCTGAAATTACACATTTTATGTGTAAAACGTTTTATGTGTAAAATATTTTATGTGTAAAACGAAGTCCAAAACTTAAATTTACACAATCTGTATGTAATAAAAAGTAAAAAAAAAATACGCGTTGTTTTAGCTAAACATATAAAAGGTGTAATTTTGTATACCAAATTCTAGACAGGCAACTCGCCTAAATATGTGTAAAATAATCAAATTCACCATTAACCCTAGACGGCACTTCTATGTCAAATCGACGAAGCGAATTTTCTTGTTAATACAAAAGAGAATGAATTAATTTTATTTTTAAGTAATAAAAATACTGTAAAAATGAAACAGTAATTTTGAACAAATAATAAAGAGTTTAAAAAACATAATAATCAAACCAAAATATAGAGAGTAATTGGCATCGAGTTAACCCTCTAGTAGGCCAATTTTTTTCAGCAATCAAAAATATGAGGATTGGTTGATTTTAATGTATAAAACTCGGAAATGAAGTCGAAAATCGAATTGGAGTCTTAAGTTTTGCTCGAGGTGAGAAAATATGTAGTCCCGATAAATGGGAAAGAAAAATTTGTATGTATTCAAATCAATTCCCTACTTCCTAATGTTTTTTTAACTCCAACAAACAACCATAAATATTTTTTTTAATAATTAAAATTATCGCAAATAATTTTAATATCACTAAAAATATTTTTTTTTTCGTAAATTACTCGACATCTGATGTTCAACTGGCGATAAAATTAAAACGAAACAACACACAGAGTACTGAAGCTATGCAACGTGTAGCTCCGGTATTCATCAACTCCACTGAGCGGCATGAATACACATAAAAAAATGTTAAACGTATTTAAGCCTTAATTTCCACTCAACCATTTTTCAAGCTCATAGTTTAACTTCACAGAAAAAATATTAAAAGTGGACGAGTACGGACTTGATAAGTTTCGAAATGATTTGTTTCTTTTTGTCATTGTTCGTTTGTTCTTATTTCTTTTAATTCTAATCAGAAACCTTCCTGTGTGCAAATACAAACGGCCGCACTAAAAGACAATCCAAAAAAATCGATCAAAACGAATGGCTGTGTTGAAATTGTGATTTATAATGTCTTCCTTCTTAACACAAAAAAAAAAAGTTCAGAGACAAAGGATTAACCCTTTCGGGACCATAAGAAAACCAGTTAAGATAGGTCAAACTGAGTATGGATTTGTAATCTGTGACCTCCATTTATTACAACAATTTTTCATCAAACAGGAACTTTTTCGCCTCTGAAGGCTAAACTTTCATGGGTCACCGGTGACCATATGGCTCTCAATGGGAATTTATTGCAGACACGTTTTGAGTATGTTTTCTTTTTAAGTTAGACAAATTCTTTTAGTACTATTTCTTCACTTAACCCTTTCTTGGCCATAAGTAAACTAAAGATGATGGAACAAAACTGAGTCAGGATTCGTATTTGCTGACCACAATTCATTATGGAAAATTCTTAAAAAGTTTCCTCAGGGTCACCGGTGAGCCATAGCAAAACATATATATATAGATTTTTTTTACTTTAGGTCGCTCGGGTGTGGTCAAGATAACTAAAGAGCAATCAATTCCATTTTAAACGAATATTTGGGTCACTAGTGACCAATGGCCGTAAAAGGGTTAATAGCAATTAGTACGCAAACGTGAACATAAACACATTGTCGCTTGAAATTTTGAAGCAATTTACGTTCCAACAGTATATTAGTCCCAAAAATAAAAGCAATAAGCTGTGTATATTTCATTGTTGGAATGACGCTTGCAGTTATTAGATTAAAACGGCGTGGAAAATTAATGGACGGTCTTCAAAAATAACTTTTACAGTTATCCAGATATGATTGAATGCAAAAACGGTATTTTGGAACCATTTTGTGAATATAGAAGTTTCCATTTCTGAGGATGAGTGTTTGAAAACATGCCTTCTCTCATTTGAGATGTCGGAAAAACGCAAGGCAAGCAAAACATTGATGGAATGCTTTATTTTGTTCAGTAGAATATCGCTATATATCGCTCTAATTTTGCCTAACTGCACTGGAAATTATATTTTATTTATTTTTTATCTTATTTAACTCGGCGTAAATGATCATGGGTGTATTACACCTGAGCTGTTCAGTAATTTTAGGTTAGTTTTGTTGATGTTATCTTTTTGCTTCAAAAAAATATATTTAAGAAGAAGAGAATATTTTTATATAATTTTTTTGTTTGCACTTAAAATATGTTTTATAAAATTTAAAAAAAAATATATAGTTTTATTTCAAGGATTTATAGTTCCTCGGGTTTCAAACACACCTAGTTCATTGACGGTGTAACAAAAATTATGTGCACGGACGCCGGGTTAATGAAGATTGGAAAATATGAATAACTTTTCCTATTCGGTTTCATACGAACATATCTCTGCTTCCTTAATATGTGTAAAATATTTACACATTTCTGTCCCTGACCGTTTCTACTGTAAATTAGTAGAAGCAGCTAAACTGTTTCGTTAAAAGTTTTTTGAATTGTATTTAATTTTCAAACACTATTAAAAAAAAGTACTTATTTTCATACAATGTGTAATCGAAATTTACACATTTAATGTGCGAAAAGATTGAAAAATATATTGAAAACTTTCTCTGAATAGCGAAATATGCAATTAAATATTGTAATTATATAATAAGAAATATAAAATATACATTGTTTTACAAGAAAATTGCAAAGCGTATTTTTTGTACTAAAATGTGTGTAAATTTACTATATTTGTTGCTTTACTTTAAATATATTTCATACTAGTTTTGATGGCAATCAACTCTATTATACAAATCAACTCAGACAGACAGATAGAGGCTTCTGAAGCAAAATACCGCTTCCTTCCCTTGCAACTATTGTCTTGCGTAATTTTTTTAATGTAAAAACTACAATTTGTAAAGGTAAACAAAAAAAAAAAATTCTGACAATGACATCACCAATAAAGAAATCCTAGTTGAAATACGAAATTCCGCAGAAATCAATTTTTAAAAAATGTTCCCATGAATCAAATTAATTACTAAAAAAAAATATACGGTAAAACTTAATAATATTTCACAATCAAGCATTTGTATTTTTTGTAAAGTAATAAAACGAAATCATCTTCTCTTAATTGTGACTAATTTATAAAAAAAAAAACAACTTTTAACATTGATGACTCTACAAAAAAATAAAATATTAATAATTAAAAACAAAATTATAAGCTTAAAATGAATTTGCAATCATGAAATACAGGCACACATAAACATAAAACTTGACATAAAATTTAAAAAAAAAATCAAATCATAGTAATTGTAAAAACTTGTAACTTGCTAAAATGAGTTAAATGAGATTTTTTTGGGATAAAATTATTTTTTCAACACAAAGTAAAACCTTCCACCTCCCTACTTACCACTGCAGCACACACAAAAATGTCACTAAAAAAAAAGAAATATTTAATAAAAAATAAATATTTTAATCAAGAAGTGGTGGCAATATAAAAAAAAAACATAAATGAATAATAAAAATAAAATACAAATAAATATTTGAATGTCAAAAGTGGTGAAATCAAAACCAAGAAAGGAATTTTAAGCTGCTTAATTAATAAGTAATTTTTAAATTGTGAGAAACACACAAACACACACACGTATGCACGCACATGCATATGCCTAGTAGAGAAAGAAAAAGAGAGAGGGAGAGAAAAAAAAAGTTACTCATACTCACAAGTGTTTGAAAGGCAAACAAAAAAATCAACAACGATGACGTACATAAATTTATGAAAAAATATTTACAGCAAACAATTTAATTGCGTTTAAAATTGTGCAATTAAAAAAAACTCAACTAAAATGAGAAAAAAAAAAGTTAATAAATAAATGTTTGAAAACAAATTAATTAAGGCTCTGACTTTCAGACGGTTAGAGAGAGAGAAGAGTTATGCAGAATATTAGCGAGAAAAAAGTAGCAGCTAGCAAAGAATTTGTGATGGCGCCACATTATTACACACACACACACACAATTTATTTGTTTGCAATGTTCGCACAAGGAAAATATATATTTTTTTTTTTAATTTTTTTTTTTTTTTAGTTTTTTTGTAAACATGTATTAATTTAGTTATTTATAAAAATATATCTAAAGATATATTCGTACTTACATTAATTTGTGTGCATGTATGATTAATTGAAGGTAAATTGCTTTGTAATTATGATGAAAAGGCACGCGAGCATGCGCGCATCAGCTGCAATAACAAATCTACACACACAATGTGATGAGTTGAGTCAGGTGGGGGGCGAAAAGTGGAATATTATGAGTAAAGTAGCTCACTAATTATAAAATTTTTATTATTAATTTGCAAAAAAAAAAATTGCCAAATCGTGTTTTCTTTGATGGCGAACGACTTTTATTTACCCTACACATATTCGAACGTCCTAAAGTACTTTTTAGTATAAGATGTTAAAGAATAATTCAACGACCATGGTCTACTATATCAATGTGGTCTTCAATACATCCCCGACTCCTCCCCCACTTCCCCTTTTATGGAATAATATTTTTTTAAATAACTATTATATTAATATATCTATAGAGGGCATGGAAGATCTAAAATTAATTGAAGGGGCATTTATATTTAAAGAGTGAGATTGAAAAAATCTTAACATCTTTTGGGTGTAAAATTTAAAAATTTCTTTGATCTAGTTATCTTTGAAAAATATGTCAGTTGTTATTTTTAATGACAAACATATTGATTTATTGTGAGTTTGATCAAAATGAGTGAAGAAAAAGAAGTACGTCTTAAAATTATTAAAAATTTTCAAAAAAATCCAAATTGGTCCTACAAAAAATTGGCCAAAGAATTGAAAGCCTGCCGTCAAACTGTTTCCAATGTTATTAAAAAGTTTCAAGAGAATTTGGCCATCGATAGGAAACCTGGTTCGGGAAGAAAACAAGGACTACATGATATTGGGCAAGCCAAGAAAATAGAAAGCATATTGAAAAGATCTCCAAACACATCTGATAGAAAAGCTGCCCGGTTAACCCAGTGCTCTGACTATTTGGTGCGAAAAGTTAAAGCCAATGCAGGTGCATCCATAGTCCAAAAAGTTCCAGACAGGAATGCTGCAAAAAATTTAGACGCCAAAAGTTGGGCTCGGAAATTAAAATCGAATTTCATACAAAGAATATTCATGTTGTATAATGGACAACGAAACGTATGTACTGGCAGATTTTACGCAGCCTCCGGGTCAAAATTTTTATGTTGCTGATGCTCTAGGAAATGTCGAAGAACAATTTAGAATCCAAAAGCAGACAAAAAAGTTCCTGGTATGGCAAGCTATATGCAGTTGTGGCAAAAGAAGCAAGTCATTTGTTACAGTGGGCTCTATAAATACCGAAATATACATCAAAGAATGTTTGAAAAAAAGACTTCTTCCTTTCATAAGAGAGCACAATGTGTGCACATGTTTTCGGCCCGATTTGGCATTATGTCACTACGGCAAGAAAGCTCTGAAGTGGTACGAAATTAATAACATAGTATTTGTACCAAGAGAGGCCAATCCTTCAAATTGTCCGGAGCTAAGACCAGTGGAGAGATATTTTGCCCTTGTGAAAAGAAACTTAAAGAGCACAAAAAAGGTGTCCCAAAATATCGAAGATTTTAAAAGTAGATGGGCAAACTGTTCCAAAAAGGTGTCTGAAACAACTATCAAATCTCTAATGGAAGGCTTACCAAAAAAGTTCCACTAGTTCATAAATAGTGATTAGAACTATAAAAGTTATATTTTTCTGTAATTTGTAAAATATTACCAAATAATATAGAAAAAAAATCAAAACTCTTAAATCAACCGTTTAAAAATTATTGAATTTTATATATGTTAAGATTTTTTCGATCTCACTCCTTAAGTTTGCTTTAAATTAACAAAGTTTTTGGAAAATGCATGAAAAATGCCTTTGTTATCGACTTACTTTATATGTGTCAAGATTTTAAATACATTTTCAAGAATTTCTTAAAATGCTTAGGTGATTCGAAAAAAGTAAATTTTGTACTCCTTATAAAAAAACGCTTCAGAAAAAGTACATCACTACCAGAAACTTTTAAATAGTTGATTTCTGTCTCACTGTGTAATTCAAAGCACTGTTTCTTAAAATTAAATAAAGATAGTCGCTGTTTTTTTATTTTTTATGTACAATAGTTTCGAGTCAATATTTTCATATTTTTTCCACTGCTGTAAACTGCACTCATATTCCATATACTCCGCTGTAGGGGTGTGCTAAAGTCCAGTCCATAATTCTTTCTAATGAGACAAATGAACTTGACATTTGTCAAAACATTTGA